>CM063508.1:80759818-80762318 GCA_032207245.1 Pardosa pseudoannulata | reverse complement strand
AAATTAGACTTTAATAACAAAAGCCTTATAAGGTGATGCACATTTAAATGTGACTTTTTAAAATTATTACAGGTTTTGTATAAATTTATCAATATATTGCATTACATACTAATTTTAAAATAAATCAATTCTCTTAGTTATTATTTAACATAAAAATACCAACATAAATTATTTTTGTATTCATATAAAGATAACAGCTTGGTATACCATTTTTCTTTAATATACTTTTAAGAAACACGAATATATTTAAATACTATTTCAAAAGAAAATAATTAAGTAAAAATAACATAGAAAAACAGTATTATTTAATTATATAAATTACCATAGCAACGATATGATTCTAACCAACTATTCTAATCAATATATTTATATATCAATTAATAAGACAACTATCTCTTATGAAGACACTAGAAAAAGCTTTTGTGCCGCTTTAAAAATCAAGGTCACATGTTCAGAATTTAAGACTTTTTTTTATATAAAACCTGCAGTTGCTAACACATCAGCTCAAACATTCTTACGTTCGGCTATAAAATTGAGTTGAAGACGCATCTACAACATGATTTTATTCAAAAAATAATTTATGATGTTCAATCTAATCTATTTTATTGAACTATATTCTTTACTGAATTACTAGTTTCGTTAGGGAACTACTAAGTTCTTTTCGGAAATCGAAATAATAAATACGCTGGAACTATAAGAGAATTTATTGATTATTGAAATTTCTGTCAGAAACAAAATATAATTAATGAATAGCCTTTCTACTCTAACAATGTACTTTATATGCAAATCTTTGTGAAATTCTGTAGCTGAATATCTAACATAGAATTATGAAACAGTTATCATATATTATAGAAAAGGAAATAATAAAAGTTATGTACATGTCAAGAAGTATTTATACAAATACGATAAATTTAGAAATATTCTGCCCTTATTACTATAATAGAAGTATGCAAATTACATTAAAAAATTTAAATAAATTGTATTGCTGTTATTACTTAAAAATACAGATAAAGTTGCCTTACTGAAATTCAATAACATAATAGACCCATATATACGTAAAAATATATATCGATACTAAAAGTACACATAAACACATATATATGTATATTCTAGCCTTGGATATTGCTATTAATTTACTACTTAATCGGTCAATAAACATTTTAATATTTTAAACATGTTTTCTTCTGATTTGCAAGCTTCTAATCATGTACATTTCATTGGTTTTCCGTTTTTAGTGTATGATTTCACTGACAATTTAGTATAATTCTCCTTACATGTTCCTTAATCCACACAAGTGAAGGAAGAGTTTATATTATTCTATTTTATATTATATATATATATATATATATATATATATATATATATATATATATATATTATATATATATATATACATATATATATATATATGTATGTATATATATATATATATATATGTATATATATATATATAATATATATATATATATAATATATATATATATATATATATTATATATATAATATATATATATATATATATATATATATATATATATACATATATATATTTAGCATATATATTAATTACTATTTAAGTATTGGAAGGTTATCTTCACAACGAACTCATTGTAATAATTCAAATATATTGATAGTTATACATTCAACTTCAACGTAATTAAAAAAATTCATTAGTAAACGAAAATTCAAACCAGCCCAGATTTTTTAAGATAAATAAGTTTAGATAAAGATTTAAGTTAGAAACATATTATAAAGCGTAGTATATAACAGAGCAAGTCATTTACAGCTATTGGAAAAATAGCTTTTCTTAAAATGTCGTAAATGATCTATATCGCTGATAACAAGGAAGAAAATATCTGATAAAAAAAATGACACGACATAAGTGTTAGGCCTGACAAGCAGAAAAAAGTGACAGGAAATTTAAAGATGACAAAGCCAATAAAACTTGGGGTCAGATATGAATGAACTTTTGCTTGTTCATGTCAGAGAATAAAAAAAAAATACTTATCTCTTGAAGACCAGAAAGCAACACTAAAGTCTTAAGAGTTTTAAAAAAGATTATTTTGGAGTATTATCTTCAGTGTAAATAACAATAATCTTGAAACATGTTTCTGGATGAAAAAATTAGGACTTAAGTCAATTTTAATGTGTTTGAGTTTTATAAACTCGATAAAATAGTTATTGCTTTATAACAGAAATTTAAACATTACCATCGTAAATACGTTAAGTATATTATTTCAGTAGCATATTTTTTATGTGAATGAGTTTATTTTATTATAAATATTTAACGCGTGATAATTTTGTACTGAAATTTGCACATAAAATCTTAATTAGTTACAAAAGTACGTCTATAAACAAAGTTTGTAAACAATTGTAGGAATATTATACAATAACAATATGTTTTGGATTTATCTAGTTATAAATTAAAAATAATATTTTGTTAATCCCCCAATATCCTTTTGTAAAATGAAAATGGAATTTTTATAATTTGTTTCTGTAG
>CM063508.1:80749818-80754818 GCA_032207245.1 Pardosa pseudoannulata | reverse complement strand
ACACTAGGGAGAATTAATTATGCTAAAATAAGAATAAGACCATTTCAAATTTTAAAAAGAATATTGAAACATAACAGAACAGACAGATTAAAAGCTTTCATTTCACCTAAAATATATGCTAGCAAAAACATGGAAAACTACTATAAAATCAACGTAAAAACTCTATGCACGAGTGACATACCAGTAAAACACATTTTTAAAAGATTTCTCGTGAGAAAAAAAAATAACCAAACTGCCGTGAACATGGCATGAAATTTCCTCTCAAGTCTAAGTAAATATTAACTTCATCTGTGCCAAGACAGATAATCTCCATTTATCCTTGTTACTAGAGCGACTTATATAATGAAATAAATTAGTACAGAAGAGATCTTCGGATATAAGAATAAAAAATGAAACGTATCTCAGTTTCTACTCCTAAGCAGAAGCAAAATATTTACCACTCTCTCCAGTTCTGGCAATGCATTCATTATATTATACTTCATTAAGGCTGTCAAAGCGTAATTTAAAGTAGTTTATTTTTTTCAGATGGTGATTTCAAGATACTTAAAAATTTGGATTATAATGATAACATACGCACAAAATTTCATTAAAGTTCTAATTATTTTTAACTATTTTGGACATAAACATATAGCAAAATATATTATTCTTTGTTGTGTTTCTTAAATTAGTCCTATATATATTACATATTTCAATATAGCACATCTGAAAAATGAATATATTTATATACATATATATAATATATATATATATATATATATATATATATATATATATATATATATATATATATATATATATATATATATATATATATATATATATATATATATATATATATAATATATATATATATATATATATATATATATATATATGTATATATATATATATATATATATATATATATACATATATATATATGTATATATTGTATATATATATATATATATATATATATATATATATATATATATATATATATATATATATATATATATATATATATATATATATATATGCATATGAAAGGATTTTCAGTGGAATTTTGTCAAATATACACATCAAGATTTAAAGTTTGTCATTATTGCTTATTACTGGTGTAAGCTCTTCATTTATTAGGGCATGTAAGAAAGTTTAAATGTCTTAATGCATCTGTGAATACATCTGTTTTTAATACTAAATTATCTGTCAGATAATCATATACATGTAAGTGTGAGTGTTTGTGTATCAAATGCAACAGGTAAAATAAACAAATACCTAAACGCTATACAGACATCAACCGATCTCCTTCAAAGTTTATACTTATTAAGCCGTACCCAAAGATCACGTATAGATTGAGGAAGGGTAATCCCACAAGTAACACTGAACCCGGGAAGAGTGTCCTCTTAATTTAGAAGTAGGATCTAAGCAGAAGACCTCTACATACCTTTATATTACTTTTACATTTACCTCGAGGAATGGTGATCACATGACTAACACTGAACCCGCAAAAAGTGTCCTCTTAATTTAAAAGTAGGATCTAAGCAGAAGACCTCTACATACCTTTATATTACTTTTACATTTACCTCGAGGAATGGTGATCACATGACTAACACTGAACCCGCAAAGAGTGTCTTCCTAATTTAAAAGTAGGATCTAAGCAGAAGACCCCTACATACCTTTATATTACCTTTACGTTTACCTCGAGGAATGATGATCACATGTCTAACACTGAACCCGAAAAGAGTGTCCTCTTAATTTAAAAGTAGGATCTAAGCAGAAGACCCCTACATACCTTTATATTACCTTTACATTTACCTCGAGGATTGGTGATCACATGCCTAACACTGAACCCGCAAAGAGTGTCCTCCTAATTTAAAAGTAGGATCTAAGCAGAAGACCCCTACATACCTTTATATTTACCTTTTTACAACTATACCTGAACTATGGTAGCTCAGTTATCAAAGCTATGATCTCGTAACTAACTGGAGAGTTTCGAGTTTGGGTCTCCAGCCGGCCTGAGATTGGGCGTATTTTTTAACAGTGACTAGGGCACGTAAAATTTGTTCGTGCTGTCTACAAATACTCAAACGATACCTCTGGTGATGGCAGGTCAAGCCTGGAGGTCTTCTACTTGTCCCTTCTAAATTACCAGAACTTACTTGGGCTCAGACGTTCTTTCACCCTAGCAGTGCTCGTCAAACGAAAGATGCACTTCTTCACCCTAATTCATTGCACCTCTGTCACACGTACTTGGATCGTCCAAGTACCATTAGCAACAACAGCTATATCTCCCATAACCAATTGTTGAGCTTTTGTTACCAGGCACTATACAACCACAAAAAATCTCTTGTCATTTAATCTATTTCTAAATCTAAGAATAAACCTTTACTACATGAATTTACTGCAATGATATTCCAATGCAACATCTAAGGAATACATATTTTTCGCAATGTAATATATTAATTAATTTAATTTAGCAGGTAGTTTCCAGTAGTTTTTTTTTAATTTAAAAAAACGAAATAAACCTGAGTCAGTAAAGTCATTCTCGATGTTACCTATAATGACAATGAATTTCATATATAAATTAAACAAATTTACAAAAAAAAAATTATACTTTTGTTATCACTCTGGTGTGTGGTGTTTACTGTGGAATTAGGGTTTTCTATGGGGAACTAGAAGTCGAGCAAAACATAAAAAGGTTTGTACCTGAAAAAGAAACCCATAGAAAAGACAATAAAAAAATATATTACTTTAAGCGTTATGCCCTTAACCCATTATTTAATATATAAATTGAATTTGGCTTTTCACCAACTTACGTTTAAATCTTAAAATAAAAAAAAACACACAATAGGCATTAAAATAAAAGGAAAGGAGAAGTTACTGAATTAATACATTTTATTGATATTAATATAAAATTTAAATAAAAATTAATAGAAGCCAATTGATAAAAATTAATAAAAAAAAGGAGAAAACAAAAATGGACTAAAAAAGTAAGATGATTATGGAGGACGGAACTCGAAGCCCCTTTTCTCGTTTCGGGATCCAGGTCTCTCTCTCTCTTCCATCCTGTCTGTTCGGATGAGAACCGCCAGTCTGGAAAGCTCAACAACATTCCTTTTTTGTTTGGTGACACGGGGGAAAACCGCCAAGGGCAGGCCTAAAACATGCCAATGTGTGGAGTGGGGGTATGTCATATCATGAAAAGGGCGAAATTATAAAACTATTGCAACGCAGCGCTCGCCAAGGAGAACACCATGTGACGCTCCTGGTATGTGTGATGTCATCTGATTGAATATCCAGAGCGGCTTATGCGATAAAAAAATAGGTTTTTCGCCTCACCAACGTGATAATTGGGAGCATGGCAGGAAAGTTACAAACAAGGAATTTTTAAGGGAAGCTTGTAGAATTAAATGGGAACTAAATGAAACAGAATTAAAATTAAGGAAATGGAACGTTAGGACAATAACTATGTTTCAAAAAATTTTAGCTATTATATAAAAGTTAAATAATTAAAAATAAAGCGTACAATGATTTTACACTTGTAATTCACAAGAGCAAAATAATTAATACCCGTAATGACTACACTTTTCAAAATGTCATACATTTTTAAAAATTTTATGAAAAGTTCTTTGTCTCCATAGAATTTTTATCACTATATTCTAACTAAAATATTTTTATGAATGGAATACAACGTATAGTATTCTTACACTTGTATCTCTCTTAACGAAATATAATTTTCCTTTCTATCGATTTTTAACAAATTTCAAGCTTTTGTTTTTCAGACGCTGCTACAACCACACACAAAAAAAACTTTCGAATGCTCTCTGTCTTACATCAATTTCCGAAACTAAAAATAACCATTTACTAAGTGAATTAGCTTCGAAGATGTCCCAAGCCAATATTTCTCAGGAATAAATATTTTTCACAATGGAGTGTTTTAATTAATTTTCTTTCCTTCCAGGGATTTTGTGGCTCCGGATACCTGTCACGCAAGAAGAAAAAACACACTTCCACGCTCTGAAATTCCGGGCTTAATTAATGGAAACATTTCCCCTCAGCAGCGCGAATAATGAAAGAGTGGCAAACCCCAAAACATCAGACAAGGAACCAAATATTTAACACTCTTGCGAAATACTTTCGGAAGCTACTGAAGAAATATGTTTGTTCGTCCTCATTTGAGCACAGATATTTATTTCTTAAAGTTTTTTCAAACTGCATTCAAGAGCGTCTTCTCATATTTGAAATAAATTTACTAGTAAATTTCTGTTCTTTTCTTTTGAACCCTCTTTCTCTATTATTGCAAGAAAATCACAGAATAAAATCATTTTACGAATTGGTAATTTGGTTTGGAATTATTTTTGTATTATGATTGTGCAGTAAAAATATGTTTTCTTATACGTTTTTAGTAAAATTCAAGATGTCTTCTATCAAATTTCAACATATTCCGGACGTCAAATCCATTCAAGAAATACCTTCTAGTACTAAAGTTACAACAAAAGGCATATTCTCTTTAAAACCTTTTTTTCTTTTTAATTTTAAATTAGTAATATGTACTTCTATATCCATACACTTCTTCTAATTATCTCAAATATTAATATTTGGTACTCATGTTACCAACAATTATAGAATTTTCATTTAAGTTCAAAGCCACTTAGGAGACCTTTGTATATCAGAGTTGTCATTTAAGATTATAGTGTATTGAAAATTATTTTATACTATTTTTAATCATTTTTATTATGAGCATCATAGGAAATTTAGGTGGGCGAGAGAGTTAAACTATTGTTAAGATGATTTATCTATAAGATCTTGCATTGGCACTCACTGTCAGATGATGCAGCGTTTTCCACTATGAGATGAAATAATTGTTAACAAACTCTTGTTATGGTCATTCATTGATTTGCTATGGCTACAGTTTTAATTGGCAGTAATGCTACAGAGTTCAATTTTTATCAGATGACTTAACTTTTCCTGTACATCTATAGACTGGAACTAAGTGAAAATTCAAGATTTTCTATGTT
>CM063508.1:80697318-80744818 GCA_032207245.1 Pardosa pseudoannulata | reverse complement strand
AGATGCCAACAACTGATTTCTAAATATACTTTTAATACTGGAAAGGACAAAAGTTTTATAATAAAAGTATAATAGTCCTAAAGACTTCGAAAAATATTTTAACTTAATTTGACAAAGTGTTATCATTTTAGGACTGTAGATTTTAAAATTTGTATCACTAAAAACTGAAATGGTAAGTAAATTGAATAGTAGCATTTCAAAGTATTATAAAAGATCTATGCTAGTGTGACTAGACCTGAGAGAAACGAATTTATAAATTTTGGAATGATGGGTATTTAAAAATAGTATATAAAGTCACACTTGAGGGACTAGAGATGCTAATAACTGATTTCTAAATCTACTATATATTGGAATAAACTAAAGTTTGTAAAAAAGTATAGTAGTCCTAAAGACTGCGAAAAATATTTTAAGCTAATTTGACAACGTGTTATCATTTTAGAATGTAGATTTTAAAATTTTCATTACTAAAAACTGCAATTGTAAGGAAATTGAATGAATAGTAGCATTTCAAAGTATTATAAAAGATCTATGCTAGTGTGACTAGAGATAAGAGAAACGAATTTATAAATTGTTTAATGCTGGATGTTTAAAAATATTATATGAAATCACACTTGAGAGACTATAGATGCTAATAACTGATTTCTAAATATATTATATATTGGAATAAACTAAAGTTTGTAAAAAGGTAGAGCATTCCTAAAGACTGAGAAAAATATTTTAACATAATTTGACAACGTGTTATCATTTTAGGAATGGGGATTTTAAAATTTTTATTGTTAAAAACTGCAATTGTAAGGAAAGTGAATAGTGGCATTTGAAAGTATTATAAAAGAATTATGCTAGTGTGACTAGAGCTGATAAATTGTTGAATACTGGGTATTTAAAAATATTATATGAAGTCACATTTGAGGGACTAGAGATGCCAAAAACTGATTTCTAAATATACTAGTAATACTTGAATGAACTAAAGTTTTGTAAAAAAATGTATAGTAGTCCTAAAGACTTCAAAAATTATTTTAACTTATTTTGATAACGTGTTATCATTTTAGGATTGTAGATTTCAAAATTTGTATTACTAAAAACTGCAATTGTAAGAAAATTGAATAGTAGCATTTCAAAGTATTGTAAAGAATTATGCTAGTGTGACTAAAGCTGAGAGAAACAGATTTATAAATTTTTTAATGCTGGGTGTTTAAAAATATTATATGAAATCACACTTGAGGGACTAGAGATGCTAATAACTCATTTTTAAATATATTACATGTTGGAATGAACTAAATTTTTGTAAAAAAAAAAAGGTTTAGAAATCCTAAACCCTTCGAAAAATATTTTAACTTAATTTGACAACGTGTTATCATTTTAGGAAAGTGAATTTTAAAATTTGTATTGCTAAAAACTGAATTTGTGAGGAAACTGAACAGTAGCATTTCAAAATATTATAAAAGAATTATGCTAGTGTGACTAGAGGTGCCAAAAATTGATTTCTAAATTTACTGGTTTTGGAATGAACTGAAGTTTTGTAAAAATTTAGTAGTCTGAAGACTTCGAAAAATAAATTTTTTAAATATAATTTAATGAACTAAATTTTGTAAAAAATTAAAAAAATATTTTAACATAATTTGACAACGTGTTATCATTTTAGGAAAGTGAATTTTAAAATTTGTATTGCTAAAAACTGAATTTGTGAGGAAACTGAACAGTAGCATTTCAAAATATTATAAAAAATTATGCTAGGGCCACTAGAGGTGCCAAAAATTGATTTCTAAATTTACTGGTAATATTGGAATGAACTGAAGTTTTGTAAAAAAAAAGTATAGTAGTTCTAAAAACTTCGAAAAATATTTTAACTTAATTTGACAGCGTGTTATCATTTTAGGAATGTAGATTTTAGAATTTGTATTACTAAAAACTGTAATTGTAAGAAAATTGAATAGAGGCATTTCAAAGTATTATAAAAACTTACGCTAGTGCAACTAGAGGTGCCTAAAACTGATTTCTAAATATACTAGTAATATTCGAATGAACTAAAGTTTTGTAAAAAAAATTAGCAGTCCTAAAAACTTCGAAAAATATTTTTAATTAATTTGACAACGTGTTATCATTTTAGGAATGTAGATTTTAAAATTTGTATTACTAAAAACTGTAATTGTAAGGAAATTGAATAGTGGCATTTCAAAGTATTATAAAAACTTACGCTAGTGCAACTAGAGGTGCCGAAAACTGATTTCTAAATATACTAGTAATATTGGAATGAACTAAAGTTTTGTAAAAAAAATTAGCAGTCCTAAAAACTTCGAAAAATATTTTAACTTAATTTGACAACGTGTTATCATTTTAGGAATGTAGATTTTAAAATTTGTATTACTAAAAACTGTAATTGTAAGGAAATTGAATAGTGGCATTTCAACGTATTATAAAAAATTATGCTAGCGCCACTAGAGGTGCCAAAAACTGAATTCTAAATTTACTGGTAATATTGGAATGAACTAAAATTTTGTAAAAAAAGTATAGTAATTCTAAAAACATCGAAAAATATTTTAACTTAATTTGACAACGTGTTATCGTTTGAGTAATGTAGATTTTAGAATTTGTATTATTAAAAACTGCAATTGTAAGGAAATTGGATAGTAGTATTTAAAAATATTATAAAAAATTATGCTAGTGCTACTAGAAATGAGAAAAAAGTATTTATAAATATACTAGTAAAATTGAAAGGAAATAAAGGTTGCGAAAAGATAGAGTAGTTATAATGCTGTCGAAAAAAACTATAACTCAATGTTCGAGTGTTAAAATCCCTTTTCCTCGACGTCAAAACCTTTGACTGTAGAATAAATACCAACGTTATTTCGTCTCATGCTCCTTTATTTTCTTCTTGTCTTTTTCATTAATACGTTATGAACATATATTGCATATACATAAGAACAAAACAAGATCTATAAAATTTTGAAACATATTGGTATGCAGGGAAAAAAACAGGATTTTTAGTTCTATATTTTTATTCAAATACTTCTTGAGGTATTCTTCCCATAAAATTCTCGTGAATAAGATTTGAGTGTAAGAATAGTACTTTAGGGATGGAAAATAGATTTAGGAAGAAAGTAATAAATGCTTATTTCAAATGGAAGTCTTGAATCTGATCCGAGAGAATGCAAATACTTCTTTCTCTCGGGTACTGCCTAGCTAGAGAATATATACTCGTATATTATTTATGCATTTCGAAGCGAAAAATTTCAGAAACTTTTATATTCTCTAACTTTAGCATTACCATATTGGAAATTTCGATGCCTTCTCTTGCTGTCTCGATGCTTCGCTTATCACTACTTTTAAAATATTTATATTTGAATCAAAATGGATCTAATTAACTCTTTAATTTAAAGTAACTTCTCTGTCAACATCAGAAAGTAGGTATATTTAAAAAAAATGACTTTAAATTTACTTGCATAAACACATTTGTGCGAATCTTTCTGCAAGTAAATATTTAGCTTCCCAGCACATACTAAAAGAACTAAAGTTAAAATATGATTTTTAAATGTAGATATAATTATTTATCTGCACATGCCTTAAACATTCTCACATATGTGCCTTAAACATTCTCACATCCTTAATGCCTTAAACATTCTCACATCCCGCATATATCTCATATTCTCTATATATGCGGAAAGCAAAATAAGCTTTTTAGAATTACATCTTTACGTAAACTGTTAAATGTCTTTTGTTTTATAAGATACACTAATAAATCTCAAATAACATGTTTCAAAACGGCTAGAACTACTTTTGTTCAGTTTTTAGAGTGTTACATACAAATTTTGCCCTAAAAGCAGAGAAAATCATTTATATTACACAAATAATTTTTAAACCTTATTTTTTAAGCCATCCTTTGCTGAAGAAAATTAAATAAAAAAACATATTTTAAAATACAGCTAGATCTATTTGTGTTTGATTTTGAGAGTCTTGAATATACTTTATGTACTGAGAACCATATAATATATTTATAGTACTGTATTAGTGCAAACATTTGACTTCCTCGGAAAAATGAACAAAGATTATTCAAGCAATAAATCCTAATTCATGAATGAAAGATGAAAAACTTAAGTAAAATCTATGAGGACTGAAACACAAGATTTCACCAATGACGTGTGTGAGAGTAAATTTCCCACAAATTTCCTGTTTAACTTACGGAACGAATTAAATATCAACAAACTATAAAGATCTAATCCTCCACAATTTACTATCAAATTTCTAGCTTATTCGTCGAAAATATGACGAGAAAATTACATTCAGTTTATTTTGCGATTGTCAAAAAAAGCTCCATTTATAATCACTTTCTGCCTCCTCAAATTTAATTCCGAAAAGCTAAAAATAACCGTGACTGTAATGTAATTTGAATGTACGAAATTTAGTACCTAAATGTGACGTTTTACTGCGTCACATACTAATAAAGGATAGGAAACAGATAAACAAAATCTAAAGTAAAGAAATATTATATTTCAAAAGAAAGAGATACAGAAAGGATAATAGTTTTTTTTAGATTAATAATGAATAATGTTTTCTGCTTTTCAAATTTTTGAAATTCATCTTAAATAATCGCTTAACTATTTTTACGGTGCGAAAGCTGCTCTTTGACTTAGGATTTTAGAGGTCTGAATCCCATGACTGCAATTGCGAAAAAATTTGGTTTATAAGGAAATATTTACGTAATGAAAATCATCAGTACAACGGATTTTACGATGATAATAGAAATCAACTTTGAAGCTTGGCAAGACTATTAAGATCATAATATTATATTTTGGTTAGGGAAATATTTATGTAATGAAAAATAACAGTATAATGGATTTTACCATAATAAACGAAATCAACTTTGAAACTTAAAAGAATATTCAAATCATAATATTATATTTTGGTTTATAAGGAAATATTTATGTAATGAAAAATATCAGTACAACGGATTTTACCATAATAAACGAAATCTACTTTGAAGCTTGAAAAGAATATTCAAATCATAATATTATATTTTGGTTTATAAGGAAATATTTATGTAATAAAAAATATGAGTACAACGGATTTTACCATAATAAACTACATCTTCTTTAAAGCTTGAAAAGACTATTAAAATCATAATATTATATTTTGGTTTATAAGTAAATATTTATGTAATGAAAAATATCAGTACAATGGATTTTACCATAATAAACGAAATCTACTTTGAAGCTTGGAAAGACTATTAAAATCATAATATTATATTTTGGTTTATAAGGAAATATTTATGTAATGAAAAATATCAGTACAACGGATTTTACCATAATAAACGAAATCTATTTTGAAGCTTGAAAAGAATATTCAAATCATAATTCTGGTGACCGATTGAACAATCAAACAAAACACGTTATAAATTTAATAGGCGTGCAAGTAAGAATTCTGTATCAGATTTCGTTAAAACATCATTATAGTTATAGATACAGATACAGCTACAGCTACCGCTACAATTAAAGTTGCAGATGAACACTGGTAAGGAGATGAAATATTCAAAGTTTATATAAATTTCATACTTTTCCTTACTTTCAGTAGTCCACAGTAACTTAAGAGTGAGACTTAAAATTAAGACACTCACCAATAAAAATTAATAAAAAATGATTCGGCCATTAATGAATTAAAAAAGAACAACTCTTCCTCTCGTTTAATTTCATATATCAATGCAATTTCATTTGACTAAGAATAAGAATATATATTTAGTATAGTTTTACTCTCCTTCTTTTAAACAATGTTAACTTATTTATAAAGGAAAATTATTCTCCTATGTAAGATCGCCAAAATATATTCCCTAAAAATATTTTCTCCAGATTCTATAGATATCCAGGCATTTTTGACATATAATAAGTTAGCTTGACATGTAATCAGTACCGTTGACACTTTTTACTATCATAGCTGTCTGAATATATCCTTTTACGAGGCTCTATTCATATTTTTCGTAGATTAAAAATGGAGGAAAAATAAATTTGTGCTTTTGTTATTAGCTTTCATAATAACATTCCTCTCCAAATATGCAAATAAGAGCAACAAAAAAAGAAGATTCAAGAAATAAAAAGTCAATGAATGTAAAGTACTTATTAAGTATATAAATAAAATATTGAGGAAGCAATATAATTTCTATTGTTTAATGTACTAAACACTTGAATTTTTAAAAAAAAGGAAATACTTCCAACAAGCAATGAAATAACTGGGGATAAATTTGAAAAACGTAACCGACTTTTTCATATAAATTTTTCATTTTGATTTTAGATATCTTTAGATATCTATACAGTATTTTCCATTTAGCTTTTAGATATCTTTAGATATCTAAAAGCAAAGTGATCTTTTAGATATAAAGTTTTTTTTTTAATATATTATTTTTTATATGCATTTATGAAGGATAGCAGTAAATATTTACCCACCGAAGAGTATTTAGATTTTTCAAGAATAATTCATGAATAGAACTGTTATAGCAATGTTAAAAAAGTTTAATGTGGATCTTTCTACGCCTATTAAATTATACTCACTTTTTTCTGCGTGTCATTGAAACCCTCTTTATTTGAATAGCACATTTTATCCACTAATCCTTAATACGGTAAATATTTAGACACTGAAGAATAATTCATGAATAGAGTGTTATATCAATGTTAAAAAAAATCTGATGTAGGCAACTACGAGATTTATTTGTAAGCCTATTAAATTATAAGCATTCTTTTCTGCGTATCATTGAAACCCTCTTTATTTGAATAGCAGACTTTATCCACTAATCCTTAATATGGTGTGCAATTAGACATTTGCCAAAATATTTAGACATTGAAGAATAATTCATGAATAGAGCTTTATAGCAATGTTAAAAAATCTGATGTGGGCAACTATAGGATTTCTTTGTAAGTTATTAAATTATACTTATTTTTTTCTGCGTATCATTGAAACCTTTTTTATTTGAATAGCAGATTTTACCCACTAGTTCTTAATACGGTGGGCAATTATACATTTGCCAAACTATTTAGACACTGAAGAATAATTCATGAATAGACTGTTATAGCAATGTTAAAAAAATCTGATGTGGGCAACTATGGGATTTCTTTGTAAGCCTATTAAATTATACTTATTTTTTTTTCTGCGTATCATTGAAACCCTCTTTATTTGAATAGCAGATTTTATCCACTAATCCTTAATACGGTGTGCAATTAGACATTTGCCAAAATATTTAGACACTGAAGAATAATTCATGAATAGAGCTGTTATAGCAATGTTAAAAAAATCTGATGTGGACAATTATGTGATTTCTTTGTACGCCTATTAAATTATACTCATTTTAGTTGAGTGTCATTGAAACCTATTTTATTTGAATAGCAGATTTTATCCACTAATCCTTACGATGGGTAATTAGACATTTGCCAAAATATTTAGACACTGAAGAATAATTCATAAATAAAGCTGTTAGAGCAATGTCAAAAACTCTGATGTGGACAATGATGGGATTTCATTGTATGCCTATTAAATTATGCTATTTTTTTCTGTGTTACATTTAATCCTGTTTTATTTTAACAGCATATTTTATCCCCTAATTTTTAATACGGGGAAAGTTAGACATTTGCCAAAATATTAGTTTTGAATACCATCAAAAATTTATTTGATATTAAATCAGCAATGAGTAGAATTGTATTCAACAATCAGTAGAATATATTAATACAACAAGGATTAGACTTGAAATAATGCCATTTGATGGCAATCGGCAGAGTTTTAATATTTGTTATGGTTTTCCATTATATAGAGTACAAATGTCAATGATAAGGGACTCACACAACTAGATGTCACAACAGTTGTAAATATAAAATTTCAAAATACTACTTTTAAACGTTTATAAGATATTTGTGATGTCTTTACGTTCCTACATACGTCTAAAGACGCCAATATGAAATGGCTCAAAATTTATTCAGGGACTGTGAAAAGGAATATTGAAAGCTTTAAAGTTAAAGCTTCTTTGTATTTAAGTAGATATGTAATGTTTTAACAATTCAAAATGGAATCAGACTTAGTCAAAATGAGTGTTTCTATTGAAATATGAATACGACATTTTCATGGTTACAATATTTCTTTTACACAGTACAAGGAAACAAACGTTTTATGAGTAAATGTATATGATAATAATAGCACTGCTTAAAATAAAATATCTTACATGAATACCTACAGTCAAATGTACATTTTGTTCTAAGATATATCCCGTAAATATCAGCGTTGTGAAACTTTAATCTTTTTTAATAATTAATAGACCCGCCTCTGCAATTTAACTTTGCTCACTCTGTTGCTTTCTTCGATATTGTTTAATAATGAATCTTAACATAGAAGTCCTTAGTGGCAAAGAATATCGATATAACATCTTCTAAGCTGAGGAAGGCATTAGTCTTCTGAGAAAATGAAGGCTGTTGTGTACTTGTTCTTAAATGAACGTTCTGGTATCTTGATGCAGTACATGGAGAAACGAGTGGAAACGCACTCATACTACTGAATAATTCATTGAACTTCTCCGTTTATGAACTCTATTTACTTGAGAAAATATATCCCTTAACTTGGGAAACAAACATACTGAGGAAATGAGAGTAGGTGGGTTCATTTCTAACAAACAATATAGATAACAGAATATTAATCCGTCTTTTTAAAATACAGATATGTTATATTCTTCTTGTAAAATATACTTATAGTAAATCTCCGGAAATTGTGAATCCACGAATATTGCTAATTTTAAGATGCTGTCTCAATGTTTAGCCCATTCTTTCATAGGTTATAAAAAAGATAAAAGAAATAATGTAATTAATACTAGTTAAATAAGTATAATATAAACATTAATCATTGAAAAGTATTATTTTTTTTTTCGAAAAATAAATGATTTGGAAGTTACTTAAATCGATCTTAATACGTTAGGAAACTGAAGTACATGTGTCTACCAGTTAAATATTTATTAACAAATTATACTATAGTTATATAGAATAACATTTCCAGTTGTTAATATTTGTTATATGTTAGAGAAAAGTATTTTAGCTACTCTCTGAAATAAAAGATAGTACATATTATCTTTAAATAAGATGTTAATGGTTAATGAAGTATAATTTGGTTTCGATAGAAAATTTTAATCGAAAGAAATAATCAGAAATTTATTAAAAGGGAAAGCTAGACTTATTCTAAAGTTTAATTAAATATGTTTAAACCTAATTAAATATATGCTCTGTAACCTAATTAAACATATGCATTTATATGTTTAAACCTAATTAAACATATGCTAGACTTATTCTAAAGTATACTTAAATATGTTTAAACCTAATTAAACATATGCTCTGGAAACTGATAGAGCCCATTTACATTCATGAATAAGCTAAAAGTTTCAAATTATTTTTAATTTAATAGTGTACATGTTATAAAATTTTAAAAAGAAAATGAAAATAATAATAAATGTTTAATGATTCGTTTATTAATTTATTATATGCATTAAATATTAAAAACTAGTATTTTTCTAAATAAATTGATTCTTTCGAGGAAGATAAAATGAAAAATTTAGAACCAAGTTTCTACATCAAAACAAAATAGCAATCATTAAAAATCACAACTCAGTGAATTTGGACACTATAATAAATATGATGCAAGTCAATATAGATATTTTAAGATCTAAATATCTTTTTCTGTGTTCATTTGAATAGAATAACCTAAGTTTTGAATTAAAATGCTAATATAAATTTTATCCACGTACACTTTCAATATTAAATGTTTAGGAATTCTAAAAAATTACTTTGAAAGTTTTACTACAGAAACATAAAAGTTTCTTATATTTTTATATCCAAAACTTTTCGCGTAAAAACAATTTTATCAGTGACAACTTTTACTCGATTTATACATTTTGTTAAACCTTTCAACTTTCAGAAAGAAAATTTCAAATGCATACACATGCATTTTAATAAAATCTAAAGGAACTAAGATGTGTTAGCTATTTTTTGATAATATATACAGAATACTTTTCATTATACGTATTTATGTTCTCGACAACTGAATACAACAAACTCTACGGTCTTGGAACGAATTAAACATTTTGACAAAACGTGACCTCTATTAGGGATGCAAAGACGGTTCAGATATAAAATATAAAAGTTTCTTACATTTTCATTTCACAACTCTTCGCGCACAAAGTTTTAAAATTACCAAAATTTTACTCAATTTATTCAATATTTTTTTTAAATCTTTTAACTGTCAGATAGAAAACTTCATGTGAATATTTATGCATTTTAATAAAATCTAAAGGAGTTGGGATATGTTGGTTATTTTCTGATAATATAAGCAGAATACTTTTCAATCTATATATTCATTCCCTCTATTACTGAATAACTTTAAAATTTACAATCGTTGAATGAATTATATATTCTGACAAAAAGTTACCTCTATTAGGGATGCAAAGACGGTTAAAATATAAAATATAAAATTTTCTTATATTTTCATTTCACAAATCTTCGCGTAAAAACAGTTTTAGCATTACCCAAATTATACTCAATTTATTAAATATTTTTGTTAAATATTTTAGCATTCAGATAGAAAACTTCAAGTGAATATTTATGCATTTTAATAAAATCTAAAGGAGTTAGGATATGTTAGTTATTTTTTGATAATATATATATATATATATATATAGAAAATACTTTTCATTATACGTATTTATGTTCTCGACAACTGAATACAGCAAACTCTACGGTCTTGGAACGAATTAAACATTTTGACAAAACGTGACCTCTATTAGGGATGCAAAGACGGTTCAGATATAAAATATAAAAGTTTCTTACATTTTCATTTCACAATTCTTCGCTTAAAAACAGTTTTAACATTAACAAAATTGTGCTCGATTTATTAAATATTTTAGCATTCAGATAGAAAACTTCAAGTGAATATTTATGCATTTTAATAAAATCTAAAGGAGTTAGGATATGTTAGTTATTTTTTGATAATATAAGGAGAATACTTTTCAATCTATATATTCATTCCCTCTATTACTGAATACTTTAAAATCTACAATCGTTGAACGAATTATATATTTTGACAAAAATTGACCTCTATTAGGGATGTAAAGATGGTTGAAATATAAAATATAGAAGTTTCTTACATTTTAATTTCACAACTCTTCGCGTAAAAACAGTTTTAACATTACCAAAACTGTACTCAATTTATTAAATCTTTTAACTTTCAGATAGAAAACTTCAGGTGAATATTTATGCATTTTAATAAACTCCAAAGGAGTTAAGATATGTTGGTTATTTTCTGATAATATAGGCAGAATACTTTTCAATCTGCATATTCATCCCGTCTATTACTAAATAATTTAAAATTTACAATCATTGAATGAATTATATATTATGACAAAAAGTGACCTCTATTAAGGATGAAAAGACAGTTTGAATATAAAATATAAAAGTTTTTTATATTTTCATTTCACAACTCTTCTCATAAAAACAGTTTTAACATTACGAAAATTATACTCAATTTATTAAATATGTTTGTTAAATCTTTTAACTTTCAGATAGAAAACTTCATGTGAATATTTATGCATTTTAATAAAATCTAAAGGAGTTAGGATATGTTGGTTATTTTCTGATAATATAAGCAGAATACTTTTCAATCTATATATTCATTCCCCCTATTACTGAATAACTTTAAAATTTACAATCGTTGAATGAATTATATATTCTGACAAAACGTGACCTCTATTAGGGATGCAAAGACGGTTAAAATATAAAATATAAAATTTTCTTATATTTTCATTTCACAAATCTTCGCGTAAAAACAGTTTTAGCATTACCCAAATTATACTCAATTTATTAAATATTTTTGTTAAATATTTTAGCATTCAGATAGAAAACTTCAAGTGAATATTTATGCATTTTAATAAAATCTAAAGGAGTTAGGATATGTTAGTTATTTTTTGATAATATAAGGAGAATACTTTTCAATCTATATATTCATTCCCTCTATTACTGAATAACTTTAAAATCTACAATCGTTGAATGAATTATATATTTTGACAAAAAGTGTCCTTTATTAGGAATACAAAAATGGTGCAACTAGTAAAAACAGCTTTAAAAATGTACACTATATTACACATGTATTCCTTAAAGCAAGAATTTAAATGAAGTAATCATTAAATTGCACCCTCACATGTAATAAAAAAATCAAAGAAAACAAATCATGTCGGTATTTGTTTTATTTTAAATGTTACTTTAGATTATGTTGAAAAAATTCTGAATAAAGTAAATTTCAAGGAACACTAATGACCACGGAGAGGCTGCTAATGAGGGTATATATTAAAATCTAAACAAAACAGAGAAATTTGATGGTAAAATTTATACTAACATTTTACTTTATTACAAATGCTATAGTAAAACTTTATTAGTGGCAAAATGCTATTAATGGATTTCGAACTTTTGATAAACGACACTATTTTTTACTGTTATATGAAACTTATTTATATCTATTTATTTTATAATCGTATCGATAGTTTAGGAGATGATAAACTTTACTAGCTTTGAATTTTGCTAACCCTAACTCATCAAGAATCCAATATGGATGACTCTATCCATATCAGGTATACCACTTCATAAATTCGAGGACATACTGAGAGATAACTTAGGCTATTATTATATACGGGGTCATAATAGCACTACTTAAAATAAAATATTTTACATGAACATCTAAAGTCAAATGTACATTTTATTCGAAGATATAACCCGGAAATATAAGCTTTATGAAACTTTAATCTTTTTCAATAATTATACTTAAATCCTTTCAAGTGAATTTCAAGACACACTAATAACAGTGTATGAGCTGATAAAGAGGGTATATATTAAAATCTAAAAAACAGAGAAAAATTTATACTAGCATTTTATCTTATTAAAAATGCTATAGTAAATCTTTATTAGTAACAAAAGATAACAAAACAAACAAAATGCCCTGTCTCTTTTCTTAATTTTTCAATAAATTTAAGACATTGCATGCGTAGTAGTATCAGTGTTTCTGTTGCAGCAAAGAACAGGTTTATGAAGTGATATATTTCTCTTATGATTAATTTTGGTTTCAAATGAGTAACTCAAAATTTAATTAGAATGAATGGCGCGCTTGTAATGTACTTATCACTGACGCTGTTTCTGCATCGACTGTCTGCCACTTGAAATGAAGTCATTAAGAATAAACCAAAATGTATTTCTTCCACCCTGCACAGTAGGCTCTCTATTTTTCCAATAAAGTCTCACAAACATTTCCCTTTCAAATATATTTTCTTTTTAAGATTCCATAAGTATTTTTCTTTTCGCACGAAAACTTCTATAGGAAGGAAATATTTCCCTGCAGTAAATTCATGCTTTTGATACCCAGTTATTTTTCGCCTATGTTACAATGTTTATGTTTGACTGGTACAGGCTTTATTTTATGTTTCAATAATTATCACGCCTCATAACTTTTTTCTCAGTACGCAATCACTTTTCAAAAAATAATTCAAAAACACCATTTCTTTTAAATTAGTTAGAAATGAAATGAGGTGTACAGATGAAAAATTGGATATAAAAATAAAAATCAGGTCGTTTTTAAATGCTTGATTCAAAATTTAAACAGAAAAAGAAAGGGAAAGATTGTAGAGTACCTATCAATGACTCTTTTCTCAATGACTGCCATTTATTTGAATTGAGGCCAAGAAGAATAAATCAAAATTTAGTCCTCCGACCTTGAATTATAGGCTCTTTATCTTCCTTAACAAGTTACATGAACATTTGAAATTTCAAATATATTTTCTTTTCACGTCCGGAGTCAAACAAGTCAATTTTTCTCTTACAAAATGAAATTGTTTAATAGATTTCTAAATATACTAGTAATATTGGAATGAACTAAAGTTTTGTAAAAAAAAAAAAAAAAGTTTAGTAGTCCTAAAGACTTCGAAAAATATTTTAACTTTATTTGACAACGTGTTATCATTTTAGGAATGTAAGAAGAAGTGTCAAGAAGAACAAATCAAAATTTAATCCTCCCACCTTGAATTATAGGCTCTTTATCTTTCTTAACAAGTTACATGAACATTTGACGTTTCAAATATCTTTTCTTTTCCCGTCCGGAGTAAAACAAGTCCATTTTTCTGTTACAAAATGAAATTGTTTAATAGATTTCTAAATATACTAGTAATATTTGAATGAACTAAAGTTTTGTAAAAAAAAGTTTAGTAGTCCTAAAGACTTCGAAAAATATTTTAAATTAATTTGACAACGTGTTATCATTTTAGGAATGTAAGAAGAAGTGTCAAGAAGAACAAATCAAAATTTAATCCTCCCACCTTGAATTATAGGTTCTTTATCTTTCTTAACAAGTTACATGAACATTTGACGTTTCAAATATCTTTTCTTTTCCCGTCCGGAGTAAAACAAGTCCATTTTTCTGTTACAAAATGAAATTGTTTAATAGATTTCTAAATATACTAGTAATATTTGAATGAACTAAAGTTTTGTAAAAAAAAGTTTAGTAGTCCTAAAGACTTCGAAAAATATTTTAACTTAATTTGACAACGTGTTATCATTTTAGGAATGTAGATTTTAAAATTTTATTACTAAAAACTGCAACTGTAAGGAAATTGAATAGTGGTATTTCTAAAATATTATAAAAAAAATTATGTTAGTTCAACTAGAAATGAGAGAAACGCATTTATGAATATACTAGTAAAATTTAAAGAAAATAAAGTTTGCAAAAAGGCAGAATAGATATAATGATGTCGAAAACAACCGTAACTCAACATTCGAGTGTTAAAATCCCTTTTCCTCGACGTCAAAACCTTTGACTGTAGAATAAATACCAACGTTATTTCGTCTCATGCTCCTTTATTTTCTTCTTGTCTTTTTCATTAATACATTATGAACATATATTGCATATACATAAGAACAAAACAAGATCTATAAAATTTTGAAACATATTGGTATGCAGGAAAAAAAACAGAAGTTTTAGCTCTATATTTTTATTCAAATTCTTATTGAGGTATTCTTCCCATAAAAATCTCGTGAATAAGATTTGAGTGTAAAAATAGTACTTTAGGGATGGAAAATAGATTTAGGAAGAAAGTAATAAATGCTTATTTCAAATGGAAGTCTTGAATCTGATCCGAGAGAATGCAAATACTTCTTTCTCTCGGGTACTGCCTAGCTAGAGAATATATACTCGTATATTATTTATGCATTTCGAAGCGAAAAATTTCAGAAACTTTTATATTATCTAACTTTAGCATTACCATATTGGAAATTTCGAAGCCTTCTGTTTCTGTCTCGCTGCTTCGCTTATCACTACTTTTAAAATATTTATATTTGAATTCAAATGGATCTAATTAACTGTTTAATTTAAAATAACTTATTTGTCAACATCAGGAAGTAGGTATATTTTAAAAAATGACTTTAAATTTACTTTCATAAACACATTTGTGCGAATATTTCTGCACGTAAATATTTAGCTTCCCAGCACATACTAAAAGAACTAAAGTTAAAATATGATTTTTAAATGTAGATATAATTATCCAAATGGATCTAATTATTATAATGAAATGGTTTAATAGATTACGAAACTATTTAATTTATATTTATGTATATGTTACAAGTGAAAAATTCTTCTCTGATCACACAAATGTGTAACCCTTACTATTAGTTCTTCTCTGTCTTGCTGGACAAAAAGAACTGATAATAGAAGTGCAGACAAGAAGCCATCAGAGAAAACAAAGTCCACCGTTGTGGTAGTTCACATTTATAGAGGATCAAAACCAATCGGTCTACAGACTATCTGTATAGCGCTACAGCTTTGCAGAGAATACCCCAAGAATATGCACATTTGTCACCGATGAATTCCCCACAGTGATTGAATCATATGATTTTATTTTCAGGAGACTTACGATGGTTCAGTACTGTGGGGGAAGCACGGATGACTTTGACAGTTCATACCACCTCGAAACCATACAGGCAACAATTTAACTATTGCAGAATCAATACCATTTTCTTTGGATAGTTGAAAACTGTCAAATGGACAGATTTAAGCATTTTTTCCAACGTTAGTTTTGATAGAGATATAAAATTAATTAAGTCTAAAAACACTTCTTTATCTGACATTTAATGGCAGGAAAATTAGGTATTAAAAATGACAATGAAAGAAATAAGATTTGAAATATCCATTATAGGAGTAATAATATAAATATATTACATGTATATCCGATAGTGGCAGTACGTAGATGTACTATAGTTTATACATATGAATAGGTATCATATATAAATATATATATATATATATATATATGTATGTATGTATGTATATGTATATAGATATGTATAATAAATATATATATATATATATATATATATATATATATATATATATATATGTATGTATGTATATGTATATGTGTATATGTATATGTATATATATATATATATACATATACATATATATCTGTTTGTGTATATGTATATGTATATATATATATAAATATGTATATTATATATATATATATATATATAAAATCTATATATATAAATATATATATATAATATATTATATATATATATATAAATGTATATATGTATATATATGTATATATAATATATATATATATGTATATATGTATATATATATATGTATATATGTATATAATGTATATATATATTATATATATAAATATATATATATAATATATATATATATATATATATATATATGTATATATTATATAATGTATATATATATATATATATATATATATATATATATATATATATATATATATATATATGCATATACTAGTATGTCTATACGTATATACTAGTCATTAAGCCTTTTCTAAAATTTTTTTTAAATTCTGGGAATAATTAAGAAGTAGGAACTTCAGGACTCTATTTCTTCAGTATTTCAACTGGATTCGGTTTCACGTTGGTTGTGAATCCTGAATTAGTTAATTCTGAACTCATATATGATGTCTACATATGCAAGTGGTATCGATGAAGGTAACATACTCTTGAAAAATTAATGCAAACCATTTTAATATTGCTTGCAGGAGGAGCTTCATATGAGGTTCAAATGAAAAGAAGTGTAAAAATTCGGTAAAAGCAAAGAATAAATTTTGCTAAGAGACAATTCTTACCCCAGTTTTTCAAAATAAATATCTCAAAAGTAAATTAAATTATTTTTAAAAGTTTTTAAAGAACGACTAAGAGAAAGTTGCAGTAAATAAAGAACTTAAAATTCCCGTATAACTCTTAAAGAGAAAGATCATAAAATTATATTGAAGAAACATCAAAGTCTTGATTGAAAAACAGAACTCTGACTTTTGACGTATGTCTCACATACATGAAACTGACGATATTACAATCGGTACTAGAGAAAGTTATTTGAATTTCCTAAACTCTGAGAGGAAATGATAGAGAAACCCCTGCACAGGATTATATATTCAAGAGGTTTATGAAGCAAGTGACCCACTTCTCTAATGATTAATTTCGGTTTCAAATGCCTGAGTCAAAAATTAAATAGAATGAATGGCAAGTTTGTTACGTACTTATCACTGGCGCTGTTTCCGATCGACTGTCAACCGCTTGAAATGAAGCCAGGAATAATAAACCAAAATTTATTCCTCCCACCTTGCACTGTGTAGGCTCTTTATATTTCCAAACAAGTCAAATGAACATTTTACGTTTCAAATATATTTTCTTTTGGCGATTTAATGAGCATGTTTCATCTTCAGGAAAACTTTTATAGGAAGAAAATATTCCTCTGCATTAAAATCATATTTTTAGACAGCCAATTATTTCTCTTATGCGTTAGAATGCGAATATTTTACTTTTTATGGGCTCTTATTTTTTTTCAATGATTATTATGTATCGTAAATTTTTTATCAGTGTATAGACACTTTTTAGTTATGGGCTAGGGATACTAAATTTTGTTTTCTTTAATTTTTATCACTTTGTAATAAAGTGTTTCTCAAACATAAGCTTATACTGAAATTATGCTTGTAATCAGTTAAAGTTTTTTATATCATAATTTTTAAAAAAATCATAAGCAATATTGACACATAGTGTGCGGGTACATTTCGCAGCGGAACTGTACCGGGTGCGGATGTTTTGAGTGTAAATTTAGTTATTCAGTTAAATCTCAATTGATCGAAAACTATTCAATTTTTTAATCCACTTTTCATATTTTATATTGAAATATATAAAAATCTATATAAATAGAAATATATAAATACAAACATTAAGATTTTTGTAAACAAAAAGTATATTTTTTTAGTCATGAACTTACAATAGTATCATGAATTTGAAAAATAAATCAAATAGAAATAGTAGTATATAGTTTTAATTTTTCCGTTGTGTGGCTCCACATTGAGAGATGTAAAAACTAGTCTTTATTTGTCTAAATTTTTCCAGAATCTATGTAGTACACAAGAACATTCGTCTTTGTTTTCGTATATATACCGTTATTTTTGTACCCACAAACAATGTTGTTACACTAACCAGTACTAGTACGTGACCCGCATTCAAGTATCAAACGTCAGAAAACGTATTAGTACGTGTCCCGCATACAATTCGTTAAAATATTATGTATTACTAATTGTAGTAATTAAAATAAATTGTGAAATACTTTAAAATTAAATGCATTTTAAATTTAAGATGATGTTCAAATAGTTCTTTCAAAATATTTTTTTCTTTTCTATGTAGGAAAAATATAATATACTTATTTATTTTTTTATAGACTTATTTTCAAATAGTTCTTTCAAAATATTTTTTTCTTTTTTATGTAGGGAAAATATAATATATTCATTTATCTTAGGGATTTGTAAATATATTACGTACAAATATTCACATAATTCAAAAAGTAAAAGTTTGGATTTGTGTTATTAATTTCTTTGATTTTGTAGGCAATATTTTTAAAACTATAATATTTAATTGAAAATCTCGAGGATAAATTAAAATAAACAATCAAAATATATCTGTTTGAAATTTGAAATATATAGTTAAATATAATTTGATATACGATTTTAATTTGAGAATTAATTTTAACTTTGGGAAAAAAAAGGGTTTGAGATAATTCGACTAAAGGATTATAGTATTCATAAGAAATACCTACATTTTTTTTACATTTTAAGCTATTTTAAGTTCCTATACACATCGATTTTAGAATAGTGTATAAAATTACTATTAAATTCAGTTACTATACAATCAAATTTACAGTTTTGTTACTATAGTTGATTAACACACAGAATAACTTACCTAACCTATCTTGTTTCACGAACATTTACTCTTTCAGGAGGGAATAGAGGACACTAATACCATAACACATAAAGTAGAGTATTTTCTGATGCAATTATCATAGAAACACGTAGTTTGTTTTATTTTATTAACAAAGCTATTTATTTTATTAACAAACTTTATTTTATTAACAATACTAATTTCCAAAATTAAATATTTATTTCAAAAAAGTGTTTCTTTATAAATATACGTATCCTGCACCCAGTAAGAAATAAATTAAGATTCTGTATAAAATATTTTGAATTAAAGACAATAAAATGTATTGATGTTAAAGTTAATAACTTTACCATTTATACCTATTCTTTCTATAAATAACCTTTACAAATTAAATATTTTAAAATATTATATGTGCCTTGTGGCCAAAGTAACATTAGTGCTTCCCATAATGAGAAAAAAATTCTAAAATATTTCTTTTTGATTGAACGTATAATAAAACTTTTATGATACCAAACTTATTTCAAAAAGATGAAGTCTCTTTAATATTAAGCCACTAAACCAAGCAAGAAAAGAAGACGGTACTAAAAAGTTGTCATAAAGACTACACTGTACAGCTAAAAGTGTAATTGGAAAGATTCTTGGATTCTTGTTATTTTATTCTTTACACCTAATTATTCTATGGTTTTTTGATGCAACAGTAAAAATAATGACGAAGCGTTTTCTAATAGATATTTTTGCACTACGAATTGTTTGGTTTCAATTACAAATAAGTTTCTTTTCGATGAGATTTACGTTTAATCCAGTTTTTTCTGTCACATTGCAGAGTTAAAAATAGTGATTAAAGTCACCATTAAAACCATCAAAAATCCTTTACATTCCTTTCCATAAAACAGGTAAAGTTTATGGGTAATAATATTAGCACTAAAAGTGAGTGCAGAAACTTTTATTAGAAATAAGGCGTACTCTATGTCATTTACTACATACATTAAAACGACTGCTACACCAGAGTTAATTATCCAAATTAAACTGAAAAAAGTAGAAGACTGGATAATAATTTTTTATTCTTCTACTAGAATAATGATATATGCATATTAGATTCTAAATGAAACAGCATAGTTTTCATGTAGCAATATGATTGTTGCTAAAATAGGAATATCATTGTTGCTTCAAGTCTACTTTTGTTGCTATTTTGCTAATTTTAAAACATAAATACCAGAAGTCTTTCCTTCAAACATATATCAGTGGATATTGTAAATCTAAGTTAATATGGACTGCGCAGAGTAAAACAAATTTAAAACAACTTTTAATGTTCACCCATGATTGTTCACTTTATAGTGATCAATCATGGATGATTCTAAATAAGAAAATATTTTCTAAACATCCTACAAAATTTTCGGAATAAATATAAGCTACTAATTTAAAAAAAAAATTATATTAAGGTTAATTTATGGATGTCTAGAGCTGAATGATATCTGAATTTTAATATTATGATTTATCGTTTACCAAATATCTATATATTAATATGTTCTAATACATATCACCTTATTACAGAGTTGCAAATATAAGTGTTTTCCGTATAAAATAATACAAACACACATATATCAATGTGTGTATTGGTTATCTAGAAAACAAAAATTCAATTTCTTAATCTAACTACATAAATTTAAATTATAATATATTGGTTTAAAAAAGAAAATAACATACCATATTATTACTGTTCTTCGGTAGAAAAAAGATTTGTGGAAGAGTCAAAAAAGAAAAAAAGGTGAGAAAAGTCATAAATTCTTTCTAATTATCTTCAAAATTCATTCATATATTTTTTATTTGCAGCAAAAGATTAAAACATTTTTTTTTAATTTTGAGGAACAAATTTATCCGAAAATTCTTTTCAAATTTTCGAAAAGAAAAAAATGTTTGTTTGTTTTTTAATTTTCGTAACAGACTCTCAGAAATTTGCAGAAAATTAGAAAATTTTCGGATCAGATTCGTTTCTGTGATTAGCTTCCATTTTAAGTATCATAGGATAAAATTTGTTAAACAAAAAAAATTCATGAAAACGGATTTATTTTGTACTCCATGTAAACACAGTTCTTCAAAAATCAAGTTTTATTATAAGCAAAGCTATTTGGAATGATTTCAGTCTATATACCTTTAGAAAAAATTTAATTTATGAGCAAGACTCGTAATATAAAATTTTGTTGCAAATGACAAAATTATAAATCATATCAAATGCTAGAAAATTTAGAAAATTATTTATAGAGTTGTCATCTGCCTTCACTGAATGGAAAAACTAACTGCAAGAAGACATAAAGATTCTACAAAATATTTTTACGTATCCCTAGACAAGGGTATGTTTCTATTTTAAAAGAAAACGCTAGGAATTGATGTATTAAACAAATCTTCAATGATTTTTTAACTTATAACTCAATCTGTTTTTTCTTCATCCATGCAAAATAAAAATCTATTAAAAAAAAGTACAAAAATTATGCTTTTATTTGTTATTTAAAATACATAATTTTAATAAATAGGGTTATTAAGCCACATGCGTTTTGCATAATAATAAAATAATAATTTGAAGCATGCATGACTTGAAAATTCCATTGAATAAAAAGCACGCGATCTCTCGTAAATTTCAACTTATTATAAATTATTCATGACAAGCATGCCATATGAAAATACATCTTTTTCTGCTAAAGAAATATGAAAGAAAAATCATATATTTGCCTTCACTTTGCTGATGAGCAGCCTTATCCGTATCCTGGCAAGGAAACGCATGTTGGATGTTGCACACTGCCAAGGGTATTCCGATCGAGAGAAAGGGTCGGCCTGTTAAAATTATTATTCTTATTTTGTTTTTTCGCGCCTGCAGGCGACTTCTCGCAGGCCGCGCGGCCCGATTCTGAAGGGTGCCGAGACGCGCTCGCCGTATAAAATCGTTCGATGTCCCCATCTACGCATGCGTGTTGGGGTGAAGAGGGTAAGGGGTGCCCGTGGATGTTTTGGAGAAAAACTAACATTTGAAAATATTTCTGAATACTTTTTTCCCGAGGTTTAAGTCAGATTGCGCGGATACGGGTTACCAAACTTATTTTAAAAATCTGGAATGGTCTTGTACATCGTACTTAAATTTCCGACTCGATTTAAGAATGAGGGTTTAAATAAACATTTCTGGGAGACCCTGGAATAATTCTATATATTGCAGGGGTGGTCAAGCTCCTTGATAGTTCGAGTCATTTTTCAAAATTTGAAATTTTTCTCGAGCCACAATTAAATACGTATTTAAAACGATGCAAAAAACGTATTAAAGTTTTTTTACAGAAATTATATTTATTGAATGCCATTTGGAAATTTTTCGTCCTTATAATTTTTCAAGGAATTTCTTGAATTTTCGATGATTTTTTGTTTTGTGAGAATGTGATTTACAATGTGTTACACTGTTTTCATAAAATCAGGATATTTTAATATTGTGTAACGAAATTATGCAGAATTATGTGAATTATGCAGTGAATCTATATGAATTGTGGAATTTGAGAATCATATCTTAAAAGCCTGATAAGACCAATTTTTTAACAAAACATTGTCGTTGCTCCAACACTTGTAATAATTTTTTAAAATGTAATAAAACAACAATAAAAAGGGAACTCTGGTACATTTATCGAGAGCCACAGATATCCCTTCAAAGAGCCGCATGTGACTCGCGAGCCGCAGGTTGTCACACCTGGTATATTGTGGGACTATTATGAGATACAGTGACGTTTAGCATGACAAAATGTCTCTAAAATTTCCATCAGAATTGGGAATTATAACTAAGGAAAACAATTAAAGTGGGGCTTAATATCCATCCTCTTATTATAAAAATTATTAACACCACGAACATTTCATTCATTAAAACTACCTTAAACAGTTTTCGAAATAAAAATTTTTAAATTTTATAAGTATTTGCAACATTTTAGAAGCATTTCTGACAAGTTAAAGTGACTAAAGTTGTAAAGTATAAATTAAAAGTAAGATGAAGTTAATATACTTCTAACAGAATATAAAAATCTATCTTCTGTAAAATTAAAATAATTTCTATAGGTTTTTATTGGGGAGAAAAGATATTGTAACTATTCTTTTTTTACTATATTTTCAGATTACGATAGCATCTAAATTTTATTTAAGGCCTGAAAGTTATATTAAGATTAAAAAGAATTATTTTATGCTTAAAAGATATGCGAATGGAACATTTTTAATAATGAACCGCTAGATATAATTAATTTTTAATAACTAGTAAAATTATCAAGTCTTTACCTATAAAATGTAAACACTTCGATATAAATGTTATTGAGAATAAAGATATTAAATTTTCCCATTCTCCTCTTAAGCATAAAAAACGTTTAAAGTAATAAAAATCATAATTTATAATCCTTTAATATTTTAGATTTTTATATTGAATTTTTCAATAGCAAATTTGTTATTACGTGTTTTTATCTTTCTACAAAATGATCATACAGCGTAATATTACCTTTTTCTTTGTCTTGTGTCAGTATGGGTTTTATTTTAAATATACTATAATTACGGAGTGGGATCACTTTTATAAGCCTATAGCGTAAATTTTATTTAACCGATTTCAATCGCTTGTTACTTTTTTATATTATATCAAACGCATTAATATTTTCAGAATAAATTATACCAAATTTTTCTAATCATTATGTATAAACAGAAAAAAACGAGAGTGTGGTAGAAATTATTTTCTATGCAAAATCCTGTATGATAATTTCAAATTACCATGTACGCAGTTTGTGCATATTTTTATAAAAACATATAAACTAAAATTAAAAAAAGGCCCTTTCAAAAGGTTATACTGCAACCTACACTTATCCACCTAAATCTCGTCATAAATATTAAATTTTTAATATTTATAATAAATAAATATTAAAAAATTTTCATAAATTTTTTTGAGCATAAATGTTTCCAGCTTATTTATAAGACTTGATAAACTTAGTAGATTTTTTTTTTGGTATTAAAAACACTTGAAATTATGTTCAGATTACATTATCATGTATATCAATATAGAAAATTTCAAACTTATGTTATTCTTAAGTTTCAAACAATATAACTTGCAAGGTTTGAAATTATAGTTTTGAGAGAAAGAGGTTTAAATTTAAAAGTATAATTTGTTACTATATGTTTTTAACCCTGAAATGTCCTCTAATTCAAGTATTGACGTATTTGTTTGAAACAAACTTCCCAAATACATTCTTTTATCCCCTAATAATTTAAGTTATCTGTCTGTCTATCCTCGAATATTTATGAAGTGGTTGAACCTGGAATGGATAGAAGTATCCATATTGGATTCTTGATGACATACCGTTTGCAAAATTTCAGCGCGTGTTCAAAAGTGTTCGAAATCCACTCCCCCCCCCACTTTTCGATCGTTTAGTGTCATTATTTCAATCCCTATTTTCATCAATTTATCCCATTGTAAGTAGATGAAAATAACATTTATTTCTAGAATTATGACGTCATTCCTTTAACCATCTCATTTAATCATTTCTTATTTTAAATTATTTAAATATCGTCGACATTATTTTCAAACGTTTTACCACTAAACTTAGATATAATTTAAAAAATAAAATATAAAAATAAAAATAAATATAATGAAAAGTAAATAGTTTTTTTTTATATTTGACTTAAATAATAGATTAGGTACATACGTAATAATTTTAAACTTAATCATCGATTATTTTTTGTTGCAATAAAAATTTTATCACCGGTGTTAACAGCAAATTCTTTTCATAAAAGTCTAGGAGTCTATTTCATGGACTAATAAATATCTAGCGTTTATGTTATATATCCTTAAACATTAAAAAGTTTGTTCATTTGTGTGTTTGTTTTTTATACATAACCACACGGTTTGCAATCGGTTCGCTAAATTTTGGACATCATTCATATATACCGCAAAATAATCACTGTCAATATTAAAACCTCTGCTGTCCATCGTATCACGCAATATGATAATATAAAGTTAGCACCTAACATGCGGTCAATAAAGATAAACAAATTATTGAGTGTGTACCAGATAATTCTCCACCAAAAAGCAAACCATTTTTTACTTGCCTCATAGGTTTTTTTTTACTAATCTGGAAAATTAAAAATTTTCATGATTCCGTCATATAACGGGTTATATGCTAGTTGGATAAAATAATAGAAATTTACGAATTTTTGAAGATTTAATGGTAGAGTCACCCCTCATCAATAGTCAGACAACCATCGTCCTGATACTAAGCTGATTTGATATTCCAAAGCAGGCTAGCTTGTAAAGTAGTGCCTCTCTGCACAGTTCCTGACACCCGATCTGACTTGAAGCTCAAAAAAGGTATTTAAAATATTCCCAAATGTGAGTTTTATTCCTTGTGTAGGAAAATTAAGTATTGCTACAAACTAGTGTCACTCTTAACTATTTTCTTCACATGTAAGAAAACAGAAACGTTTCCTTTCCCTTTAAAAGAGGTGCTGAACATTTAAATCCCCTAAAGAAGACCTGGAAATCTCACTTGAAGGAGAATGTTTTATTCATTGAGTTTCGACTATTCCTCAATGCATTCTGAATTTGCTTAACTTCTATGGAAGTTCTAAAAGTGAAGAATTCCGGAATTTTCTTTAGATCTTACTCTGTGATTCGTTTGTGATTGAACATATAATTTTTAATTTGAATACAATGGATGATATTTCCATTTTGTCAAAAAACTGTTTCTACCTTAATTCTACCTGACGAGAAAATTCAAAGAAATTATATTCAAACTTTTTTTTTAATTTATGACAACAGGGCACACAACTGGCGAAAATTTGCTAAATTAACACTTCTTATCTCAATATTAAAACTTAACACCATGATTAGTATAAGTAACCTGGGCAATCTTTGCTTTTAAAACTAATTATGTTAAGCATCATATGTATTTTCCATGATAAAAGACAATTTGCTGTAATAATACCAAATACATAGATCTTAAATAAAAGAACCCTTACTAAAATTTACTTTTTAAAAATATTGTACATTTCTGTTAATATTATATGTAATAAATTACCTTTATATTAGATTAATAAGTTGCTTCAATACATTTATTAACCATCTAATAACAAAAAATATTCTTAAATGGTTTTTTAACTTCAAAATCAAGATTTCAATTTAAGTTTGCTCTAGAAGACTTAGCTTTAACTTTATATTGTCAATATATGTCTTCATTTAATTTGTCTATTAAAAAAGTTAAACTGTAATAAAATAGATCAAAGATAACATCTTATATCTTGTCATTAACTGTTAGTTACATGATACATTTTTAAAGATAGTTCATTTTAGTTGTATTTCAGTTAGCATAGAAAGGTAACTGGCACATAATGCTTGCTATTAAATTTTATTCCCTCTAAGAACATCGATTAAAAGTGAATTGCTAATCAATCTCAGGAAAGTACATCATTTTCCTGTTCTAGACAACGCCCATATATTTTGATCACCCCTGCATACCAAGCACTCATCATAATTGCTTCACATTCTACATTAACTCAGATACTCATCAAGTGTTTAACAACTTCAAAATACCACCTAAGAGATAATTTATAACTTGCAAGTATTTATGAGTTTTTGTGTCTGACTTTCTGAGGAATCATTAATATTTCCATTACTGTCATTATCCGAAGATAAAATGTAAAAATTCCAACAGATTGGAAGAATTTATTAAAGGATTCATAAGCGTTAAACCAGAACAACTTTTGAGCCATAAAAACAATGTTTTTGTACATTGTCATATTTTCGCTGGTATTGTGCAAATATTGGTACATAAATTGAAATATGTACATTAATATATTTCTTAGAAAAAATATATAGCTGTCTAGTTTTCGATGGGTACAACTTCAACTGATTTCTTTTTAAATGAGAGTTTTACATTAATAAAAATTCCAAAAGTAAAATAACACAGTTTAAAATACTTTTATGCCTTCATTAATATTTGCAACATTCACTCCTTAGATGCAGAACAGTTTATTTCTACTGTGTAAAGTTATTAATTGTTAAATATAACGTCTCACTGTTTTCTTCTGAAGCAAAATTTATTGTTGGTAATTTCCAAATGGAAGATATTTAGTAGAAGTTCTTATGTACAATTTATGTACTCTATTGTCTGCTCGTATGCTTTCTTCTGTTATGAAATACTAGTAAAATCAATCTGCTATATTTCATGACATTTATTTTCTAGTAGATATTTTGGATGGAACAACAATCCATCTTCTCTACTCAGAGAATGGATCTCTTCTTTTTGTCTTCACCTTATATTTGGCATAGTTTGTGTCTCTTGGATACAGTGCAGTAAATACAAACCAACCAACCAAATAATCATATTTTTCGTCAACAGCTTGTTTTTTGTGAATATGTGATTATTTTCGTGGCTAACTGTTTCGTTCGAAAGTAAAATTTATTGTTGGTAATTTCCAAATGGAAGATATTTAGTAGAAGTTCTTATGTACAATTTATGTACTCTATAATCTATTCGTATGCTTTCTTCTGTAATGAAATGCTAGTAAAATCAACCTGCTACATTTCATGACATTTATTTGCAGGTAGATATTTTGGATGGAACAACAATCCATCTTCTCCACTCAGAGAATGGATCTCTTCTTTTTGTCTTCACCTTATGTTTGGCATAGTTTGTCTCTCTTGGATGCAGTGCAGTAGATACAAGCAAACTAATCAAACAATTATATTTTTCGTCAACAGCTTGTTTTTCGTTAATATGTGATTATGTTCGTGGCTAACTGTTTGCTTCTAAAGTAAAATTTATTGTTGGTAATTCCCAAATGGAAGAAATTTAGTAGAAGTTCTTATGTACAATTTATGTACTCTATTGTCTATGCAGTGCAGTAAATACAAACAAATTAACCAAACAATCATATTTTTCGTCAACTGCTTGTGTTTCGTGAATGTCATTATTTTCGTGGCTAAGTAAGTTGCATTTGCTTAGAAGGCTTCAAACCTTTGAACTTAATGCCAACTCAAGACATTCTCATATAAAGTTTTAAATAAATTAACTATTAATAAATTTAACTATTAATAACTATTAATTTTTGAGACATATTTTTATTAAAATATAAATATTTATCATTCATTTCATGCTTATATTTTAATTTTAGCAATTTAATATTTTTTGTAACAAATTGATTATTAAATAAACTGATTAAATTTATTATTATAAATTTTACTGATATTTAAATGCGTATCTTTTATATTATTAGCTGTTCATTATTTTGTCTTTAAAAAGACTTATAAATCAAAAATTCTTTAGTCTTTTGTATTAATTGCTTAATTTTTATACTATCTTTCGGATGAATTTTACCTGTAAATTACCTGTTACCATAACTAAACATTTTCGGAAGTATCGGTACTTAAAAATTTCAGTAAATTTACAAAACCTTTTCCTGTGTTTTATGCTTATTTTATGTTAAAAAAACTTTTTATTCGGAAGATCTCTGAAATATTGAATTTCATAGAATTAACTTTTAAAACAAAAAATCTGAGAGCTGACATAAAATTTAAACTTTTTCAAAGTCTGTATTACCTGTTTCTAAAATTTCATAGACCAATCCAGCTTCTAAGCAATCAAGAATTCTATAGAAGAGGTCTAGTATCAGAAAAATCAGGAATTCGAGCAATGATAATTGAGTAAACTTGCAAATCCAAAGACCTCTGGCTCGATACGCGAATTTTCCACTGAAGAATCACAGACTATGCTCAGCGGAGCAGAAAGTTCTATCGAATGTTGAGCGATTGATTAGTGAGAGAAGTACGTTCTATTCTTTCGCCAACATTTCAAATTGGGAAGACCCGTCCTTCTATGTGTAATTCTTACACAAACATGTAAAACTTTGAGGAAAATTAACAAATAACAGGTTTAATGAAATAAAAGAAGTTTTAACTTCTATACCCGTGTTATTCAGTCCTGAATTGTTGTTTCAAGATTTGTCTAAATAGAAAAAAAGTTGTTAGTTCAATCAGAGTTAAAAGAGCTGAACCAATTTATGTTTATTCTTGATTTTTTCCCACAGTGGAAACTATTTATGATTATAAAAGTGTTTCTAGTCATCGATGTAGCAAAATATAATATTTGTACACTTATTATATGAAAATCTTAGGAAAAACCATATAGAGAATTGTTTGAAATTAAGAGGTATTTCAGATTAAAATACAGTCAAAGTAAATAGTCATATAGATTGGTATACTTAACATAGTTTTCTCGATTTTGTAAGAAAAAGTAATTTGTTCTACATCATTCTATCAAGTAAGGTTCTAGAAATCACAGACACATGAATGGATATGAAAAGAAGCTTCAAATTTGATAACACAATAAAAATCAGTCAAAGACATTCTATAAATGGGATATATCCTATAAATATAACATGTACTAATATTTGTCATATAAAAGCATCTCTATTTATAGGATACTTTAGGATATTGTAACTATATTGAATGATCTTATTGAGTCAATTTTCAGACGCCACATAAGGCACTTGGATTGTTATGAAAGTGGTTTGATAATTAAAAAAAGAAACATTAATCACAACAACAGTGCATTTAGAGAACAAATTTATAATTCTATATATTGATTGAGAAAAATTGTAGAAGCTAAATAAGACATTGAATGGTTACTAAATGGGGATGCAAATTTATTTAAAAAGAAAATTAAATCAAAACAGTAGTGCATTTAGAGAACAAATTTTATAATTATATTATATGATCCCAAACAGTGAAATTCTTAAAGCCGCATAAGATATTTGAGTGTCTATGAAAAAGTGCGGCAAATTTAATAAGCTAGAAAAAAATAATAAATATTAAATTAATTAATTTATATTAAAGGATTCCAAAAAGTAAAATTTTTAGAGCCACATAAAATACTTGAATCTCTACGAAAATTGCTGCAAATTTAATAAAACAGAAAAAAATAATTAAAACAGCAAGCATTTAAATGACAAATTTTGTACTTATATTAAAGCATTAAATTCTTATAAATAATGTATTAAAAACTACTAATAGTTAAAAGACACGGGAAAGCAAGTAAAATGTATTCACTTCTTTAACAAATACAAAACATCAACTTTTCTATATAGTATTACTAACTGCTATCGAGAACTCAATCAAATATGATGTCACATATTAAGCCTAGATGTACAATAGGTGTAAAGTTGGTTAAAAATTATTTAAACTATCTTTTATAACTTATAAATTAGGAATATCATATTATGTTTATTTGAGTGAGTAAATTAATGTTAACATAAAGAAATCTATACACTTCACCCTCTGTTAGTTTCACAAATGCAAAAAAAGCTTAGAGATATTAAGTATAAAACACTGAATGTTATACATTGGCTTAATTTAGAGCCAAATGTATTCAAAATTCTAGGTAAATGACACGCATTCATGACCTTAACAGTGAAAACATAACCGTGACATATTTTAGAAGCAGTTTGCGTCATAACCACGTAATGAACAGAAGCTTTGAGTCATTTTGATTGAATGCAATTTTATGCTCGAAAGAAATAACAAAAAAGGGTGAACTGTCGAAAATGTCATCCATTCTGTTTCTGCTGCGGACGTTATCTCAAACCATTGAAGGATATCTGATTCCAGCAGAGAGTTGTTATGGGTCGATAGATAAGGAGTTAGGCCGTCGTCCTATTATGAATGACACTATGCGTGGTTAGGCATCCGGACAAACCATCCTGAATGCGAAACTATTAATAGAGGATACCAGCGTCTAATGGAAGGAGGTTTCTGAAGGTTAAACATTTATCGATTTTTAAAAACCATTTATCTTTGCCGAATTATTCACGGGGGGATAAGCATGTTCTCAATTATAATGCAGTTAGTCTAATTACATTTTAAATGGGCTATCAACTGTTTTATTGAGAAATTGGGCAAATAGGCAACACAATGCTAATTAACATCTCCGATAAATATTTTAATTTCTAAGTTATCGACTGCATGGTATATAAATCCAGTTGTTCATTACTAACGTTTCTAAAGAAACAAAGATAATCTTCCATTTTCGGTGAATATATCGCAACAAGGCGACTTAAACATTATTCATGTCAGTGACTTATTTTAATGTTTTAATCCCTTTTAAGTAAAATTCATTAAACTCATCATAAATGTCAATAATTTTCTCCGACTAATATCCGATTACAATGGATATTCATTTAAATGGTTATTTTAGATTGTTCATAATTTTAAATCCTCTCCTGTAGTAGACTTTTTTACATTAGATTACATATTAACCAAAAAAATAATTTAACGTAAATTACTGTACATCCCCTAGTAAATGTGAAAATTAAAGGTTGCTTGCTTATATTAATTTAAATTAATTTATCATAATAATAACATTAATTACATTATTTAATTAAATTACTTATTAATACCAATCTGTATTTCACTATTGTTTTAGAGCTTTATTCTTTAAACTACAGTTAAAACAAATAATTGCAGATAATAGCTTAACTCTAACTACTAATCTATTTAAACATCATGAAAGTCCTTTGTTCTGCAATTTATTATATGTTTGTATCCATGGTTCAGTTAACAATTCAGTTAGGTAGATAAAATTTATTTTACTTTAGCTGTGTATGCTCTAACCTAAAGTTCATCATTTAACTTTTATATAATATAAAAGAAATTAAGAGAGAATTAACAATTTAAGAGATCATTTATAATCTTTTAAATTGCAAAATACATTTTATTTTAATAGTAAAGGCATTAAAATAAAATGTCCCCTTCTTTTGGAAAAAAGGTTGCAATTATTGCTTTTCCACTTCGTAACTCTATGTGCAAAGAAGCAACATTTACAGGTAAAAGGATTCACTAACGATTCCAATAACGTAAAAAAAAACGTTTATTTAATTCTTTAGTTTAATTAATTGCATTATATTTGTTTATCTTAATATATTTCAATTAAAAAAATTCACACTAAGGGATTTTTAATTATCACGATTAAATGACTACATATAGTAAAATATGAAATACTCAAATAGAAAAGCTTTATTCCGCAGATATCTTCTGAATAAAAGTTCAATTTATGTATTATATTGAATTTAATCGAACTCATGACTTAAAAATAATATTTAATTGGAATTGTTAAAATAAATTATATATTTAAATTTTTATGCTTCATATAAACATATTTACGTAAATAAGACTCAAAATTATCTAACAAACATAAAATTATTCAATATTTACAAACATAAGAAATTAGATAATTACTAACAAATTTCAAAGAATTTATGTTGTATATTTGCTTTATTTACCTTTCTTTTAACTTTTTATGTAATTATAAATCTAATTAACTTGAAACGTTAATTTCCATTTGAAGTGAAATTATAAAGGTTAAGTGATATTAAGTCGATAAAAAATTGAATTTTTAATGAAGTATAAATTATTAATTCATTTAAAAAATTTTGCATTTTTAAAAATCATCTGAACTTATTATTTTGAACGATAGAGAGGATTACCGGTAAAGTTTTGTAGCTCTATTAAAAATCATTTTTTTATCAAAAATGCTCAAATTCACAAAAGTCTTAACCAATATAGTTTATGCCAATATATTTCCAATAATTATCAGGTGAGTGAAAAATTAATTATAGATGTCAAAAATCTGATATGGAAAGCGAATAAATTATGTTTCTGTCTATTTAATGACAGACATTTTTTTTTAATTTTGGTTGTATAATACATCTTCAGAATTAGCTTTTTTGCATTTCATTAAAGTTTCGAAGTTACTATGTTTTTGTTTATTTCTATAGAATGTTAGCTTCATAATTATTCATACCGATAATTTTCGTTATATGGAGTACTAAATAAACAACTGGAAGTTACAACAGACTTAAATGCAAATTTAAACATTATACAGATATTATACTTTCAATTATGCCCGGCAATATTAACAACGCTACATTTTTATATTTTGATATATGTAGAGTGAATTTTAAAATTAAAAAGTGGATATGCGGAACTAGGAGTTATAACACCCTAAATTAAAAATTTGAACTTTCTATGGCTAACCATTTTTGAAGTCTGAAAAATACACGTATATACATCACGACGGAATTAAAACGCATTCAGTGAAGGTCTAAATACAAGTTTAAATTTTCAAAGATATTTTTTTTCTTTTAAGTTCAAAGTGCCACTCTGTTACTCTAAACTACCGAAAGTGAATTCAGGCATTGTCTGTCATAATGAGTATTTTTATAACTTTGAGTACTTCGTACATGAAAGTAAAACTCACATGCGATTTCAAAGAACTCTCAGTCAATTTTATCTAGTCCTCTTGTGCTTGTTATACTTAAAAAATAATAAATCAATTTTCTCTGTGGTATGTAAAGAAATAAAAAAAAAATGTAACTATAACTTAAAATGGGAAATTTAAATCATTTTGTTTACGAATCATGCTAACTACCACATCATATAAAATTGGGTATAAGAAAGTAAAAAGCACATCCTGTTTCAAAGAACTCTCAGTCCATTTTCTCTAGTTCTCAAAATATTTGTTACACTTAAAAAATAACAAATCAATTTTTCTGCAGTATGTAAAGAAATATAAAAAAAATGTAAATATGACGTAAAATGTGGAAGTTAAATCATTTTGCCTACGAATCATGCTAACTACTACATCATCTAAAATTGGGTATAGGAGAGTAAAAAGTACATCCTGTTTCAAAGAACTCTCAGTCCATTTTCTCTAGTTCTCAAAAATGCTTGTTACACTTAAAAAATAAGAAATCAATTTTCTCTGCGGTATGTAAAGAAATAAAACAAAAATGTAAATATGACGTAAAATGTGGAAGTTAAATCATTTTGCCTACGAATCATGCTAACTACTACATCTAAAATTGGGTATAGGAGAGTAAAAAGTACATCCTGTTTCAAAGAACTCTCAGTCCATTTTCTCTAGTTCTCAAAATATTTGTTACACTTAAAAAATAAGAAATCAATTTTCTCTGCGGTATGTAAAGAAATATAACAAAAATGTAAATATGACGTAAAATGTGGAAGTTAAATCATTTTGCCTACGAATCATGCTAACTACTACATCATCTAAAATTGGGTATAGGAGAGTAAAAAGTACATCCTGTTTCAAAGAACTCTCAGTCCATTTTCTCTAGTTCTCAAAATATTTTTTACACTTAAAAAATAAGAAATCAATTTTCTCTGCAGTACGTAAAGAAATATAAAAAAATGTAAATATGATGTAAAATGTGGAAGTTAAATCATTTTGCCTACGAATCATGCTAACTACTATAACATCTAAAATTGGGTATAGGAGAGTAAAAAGTACATCCTGTTTCAAAGAACTCTCAGTCCATTTTCTCCAATTCTCAAAATATTTGTTACACTTAAAAAATAAGAAATCAATTTTCTCTGCAGTACGTAAAAAAATATAAAAAAAAAAATGTAAATATGACGTAAAATGTGGAAGTTAAATCATTTTGCCTACGAATCATGCTAACTACTACATCATCTAAAATTGGGTATAGGAGAGTAAAAAGTACATCCTGTTTCAAAGAACTCTCAGTCCATTTTCTCTAGTTCTCAAAATATTTGTTACACTTAAAAAATAAGAAATCAATTTTCTCTGCGGTATGTAAAGAAATATAACAAAAATGTAAATATGACGTAAAATGTGGAAGTTAAATCATTTTGCCTACGAATCATGCTAACTACTACATCATCTAAAATTGGGTATAGGAGAGTAAAAAGTACATCCTGTTTCAAAGAACTCTCAGTCCATTTTCTCTAGTTCTCAAAATATTTGTTACACTTAAAATATAAGAAACCAATTTTCTCTGCAGTATGTAAAGAAATATAAAAAAAATGTAAATATGATGTAAAATGTGGAAGTTAAATCATTTTGCCTACGAATCATGCTAACTACTACATCATCTAAAATTGGGTATAGGAGAGTAAAAAGTACATCCTGTTTCAAAGAACTCTCAGTCCATTTTCTCTAGTTCTCAAAATATTTGTTACACTTAAAAAATAAGAAATCAATTTTCTCTGCGGTATGTAAAGAAATATAACAAAAATGTAAATATGACGTAAAATGTGGAAGTTAAATCATTTTGCCTACGAATCATGCTAACTACTACATCATCTAAAATTGGGTATAGGAGAGTAAAAAGTACATCCTGTTTCAAAGAACTCTCAGTCCATTTTCTCTAGTTCTCAAAATATTTTTTACACTTAAAAAATAAGAAATCAATTTTCTCTGCAGTACGTAAAGAAATATAAAAAAATGTAAATATGATGTAAAATGTGGAAGTTAAATCATTTTGCCTACGAATCATGCTAACTACTACATCATCTAAAATTGGGTATAGGAGAGTAAAAAGTACATCCTGTTTCAAAGAACTCTCAGTCCATTTTCTCTAGTTCTCAAAATATTTGTTACACTTAAAATATAAGAAACCAATTTTCTCTGCAGTATGTAAAGAAATATAAAAAAATGTAAATATGATGTAAAATGTGGAAGTTAAATCATTTTGCCTACGAATCATGCTAACTACAACATCATCTATAATTGGGTATAGGAGAGTAAAAAGTACATCCTGTTTCAAAGAACTCTCAGTCCATTTTCTCTAGTTCTCAAAATATTTGTTACACTTAAAAAATAAGAAATCAATTTTCTCTGCAGTATGTAAAGAAATATAAAAGAAATGTAAATATGACGTAAAATGTGGAAGTTAAATCATTTTGCCTACGAATCATGCTAACTACTACATCATCTAAAATTGGGTATAGGAGAGTAAAAAGTACATCCTGTTTCAAAGAACTCTCAGTCCATTTTCTCTAGTTCTCAAAATATTTTTTACACTTAAAAAATAAGAAATCAATTTTCTCTGCGGTATGTAAAGAAATATAACAAAAATGTAAATATGACGTAAAATGTGGAAGTTAAATCATTTTGCCTACGAATCATGCTAACTACTACATCATCTAAAATTGGGTATAGGAGAGTAAAAAGTACATCCTGTTTCAAAGAACTCTCAGTCCATTTTCTCTAGTTCTCAAAATGCTTGTTACACTTAAAAAATAAGAAATCAATTTCCTCTGCGGTATGTAAGGAAATATAAAAAAAAATGTAAATATGATTTAAAATGTGAAAGTTAAATCATTTTGCTCACGAATCATGCTAACTACTACATCATCTAAAATTATCTACAGGAGAGTAAAAGCACATCCTGTTTCTCTCAGACCATTTTCCTCTAGTTCTCAAAATACTTGTTACACTTAGAAAACAAGAAATCAATTTTCTCTGCGGTATGTAAAAAAATATAAAGAAAATATAAATATAAATAAAAATGTGAAAGTTAAATCATTTTGCTTACGAACATGCTAACTACTGCAAGATCTAAAATTGAGTATAGGAAAGTAAAAACCACATCCTGTTTCAAAGAGTTCTCAGTCCATTTCTCTAGTTCTTGAAATGCTCGTTACACTTAAAAAATAAGAAATCAATTTCCTCTGCGGTATGTAAGGAAATATAAAAAAAAATGTAAATATGATTTAAAATGTGAAAGTTAAATCATTTTGCTCACGAATCATGCTAACTACTACATCCTAAAATTGGGTATAGGAAAGTAAAAAGTACATCCTGTTTCAAAGAACTCTCAGTCCATTTTCTTTTCTCAAAATACTTGTTACACTTAAAAAATTAGAAATCAGTTTTCTCTGCGGTATGTTAAGAAACATAAATAAAATGTAAATATAATTTAAAATGTGGAAGTTAAATCATTTTGCTTACGAATCATGCTAACTACTACATCATCTAAAATTGGGTACATGAGAGTAAAAAGTACATCCTGTTTCAAAGAACTCTCAGTCCATTTTCTCTAGTTCTCGAAATGCTCGTTACACTTAAAAAATAAGAAATCAATTTTCTCTGCGGTATGTAAAGAAATATAACAAAAATGTAAATATGACGTAAAATGTGGAAGTTAAATCATTTTGCCTACGAATCATGCTAACTACTACATCATCTAAAATTGGGTATAGGAGAGTAAAAAGTACATCCTGTTTCAAAGAACTCTCAGTCCATTTTCTCTAGTTCTCAAAAATGCTTGTTACACTTAAAAAATAAGAAATCAATTTTCTCTGCGGTATGTAAAGAAATATAAAAATATGTAAATATAACTTAAAATGCGGAAGTTAAATCATTTTGCTTAAGAATCATGCTAACTACTGCATCGTCCAAAATTGGGCACAGGAAAGTAAAAAGCACATTCTGTTTCAAAGAACTCTCAGTCTACTTTCTCTAGTTCTCGAAATACTTGTTACACTTAAAAAATAAGAAATCAATTTTCTCTGCGGTATGTAAAGAAATATAAAAATATGTAAATATAACTTAAAATGTGGAAGTTAAATCATTTTGCTTACGAACATGCTAACTACTGCATCGTCCAAAATTGGGCACAGGAAAGTAAAAAGCACATTCTGTTTCTTTCAGACCATTTTCTCTAGTTCTCAAAATACTTGTTACACTTAAAACTAAGAAATCAGTTTTCTCTGCGGTATGTTAAGAAACATAAATAAAATGTAAATATAATTTAAAATGTGGAAGTTAAATCATTTTGCTTACGAATCATGCTAACTACTACATCATCTAAAATTGGGTATATGAGAGTAAAAAGAACATCCTGTTTCAAAGAACTCTCAGTCCATTTTCTCTAGTTCTCAAAATACTTGTTACACTTAAAACTAAGAAATCAGTTTTCTCTGCAGTATGTTAAGAAACATAAATAAAATGTAAATATAATTTAAAATGTGGAAGTTAAATCATTTTGCTTACGAATCATGCTAACTACTACATCATCTAAAATTGGGTACATGAGAGTAAAAAGTACATCCTGTTTCAAAGAACTCTCAGTCCATTTTCTCTAGTTCTCGAAATTTTCGTTACATTTAAAAAATAAGAAATCAATTTTCTCTGCGGTATGTAAAGAAATATAAAAATATGTAAATATAACTTAAAATGCGGAAGTTAAATCATTTTGCTTACAAATCATATTAACTACTACATCGTCCAAAATTGGGCACAGGAAAGTAAAAAGCACATCCTGTTTCTTTCAGACCATTTTCTCTAGTTCTCAAAATACTTGTTACACTTAAAAAATAAGAAATCAATTTTCTCTGCGGTATGTAAGGAAATATAAAAAAAAATGTAAATATGATTTAAAATGTGAAAGTTAAATCATTTTGCTCACGAATCATGCTAACTAGTACATCATCTAAAATTATCTACAGGAGAGTAAAAGCACATCCTGTTTCTCTCAGACCATTTTCCTCTAGTTCTCAAAATACTTGTTACACTTAGAAAACAAGAAATCAATTTTCTCTGCGGTATGTAAAAAAATATAAAGAAAATGTAAATATAAATAAAAATGTGAAAGTTAAATCATTTTGCTTACGAACATGCTAACTACTGCAAGATCTAAAATTGAGTATAGGAAAGTAAAAACCACATCCTGTTTCAAAGAGTTCTCTGTCCGCTTTCTCAAGTTCTTGAAATGCTCGTTACACTTAAAAAATAAGAAATCAATTTTTTCTACGGTATGTAAAGAAATATAAAGAATGTAAATATGATTTAAAATGTGGAAGTTAAATCATTTTGCTTACGAATCATGCTAACTACAACATCATCTAAAATTGGGTATAGGAGAGTAAAAAGTACATCCTGTTTCAAAGAACTCTCAGTCCATTTTCTCTAGTTCTCAAAATATTTGTTACACTTAAAAAATAAAAAATCAATTTTCTCTGCGGTATGTAAAGAAATATAAAGAATGTAAATATGATTTAAAATGTGGAAGTTAAATCATTTTGCTTACGAATCATGCTAACTACTACATCATCTAAAATTGGGTACATGAAAGTAAAAAGCACATCCTATTTCAAAGAACTCTCAGTCCATTTTCTCTAGTTCTCAAAATACTTGTTACATTTAAAAAATAAGAAATCAGTTTTCTATGTGGTATGTTAAGAAACATAAATAAGATATAAATATAATTTAAAATGTGAAAGTTAAATCATTTTGCTTACGAGCATGCTAACTGTTACATCATCTAAAATTGTGGACAGGAAAGTAAAAAGAACATCCTGTTTCAAAGAACTCTCAGTCTATTTTCTCTAGTCCTCTAAATACTTGTTACACTTAAAAAAAATGAAATCAATTTTCTCTGCGGTTTGTAAAGAAATATTAAAAAAGGTAAACATAACTTAAAATTTTAAAGTTAAATCATTTTGCTTACGAACATGTTAACTACTGCATCGTCCAAAATTGGGCACAGGAAAGTAAAAAGCACATCCTGTTTCTTTCAGACCATTTTCTCTAGTTCTCAAAATACTTGTTACACTTAAAACTAAGAAATCAGTTTTCTCTGCGGTATGTTAAGAAACATAAATAAAATGTAAATATAATTTAAAATGTGGAAGTTAAATCATTTTGCTTACGAATCATGCTAACTACTACATCATCTAAAATTGGGTATAGGAGTAAAAAGAACATCCTGTTTCAAAGAACTCTCAGTCCATTTTCTCTAGTTCTCGAAATTTTCGTTACATTTAAAAAATAAGAAATCAATTTTCTCTGCGGTATGTAAAGAAATATAAAAATATGTAAATATAACTTAAAATGCGGAAGTTAAATCATTTTGCTTACAAATCATATTAACTACTACATCACCTAAAATTGGGCAGAAAAAAAGAATTCATTTGTTTTAATTTTTATAAAAAAAAAACTTAAAACAAAAATAATTTTAAAGTTTTTAAAATGCAATATCATAAATTAAGTTAAAACTTGAAAATGAAATAAAAATAAAAAACAAGTGCAATCAGGCTTTTTTCAGAACTAAATTATTTACACTGTGGCTGTGGTCTGTTGAAATCGACATTAAGCTAACGGACTTCCAGGAAAATTCTTTATCCCAGTCCATAGGAAAAGTTCTTTATTTTTTCTTCAAGCCCCAAGAAAACCGCTTTACTTTGTAAATGCAGCGTTTATGGGGTTTTGGGGCGGAAAGAAAAGGAAAAAGTAATAAAGCCGTTTATCGGTGGTGATTTGGCGAGTGAGAAGGATATATCAAATGTTTTGGATAAAGACTATTAATTTTGTATCTTTCTCTGAAGAATTATGATGGAAGGATGCAATAAAGTTTGTGACACAAATTGAAGAAAACGTTTGCTGAATTTCAAAAAAAAGAGACGAAATTATCACGAAATTGTTTCACCCTAAAAGCTAACCCATTGGGTTTTTTTCCTCTAATGGAAGAGGATTCAATCTTCTCGAATAGGACTTCTTGCAGAATAAATAGAATTTGCCGTTAGTGGTTAATAAAGAATGCATATTTGTTACTAAGCTAATACATTTTCATTTATTAGTGTTTAATGTATAAAATCCTACACTAAAATAATGTAATGCACATTTTACGTAAGACGACTGATTCCTTAAAATATAATATTCAATTACTATCTAAAGAGTTATAAAAATTGAATAATCACAATCATATATTCAAGATTTATTCCTGCAAATGAGTCACTCTACATATTTTAAACAACCAGAGTCTCCACTCACATTTTTAACTCTTTGCACTCGAGGGCTCCTGAGCGAAGCCATTTAAAATTTGTATTCAAACTAGAGAGCTCCGCTACGGAGACATTGCAAAATATATAGATTTTACGGTTTGTTTTTGTACATATGTTATAAACAGAAAATTATTTGCATTGTCTCCGTAGCGGAGCCCTCGAGTTTGAAGAAAATTTTTAAATAGCTCTTCTATGGAGCCCTCGAATGCAAAGAGTTAATATCTGGTATACTAATCTTAAAGGACTGACAAAAAATATTTTCTGTTAATGTATTTAAGAAAACTAAAACTGTGACTAGAGACAAGTATCTGGTATACTAATCTTAAAGGACTGACAAAAAATATTTTCTGTTAATGTATTTAAGAAAACTAAAACTGTGACTAGAGACAATATATTTTAACCATGTAGTTCCAATGCACAAAATCTGAAGTTTTACTTGTCCAAAAAATTCTAAATAAATTCCCCATCAAATTTTTTGTCATAATGAACTAAAAACGTACATTACATTGCACTTACAGGAGATCCAATATACAAAATGTAAATTTATAATGTGTAAGTAACATTTATAAATTTGTAGGTTTATCAAGCTATTCTGTATAAAATATTCTGCTCTCATTCTGAAATAAGGACCTAATATTGTCCCTCTCAAAAGTTTAGCAACACAACTCTTAATAATCAAAAAAGTTACTACTAAATAAAATAAATGGAATAAATGAGTTTGAATTTTTTATCTGTAAAATGTATTACTGTACTTATTGGATATTAACCACTTTATAATTTTCATCTATAAGTGTATAAACGTGATCCCTTTCAATGTGATTTTTGTTTATCTCGAATTTTTAAAGTTTCCTATTCGTGATCGAAACTGAAAGGAAAAGTTTTAAAATCTTCTCCAAACAGAATTTTATGAAAAATAAAATAAGTATTTGGATGAACAAAAGAATAAAATATATATCTTAACATTTCCTTTCAATATAATGACTCCCTCAGATCTATTTTTAAAGCCTTTATTTTTATAATACAGATTATCTTTCCACCAAAAACTAAGTTCATGTTTTTAATTTCTGAAAAATGATACTGTTCTTTGCAAATTGAAAAAGAAATAATTAACTTAAAATTTTTATTCGGCTACTGAAAAAAATTATATTTTATAAATTAATTTCTCTGGTGAATTTTTTTTATTAAAAATAGTACACAAATTTGTTATTACGTATTAGGATAAATTCAGCAAATTAAATATTCTATTAATTACTATTAAACCGTTGGTGGAAACTTCTGCCAAATATAATTTATATTTGTCAGTCTTTACGATGACACTATAGTTTCTGAAAATTAAAATGTAAAAAATTTGATTTATAATATAATTTTGTATCATATGATACTTATATTCTCGGTAACGTGGCGAATCCCAATAATTAGTTCGGAAAATATGTAACGTGTTGCAAAAGTAGATCAGTAAAACCAAATATATTAAAGAATTCATCTGTAAAACTGTTAAAGGTTTGAAAACAAATAATATTGTATTAATCTTTATTATATTAAACAGGTAATAAACATTTATACTGTTGCGCTCATTTACGTGCTTGCTATTAAACAAAAATACAGTCTCTCAACCTATGATATGCTGATTCACTTTAATACAGCCTATGAATTCAACAAGATCGGTGTTTAACATTTAACTACTTGTACTTAATATTCAAAAACAAGTAATCACGGGGTTTGTTTTGGACACCACAAGTATAATAAACAAAAATAAGAAAAATTTTCATAATGAAGTTTTTTAATAATAAAGACTATTTTTAAAAAACGTAGACTTCAATGACAGCATAAATATAAGAAGTATGGTGCTGAAGCATTCCAAAATCAAATTAGATTCTGTCTATGGTAGATGATGTATTTTATAGACAACCGAGTATTTAAAGATAAAATTTAGACTTCCTTGTTATACCCCTTACAATTTCCAGATACTGAAATTCTGGTTTCAAATATGGGACGACAGTAGTACCAGTAATGAGAGAAGGGTCATTGATCGAAGCTAACTCAAAAATCCAAATGAATGTGCTACGTAATGTTTTTTGAATTTCTTCAAAAAATAAAAAAAAAAATTTTACAACATTATTACACAATCGTGTTTTAAATTGGGTACAGAATGTTGCAGATATAAGGATTTGTACAGGAAAATATTTGTTGGCACATGCCGAAATGTTATGAAAACCTCTTAGTAGTTTAGTAACATAGATTCCTAAAACTAATGCTCATGAATTTGTATATTTTTCACTTTTAGACTCGTTAAAGTCTAACAATAATTTATTTATTTTTATTTACATGGCTGGAAACTACAATTCATTTATACTGTTGCGCTCATTTATGTGCTTGCTATTAAACAAAAATACAGTCTCTCAACCTATGATATGCTGATTCACTTTAATACAGCCTATGAATTCAACAAGATCAGTGTTTAACCTTTAACTACTTGTACTTAGTATTCAAAAACAAGTAATCACGGGGTTTGTTTTGAACACCACAAGTAAAATAAACAAAAATAAGAAAAATAAGAAAAATTTTCATAAGTTTTTTAATAGTGAAAGATTTTTAAATAAACGTACACTTCAATGACAGCATAAATACAAGACATATGGTGAGGAAGCATTCCCAAATGAAATTAGATTCTGTCTATTGTTGATGGTGTATTTAATAGACCAGCGAGTATTTAAAGGTAAAATTTAGACTTCCTCGTCATACCCCTTACAATTTCCAGATACTAAAATTCTGGTTTCAAATATTGGACGACAGTAGTACCAGTAATGAGAGAATGGTCATTGATCGAAGCCAACTCAAAAATCCAAATGAATGTGCTACGTAATGTTTTTTGCCTTTTTTCTTGAATTTCTTAAACAAAACAAATTGAATAAAATATATTTTACAACATTCTCTATTACAGGACACAATCGTGTTTTAAATTGGGTACAGAATGTTGCAGATATAAGGATTTGTACAGGAAAATATTTGTTTGGCACTCTGCCGAAATTTGTGCCGGAAATGGAAGAAAACTTCTTAGTAGTTTAGTAACATAGATTCCTAAAACTAATGCTCATGAATTTGTATATTTTTCACTTTTAGACTCGTTAAAGTCTAACAATAATTTATTTATTTTTATTTACATGGCTGGAAACTACAATTCATTTATACTGTTTCGCTTATATCTGTGCTTGCTTTTAAACAAAAATACAGTCTCGCAACCTATGATACGGCAATTCACTCCAATACAGCCTATAAATTCAACAAGATCAGTGTTTTACCTTTAACTACTTTTGCTTAGTATTTAAACACAATTAATCATGGGATGTGTTTTGGACACCACAAGTAAATTAAACAAAAATAATATAAATAAGAAAAATTTTCATGTTTTTTAATTATGAAAATTTTTTTTAATAAATGCATACTTCAGTGACAGCATAAATACAACAATTTTGGTGAGGAAGCATTCCAAAATCAAATTAGATTCTGTATATTGTAGATGGTGTATTTTATAGACCAGCGAGTATTTAAAGATAAAATTTCGACTTCCTCCTCATACCCTTTATGATTTCCAATTACTAAAATCATTCTGGTTTCAAATATTGGACGCCAATAATTCTAGCCATAAGAGAACAATTATTGATTGAAGCCAACTCAAAAATAAAAAAGAATGTGCTACGTAATTAAACAGTTTTTGTCGTTTTCTCAAAACAATTGAATAAAATAAATTTTAGAACCTTTTCTATTGCATGGCACAATCGCGTTTTAAATTGGGTACAGATTGTTACAGATATACATGGATTTGTTTAGGAAAACATTAGTTTGGCACTCTGCCGAAATTTGAGTCAGAAATGCAATAAAACTTCTTAGTCGTTTAGTAACATAGATTAATAAAACTACTGCTCATGAATTTGTATATGTTTCACATTTGGACTCCTTAAAGTTTAACAATATGTATATTTATTTATATGGCTGTAAACTACAACAATTTGTTTTTAAAAATATACCTTTAATTAAATTCTAGGTTTCCTAGGTAATGTGTTTAAAATTCAAAAGCCTCTTTCTAAACTAAGACCTCGTATGAAATTCTTTACACCAACTACAGTTGCAAGTCAGAACTTTTCCATTCTCCTAATCGCAATGGTAAATCCATACCCTCTTCTATTTTCTATCATGAAATGAAAGCTATTTAATCCCCTTTTTAATCGGCTTAGGGAGAGTTACTTAGGTGTCGTGTAGGGAATTCTACCTCATTTATCATGTCAAAGTGTTCTTGAAGGATTGTAGACGCGTTACTACATTTTCTTCCCATTTATTTTAGGTCTAGCTTCTTCTCTTTTCTCATCCATGATTTAAAGAATACGATATTTTATGCTCTGTTCAATAAATTATTGCAGTAAATTTAAGTGATTTTACAAAAGATTTTCTTGTGTTTTTTTTTCATTTTAAAAGAGTAGATTTTTTTTTCAGTTGAAAAGTTCCATCAGAAATTAATTAAAATATGATAATTTATAATAATTTGTAAAATATCGTTATAGATTCAGCTGTTTCATCAGTGCTTCTAAAAAGTACAGTATCTTATGTTCTATTCAATAAATGTTTATTTTAAACTTACCAAGATTATTACATACAAAAGATTTTCTGGTGTTTTACTTGCTTTTTGAGAGACGAATGAATCAGATATGAATTAAAATGAAATAATTTGTTTATAATCTGTATTTTTAATTGTTGTATCTCTCATCACAAAATTACAGCATTTTATTTTCTGTTCAATGAGTTTCTACCTTAAAATCTAGGTGTTTTTACAAAAAAATTTCTTGTTTTTTATTTGTCCTTTATGAGAGTAACACATTTCTTTTTAAAATGCAAACTTTCCTAACAGAAGAAAAATAAAATAAATTAATTTATAATAATCCATAAAATCTCGTTAATCTTACGTAATTGAATTTGTGCTTTAAAGCATACAGTATTTCATTTTCTGTCCAATACGTTTTTACCTTATTTTATTTAAAAGAATATCCGGGGGCTTACTTGGTATGTAAGAATAAAAAATTTTCTTTTCAACTGAAAACATCCATAGAACAAGAGAATTAAAATAAGGTAATTTATAATAATCTTTAAAATGACATTAGATCTTTAGAAATTGTTTAAAATCTGAAACAATTTTAGACGTGACTATAATTATGTTAAATATAGGATTAAAAATACAGCTAAGAATTAAATTTTGTGAGACATTTTTATAGTATTTCCTGTTTGGATCAAAATATTTTTACTTTATTTCTGGTATTATAACAAAGTATATTATGTGTTTTAAATAGTAGTAGATTTATTTTTTCAATCAAAATGTTTAGAGCAGTAGCGAATTAAAGTGTGATAATTTACAGTAAATTGTAAACTGTCTCTACATCTTAAGTTCTTAAACTGTAGCAATTTTATTCATAAGGTATTTTGTTTGAAATATAGAATTAAAAGAAAGGTTTTTTTTTAATTCAAAAATGCCTGTAGTTTAAAAAACTCCTAAGTTTGTGTATTATTTTATTTGATAAATAGTACATTTAAACAACATGAATGTCTTTTATTGGGTTATATAGAGCAATACGGTATACAGTTCATTGTTCTAGATGATTTAGGAATTAACGTTCCTTTGTAAATAGCCGTATTTAATCCAGAATTAAAGTGAATTTCCAATTTTATTCTTTGACTGTGATCCATTATTCACGTTACCTCTCATTTGAGAACATCGAATGCGTCACAATACTAAGATATTGGAAATATTTAATTTGCATTTAATTTCTTAAATTTAGGTTATCTTCTTTGTATTGTATCAGTATATGTATGTACATATTAAATTTTACTATACGAGTCTAGTAGTTCTGAAAATTGTAGGCCAAATTTGATTTTTCTCTTAATTTTTAACATATATCTGAATATATGTATGTACGTATTTATATATTTAAATATGTATAGGTTGTTTCGACATACATTTAATATATAGCTCTAAAAAAGCCATCTAACATTAATTACAATGAGCAACATTTAAACTGGGGTAATCAGTTAAATGATCAAAAGTGAATTAAGATTAGATTTAAGTCCCATTTGCTTTCGAATTCTGAGAAATACAGAGTTTTAGAGTTTTAGAGTATTAAGTCAATAACTAATAAACACGAATTGGTTAGTTACATTAACGCTGCTAATTCAGGGGGAAATTAACAGGAAAGCGAGCATTAAATGATGTACAGAAATTAGCATCCATCGGATCATCGGTTAGGCAATTAATACCACTTTACTGATGATATATCGAAGGGTTTGAAACACTTAGCGCATATCGTGTTTTCGCAGAGGCTGAACTCATAAATAGCAAACGCTCCACTGATTTGACTCTACCCTCATTTGAGGAGAGCCATTAATAGCTAGCTTAGACTCAAGGTGTACAGTTTACGTTCTATTCATTAGCGAATGCTTCAAAATAACGAATTCATCACGGCCGTAAACTTCAAATTGCAGTCAGTCAAAGGATCTAATGAATTTCACCACTTCATTCATTCGTACTTAGTGC
>CM063508.1:80677318-80687318 GCA_032207245.1 Pardosa pseudoannulata | reverse complement strand
CACCAAGTCGAGTGCCGGTCTCCGGTGACCCCCATGGTAGTCAACGTGTTAAACGTGCTACAAAAACAAGATATTATTAGTCTATATCCTTATAGCACTTCTTTCTTAGACGATGAAACCAATATTTAGTTTCAAAGACAACAAAAATAGTACAATTATTTCACTTTTCATGTGCATCCTACATTACACTAAAGTACTATTTTTATCTTCTCAATAAATGGTTTTATCAAATAATAAATCTTTCCTGGTTATCTCTTAGTGCTTTCAAGAACAACTAAAATGTTCAGCCAGCAACAGGACTTTTTCCTAAATATTTTAAAGCGTAAAATATTTAGTAATATCTAAATAGTAGAACAAACAGTTTTATAAAAGTAAACCGCTTACTCAGGCTGTAGCGGAGGTCATACATCAAAGACTCAATATGTCAAGAAAAGTTTGATGTATGAGGCTCGATCCCACTCCCTCTGCTTTATTCCATACTTTTTTTCGTCTTAGAAATATCTGCATTTTTAGTTGCTTTTTCTTATATCTCCACAACCAGAGATTTTTTTTTTCTTTTTGCAAACTTATACTCTAATAAATTACTCTTATACTTAATTCTGTCTTTATTTTTGCATGGTTTAGAAATTTAATATTTTCTATTGAAAGAAATTTACGCTAAAATAATGTTCTGTTTGGTTTGTAGAATATATCCGTGCTGAAAATTATAAAATAAGAAAAAAAATTCTTAAACATTTAGAATTATCTTTATAGTTATCTTAAGAATTATCATTTAATGGTTTTTCCTTTCAGTCTTAATTTGTTTAGCTTTTATGTAATATATATTCTATACTTGTGAATACGAGTCATATTTACAAGTTTCTTTTTTTCAATTTTAAAATTATTCGCCTGTTGAAGGTTATTAATTGTATTGATCAGTTTAAAATAAAAAGAGTACATTTTTATAACTTTCGTCGTTTTCCAATAAATTGAAGATTATAACATTATTCCTACTGAAAGAGTAATTATAACAATAATTAATCATATAATGATTTTTCCTTTCTGTCTTTATTTTGTTTAGTGTTTTATGTAATATATATTCTATACTAGTGAATACGAGCAAAATTTACTAGTTTTTTTTCTGTTTTTAAATTATTCGCCTTGTTGAAGTTTATACATTTTATTGATAGGTTTAATATAATTAGAGTAAATTTTTATAACTTCCGTTGTTTTATAATAAATTGAAAATTATAACAATATTCTTACTCAAACAGATCACTTTGTGGACAATGTACAATCTAGTGCAATATAGCGTGCACACACGAAACAGTATGTCACATGTTATTTAAAATTATCGAGACTAAGGATGCAACAGTTAAGGACCAACGTACTGCATCCGGCACATCCGGTCATTATACCGGATAATTGGCAGTAGATAATCTGACTCATCGTAATATGCACTGATAAAATTATACCGGATAATTGGCAGTAGATAATCTGACTCATCGTAATATGCACTGATAAAATGTATATTTTTCATGTAATAATAAAACTAATTTTCTATGTTATATATAGTATGAATTTCTTCAAACCATTATAGTAACAATGATATTATTTAAAAATTTATCAGTATCCATATTTACTATAATTATGTACTTTTATTATTTGCTGCGTCGCTGGTCACAGGTGCCTCCCCCCATGGTAGTCAACGTATTAAATGTGCTACAAAAAGAAGATATTATTAGTCTATATCCTTATAGCACTTCCTTCTTAGACGATAAAACCAATATTTAGTTTCAAAGACAACAAAAATAGTGCTTTTATTTCAATTTTCACGTGCATCCTACATTACACTAACGTACTATTTTTATCTTCTCAATAAATGGTTTTATTATACAATAAATCTTCCCTAGTTATCTCTTAGTGCTTTCAAGAACAACTAAAATGTTCAGCCAGCAACAGGATGTTTTTCTAAATATTTTAAAGCGTAAAATATTTAGTAATATCTAAATAGTAGAACAAACTGTTTTATAAAAGTAAACCGCTTACTCAGGCTGTAGCGGAGGTCATACATCAAAGACTCAACATGTCAAGAAAAGTTTGATGTATGAGGCTCGATCCCACTCCCTCTGCTTTATTCCATACTTTTTTTCGTCTTAGAAATATCTGCATTTTTAGTTGCTTTTTCTTATATCTCCACAACAAGAGATTTTTTTTTCTTGCAAACTTATACTCTAATAAATTATTCTTAGACTTAATTCTGTCTTTATTTTTGCATGGTTTAGAAATTTAATATTTTCTATTGAAAGAAATTTACGCTGAAATAATGTTCTGTTTTGTTTGTGGAATATATTCCTGGTGAAAGTTATAAAATAAGAAAAAATTTCTTAAACATTTAGAATTATCTTTATAATTATCTTTAGAATTATCATATAATGGTTTTTCCTTTCAGTCTTAATTTGTTTAGCTTTTATGTAATATATATTTTATACTTGTGAATACGAGTCAAGTTTACTAGTTTTTTTTTCCATTTTAACCCTCCGAGTGTAACACACAGAGGAAAAAAAGTCTCCTAAAATACGCTAAAGATTTACTGTGTCAGTGGCCAAAGATTTTTTACTTCACCCTTTGTCGACTAGAATGGAATACGGGAAACCCACCCTTGTTATTGTCCGTTTACTTCCGGTTATAAATAGATATATAAATAGATATTATAGATTGTTAATTTTTAATACACTAAAGCTCGTCAAGTCTCGAAGATCATCCCAGAAGAAATAATGGATTCTAAGAGTACAAATAAAAATATTAAGAGAACTATTTATATTTTTTTACGAAAGTCACCCAAGATATTTAAATGGTGCAAGTAAAGATACATCTGTTACCGCAAATGAAATACTTCGAAATATAGATTTACAAAACCATAAAAAGCTATCATCGTCTTAGTGCCACAGGGAGTAGGGGTGCTTCCCTCAATAAATGTCAGTCAAAGAGGGGTGCAGTTCCTAAACAATCGACCTGACCCTCGGAATATCTTTGTAGGTCGAAAATTGAAACCGCTTTGAAGACATCATCGTTTTGGCGGAATTGTAAGTGCGAACCGCTTAGAGGGTTAAAATTATTCGCCTGTTAAAGGTTATTAAATTTATTGATCAGTTTAAAATAATAAAATTGCGTTTTTATAACTTCCGTTGATTTCCATTAAATTGAAGATTATAACATGTATAATTTGAATTTAATATTTAAAATATATTGAGATAAATTTCTATAAAGCTCTATCACGAAGATACATTAGAAAACATTTTATACAAAATTTTTATAAAGATGTTTCTATTAAAATATGCCTTCTAACAAACAATATGTTTTCTAAACCTCTTTAGAAATAACATGACTACATGTTTCCCAAACGTTTAGAAATAATATGTCCACCTATCTTCCAAACTACTAATAAAATTAAATAAATTTTAAAAGGTAAACACACATAAGAGAGTATAAAAACAATAATTGACTAATGAAAATTGTAATGTTAAAAAATTTCTTAACTAATGTGAATTATTTTTATCAGAAAACATTTTATATAAATTTTTATAGAAACACATGTCTATAAATATTTACAGTCTATTGAATTCTAAATATTTCAGTTGAAACATGTTTCAATTGAAATATTCCTTCTAAGAATAATATTGCCGTATACTTTCTAAATCTCCAGAAATAATATGATCTTGTATTTTATAAAGTTCTAAAACATTAGAACATTTAAACATAAAAACAATCTAAAAGCAATTTTAAAATGTGTATAAAGCGGTATCGAGTACAACCAATAATCGTCAACTGAACGTTTTCTACCGTGGATAGAACATTAAATGTAACCTTAAGACTTTTAAATAATTTTTATTTATTTGTTCTCATTTGTTTTACCTCAGAGATGAACAGGCGGGTAAAAAGTTAAAAATTGCTAAAATTTTATACAACACTTTGAATGTAACTATATTATGTTTTTGCAATTCTGAAAACAGTGGTTTTCACACACTGCCTGTAAGGAGTTTTAAAAAGCATTTGTTAATTTAATTTGAATTTTATATATGCTTCGTATCTACAGAATGAATAAGTATACTGATGAAGCTACAATATTTTTCATATTTTAAAATTTAAATAAAATTTAAAGTTAATTTCCTTTCGAATATCATCACATTTATTCTGCAGATAAATCATTTTATAGGCATCATATTTCTAATTATTTTGACATAAAATTAGTGTATAGTATGATGAGGCGATTTAGATCAGTAATTTAATTGATTAATTCATACGAAATGCTTGCGATCTAAATTGCTGACCTCATCACATCTTTTGTAAAGGACAGAGAACCATAAAATATATTCAACGGATTTTTTTCGTTTTCGGTAGTCTTGGGTGGGGTTCTGATCCCCGTCCCAGATTAGAATCCCGTCTCCGTACATGACACTAAATAAGAATGTACCTTTGTGGAGTTATTTATGAGTCCCTAAGGGACAGTGCCCAATTTGAATGGATAAGGTTTTTCCATGTTGGCGGTTTCAAGGAGGGGTTAAGGAGGCCAATTGGATTTTTACAATTCTCCCGATTGGACGGGGAGAAGTAAAAGGGGACAAAGATGAAATTAATATAAAAGAAGAAAAAGTCTAGAAAGTGAGGGGATGTTTGAGAGTGGAATCGAATCAAGGAGAGCAGCCAGATGTCGGAGGAGACGACTGTGACAGTGAGACTTCGTGAGTCCAAGTAGAATAGCCTTGAGTTCGACAGAGACTCCGGAAACGTCTGGAACATCTCGCGGCTACCAGCAGTGTTCCTGCGTCAAATATTACGGCCGCACCTCAAATACTCAGAAGGAAGCCCTTGACCAGACCGACGGAAGATTGAAATTTGCTACCAAACATACCCAATCCTGATTAGCTCTCAACCAGCAGTGTTTCTGGCACATCATATTAACTCACAAAGGTACCCCTTTTTACATGTATTTGAAATTGAGATTAGGTCCTCTTTCTTAGATATATATATTTACCTAATTGATGAAAAATTATTGTCAGACCTAAATTAGTATGGCACCTAAATTGAATGTGTTGATAAAGTAAATTTTATGAAGATTAAATCAGATTCTGTGTATATAGATGTATATATATATCTTTATAATAAATTTACTTTTTTTTATTTTAAGATAATTTCAGTTTCTTTTAATTTAGCTTTTTAGTTTATTTTTTTATTTTAGGTCTATAGTCTCTCAGAACCTGTGGTTGAATTTACTACTTAAATATTTTACACAACGCAACCAAAATAATACTTAGTCTTTGTGACTAACCAAAATAAACTAAACACCACTATACATCTGATCACTGGTTAATACCTAAATATAAACGAGAGCTACACGATATATATGTTAATCAAAACTCGAGTTAATTTATGAATAACAAATGTTCTTCCAAAAATATTTCGAAAAATCTTCTTGTAATATATATATTTTATAATTTAAAACCATGAGAAATTTTTTAATATTAAAAATAATCTGTAAACCTGCTAAAACTTTCATTCAGTTGCAAAAATATTTTATTAAGTTTCAGAAAATATAAATCAGAACTCATTTTCATTTCAATGTCGCTGCTTAAAACCCTCGAGACACCTTAAACCTTTTAAAAGATTTTTGCTTATTTACCCAATTTTGGTTCTAGCATTAAATAAGAAACTAATCAAAAGAGAGTGTGTTTTTATCGATCGTAGTTTTTATTGTTCTTTTGATTATTATGCTCTTAGCTCCTGTTTCTTTTTTTAGTTTCCTCTCTGCTATAGGTAAGTAGACATAATCTTCAGTGTTAATCCTTTGTGCATCAAAACTTTCGTAATCCATCAGGTACTTATATAGGGTAGAAATAACAATTGTCCTGATATTATATGATAAAAGAATAATATACAATTGTGAAAGTATATTCTGTCCTATTTTTCTTCTTAGGAGGATCATTATTTGGCCTGTATTATCTACATGAATTCCAGCTATAAAAGAAATTAAAGAAAATAACTAAGTAAAATGTATGAGTCTCAAGAAAAGGATATATATATATATATATATATGTATATATAAATGTATATATATATATATATATATATATATATATATATATATATATATATATATATATTATATACATATATATACATATATATATATACATAGATATACACATATATTTATACATATCTATACACATATATTTATACATATATATACACATATATATATACATATATATATATATATATACATATATATACATATATATACATATATATATATATATACATATATATATACATATATATATACATATATATGTATATATATATGTATATATATATATATATATATATATATATATATATATATATATATATATATATATATATATATATATGTATATATATATGTATATATATATGTGTATATATATACATATATATATATACTTTTACAAAAGCAGTCATCTTGTCGGATTTTAAGAATTTGGTTCCAGCTTTTTTTTAATAATAATAGTTTCCTAAGAATTTTAGAATGTAGGCCTTTGCTTAAGACACTGGCACACAGAATTTCTTTCCAGTAGATTCCTGCCCATTGAGGAATTTTGGGTAGTGAAAAGTCTGATACACTGGCTAAAAAGGGAGACTTGATAGATCAACCCATGAATCGCACTCTTTCATTTCATGCAACTCAACTGTTTGTTAATCTGACTCTTCAGAAAACTCTTAAACAAGATATTGTTCAATGTGCGACGAATAAGAGAGTGATGGATTTTGGGGTAAGAGAGAGCTGTTCCTAGTTTTTCTAAACAGACTGCAGTGTCTCTTTTTAAAGACCTGACTGAACATGACTCTTTACAAGATCATCTCTATAGAGTTTTTATTTTTATTTATTTTTTTTTTTTTTTATTTTTATTTTTTTTTTTTTTTTTTTTTTTTTTTTTTTTTTTTTTTTTTTTTTTTTTTTTTTTTTTTTTTTTTTTTTTTTTTTTTTTTTTTTTTTTTTTTTTTTTTTTTTTTTTTTTTTTTTTTTTTTTTTTTTTTTTTTTTTTTTTTTTTTTTTTTTAAATATTTGTGTTGTACTTTCTCCATATGAGGACATTGTTAAAAAAAATTGGAGAGCCCGTCAGCTAATAACTAAGGCGCTAATTGTTCGGCATTTGTAAAATAAAGTAAAACAACCTTCATTATATCCAGTGAATGAGACGGATTGCAAAATAAATTATTTAAAAACAAAATTTATGGAAAATACTAATTCGCCTACAAGCCTATCCTAAGTGACTATTACTATTTTTAAAATATCTCTGCCCAAACAAGAGACAGTGTGGTCGTGTACCAATTTAACCTAACATATATATTTAGTTAACCCAACAAATATAAACGTTCAAGAAATTCAATCAAGAATCCAGAGCTTAAGTAAATGTTACTATCTATATTAATATCTATTTAGAATAACTTGCAATGAAAGCAAAAAAAGTTCCAAAAGCATAGCATTGTAATCAAATTAGTAATACACGGAGATGGGAAACTAAGACCATAGCAAAAAGAGAGGAGTTTTCTTATCTTCTTATTTTTGAACAAGGAAAGACTGGAAAATTATAGCCCAGCGTATGTTAATGGAATCTAGATGTTGAAGAATAAATGCTGAATTGGAAAGATTAATTATAGGAACGGATATTATAAGGTTAATTAAGTTTTAATGCTTTTCGAATAAAAAAGGGATTATAAGAGACCAATTTTCCTTAGAGAGTGAGGAAGATAAAGACAGTCCTAGCTAGAGGATTTTTTCTATAAAGTTAACATATTATGAATAACTAATGGAAAAGTTAAGTAAAGGCATCATCTCCTGAAATAAATCTGTGGTACAAGCGAAAGTTTAGAAAGAGATGTAGTTCTGTAAAGATAAAGCATTCATTTTATATAGTGGGAGCCTGAATTGTGCAAACCATTTAGAAAAAGTTTATTTTTAACTTTTAATAGCATATAAATATAATAAATATTAGAATATTTTCCTAAAATTAAAGGTCATTGGAAAAAGATGTAACTAAAACACATTGCAGTATATTTAGACTAATTCCCTGCATTTTACAAAAGTTACAACGAAATAATTAGAGAACAGAAGCGCAACTTATTGGAAAAGTAAAGTAAAGGCATCATCTCCTGAAATAAATCTATGGTACAAGCGAAAGTTTAGAAAGAGATGTAGTGCTGTAAACATAAAACATTCGTTTTATATAGTGGTGGCCTGAATTGTGCAAACCATTTAGAAAAAGTTTATTTTTAACTTTTAATAGCATATAAATATAATAAATATTAGAATATTTTCCTAAAATTAAAGGTCATTGGAAAAAGATGTAACTAAAACACATTGCAGTAAATTTAGTCTAATTTCCTGCATTTTACAAAATTTACAACGAAATAATTAGAGAACAGAAGCACAACTTATTGGAAAAGTAAAGCAAAGGCATCATCTCCTGAAATAAATCTGTGGTACAAGCGAAAGTTTAGAAAGAGATGTAGTGCTGTAAAGATAAAACATTCGTTTTATATAGTGGGAGCCTGAATTGTGCAAACTATTTAGAAAAAGTTTATTTTTAACTTTTAATAGCATATAAATGTAATAAATATTAGAATATTGTCCTAAAATTAAATATCATTGGAAAAAGATGTAACTAAAACACACTGCAGTAAATTTAGTCTAATTCCCTGCATTTTACAAAAGTTACAACCAAATAATTGGAGAACAGAAGCACAACTTGCTTAGTTTGGTATGAATTGCCTTTGTTGCATTTGAATGTAACCAATGTGTTTGGGTATTTGAAAAGCCTTTCAAAATTTTTTTTCTCTAACAAATAGACAACCAAATTACAATAAAATTCAACACATGATATAATTAAATAGAGCTTGGAGTACATTTGTCAATGTGTGAAGTAATTGGTTGACAATTGGTTATTTTTTACTGTGTTCATTTATTTAGTAGGTGTGTAAATAGTAATAACTAACAGAAATGGCATAAAACGTTTATTTTTCACCCAGAAAGATTTGTAAAATAAAGCTATTAAGTGATAAAGGTTACAGCTATAGTGAAATTAGAAGAGAAATTTGTTAAAACTTAACCAAAAGTAGCATTTCTAAATTTTTGAGAAGAAAACGATGGTCTTGCAACGAGTCCACCTGTAAAGTGTCTTTTTTCTACTTTTTAAAGACATATGAATGATATTTTAAAATTTTCTATGTTTGTGTCATTTTAAACTTACATCAGATAAAAAACTACACTTAATTTATTTTTCCATTTGAAATATCAATTTTTAAGCTTGCTTTACCCAAAAAATTCAGAAATTCAATTTATCTTCCTTGTGACCCCAAATACCTATATTTATCCAAGTAACACTTAAAAAATGGTTAGCTATTTTTTATCATACACTTTTAATAATAATTATTCATTGTACTCCCATTTTAATAAAAATGTTTTTAAAAAATATTATTTCACACAGTACAAAGGGATGGCTTGGCATTTAAACCAGCCCTCTAACCTTTCTTCCTCCCATTGAATGTAAATTTGTTTTCCATGTATTTTACATTTATAAATTTCATAGGTAACATTTATAAGCTAATTTAAATAAATCCTAAGAAATTTATATTAGTGTCCTTTAAAGAGTTTAAAAGGAAATTCAATCCACTAAAAGATACTGGTATAGCATTAAAGATGAACAACATTAATGAAATGAGAATTAAAAAAATAAGCTTACGAAAGAAAATTCTCAATACAAGAAGAAATAATATACAAAAAGAAAATGGGCAATGTAATGCAAAGGTTAGTTCAAGGACTGTTCTACGTAGACGGGATAAATTTTAGTCTAAATGCTATAATTCCACGAAAAAAGTCATTGTTTCCTTTATAACAAAGGCTGAACGGTTAAGTTGGGCTAAAGTCCATGTTAATTAAACAACAGAACAATGGGAAAGGGCTATTTGTAGTGATTAG
>CM063508.1:80662318-80669818 GCA_032207245.1 Pardosa pseudoannulata | reverse complement strand
CTTCAAAATCTAAAGGATATGGAATCAGTGATAATGAAAAATTCCCAAATGCACTTGAAACAGACGTCAATCAAAGACTTTTTTTCAAAGATTCAGTAATAGAAATACAAATAAATAGAAGGTTTCTCTAGGTATGCACTATTTCATCATTTCTTTGCTCATATTTTTTTACTATTTTTTCAATTTGATACAATGACCTTTCGTTACAATGACCATATGATATTGGTCCCACAGGTGGTCGTTATACCGAGTTTCTACTGTAATTCCAAACCAAAGCATATTTTTGTACACCACCTTTACTTTAATAAAATTTCAAAGCATGTGACATTTATTTAGACATTAAATTTCATATTGATCCAAAACACTAGAACTTCATACAAAACAAATTCATACATGAAGAAAAAGCTTCGATGTGGAAAGTGAAGGATTCCTTTACCACAATAAAACAATGGTTCTCTCTAAATGAATTCTTGAGATCAATCGTACAACAAGGAAAATCGATCTAAAAGATGAGTTTGAAAATGAGCAAAGACTGTTGGATAAAAAAACACATTACTTACTAAAACTTGCGGTAACTAATCTTTCCCTTAAATCATAAAAAGACAAAGACCTCGATGTTTTACGTTAATCTTCGTATCATTTTCCAAACGATGAATTTTTTTCCTAATGGATAAAAAAATCTAGATTCAACTTTACCACCAATCTTTCAATCGCTCGACAAGAGGTAAAGAAAAGAAAAAAAAATTCTAAAAGACACGGTTTTTACTTTCTGGGATCAATTAATTTTATCCTTAAAAGAGTATCTTCGGAAAGAGAAAGGAATGTCTGTTAAAAGCAGTTCTCCGTAAAACGATCCTCCCCACAAGCTTTACTTCAGTAGAAAATAATCAAGATGAATGATGATTTGAGTAAAACGAGATAGAGAAATACTCCTCCCATTTTAGCGATATAAAACTTTTTTGTCATATAGAAGTCTGAACATGACATGTTTTAACTTCCAAGCTTTTACTGAATTTCTATGAGGGTTTACAATTTTATTACTTCGGGAAAGTTTCACGTTGAGGTTTTTTATTCAGTTTATTATAAGATAAGAAATTTTTACTTCCATGGACACTTTTTTAAAGTTCCTGAAAAGGACCAAGTCTTTAAAATTACTAAAAAAAATCATAATTTATTGCGGTAGTATAGATATTTAATGCTTTATACTGGACCATAGGCAGACATTGCATGAACGAAAACATTTTTGTACATTTCTCGACTTAATTTGCATAAACGTTGAGACATTTATCACAGTGTGAAATTAAGCAGAACACCCTTTCATAGTACAGCTGTTTGTTAAGCTGCTTAATATATTTCTAAACGTTGACACATATATCCCTACATATTAGGCAGAAAGTCATTTCGTAGTATTGCAAGTTCTTTAGTATGTTTTAAAATGTTGACACGCTTATTCCGGCCTGATAATAGGCTAAACAACAATTCATAGTCTGTCAAAATGCCTAATGTTATTCTAACCTTTGACACATTTATCTTGATGTGATATTAGGCTGAACTTCCGTTCTGAGTACTGTTGTTTGTAAAGTATATTAATGTATTTTTCAACGGTAGTGTTTTTCAAATCCCCCTGATTTACAATGCATTTTCCCACCAAAAATATCTTTAAAGATCCTAACAAAGAACACAAAGCAAAACGTCAGAGATGGACGGAGCAGGATCTCCAAATTACCACGGCCAACCACGGTTCTTTGGGAAATATGAGGTCCATCATCAACTTTCCAAACGTTGGTTTTATTTCGGTCTAAAGCATTCCCCGATAAAAACTTCAATATGTTATAAATTTTACTTTGATTAACTATTTTCTTTTTCAAAAATCAGATTTACTTGCAGTTATTGATTATTTTCAAAAATGAGATAACTTCACGTACCTTAAGTTATGTATATTCAGAGATTAAAAAAATCATATTTCGATGCTTTTCTGGATCTATATTGCGTTTTGAACAAAATGACACTAAAGTATCAGTCTTAACAAAGTCGTTTAACAGCTAAACCCACGACGCCAACCAATGGTGGGACTCGATTCTCCGTTTAAACAGAGATTAATCGCGGTTGAGACCGGCCCTTAGTCTATCTAACTACACTTCTAAATGAATGGAGTGATGTATTCGTTATGTAAAAGCCACATGTACCTTCATTATCGGACCGTCCTCGTATTTTCTACAACTATTCAATGAATCAAAATATTACCCAACTATGGGCAAACTATATTTTTCCATATAGTAATTATAAGGCTAAATTAGAATACTTTAAAATTAAACATTGTAAATATTAATATTTAAAAAAATAGACTTAATAAAAAAAAATTATTCATCTTCTAGTATTTAACATGATTAATTATGTTGTACCTTCATTATACCACATGTATCTTCATTATCGGAGAGTCCTCGTATTTCTTACAAGTAAACTATTCAATGAATCCAAATATTAATCAAATATCGGCAATCTATATTTTTTCATATAGTAATTATGAAGCTAAATTAGAATACTTTAAAATGAACCATTGCAAATATTAATATTTAAAAAAAATACACTTAATAAAAAAATTATTCATCTTCAAGTATTTAACATGATTAATTAAGTAATACCTTCATTATCGGAGCGTCCTTGTATTTCTTACAAGTAAACTATGCAATAAATCAAAATATTAACCAAATATGGGCAAACTATATTTTTCCATATAGTAGTTTTAAGGCTAAATTAGAATACTTTAAAATTAAACATTGTAAATATTAATATTTTAAAAAAATAGACTTAATAAAAAAAATATTCATCTTCAAGTATTTAACATGATTAATTATGTTGTACCTTCATTATACCACATGTATCTTCATTATCGGAGAGTCCTCGTATTTCTTACAAGTAAACTATTCAATGAATCCAAATATTAATCAAATATCGGCAATCTATATTTTTTCATATAGTAATTATGAAGCTAAATTAGAATACTTTAAAATGAAGCATTGTAAATATTAATATTTTTAAAAAATAGACTTAATAAAAAAATTATTCATCTTCAAGTATTTAACATAATTAATTAAGTTGTACCTTCATTACACCACATGTACCTTCATTATCGGGGCGTCCTTGTATTTCTTACAAGTAAACTATGCAATAAATCAAAATATTAACCAAATATGGACAAACTATATTTTTCCATATAGTAATTATAAGGCTAAATTAGAATACTTTAAAATTAAACATTGTAAATATTAATATTTAAAAAAAATAGACTTAATAAAAAAAAATTATATATCTTCAAGTATTTAACATGATTAATTATGTTGTACCTTCATTATACCACATGTATGTTCATTATCGGAGATTCCTCGTATTTCTTACAAGTAAACTATTCAATGAATCCAAATATTAATCAAATATCGGCAAACTATATTTTTTCATATAGTAATTATGAGGCTAAATTAGAATACTTTAAAATGAAGCATTGTAAATATTAATATTTTTAAAAAATAGACTTAATAAAAAATTATTCATCTTCAAGTATTTAACGTGATTAATTAAGTTAAACATTACAGTATGTGTAAAATGTTCCATAGCTCTAAACTAACTATTTCGTACAACACTTTATTCGGTTAATATTGATAGAAAATAGATCAAAAGGCAGAAATTGGTTAACGTAGACAACAAAATTAATAGAAGGATGAAAGAATAAAAGTTTAGGTAGCAAATAGCTTTAAAAATTGTAGTGTTTCGAAAATTGTGTTGAATAAAAGAAATTTTTTGCAGTTATCTTATCAATGCTTAATGTCTTTAAACGAACCAGTTATGAATGCAGCCTTAATTATCTTCTTTTTAAAGTGATAAAATTTTTTATGCATGATAAATAAAATTCAATATATTAGAAAATGGGATTTTGCTTTATAAAACTCTTAGATACATAAAAATGCTGTAGAATATTTTGTTAACCGCTGAAAGTACTATGTAAATTAAATTCTTTAAAAACCAAGTAGAAGAATGTGGAAATAAGAAAAGCATTTACAAACACAGATTTTTCTACTAGCACAACTATCTATTTATTTTTTTATTATATATACGTTTTATTTTTTTAAACACTTTTTTTACACATTCATTCCATACTTTTGTTAGTATTTCTTCATGTATATTTCTAATACATTTTTATGCTGTGTTACTTTTCTTGTTTTCAAATGAAGTTGGCAATACAGGTACATATACATTTATGCCAACACACGGCTGCGAAGCTGTTACCCATTTAGCACAACCCGGGGAGCACGTGTAACTTAAGGAATGCTACGGACCCGAGTAACATTACTCTCTCTAGGTCAGGGATCGGCAACCTGCTTGTCTTTAAGGGCGCAATATTAAATTTGAAAATCACCGAGGGCGCATATTTTACAGATAATCAACAGGTATAAATAGGCATTAAAAAACAGATTTTTTATAACTTTATTTTATTGGTGCATACATAATAATACGTATAATTCAGTGTGAAACTTGGGTGACCATATTTTCAGCTAATTGCTTATAATTGGGGATATATTTTTAGTAAAAAACTTTGCTGGTTAGTTATTGAAGATTTTAAAGAAATATTTTTTTTATTTTAATTTCAGAGTTCATTGCATAGTCACTGTCAAAATTGGTAGGAACGGTCTTAAATTGTCGTTCAATATTACTTTTCTTGGGAATCGCAACACTATTATTACACAACAAAAAAATACACTTCCCTTTGTAATCAACGAAACAATATAGATGTTCCCATTCATCGTTAAAATAATATGTTCTTTTTCTTTTACATTTAACCATGAAGGGTTTTGAAAGAAAAGAATTATTTCGGATTACTTGGTAGTTTTAAATGCACGGTCTACACGTGGTCTATTCGAAATACGATCACACACTAACAAAATATACGTTCGTGTTATTAGATAAGCTCAAGGTTAGTAAGCTTCTAATCTATGCACAATCCTAAACTCAAATGACTACTTGTATATCGCCGTTTGACAAGAGTAAGTAAATCGCTCTGGTTATCATACATTTACATTAGTCCAGCGAGGGCGCATTAAAAATCTCTCAGGGGCGCCATGGCGCCCGCGGGCGCCGCCTTGCCTACCCCTGCTCTAGGTCTTCGTAAGTTAGAAGCAGGGACCAAACAGAAGACCCCAGGCTTGGCTTACCACCCCCAGAGGTATCGTTTGAGAACTTAGAAGATATTGTGAACACGAACATATGCGCCTTTAGCGAACATTGAGTATCTTAGGCCGGTTCAAACCCCGAGCCCGCAACCTCTCAGTGACGAACGAAATCGCTGCCTTTGCTGACTTAGCTACCGTCGTTCATTTTTATGCGATAAAATTTGCCTTTATGTTATATGTTATGTTTGCCCTTATGTTGTTTGTTTTGTGTTATTAAATTTGCCATTTTTATGTTATTAAATTTGGCTTTTTGTTATTAAATTTACCTTTATGTTAATAAATTTGCCATTTTTATGTTATTAAATTGGCTTTTTTTTATTAAATTTTCCTTTATGTTAATAAATTTGGCTTTAATGCCTCTCATATCAACTTTCCTAATACTTACGGAAAGGAGAAATACAAGACTTTGAAGATAAATGCTTTGATTTTATTATGTTGATAATTTATTATGTCAATTTAATTGCCAATTAATTATGCCCTTTTATTAATGTTAATAAAATTTTAAATAGTATTAAAAACAAAGTCATAAACAACTTTAATAATTAGTAACACAGAAATCTAATACTACTCAAATATGCTATAATTCTACACAATTTAATGTTACTTAATAATAGTTTTATGAATATTATATCTAAAAATAGTTTATTATTACGCTTCGTAATATTTTCTGCTAATTTTTATTACAAAACGTATTTACTCTTGTAGTTACAGATATATTTTATGATTGTAAATTTTTATTTGTTCAATTTCATCACTAATTTAATATAGGTTCTACGCAGTGGCATACCCTTTTACAGAAAATTAGAATCTTTTTTAAGAGCTATGGGCCACTTAATTCTAATCGCTTTAATCCTCGAAAAGAAGAACGTGAAATTCTAAGATATCGTCTAACTTGAAATCTTGCCACGGCAGGAAGCAGATTAAACGAACAATATTTCAGATATGAATAGGTATTTTGTTATGCATTTTTTCTTAAAGCATCGATTATTTGCAACCAAACAGAAGACGACTTTAAAAAAATCCAGATAAATCTATTATTGTTATTTTTAGAGAAAAGTATAATGTAAAAATAATTTCAGATAACATATTATTGTTACTTCTTAGTATAAATAGTTTGAAATAACTTAATTGAAGTTCTTTATTTGATAATCCGATAATATAACTTTTCATAGTAATTATAAAGTTTCAATTGGTTGTAGAACTTAATTTTTCTTGATTTTAAAAGAGTCATATGCTTATGATTAATAAAAATACATTATATATAAGACAGCCATTGGTACTTGGAGCAATTTCTACCGTACCTTCAGTTTCGAAGTTTTCATTTGCTGAATTTTTTAAGAATAAGGTTTTAATTCTAGACTTGATTTTAAAGTGTGCCACTACATAAAAACTAAGGAAGGATTCTATTAGCTCATACTTCAGTACTGCACCCAAAGAAACTGTATCTCATAAAGTATTTTAATTTTAAGTTTTTTTCTCAAATTAACACAGTTATGCTATAAAGCCCAGGGACTTTTATCAGTAAATCATATATTATTTACAACTGTGTTAATCTTATATGTAAATCCTGAGACTGTAATGCCAAACGATGACCGAATGGTAGAGTATTGCTCTTCGGTACTGATGTTTGCAAGTTCGATTCCGCTGTGGGTATGGATATTCTAAGCCGTTCGGAATTTGCTTTAAGCTGTAAGTCCCGGTCTTATCTCTTTTGTAGCAAAGCAGTAGATCGCAGAGTTTCAAACCAAATCTAACCTAACCTAATTACTGTAATACTACCTCGATAGCAAATGTGAATGCAATTTATACGTTGTTCCTCAATCCCAATGCTTTGTTTCGCCACAGCTTAGGTCAGAGATACAAGACTTTTCATGCTAAACATCTATTTTTTTTATCCCTGCGGAGTACTTTTGGCCACCTGTACGGGCTTTTATATATTTTTTTAGCATTGTAAGGGCTAACAATAAACAGCAAGTGTCCCTCGCGGAATTAAAAAAAATCATCTATTTCATTTTTTTAAAATGTAAATCAGTTATTCGTGAAAACATAGTTTAATATGTCTTTTTTCATCTGTCCAATTTGAGAAACATCATGTTTCGAAAAACATCAACAATAAACCTGCCGTATATATCATAATTTTGAGTATATTGAAATAAAGTTTGTTTCTTGAACATGGAATTCATTTTCAAATTCTAATTTACTGTTTTATTATAAACGAGTACCTATGTCCAAATCAATGACAGCATGTTTTGGATGTTGCTAGCTAAGGAAATGAAAA
>CM063508.1:80647318-80657318 GCA_032207245.1 Pardosa pseudoannulata | reverse complement strand
AAAAAAAATCTTCTATATTGAAAATCTTATGTATTTTCTATAAAAAGTAAAAATGATATAAGGCAAAAATTTTCTATTTAAAGATGCTTAATGATGATGTGTCTCCTTAAAAGCTAGACAGTACCTGTTTCGGTGCTTGGATTTTTTTAACATAAAATGCAACTTTATGTTTATTAATATGTGTAGTATCTTTGTTGTGTATGCATTTTTTGCCATTTTTTCATCAAATATACACTTTGGCATTTCTTTCCTTTTATTTTACGTCACTACTTATTTGACTTATAAAATATTTAAATCCATTCATTTGACATCCTTTTTCATAATCAATTAAGAGTATTTTTCTTTTGAGATGAAAAAAATATAGTGTTTTTTCTCCAGCTTCATATTGAAGTACAGTTTATTTTTACTGTTGTAGACGTTGTTTAAAATCTATTCCAACTTGATCCAAGTCACAGTTTTCTTTGTTTTGTTTTTTACATAAAATGTAACTTAATGTTTAATAACATGTGTACTTCCTTTGTTGTGTATACATTTTTGGCATTTTCCCATCAAATATACTCTTTCACGTTTCTTTCCTTTCATTTTACGTCACCACTTATTTGACATATAAAAATATTAAAACCATTCATTTCACATCCTTTTTTCATAATCAAATAAGAGTATTTTTCTTTTGAAATGCAAACATATAGTGTTTTTTCTCCAGAAAATTTTAAGGTTTTTTACTTTTTTTAAAAAACTTTTTTTAATTAATAAAAACATATGTACGTACATACATCATTTTTTCAGTCAAATGTGCACTTTTATTATTTTTTCCTTTTATTTTACGTCGCTACTTAACGTATAAAAATATTAAAACCATTCATTTCACATCTTTTTTTTATAATCGAATAAGATTATTTTTCTTTCGAAATGCAAACATATCAACAACACATGCAAAATTTTTAAAAGTTTTTAAAATCATCCAACAAAATAATCTACAGCTGCAAAAATATTTTAAAATCTACTCCAACAAAACATAAAATTTTATAGTTTTTTAAAATTAATACATCTCCAACATTAAAAATATTTATTTTTTTAAAAAAAAATTAATACTCCAACAAAAATTTTAAAAAAAACTTTAATAAAATTTTACTGCTGCAAAAATAGTTTTAAAAAACTCCAAAAAACATTCAGCAACATAGTTTTACTGCAGCAAACTTTTAATAAATTTACTCCAAACAAAAACATTAAAAAAACAGCAACATAAATAAAAATTTACTGCAACAAAAAATTTATTTTAAACAAAAAACAAAATTAAAATATGCAACAAAACATTTTAAAAAATCTACTCCAATTACATTTAAACATTAAATACAATTATTTACAAAAAAAAATACAAAAAAAAAAAACAAAAAATTTTACAAAATACAATACTCCAACTAAAATAAATACCCTTTAAACAAAAAAGTTGCCCTTAAAAATAAAGAATAATTAAAACTATTAAACGTAAATTTACAAAAATTACATATACAAATATTCACACTAAATAATTTAATAAAAAATAAATAACTTTTTTAACAAATTTTATTCTGGTAAAATAACTTACTGAAGTAAATAACCCCAAAAAATCTATATCCCAGTAAACAAAATAATAAAACCTACAATAATATCGCAAATAAATGATTAAACAACATAAATGAGTGAACTAATAAATTATTTAATTTAAAAATGTAAAGAGTCCTTTGTGCGATTTTCGCGTTACTCTGCTTTCTCTAACAGCCGGCGGCAGAAACAGAAACTGGTACTTCAACAATAAATAAAACACTAACATGTATAAAATGTATAATAATAAAAAAATATAAATCAAAAAATTTCGCTTTTCTTTTATTTCTATTATTAAAAAACCTGAATTAATCATTTTTTAATTCTCTTTTTAACTTAATAAAACAACCTTTTGAGTATCAGTGTCTAAAACGTGACTGAGGGCTTGAACAAAAGAATTAAAATTAAACTCATAACACTAATTACAATAACTTTCTTCAAAAACAACAAAACATATAAAAAAAGCAAAATTAAAATAAATATAAATTTTTTTAAAATTTAAAATTAATTAAAATATATATTACACTAAAATTTATTGTTATTTAAAAGTACAAATTCTTTTATAAAACATATATTTACTACACGATGGCTGATGAGACCAGGATATACCAATAAAGCAAATTTCGCAGGCTAAGAACAACCATGCCATCAGCGGGATTCGATTCAGACTGGGAGAGTGAAATAGAAAAGAAAAATATCCCTTTTACGTAATTAAAATCATATTAAATATTGTAATGAGACTGTAAAAGTACGAAAATAAGAATCAGTCAAATTAAACTTAGTAAAGTAATTGAAAAAATTATATTGAATTTTCCTTTCAAATGCATATATAGATTTTCGTATATTTATAGTATTAATGTATGAAATCACTCTCTGGGTTGAAAAATATTAAAAGTACCAAGAGAGCATATGTGCAAGAAAACATGCCGGAGTTTATCTCTACAGAAACAGTACATTACATAAAACAAGTATAGAAAAACTGATAAAAGACAGAAATTAAAATGTAATAAATAATTTTTCACATGTAAATGAAGTGTAGGTATACAAAAAACAATAAACATTATTTTTCATTTGGTTAACTTGCTGTTAAAGTCTGATAAATAAAATTTTCTTTTATGGTTTATCAACGTTTACGTTTTAAATTACATATAGATGAGGGCATCAAATGTTGAGTAAATAAAATAAGTAATCCTGTTACCAAATATCCTTGCTGTTATTCTTTTCAGGACGCTGATATTAACGGTCATATTGTTTGTTCACTTAGTTGTTAAAATTCCTACGATGGTCAAACTAGATTAATCTGAATATTTGAATCATTCGAATTCAACAATTTCCCGTTCTATAAAGTATAATATTAAAGGTTAATGTTTAATTAGAAGAAAATATTTAGATAGTTTAGTAAATTCTGATTCAGAAATCGAATCGAAATTCAAATACAAAATTTTGAATTACCGTCTTGATTAATTCAAAGAAAGTTTTTACATAGTTCTGTTAAATCGAATCCAAATTAGAATTAGAATTCGAAAATCGAATTAAAAATTATTTTTAATTCGATTTGAATTAAAAATTCAATTTGAATTTGGAAATCGTATCGAAATTCGAATTTGAACAAGGACGCAGAGAAAGTTAGCAATGTTACAAATAATTAACGATTTGTTAGAGCATAAAATATATTTAAAAAACTGACTTTCATGTGTAACTTTCATTTCACATATTCTGCTAAGCAAAAAATAATTGCAATATCAAATAAAAGGGTGTTTGATTTTTTTTCATTTTTAGATCATTTACATGAATCTAGTAAGCAATATAAGTAGACTGTTACAAAAATTTTCGACTACTAGAAGCTTTATGGATTTTCCTTGAATTCGAATTAACTGCTACTCTAAATGTTTTCAAATAATTTATTACCTATAATACTTTTAGTAAAATTTAAATGCTTTAATTGTTGTTTTTACATTGTTTTAATAAATGTCATATCTAAGCATTTACTTTGATAATAACTATATTAAATTTCACTTTATTTCTCATTAATACACACATAAACAGTTTTTAAAGCCCTTAAGTCAAAGTACGAATGAACTACGAGTAATTTCATTCTCCTTTAAGACGAAAGATGATTTAGTGATGTGCTTTCAAAAATAACTTCTACTTCAATTTGTTGATGTTTTTATACATAAACCTTCTAATCAATTATTAATTTTCTCATCTCCTGAGTACCAAATTTGAAGATTGGAAAAATCATATCCTAACGCCATCTATGATCAGAAGAAAGAACGAGAAAGACTTAAAACCAGTTCAACCTTTAAAACATAGATGGCGCCAGGTTTCAATGCTTTCCTTTCTCAGAGAAAATTTACACCATCAGTGATACAAATTAGTACATTCACTACAAAACTTATATTTCTTAGAATTGTATTTTACTTTAAGAATATTTCAATTATACTTCAGAAATAATTGCTCTCATTTGTAATGTTAACAATTTTTTTAGACCTTTGTTATGGAAATTATCTCAAATTTGAATATGCAACTATTTCAAAGTTTTGTACCTAGCATTTAACTTATTATTAGAAAGATAAATATATGAACAAAAATTTCTTTTTAACAGTACTGTTTTTTGTTTTGTTCATATAAATTATATGATCAAAATTATAAATGACGAATAATATTACAATTTTTGAGTTAGATAATTTTCTTTAAAATGATGGGATAAACTAGAAAATTATAACAACAATTAGATTTTGTTATGAATACAGAAAAAAAAATTCTTTCATTTAAAAATTATCTAACAAATATTTTTTAATATTTTATTTCCATATCCCCCTCAAAAAATATATTCTTTTTAAACAAAAATATAGCATGGAGAAACTTCTTATGGGAAGAAAATGGGAATGTCTGTATCCTAAATTTAAACTGGCTACAAAAAATTCTATAAAGTGCTAACATTTACAGCATTCTTCTATTTTTATTCAACGAGGAAATTTAAGTAACTAAAAATTCAAAACGTACTGAAAATTTTACTATTGCAAAAGAATTATATATACCTATCTTTTATATCTCTCTTTATATCTTTTTTATCTCTTTTTAGCCTTTTGTATCTATCTTTTATATCTTTTATATCTATATATATCTCTCTTCTCACTCACCCTTTTTCTATCTCTCCCTCACTCTCCGACTAAATTCTATTATTCGACTAATCTATCTCTCTCTCTCTCTCTCTCTATATATATATATATATATGTATATACTTTATATATATATATATATATATATATATATATATATATATATATAAATTATATATATATATATCTGTGTGTGTATTAACCAGTTTCTCACTAATTCCTCTGGAAATTAGCCCCTAGCATTTGGTTTGCCCGGGTTTGCTGAAAGCAATGAAAAATCTCTAGTCCTGATTGCATCAGAAGCACAAGTTCAGCATTGTGAAACTTTATGTTTAAAAAGAGGGTCAAAAAGCATCGATCTAACCAGCCGTTATTACAGCTCTTAATAGAATGCCTTAAAGTAACACAACTTTGAATTTTGTCGGACCATAGAAAGAGTAAATCACGTGATTTTGTTCCCATGAAACTAAAGATTGTTCAGCAGTTTCTGGGAGTCAAGTGTGAAATTTGATCATTTAACCCTTAGCCCCGCAGTGATGATGGGAGGGGGGGGGTCAGTTAGCATTGCATTCCTAATCATAAACGGACAGGCTGATGCCCTCTCTCGTTCGTTTCCTCTAGTCTTATTTTAGTATGGACAATACATTCAAGACTAGGTTGGTCTATTTGAAATCTGACAGGCCGAAAACGTGTTATCAAACTATTCAGGGGCTGCGCCGAATTTCAGTGCAATACTAGGGGTTTATTTCGCACCTGCTCTGCTCTATTCATGACAACTTGTCACTTATCCTCATACATTCATTCCCGGAACGCGGGACATGCAACTCAAATTGGATTAACACTTTTCTTGAGAAATAAATATAGCTTTGAGATAATTTCATTCCATTTTTATCAAAATTATTTTCAGTTTTGGATTCTTTTTACAAGAAACAAGAACTTCTTTATTGAAGTTTTGATGATAATAATTTGTAGCTTTCCTTTTTCATGACATATTTTTGATTAAATTGTGCATTTGTGTAAAGGGTTCAACGAGAGTAACTTCTGATATTTTAAAATACATCAACATAAATGTACACCCATCTTCTTCAATTATTTTCAAAGAAGGAAATATTTCATTATAAAGCATGGAGTTATTTTCTAATTAATACACTTTATTAAATATTTATATCTGAATTTATATTTATGTGCTACATGTCTCATAGAGTATCCTATCGTGTAACTTGACAACTGTATGTCTGCCAAAAACATTGTAGATCCATTGATTTTATTTTTTCCTTTCTGTCGCGAACTCGAATTCTCTTAATGTCTTATTTTAGTCTCTATCGTGGCATATTAGTTTTCTTCTTTGCTCCCATTCCGTGATGCGGTCACTTGTTGTTAGTCTCCATTTGTCTGGGTCTCCGAAATCCATTTGTCCAGCTCTCCCTCCCCCTTCTTTTTCTCCAACCCCCCGGATGGATTATGCCGTACCACACAGTAAGCACGCAGTGTCGCGTGGAGAGGTTTTTGCGTAGCACGCACGCCGGATGCTGCCGAAAATTTATACTCCGAGAGATGGGGAGAAAAATGAGAGAGAAATATAGATGTTATTTATATATTCATCAAAGATGACAGATTTGTTTTTTCTTGGATCAGTAATGGATGCAGAGCTCCTCATGCGACACATTTGAAGGGGTTCTGAGGACTCTAAGGACGATAACAAAACTGGTAAAAATGTAATGTTGATGACAAGGTGAATTTAAACTAAATTTTTAGAGATTTTCAACATGTTTGATTTCACTTTTGTGTCAATTAACAATAAAAATATACTCGATGCAGAAGCATTATCCTTTATAGTTTGCCTTATAAATGTTGAATGTGATATCCATTCATCACGAGGCAGAGATTCAACCTGTGTCAACACTTTAGGTGGTCCCCAAATATTACAATTAAACAGACAGTAGTTTGTTTATTATCGATTATGCTATCGATTAATATTGTTTGTTCACTTAGTTGTATAAAATCAATGGATCTACAATGTTTTTGGTAGACATACAGTTGTCAAGTTTCACGGCAGGATACTCTATGATACATGTAGTGCATAAATATAAATTCAGATATAAACATTTAATAAAGTGTATTAATTAGAAAATAACTCCATGCTTTATAATGAAATATTTCTTTTTTTAAAAATAATTGAAGATGGGAGTACATTTATGTTGATGTATTTCAAAATATCAGAAGTTACTCTCGTTGAACCCTTTACACAAATGCACAATTTAATCAAAAATATGTCATGAAAAAGGAAAGATACAAATTATTATCATCAAAACTTCAATAAAGAAGTTCTTTATAGTTTGCCTTATAAATGTTGAATGTGATATCCATTCATCACGAGGCAGAGATTGAACCTGTGTCAACACTTTCGGTGGTCACTAAATTTTACAATTAAACAGACAGTAGTTTGTTTATTATTGAATATGCTATCGATTAATATTGTTTGTTCCCTTAGTTGTATAAAATCAATGGATCTACAATGTTTTTGCAGACATACAGTTGTCAAGTTTCACGGTAGGATACTCTATGAGATATGTAGTGCATAAATATAAATTCAGATATAAATATTTAATAAAGTGTATTAATTAGAAAATAACTCCATGCTTTATAATGAAATATTTCTTTTTTTAAAAATAATTGAAGAAGATGGGAGTACATTTATGTTGATGTATTTTAAAATATCAGAAGTTACTCTCGTTGAACCCTTTACACAAATACACAATTTAATCAAAAATATGTCATGAAAAAGGAAAGATACAAATTATTATCATCAAAACTTCAATAAAGTTCTTTATAGTTTGCCTTATAAATGTTGAATGTGATATCTATTCATCACGAGGCAGAGATTCAACCTGTGTCAACACTTTCGGTGGTCTCTAAATTTTACAATTAAACAGACAGTAGTTTGTTTATTATTGATTATGCTATCGATTAATATTGTTTGTTCACTTAGTTGTATAAAATCAATGGATCTACAATGTTTTTGGCAGACATACAGTTGTCAAGTTTCACGGTAGGATACTCTATGAGACATATAGTGTCTAAATATAAATTCAGATATAAATATTTAATAAAGAGTATTAATAAAGAGTATTAATTAGAAAAAAATCCATGCTTTATAATGAAATATTTCTTTCTTTAAAAATAATTGAAGAAGATGGGTGTACATTTATGTTGATGTATTTTAAAATATCAGAAGTTACTCTCGTTGAACCCTTTACACAAATGCACAATTTAATCAAAAATATGTCATGAAAAAGGAAAGATACAAATTATTATCATCAAAACTTCAATAAAGAAGTATTTTATAGTTTGCCTTATAAATGTTGAATGTGATATCCATTCATCACGAGGCAGAGATTCAACTTGTGTCAACACTTTCGGTGGTATCTAAATTTTACAATTAAACGGACAGTAGTTTGTTTATTATTGATTATGCTATCGATTAATATTGATTAAGTTTGTAAGGGCCGCCTTTAAATTTCTTAGTAAATACTCGTTGGACCATAACAAGTTAAAAAGTTGAACTAAACTCTCCAGTGGTATAGCCCAACTTGGGGGCCAATCTGCAGTTTCGAGAAGAAAGGTTCTGGGATTCGAAGCATATGTCCCGGTTAGTTGGTTAACGTTTAGTTCATAAGCATACTTAATCATTAGTTTGTCCACCCACTGAAGAATAAAAAGGCTGAGTCATCTCTGACCAGCCAGAGGATTGAACTTTGGATTTTAGCCTCGGAGCCCCAAAACCTCTGGGATTCATAACGTTAAATTGACAACTAGGAAAACACAAAATACTATTTGCGAGATAATTTTATTTACATCAGCTTACAACAAAAACTGAAGTTGTAAATCTTTCACTTCAATCCTAGAATACAGACAATAACATACATGTTATTGTCGTGTAGTCCTCGTTTATATTTGAGTATTAACCTGTGATCAAATGTATAGTGGTGATTTTATTTTGATTGCGTTGTGTAAAAGTATTTTTGTACTAAATTTAACCACAGGTTCTGAGAAACTACAGACATAAATATGAAGATAAACTAAAAGTTAAATTAACAGCCTCCGAAACTAGCTTAATATAAAAAAAAGTGAATTTATTATAATATATATACATCTATGTACATACAAAACTGATGCTAATTTTCATAAAATAAGCTTTGTCAACATCTTCTAAATTAGTTCTGACAATTTTTTAATACTTAAATAATTTTGTAAATAGAGAGAGGACCTAATCTCAGTTTCAAAATGTATGTAAAAGGGGGTACCTTTGGGGAGTGAAAATGGTGTGCCCGGAACACTGCTGGTTGAAGGGTATCTATGGATCTTTCGTCGGTCTGGTCAGGGGCTTCCTCCTGAGTATTTAGAGTGCTGCCGTGCTATTTGATGTAGGAACCCCTCCTGTCAGACTTGGCTGGACTCTCGAACTCATTCAGTCGAACTTCTCTCCTAGTCTAGACTATCGAACACCTTCTGTCGGACTCTCCTCTAGTCTTGACTTCCGAGCCTCTTTTTTGGGGACTTCCGAACACCTTCTCAATTTTTAGATTTTTCTTATTTTTAATAATTTCAACCCTGTCCCCTCTTCCTTCTTATCGTCCAATCGGAATAGTTGTAAGAATCTCATTGGTCTGCTTAAATCCCGCCTTGAGACCGTCAACGTGAAAAACCTTATCTCTTCTAATTGGGCACTGTCCTTTAGGGAATCATAAATACGTCACAAAGGTACATTCTTATTTAATGTCAAGTACGGAGACGGGATTCTAATCTGGGACTGGGATCAGAACCCCTTCCGAGACCACCGTACAAGACAACAATATCCGTAAAATATAAATTTATGGTTCTCTATCTTTTTACAAAGATGTGATGAGGTCAGATTTAGATCCCGAGCATTTTACTTCTTGTATGAATGAATCAATTATATTACTGATCTAAATCACCTCCTCATACTTATCTAATTGATATCAATTATTTATTAAGTTTTTAGTTTTGAAAAGTATGGGAAGAATACAATCTCAAACATTCTTGCCCTTAATTTAGTTTGGAGGTCTGTAAAAGTTAAAATTAGAACACAAAGATGAATTGGGAGAATAACAAGGACCTCTAGCTGCAATAAATTTTTAAGCATTACATATGTATGTTTGTTTAAAGAGGGATATTTCTAGGTATGTCTGTATATCATTATTTACAGTTGCGGTCAGACAGTGGCTATACCAAACCAATTTAAAGTTAGTTTTTAATAATTTTACGGTTAAACAATT
>CM063508.1:80604818-80644818 GCA_032207245.1 Pardosa pseudoannulata | reverse complement strand
GCCAAACTATATTTTTCTTCAAAATATTATTTATAATTTGAAATATTATTATATATTATTAAATTTATATTTTAATTATTTCTATTCATATTTTAAGGATTTCACGGCTAATATTTTGGTGATTACTCAATCTTATTCTTATGTCTAAAAGAAAATGTTTATTTATTGATTGCAAAAATACCTGTTAAAAAGAGTAATTAAATAATTTATATACATATTAACATATAATTATATATAGTAAATAATATATAACATATCATTATATATTAAATCACATAGTTATATATTTTACATATATTAACATTATTTAACATATAAAAATTTCATTTTTATTCCCATTTCTGCTCATCAATAGTCCTCAGACTCCTTTAAAAGTGCAAGAAGAAGCATTAAGGCAAGATTATATTAGCAATTTAAAGACTTTGTATTCATCGATCATGATGAAATCTTCCGAATAAAAATGAAATCGGTGGAGTGGGAAGATAATGAATTATCCCCTTCTCGTGAAGATATCCCGTTCTTCTGACTAGCGAGCATAAGTTAAAAGAAATTAAATTCAAATACAACTTCTTCTCCCGTCGTGTTCTGAACTGATAATAATGTAACATTTACAGAAGTTCTTTGTCTTAATACGAGAATTAACCATTCGACAAGAAATTAGAATGAGTATCAGGTGTGAAGAACACAATACAAAGTCTTTAGAAAGAAGTGGAATTACTTACTAAAATTCCAGCAAAAGAAATCGCTTTTATTGAAGCTCCAGAAATCGAATTATCTGGTTTCAAATATAGAAAATAACTGAGTTACGCTGGATCCTTTTCCTGTGCAATAGTGAAAGAAGTGCTTTTGGAATTGATCACAACTTTATTTACCTTCCTTTCAATTTTTGATCGTCTCCTTTAAGTCTGCCTGATTTATTATTTGTAGTTATAACGGAAAAATAGTCTCTCTTTGAACATTCAGATGATTGGAAAGCCATAGAAATTGAATTATGATTATAATGTAATATTTATGTGGAGTTTTGCGTCTTAATATGAATAATGGAATTTCATCGTGGAGTTGTTAAGTGATATCATCATGGTGTGAATCAATAAAGTTAGTAGAAATTACATTCGAATGTAACTTCTTCCCCTTTCGTGTTCTGAACTGATTATAATGTAACATTTACAGACGTTCTTTGTATTAACTTGAAAATTGACTATTCGACGAGAAATTAAAATGTGTATCGGGTGTGAAGAATACAATACAAAATCTCCAGGAAGAAGTTGAATTACTTACTAAAATTCCAACAAAGGAATTCACTTTTATTGAAGCTCCAGAAATTGAATTACCTGGTTTCAAATATTGAAAAGAACTGAGTTACGTTGGATTCTTTTTTCTGTGTAGTCTTAAAAAAGTGTTTTTGGGAATTGATCACAACTTTATTTACCTTCTTTTCAATTTTTGATCGTCTCCTTTAAGTCTGCATGATTGATTATTTGCAGTTATAACGGAAAAAAAGTCTCTTTGGGAACATTCACATGATTGGAAATCTATAGAAGTTGAATGATTATAATGTAATGTTTACAGGAAGTTTTGTGTCTTAATATGATAATGGAATTTCGTCTTGGAGTTGTAAAGTGATATGATCATGGTGTGAACCAATAAAGTTTGTAGAAATTACATTCAAATATAACTTCTTCCCCCGTCGTGTTCTAAACTGATTATAATGTAACATTTACAGGATAAGTTCTTTGTCTTAATATGGAAATTAACCATTCGACAAGAAATTAGAATGTGTATCAGGTGTGAAGAACACAATACAAAGTTTCCAGAAAGAAGTGGAATTACTTACTAAAATTCCAGCGAAGGAATCACTTTTATTGAAGCCCCAGAAATTGAATTATCTGGTTTCAAATGTAGAAAAGAACTGATTTACGCTGGATCCTTTTTCTGTGCTCTAGTAAAGAAGTGCTTAGGGAATTGATCACAACTTTATTTACTTTCTTTTCAATATTTGATCGTCTCCCTTAAGTCTGCCTGATTGATTATTTGTAGTTATAAAGGAAAAACAGTCTCTCTGGGAATATTCAGATGATTGGAAAGCCATAGAAGTTGATTATAATGTAATGTTTATATGGAGTTTTGCGTCTTAATGTGAAGAATGGAATTTCGTCGTGGAGTTGTAAATTGGTATCATCATGGTGTGAATCAGTAAAGTTAGTAGAAATTACATTCAAATGTAACTTCTTCCCTCCTCGTGCTCTGAACTGATTATAATGTAACATTTACAGAAGTTCTTTGTATTAACATGAAAATTAACCCTTCGACGAGAAATTAAAATATGTATCGGGTATGAAAAACACAATACAAAGTCTCCAGAAGAAAGTAGAATTCTTTACTAAAACTCCAGCAAAAGAAATAGCTTTCATTAAAGCTCCAGAAATTGAATTATCTGGTTTCAAATATAGAAAAGAACTGAGTAACGCTGGATCCTTTTTCTGTGCAATAGTGAAAGAAGTGCTTTTGTAATTGATCACAACTTTATTTACATTCCTTTCAATTTTTGACCGTCGCCTGTAAAGCTGCATGATTGATTTTTTGCAATTATAATGGAAAAATATTCTCTCTGGGAACATTCAGATGATTGGAAGTTGAATTATGGTTAAAATGTAATGTTTACACGAGGAGTTTTGTGTCTTAATATGATAATGGAATTCCATCGTAGAGTTGTAAAGTGATATGATTACCGTGTGAACCAGTAAAGTTAGTAGAAAGTACATTCAAATGTAACTTCTTCCGTCATCTTCTGAACTGATTATTATGTAACATTTACAGAAGTTCTCTGTCATAATATGAAAATAACCCTTCGGCAGTAAATTATAATGTGTATCGGGTGTGAAAAACATAATAAAGTCTCCATAAAGAAGTGGAATTACGTACTAAAATTCCAGCAAAGAAAATCGCTTTTATTGAAACCCCAGAAATTGAATTATCTGGTTTCAAATATAGAAAAGAACTGAGTTATGTTGGATTCTCTTTTCTGTGCAGTCGTAAAGAAGTGCTTTTAGAATTGATCACAACTTTATTTACCTTCTTTTCAATTTTTGATCGTCTCCTTTAAGTCTGCAGGATTGACATTTTACAGTTATAACAGAATAATAGTCTCTCTGGGATCATTCAGATGATTGGAAAGCCATGAAAGTTGAATTACGATTATAATGTAATGTATACAGGAAGTTTTGCATCTTAATGTGAATAATAGAATTTCATCGTGGAGTTGTAAAGTGATATGATCATGGTATGAACCAGTAAAGTTTGTAGAAATTACATTCAAATGTATCTTCTTCCCCCGTAGTGTTCTAAACTGATTATAATGTAACATTTACAGAAGTTCTTTGTCTTAATATGAAAATTAAACATTCAACAAAAAATTAGAATGTGTATCAGGTGTGAAGAACACTATAAAGTCTTCAGAAAGAAGTGGAATTACTTACTAAAATTCCAGCAAAGGAATTACTTTTATTGAAGCCCCAGAAATTGAATTATCTGGTTCCAAATATAGAAAAGAACTGATTTACGCTGGATCCTTTTTCTGTGCTCTAGTAAAGAAGTGCTTTGGGAATTGATCACAACTTTATTTACCTTCTTTTCAATTTTTGATCGTCTCCTTAGAGTCTGCATGATTGATTATTTGCAGTTATAACGGAAAAATAGTCTCTCTGGGAACATTCACATGATGGGAAATCTATAGAAGTTGAATGATTATAATGTAATGTTTACACGGAGTTTTGCGTCTTAATGTCAATAATGGAATTTCATCGTGGAGTTGTAAAGTGATATGATCATGGTGTGAACCAGTGATATTTGTAGAAATTACATTTAAATGTATCTTCTTCCCCCGTCGTGTTCTGAACTGATTATAATGTAACGTTTACCGAAATTCTTTGTCTTAATAAGAAAATTAACCATTGGACGAGAAATTAGAATTTGTATCGGGTGTGAATAACACAATACAAAATCTCTAGAAAGAACTGGAATTACTTACTAAAATTCCAGCAAAGGAAATCGCTTTCATTAAAGCTCCAGAAATTGAATTATCTGGTTTCAAATATAGAAAAGAACTGAGTTACGCTGGATCCTTTTTATGTGCAATAGTGAAAGAAGTGCTTTTGGAATTGATCACAACTTTATTTAACTTCCTTTCAATATTTGACCGTCGCCTGTAAAGCTGCATGATTGATTTTTTGCAATTATAATGGAAAAATATTCTCTTTGGAAACATTCAGAAGATTGGAAAGCCATAGAAGTTGAATTATGATTATAATGTAATGTTTACATGGAGTTTTGTGTCTTAATGTGGTAAAGGAATTTCATCGTGGAGTTGTTTGTAAAGTGATAGGATCATGGTATGAACCAGTAAAGTTTGTAGAAATTACATTCAAGTGTATCTTCTTCCCCCGTCGTGTTCTAAACTGATTATAATGTAACATTTACAGGATAAGTTCTTTGTCTTAATATAAAAATTAACCATTCAACAAGAAATTAGAATGTGTATCAAGTGTGAAGAACACAATATAAAGTCTTCAGAAAGAAGTGGAATTACTTACTAAAATTCCAGCAAATGAATCACTTTTATTGAAGCCCCAGAAATTGAATTATCTGGTCCCAAATATAGAAAAGAACTGATTTACGATGGATCCTTTTCCTGTGCTCTAGTAAAGAAGTGCTTTGGGAATTGATCACAACTTTATTTACCTTCTTTTCAATTTTTGATCGTCTCCTTTAAGTCTGCATGATTGATTATTTGCAGTTATAACGGAAAAATAGTCTTTCTGGGAACATTCACATGATTGGAAATCTATAGAAGTTGAATGATTATAATGTAATGTTTACACGAAGTTTTGCGTCTTAATATGAATAAGGGAATTTCATCGTGGAGTTGTAAAGTGATATGATCATGGTGTGAACCAGTGAAATTTGTAGAAATTACATTTAAATGTAACTTCTTCCCCCGTCGTGTTCTGAACTGATTATAATGTAACGTTTACCGAAGTTCTTTGTCTTAATAAGAAATTTAACCATTCGACGAGAAATTGGAATGTGTATCGGGTGTGAATTACACAATACAAAGTCTCCAGGAAGAACTGGAATTACTTACTAAAATTCCACAAAGGAAATCGCTTTTATATGAAGCTCGAGAAATTGAATTATCTGGTTTCAGATATAGAAAAGAACTGAGTTACGCTGGATCCTTTTTCTGTGCAATAGTGAAAGAATTGCTTTTGGAATTGATCCCAAATTTATTTACATTCCTTTCAATTTTTGACTGTCGCCTGTAAAGCTGCATGATTGATTTTTTGAAGTTATAACGGAAAAATATTCTCTCTGGGAACATTCAGATGATTGGAAGTTGAATTATGATTAAAATGTAATGTTTACACGAGGAGTTTTGTGTCTTAATATGATAATGGAATTCCATCGTAGAGTTGTAAAGTGATATGATTACCGTGTGAACCAGTAAAGTTAGTAGAAAGTACATTCAAATGTAACTTCTTCCGTCATCTTCTGAACTGATTATTATGTAACATTTACAGAAGTTCTTTGACTTAAAACGAAAATTAAACATTTGACGATAATTTAGAATGTGTATCGGGTGTGAAGAACATAATAAAGTCTCCATAAAGAAGTGGAATTACGTACTAAAATTCGAGCAAAGGAAATCGCTTTTATTGAAGCTTCAGAAATTGAATTATCTGGTTTCAAATATAGAGAACTGAGTTACGCTAAATCCTTTTTCTATGCAATCGTAAAGGAGTGCTTTTGAAATTGATCACAATTTTATTTACCTTCCTTTCAATTTTTGACCGCCACCTGTAAAGCTGCATGATTGATTTTTTGCAGTTATAACGGGAAAATTTTCTCTCTGGGAACATTTAGATCATTGGAAAGACATATCAGTTGAATTATGATTATAATGTAATGTTTACACAAGGAGTTTTGTGTCTTAATATGATAATGGAATCCCATCGTGGAGTTGTAAAGTGATATGATCATCATGTGAACCAGTAAAGTTAGTAGAAAGTACACTCAAATGTAACTTGTTCCAACATCTTCTGAACTGCTTATAGAGTAACATTTACAGAAGTTCATTGTCTTAAAATGAAAATTAACCATTTGACGAGAATTTAGAATGTGTATCGTATGTGAAGAACATAATAAAGTCTCCATAAAGAAATGGAATTACGTACTAAAATTCCAGCAAAGGAAATCGCTTTTATTGAAGCTCCAGAAATTGAATTATCTGGTTTCAAATATAGAAGAGAACTGAGTTAAGTTGGATTCTTTTTTCTGTGCAGTCGTAAAGAAGTGTTTTTAGAATTGAGCACAACTTTATTTACCTTCTTTTCAATTTTTGATCGTCTCCTTTAAGTCTGCAGGTTTGACTTTTACAGTTATAACAGAATAATAGTCTCTCTGGGATCATTCAGATGATTGGAAAGCCATGGAAGTTGAACTATGATTATAATGTAATATTTACAGGAAGTTTTGCATCTTAATGTAAATAATAGAATTTCATCGTGGAATTGTAAAGTGATATGATCATGATGTGAACCAGGTAAAGTTTCTAGAAATTACATTCAAATGTAACTTCTTCCCTCGTCTTGTTCTGAACTGATTATAATGTAACATTTACAGAAGTTCTTTGTATTAACATGAAAATTAACCATTCGACGAGAAATTAAAATGTGTATCGGGTGTGAAGAACACAATACAAAGTCTCCAGGAAGAAGTTGAATTACTTACTAAAAATTCCAACAAATGAAATCGCTTTTATTGAAGCTCCAGAAATTGAATTACCTGGATTCAAATATTGAAATGAACTGAGTTACGCTAAATCCTTTTTTCTATGCAATCGTAAAGAAGTGCTTTTGGAATTGATCACAACTTTATTAACCTTCGTTTCAATTGATCGTCTCCTTTAAACTTGCATGATTGGTTTTTGTGCAGTTATAACGGAAAAATACTCTCTCTGGGAACATTCCGAGGATTATAAAGTCATAGAAGTTGAATTTTGATTATAATGCAATGTTTACACGGAGTTTTTTTCTTCATATGATAATGGAATTCCATCGTAGAATTGTAAAGTGATATGATCATGGTGTTAACCAGTAAATACAAAATCATCAGAATCAGCTCAAATCTACCCTCGCTCTCTTCTTTTTGAGATGAGCGCGAGTCGCCCTCAAGAATTTACAGCAAATAATTCAGGAACCCTTGAGTCTTATTTTTTTAATGAGCATGCAGATTAATTTCTTATATTTTTTGATTGTCTCACTATTTTTTTAAATCTAAACTTATTTAAAAATTCGCATATATTTGTTTTATTTCTAAAATGTTTCTTGAAACTAAATAAATAAGTATCATGTGACCTGGCGCAGGTCGGAGGGGCAATATTTTCACAGCCAAAAATATAATACTCATATAAATGTAAAAGCCTCCTATTTCATGTAGTTACTAAAAGTCAAAGAACAGAAATCGTCACTATTGTAGTTCCAGATCTTAAACTGTCCTTAAACATGGAGACTCACTGAGAAAAGCTAGATTATTTTCTACAGGGTGTCCTAAAAGATCGTTTACAAACTTAACATGCTGGTTTATCATATCACGATGAACAAGATTTACATAGGAACTTGTGTCTGAAAATGCAAACTGCGACCACTAGAGTGCTGTGATCACGAGTGTAGTGTAAAGCAGGAGAAAAAAAATGATATCGACAGCGGTGTTAACATGATTTTTACTGCAGATGATGATTACATCACAACAAATGCTCAAAATTGTTTCCCTTCACCACAATGCACGTGTCACAACATCGGCGCATGGATTTACGAACCCGTTCAATTTCGTCAGGAGTGTCACGGACACTTGCTGCCGCTTTTGCGATCTTGTCAATAAGATACAGGTCCGATGTTAGGGTGTCTCGTACACCATGGACTTCATGTGTCCCCACAGGTAGAAATCCAGGGGAGTCAGATAGGGGGATCGCGGCAGTCCGCCTCTACCGATCCAGCGATTTTCCCGCAATTATTGCCCTCTAGCGGTCACAGTTTGCATTTCCGGACACAAGTTCCTATGTAAATCTTGTTCATCATTATATGACAGACCAGCTAAGTTTGTAAATGACCTTTTGGGACACCCTGTATAAAGTCTAAATGCATTGCGCTTGAAATTGATCACAATTTCATTTATATTCTTTAAAATATTTGTTCATTATTTTGCAGTGATAACAATAAAAAAAAACTATCTGGAGAATGATAACTTTTTCCTGTTTATTGAAAAGCCATAGATGTCAAATTTTTATAATGTAAAGTTTACGGGAATGGTTTTATTCTTGTTATGAAATTCAAATTTGATATTTGTTGTGAAATTTTCAAGTAGTGTAAACTACATGTACAAATCCTTACAAACGCATCTAATTAATTAAATATTTCTAGCTGTTTTTAGAAATAAAATATTTTCATAAAACGTATCTCTAGATTCTTTAGAAATATTTCTTTAAATCAAAACAAGGACATTGTCATTATGGACTTCCTAAAATCGAACTGACTAGCCTTACACTGGATCTTTTTCTATGCAGTTACAAAGCAGTGCGTTTGAAATTCATCACACCCTTATTCACCTTCCTTTCGCTTTTTGTCCGTCATTGATGCGGCTGCATAATTTTTTGCAGCGATAGCGGGAAAAAATCTTTCTGAAAACCGATAACTTGTTTCGGCTGATTGGAAAGCCATAGAAGTTGAATCGTGTCAAAAGAATCGTGCTCAATTTAACACCACACTTGGCGTCTATTCGAGGAGGGCGTGGGTCACTTCAAGAGTTTATTACAAATAAAAGAACTCTTGAGTCTTATTTTATTAATAAGCATGAAAATATATTTCCCATATTCATGAATATATCGCTATTTTCTTGAAATTGAAACTTAATTAAAAATTTCATGTAGATTGGATTTTATTTCTAAAAGGTTTGTTACAACTAAATAAATAAATACCTTGTGACCTAAGCAGTTCGGCAGAAAAAAAAATATGAGCTACCAAATATGCTTACATGTTTATCAATATATCAAGATAAGACAAACTCACAATTATAAATCTCTAGTATATGTATAAAGGTACCTCAAACTAAAATATTCGATATATATATATATATATATATAGATAGATAGATAGATAGATAGATAGATAGATAGATAGATAGATGTGTGTATGTATATATATATATATATATATATATATATATATGTATGTATATGTCAGGTCTAAAAAAGGGGTAGTTAGAAATTACGAGAGTTATAAACGATTTTAGAAAGGGAACTCTTTTATAATAATAAAATAAATGAAAAAGACCCGAGCTCGAGTAAGCTTTTGGGATCATTTGGAACATTTGGAAACATTTTGGAACAATTTGATGAGCTTGCAAACAGTTCAGTCAACTCGTGGACATGGAGCGGTCAACACCTTTTTCACGCTTAGCTCCGCCACAAACAATGAAAATGGCGCAGATTTTACTTTTAGAAGAAATGATGATTTAATAAACTTATTATTATCAAGAAAGACTGTTTTCCATTCGCCTTAACACTGGATCACGACATTTCATATATATATATATATATATATATATATATATATATATATATATATATATATATATATATATATATATAATATATATATATATGTATGTATATATATATATATATATATATATATATATATGTGTGTGTGTGTGTGTGTGTATGTATGTATATGTATATAATATAAATATATATGTATATTTATATGTATATATGTATACATATATTATATATACATATATTATATATATATATATATATATTATATATACATATTGGTTAACTGGTGTTTATTAACAAAAAGATTTATAAAAGAGCATTTAAAAATCCTATTGCTAATTCATGCAAATATCCAAAATTTTCTCACGCAGCTATAAACATTTCATATAAATGTACGAAAAAATATGTTTAAGGGAAAAAGATCTCATATGTAACAACAAAAATCAATTATTAATAATATAAAACAAATTAAGTGCATAAAAGAAGATTCTAATAAGTAAAACATAGAGATGAATAAAATATAAAAATAGGTGACACCTGGAGCAAGAGCTATTAATACTAATGAGTAAATTACATCTAGTAAATGTAAAAACAATTTGATATAAAAAACACTACTTTTCTCTAATTGTCTTAACATAAATTACCTGTTACATAATGATCTATTTTAAACATTATTTAAGGCAACTCAGACTGCGATGAGATTCTCCAAGAAAACTTTATAGTTGTAAGGGTTCCGTAAATCGACAAAGTTCGAAAAACACCGATGTATTCTATCATCCTCTCCGAATCTATTTGCCTTCCTGCATACACAATGTCTTTGCAAGGATGTATTATTGCCGATACATTAGCCCTAGATAAAATATGTCATGCATGACTGTTCTATTTAGAAATACTTTCGTTCCAACTGTTGATCCATACGCTTTCCATTTGGATAACAATTTATATTATTCAGAGATAGAATAAACCAAGCAAAAATTTCACTGTTTGGCACAAACCCAGAATAAGGGGTTAGCTGGGGATTTGTTAAGAAATACGTGGATAGATTGTAGAATACTATTTTATCTGTTCATAGAATATTTATACACTGCTGAAGGAGATCTTACGAAAGTCATTTGTAATGTATTTAAAAAGATTTTATTTATGAATGCGAATTATTTTTTGTAGATTATATAAATATATATAGATATAGATCTATACACATATATACATATATATATATATATATATATATATATATATATATATATATATATATATACATTTATATATATATATATATATATATATATATATATATATATATATATATATATATATATATATATATTAGGTTTCAAATGCATTGTTTTAAAATATTTGAAGCATATAAATATAATGTCGCAAATAATTTAAAGAAAACCAGCTAGCAAGATCCAAAAAATATTACTGATAATAAGTAATTCTTATCAGAAAAATTATTTCTCAATTTTAATTTTAAGGCAAATATTGGAGGACAATGTCAATGGTTTATGTATCTCAATTCTCAATTCAATATTTTGATTTGTTTGCCATATCTTTTAATCCATCAACATTTTTATATTTCCATCGATGCTGTTTTGTTATATTAAATATAACATTGAACATATGAAAAATTTTTCTTCGTCCTTTATCGAATTACGAGTCAAATCAAATTATTCGAGCTCGAAATTTCAAGCATCGGAAGAAAAGTAGAAGCTTTTAGTGCGCTGGGTTTCTCTTTTAATCTAGAATCTGAGTTGCTCTTCCGTAATTCAATAATTAAGGCCAAAAAGCAACCATAAAGTAACATATGTTGCTAAATAAAGCTAAAAATTTCGATCTGACTCGTCTGACCTTTTTTGTTTACGTCGTCTTTCCATTTACCATTTAATGCCCTCATAGATCATAAAATGGGAAATTTTTCGAAGTATATATATGCATAGAATCAATTTATCTTTTCGTATTCAAGCAAATAATTTCGGATACTTGGAATTTCGCATGATAAATATATAGATCAAAAGCTCTCATTAAAACTGTAGAACTGATATTGAGAGTATAAAACATATGACAGCTCTCACTTAAAAAAACAGAAAATGCAACTAAAGTGTATGATGCATGACAAAGGGATACTTTAACATGTGCTTAGATTACAAAAGAATTCTATAAATTGTATGTTCATGTTGCAGGGAAGACTGCTATTTTGAATTATAAGACGTGTACAATGTGAGTAGATACTAGTAAAACTGTTCAAAATCAGTTATGGAGAACCATTTTTTTAAGGTGAAGCGTTCTGCATGTACCAAGAAATCTTAAATGTTTTAAATACGTGGCCCACTTATGGTTTGTTATTTTTTCATGGCACCCCAATTACGAGGCGCAACCAGAAAGTAAGTTTCCCTATTTAAAAGAAAAAAAAATAACTCCCACTTTCACTGATTTATTTATTGGTAACAAGTACAGCAATGTTTCAGCAATTTTTCAGCATAGCCACCACCAGAACTGAGACACTTGTCGTATTGTAGGATCAACTTTTGTATAACTCTGTCGTAAAACTCTGTGAATGGAACCAGACTTCCTGAATCCAGAACATCGTGCACATCCCTTTCCGTACCGACAGCGTCTGCTTGAATTTGGTCCTGACTGAAGATCCACTATGATGCCAATGCATTGACTGCTGCTTGGTTTCCGGGGTAAAGTGCGAAATCCAAGTCTCATTGCCTGTGGCGATCCTGTCGAGGAACTCGTCGCCGTCATCGTGATACCGTAGCAGAAATGTCAGTGCTGCTCCTAAGCATTGAATTTTGTGTTCGGGTGTCAGTTTCGGCTGACGATGAATTTCAATTGGCGCAATGCTTTGTGCATTCAAGATCACCGACCGAACCTTACAGGCGGAGGGAAAAGGAATTAAGAGTTTCCATTTCGGACCACTGCTACCCCGCTACTGGCACAAATCGGGACTTGTCCAGCTGGCATATGATTAATACGTCATAGATCTGTTATGCACGCACAAATGACACGGCTAATTAAGTTTACTTTAAATGGGAAAACATCGGGAAACTTACTCTCTGGATGCGCCTCGTGCAATATTTCTACTATAACATTACTCAGGCACGGAAATAAAAGCATTAATTTAATAAAAAAAGTAAAATAATTTTAATCGACAAGAAAACATTAAATACAGTTTTTTTTTTAATTTCAACGGCAAGTTAGAAAGTCAATGTGATGAAATCTGACTAAGCAAATTTTGTATTGAAGCTGTTGTCGTAAGTTGGCAATTAAACTCAATTTTAAAAACTTAATAAAATATTATTCGACGAAACAGAATAAAAAATAAGTGAAAATATTAATGAAAAAATAATTATTGAAAAATATGGTCGATTCTTCATCGCAAGTCTTCTCTCTTCCTAAAGACAAGCCAAAATCACCTCGCCCTGGACTCTCTTCAGTTCACTTCAGTTTGGAAACCCTTAGCTTTTGCAACGCCTTTCAGCCACTGACCAATCTGCAAACGTCTGAACGAAAATAAAACAGTATCACGCAACATAAAGAGATCGAGTTTGTCTCTTTTGAGCTGTTGCTGTGATATGGAGAGCTGGCAAATGATAAATAGGTTGTAATATGTCATAAAGACACCAATTACATGTTTGTGAAAGAAAACGATTGCTGGAATGCTGTATTATGCTTACAGTCCTGTTCTTAATTATATCAAGCATCTGTGAGGATATAATAGGAATACTACTTGCATTAATGCATTGCCTGCCAAGCTGTGGTAAACTAAAAACCTCTCCCACTTTTTTTTCAAAATCATCACATTCATAAATTCAGACGGAACTTACCGTACCATACTAGAGTTGCCATATTAAGTTGTCAGGCTACTTTTAAGTTTTTTCACTGCAAGGTAAAATTGTACGCAAATTAGTTTCTTTCATTTATTATCGCTTTCATATTTTTTTCTATGTTATACAATTCGAGAATCATCGTTTTCGAACAGGAATTCGCTGTCGAACCCCCGTACGCGTCCTTTCAGTGGTTTCTAAAAAGACCTCTTCAATACTTAGCTCTTTGAGTTCACAAATTATTCACATTCTTTCAGAAGTTATGGTTTTATATTGCAGCACATGTGTGTCAGACGTAACAATAGGCCGTATTAAGCTGCGAAACTTTATTCATTTAATTTATTTACTAAATGTAAAAAGTGTGAGTTCAAAACTTCGGTATACAATATATATTATCATCGTTTTTCATTATTTTCCGATGTTACCACTATAACGATACATGACCCTAGCGAAGGAAGAGAGGAAACCTTTCGCAGCGGACATTACAATTAGCGGTAGGAGAGTGTGGTTCTAACAATAGCCGTTGTGTACTAGATCCCGTCAACAAACCCACGACTTACGCTCAAACGTAATTGAAAATGTCGGTACGCTGGAGAGCGTCTGAGCCTTTGTTGCAGTTAAAGACTCGAGTAACAATTATTAATTGGGAGGCTTTTGTGTACAGCTTTACCAGTTACCTCGAATGAATTTAAGTTGTTTTGGTAGGTTGACTTAAGGACGACCTTTCGGCCACATCTGGAAACGGATCAGCTGATCCAGGCGGGAGTTGACCGCAAGATTGGGTCACCCTAGGTCTGAAAGGTTCCCGAAGAATCACGGGAAGGGAACCGGGACCCGTTTAAAAGAGATTAGCTGAGCCAAGAAGGGGGCTTTTTTTCTTGAGAGTTGCTTTGGAGTTGTTTTGTGGAGATCAAAAGGAGTCCACTCGTCTCTCCAATTTCCGGAGCTTGCTTGCTTTAGAGACCGCCACCGTGTCTGCTTTGCTAAGAAGTCAGCTTTTGACTGTGGATCTCATTTCCATTATCTTCATATATTTTTCTACTTAGTGCATAGAAGTAGGTCGCTGAGAGTGAGCCTTACTCTCATTTTGGATCGCCTTGCATCCTGAATTTCCTCAACGAACTCCAACGCGATACGCACTCTGAGAGATTGAAACTTAGTGTGGAAGTAATGATCTGTACTGATCGTCAGCCTTGAGGTTATAGTGTTAGCGTTTCGTACCTGCACTCATTAGCGAACTGTTTCAATGCTCGAGAATTACTAGCTTCACTGTACCCATGCATTGTAATTGTGTTACGTTATCTCAGCACGAGATCTCAGAAGATTTAGAATCTACTGAAACCTGTACATAGCTGTACATAAATTATTTACTCGAATAAAGTATTTAATCCAGAGTAAACAGTTGTCCAGCCTGTATCATTGACGGCTTCGCCTACCCCTACTTCAGGACGTCACATCACGTTTCCCACCAATCCGATTAACATTTCTTTAGATATTAAAAAAACAATTATGCGTAACTTTTGGTCTCCAGTGTGTTTAGGGGACAATCAAAATGTACTACTCACCCTTCTCGGAGACTCCGGCAGGCTGGGAACAAAAGGTTCAGTCCCTGCACGACTCTCAAGCAGGGTGCGAGGCAGACCATCCAGATCGGAGAACACCTTGAGCGGAGTGGGGTCGTCGTCGTCGTAACGGTACTTCTGTAAAAAAAGAGAACAAAAAAACTTTAACCTTTGAAGTAAGTTAAATGTTAATAAAGGTCATTAATACAAAGCGAGGTGTTCCGTCCAGAAGACATGATGCTGGATCCGAGGCAGCAATTACTTAATAGTTTTGTGAAATGTGTTTATTTTGTTACCGTTGAGCGTAGCGTCATCTGAAAAAAATATATAATAGTGTTCGCTGAGAGCGCGGAGCGGGATGGGGGGGGGTTAAATCAGCTATACTCTGTTTTTTCTTGATGTTTATTTAAAGTGGATGGTTTGGACGACATTTGAAGTGAAAATATTCAAAGTCATTGTAGTAAGTAGATTCTTAATTCCTTTAATCATGAATCTTATTGGGTTTTCATTTTCCCAACGCTGATCCAATCTATATACATTTAATTCTATTTGATTGTTTATTTATTATGTATCCTCCTCGTTCTTTTTATTCTTATCTATTGTACTGTGCTAAAATCTTAGTAGTTATTAATTCTCTATTGATAGTAATATATTTACTTTGTAATGTCAAATTCTAATCTACAATAAACTGTTAGCAAATCCCTTTCCTTTGGTCGTTTCTCAATCACAAAGTCTTTATTTTAGTTTATATATTTAATTATACATTCTACTAATTCTTAACAAATCACACGAGGTTTTTTTTTGTGTTTAAACGTTTCCTTAGATCAAACATATATCAAGTCATAGAGACCGATAGTCGAGATGTAGGGCTTGTTAGGATTTTTTTCTAATACAGTAAGCCCTAGCCTTTCCAGTCCGATCATATTCTATAGCGCTTATAGAGTGGTTCGAGTATCCCAATTCACCCGGGGAATTTGGGTGCTTCCATAATATAATGCTCCGAGTAGATATATAAGTGAATGTTAAATCAACAAGTACCCCCGCGTAGAGTAAAGAAACTTTGCCTTCCGATATTTTCTTATTTTCTACAGCAATTATATTTTATTATGGGAGTTATCTACAAGCAACCCAATTTAATCTCTGTGAAGGGCAGCACAAATGCAAAAAAATTTTCTATCTGCAATAGAATGCAAGCCCAGTTTGCGGAAGCTCGAGATATCAGCCACAATACAATGACACATTTACATACACTGACGGAAGAAGGTTGCCAAATTTCTCATTTTGTTTTTTCTGGATGACATCTTCATTTCAGATCGTACAACTAAAATTTGGCATTCGGAGCACTGCATTTAATCAAGCACTACTTTTAAATGCTCCTTCTCCACTGAATCACATATAAGGCTGCAATTCAAATAATAAAAAATACTTTAAAACAAATTTTCAACAAACTTTTATCTTTAACGACTCTCCTTATACACCTAGATTGCATATGCGAATTCACACTTTATTTAGTACTCGATAGCAATTAGTCGGTAAAAATTGAAATGTTGATGTCTTAAATTTTTCAAAGTATATTTTATGTTTGATTTTTATGTCTTTTCTATTAGTTATTTTTCAAAATCCTGTTTATAACACGATAAAATGTTAATATTAGTATAAAATTTATTTCTAAATGCAATGTTTGCTCTACATAAATTGTATAAAATGTAATTATATAAAACGTAAACGAATTTTAAATGATTTTTAAATGTAAACGGACTGCCCCCTCCCAATCAATCAAATCTCTATACATTTTACTTAAAGTATCATACTGAATAAACATTTTCTATGTAATCTATATACCAATTGAAGTACACAAAGACATAAAATTATTGTCTTCCATGTTTTATGCAATAACTGAGTAAGAGGGTTAATTTTTCCTCTTAACTCATTTTTATAGAACTTCCAACTATTTTAAGAAAACACGATTTTTATCTTATTTTGCAGTTCTTAGACTGTAGAAATCTGAATCTATGTCTCCAAATTATTACATACATTTTCATTCATCTAATAAAATACAAGTAGAAAACCTTTGTGTTTACTTGTTGTTATCCTCTTAAAGTATATTATCGTTAAACATAATAACAGTAATCAAGCAGAGAAAGTCTAGTAAAAATTGCATATGAAGCGCTCCAGATAAAACATGCAATATTTATCCCTTTAATAATCACACAGTCCTCGGGATAAATCGATTAACTATATAAATTAAAAATAGAGGAAAAAGAATAATATGCATAAATTATTAAAACATTTTTATATAAAAATAGATACTTTGATGGATGTGTTACTTAATATATAATACTCAGATTATTCTTGGAATAATCATTAGTATCCACATTTTTTTTCTTGACTGAGAGTTAATCCATTTAGGTAATGAAAAAAAGTAATAATTTCAATTCAATCTTCAAGTTAGACGTTATAACAGAAAATCATCATAGATATTGATTAAATATTTTCCACAGAAATTAATATTATCTGTTCTGTTACTATTAAAAAAGTTATTAATTTATTAAAATGGAATCATCAGCGAAGTAAATTTGGATATCATAATCAGTCAAGTTTTCTAGTTGATTTGTTCTAGAGTTTTAATAACAATTCTGCTTAATAGGTAAATTATCTTAAATAAATCTATCATATCTTTCTATCACATATCTTAATTTGTAGCCGTATTTTTATTACACCCTATAATGAAGCCATGGTTAATCTGCGTGTTAAACACTTTTCCGTGGAGGCTTTTTAAATGATACGCATGTTGACTTTATAGACGACTTTTTTATGTCATAAAATAAAGAGCAGAAATCGGAAATATTCAAAAATGAAAGCATATAAATTTAATCTTTCATTTTCTTACGTTATTACTTTTCTACATTACCTAAATGGATTAACTCTCAGTTATGCAAAAATCGGCGATAATAATGACTATCTTGGCGTCACTTTCTAAAAATGATACTTCCAAGTACACTTTAGCTAACTGATATTTTATTGCACACTGCATCTGTATATCACAGGTTTGAAAATGCTGAAATTTTTTTCCATGATTAAAAATACTTATCGGTTCGAGCAGGTTACACACTTTTAAATTGAATTAAGTCTCTTATCACATCTAAAACTACCCATGTTCGCCATATATCAGTATAAAAAATATGAATTACAGACAAAATTTTTCCCGGAGTAGGAAAGATGGTGCAGAAGATATGCTAGTTTTAGAAAGATAACATCAATTTCTTTCGTGATTTTATTCTTACATTATTTGATTATTATTTATTTTATTTTATTTTTCCTATGTAGTTCTCTTATGTATATATTAACATTTGCTAGCATATAACTCGTCATATTACGGGATCAGTAAAATTTTTAATTTTCCAGAATTGTAAAGTACCCTGTGAGGCAGTTAAAAAAATGGTTTATTTTTATCTGAGAATTGTATAGTACACTATTAATAATTTTTTTTATCTTTATTAACCCATATTAGTTGCCAACTTTAATTTATCTTGTCATATTACGTGATGGAATGGACAGCAGAAGTTTTTATATTGACAGTGATTGTTTGGCTGTATATATGAATGATGTTCAAAAATCGATTGCAAACCGTGTGGTTATGTATAAAAAAGAAACACACAGATGAACAAACTTCTTAATTTTCAAAGATATATAATTTAAATGCTAGATATTTATTAGTCCTTAAACTAGACTCCTAGTCTTTGTCTTTTTTGATTTTGTTTTAAACTTTAAGGTTCTAGTTTGGAATTTATTCTTGAAAAACAGTATATAACTGAAAAAAGTACATCTTAGTACATCATTTCAAGTACATCTTAGTACTTGAAATTATGCTTACCGTAATAGATTTGTTATTCGTTGAAAAAGAAACAATGCACTTTGAATGAATTATGTATGTGAAGTTGGAACTATGTTTCCTGAATAAGAGAAATCAAGTGTTTATTTTTGTGCCTTAATTTCACAGAATACACCGAAAATTACAAGCTATAAAGCTTTTTACGTGAGAATAGTATATATATATATATATATATATATATATATATATATATATATATATATATATATATATATATATATATATATATATATATATTTATATATATATATATATACTGGCATATAGCCCACCATATGACGAGATCAGTAAAATTTTTAATGTTTCAGAATTGAAATGAGGCAGATAAAAAAAATGGTTTGTTTTTTGGGTGAGAATTACTTGCTACAAACTCAATTTGTTTATCTTTATACTCCTCTAAAGTCTCCCAATACTGTGAATGCAGTTTAGAATCACATTGAATTCATTTAGGAAGGTAATTCATAAGTTCTCTTATCTTCGTCGAAATTATCGTTAAGTTCTTCCCTGTTTTTTCTACAGTAATTAACAGAAATGAAGGAATGGAACTATACTTTCCACTACACCCTAGAGGTAGATAGAGTTTGTCTTTAATATCGGTGATAAAATTTTTCATTGCACTAAAAAATAATCGATGATTAAATTTAAAATTATCACATATGTACCTAATCTATTATTTAAGAGATATAAAAGAAAATTATTTAAGTAATATCTAAGTTCGGTGATAAGACGTATGAAAATAATGCAAACGATATTTAAATCTTTTAAAATTAGAAATTATTAAATGAGATGGTTAAAGGAATTACTTGAAAAAAAAAATATTTTTCTTACCTCTTTATTTTGTGATAAATTGATTGGGTTTGAAATAATGGCAGTAAACATCGAAAAAGTGGGAATGGTTGGATTTCGAACGTTTTAGAACTCTATTTGAATTTACCTAAATTCACCTAACTCATCCAGAATGCAGTATGGATGCCTCTATCTATTCCAAGTCCAAAGGCTTCATAAATTCGAGGACAGGCGGACAGATAACTTAGGCTATTATTATATAGTTGATTTTTTTTAACAGCCCACGTAAATTGAGAGATATATAATTAAGTCCAAATTAGTTATTGAGTTTGATATACCATACACCGTTGTAATTTTATATTTGGGACGGTCGTAACATGTAGTTGTGCACTTTAATTTTCGATTGCAATCTGCACTCTTTAGAGGGACTGTTAACCATAGAGAAATGTTACAGATAGTTTCATAGTGCACTGCATCTGTTGGTGCTTAGTTTGATTTTACTCAAAATGACGTACAATATTATTTCAATGATTTGAAATACTTATCGAGGTGAGCAGTATTCTCTTTTAAGTAGAGCAAAGTCTCCTGTCAAAACCAGACCTACCCGTGCTCACCATACGTAAGTTTCGAGAACATTAATTGGGGAAAAATTTCTCCTGGAGTATTAAAGGTAATGTGGAAAAGATATGTTAGATTTAGTAAAATAATATAAATTTATTGCTTGATTTTCACTTACCTTATTTAATTACTTTACTTATTTTGTTTTTCTTGTATGCCTTACTTCTCGAAAAAGCTACATTTATTTTATTATTGGCCCCCGTAAGTTTAGATTTCCATTATTAGACCCATATTAGTCTCAAAGCTTAACATGCTTGCAATGCAAAGTTGGAATTTTGTATTTATGACAGTCGTAACATGTAGTTGTGCACTATAATTTTTGATTGCAATCTGCACTCTTTAGAGCGACTGTTAACCATAAGATAAAAGTTACAGATCGTTTCATTGTACACTGCATCTGTTTATGCCTAGTTTGATTGTACTCCAAATCACGTACGATATTATTTCAATGATTAGAAATACTTATCGGGGTTAGCAGTATTCACTTTTAAGTAGAGAAAAGTCTCCTGTTAAAACCAAAGCTAGGCATGTTCCGTATACGTTAGTTTGGAGAACGTTAACTGTGGAAAATTTTCTCCTGGAGCAAGAAAGATGATGACAGAAAAGATATGTTAGATTCAGTAAAATAATATAAATTTATTGCTTGATTTTTTTACCTTATTTAATTACTTTATTTATTTTGTTTTTCTTGTATGCCTTACTTCTCGAAAAAGCTACATTTATTTTATTATTGGCCCCCGTAAGTTTAGGTTTCCATTATTAGACCCGTATTAGTCTCAAAGCTTAACAATACAAAGTTGAAATTTTGTATTTATGACAGTCGTAACATGTAGTTGTGCACTTTAATTTTCGATTTCAATCTGCACTCTTTAGAGCGACTGTTAACCATAAGATAAAAGTTACAGATCGTTTCATTGTACACTGCATCTGTTTATGCCTAGTTTGATTGTACTCCAAATCACGTACGATATTATTTCAATGATTAGAAATACTTATCGGTTTTAGTAGTATTCTCTTTTAAGTAGAGAAAAGTCTCCTGTCAAAACCAGAGCTACCCATGCTCACCATACGTTAGTTTGGGGAACATTAATTGGGGAAACATTTCTCGTGGAGTAGGAAAGATGATGGCAGAAAAAATATGTTAGATTCAGTAAAATAATATAAATTTATTGCTTGATATTTTCTTATTTTATTTAAATACTTTATTTTGTTTGTCTTGTGTGCCTTACTTCTCGAAAGCGCTACATTTATTTTATTATTGCCACCATAAATTTAGGTTTTCATTATTAGACCCATATTAGTCTCAAAGCTTAACATGCTTACAATGCAAAGTTGAAATTTTGTATTTATGACAGTCGTAATATGTTGTGCACTTTAATATTCAATTGCAATCTGCACTCTTTAGAGGGACTGTTAACCATAGAGAAATGTTACAGATAGTTTCATAGTGCACTGCATCTGTTTATGCCTAGTTGGATTACACTCAAAATCCCGTACAATATTATTTCAATGATTTGAAATACTTATCGGTTTTAGTAGTATTCTCTTTTAAGTAGAGAAAAGTCTCCTGTCAAAACCAGAGCTACCCATGCTCACCATACGTTAGTTTGGGGAACATTAATTGGGGAAACATTTCTCGTGGAGTAGGAAAGATGATGGCAGAAAAAATATGTTAGATTCAGTAAAATAATATAAATTTATTGCTTGATATTTTCTTATTTTATTTAAATACTTTATTTTGTTTGTCTTGTGTGCCTTACTTCTCGAAAGCGCTACATTTATTTTATTATTGCCACCATAAATTTAGGTTTTCATTATTAGACCCATATTAGTCTCAAAGCTTAACATGCTTACAATGCAAAGTTGAAATTTTGTATTTATGACAGTCGTAATATGCACTTTAATTTTCGATTACAATTCGCACTCTTTAGAGCGACTGTTAACCATAAGATAAAAGTTACAGATCGTTTCATTGTACACTGCATCTATTTATGCCTAGTTTGATTGTACTCCAAATCACGTACGATATTATTTCAATGATTAGAAATACTTATCGGGGTTAGCAGTATTCTCTGTTAAGTAGAGAAAAGTCTCCTGTCAAAACCAAAGATATCCATGCTCACCATACATTAGTTTTGGGAACATTAATTGTGGAAAAATTTCTGCTGGAGTAGGAAAGAGGATGGTAGAAATGATATGCTAGATTCAGTAAAATAATATAAATTTACTGCGTGAATTTGTTCTTACCTTATTTAATAATTTATTTATTTTATTTTTCTTGTGTACGATTTCTTGTGTTGTGTTTTCTTGTGTACTTCTCGAAAAATCTACATTTATTCTATTAGAGGCCCACGTAAATTTAGATTTTTATTATTAGGCCCGTATTAGTTTTTAAGTTTAACATGCTTGCAAAGCAAAGTTGAAGGTTTGTATTTACGACTGTCGTAACATCTAGTTGAGCACTTTAATTTTAGAATGCAATCTGCACTCTATACATCGAATAATAACGTTAGATAAACGGTATACATCAGATTTTTTAGTTATAATTCTCTTTATTTGTTTTCAATTTTGATTTACTTTATTCCTTGAACTGGATTATAATTTAGGAAACCCGGTTAAAAAATGGGCAGTTAACTATCATACTTAAGACATGGCATATATGCTCAATTCCCTTCATATATACATGAGTCTGCAATTTTATTCATAATGCTTTACAGAAGTTTAAAGCTTAATTGAAAATTTCGGAATATCTATAACATGAACAGAGCTTCTTGTTAAACGTAATAAAAGATTCCGGAGAGCATCTGTGAACCATTTGGAAATGCTTTATTGTACGATTGGGAATTTATTGTTGTTTTCGCGAAGGTGAATTCCTATATGCGAAAATCGTTCAACTTTATGGCAGAGAAAAAAATAACAGAAAACTCAACCGTGAGAGATTGAGATAAGTTTTATGATCAATACACAAGAGACACTAGTTAAAATCGATTAACAAATAAGGTAGATATCAAATGAGAAACTCCTGATATAATAAAAGAATTACATGATAAAACAGAAGTCGGGCAATACACGACGTGATTAGAAAAAATCCTGACTTCTTTGTAATTTCAATAACATTTTTTTATTTTTATTCTAAGATGTATCGTAAGAATTTTCATATTCACATTACTATAAAGGTTCAAAGTAAAATTTTTTATATACATAACGGTGAAATTACTCTGAGTTTGAGATGCCGTACAATGCTGAAATTTTCTGTTTAGGATGGCCGTAACTTCTAGTTGATCAATTTCATTTTTGATTGCAATCTGCACTCTATTAACCAAATATTAACGTTAGATAAATGTTACACTTCAGATGTTTAGCTATAGTTTTCTTGATTTGTTTTAAATTTGGACTTATTCCGTTCCATGGATCTGAGAAGAATTTATGAATACCACTTAAGAAACATGCAATTAACTTTCACACTTAAAAGAGGGCATATATGTTCAATTCCCTTTCTATATACACATGCTTGCCATTTTATTCTCAGAATGCTGTACAAAAGTTTAAAGCTTAATTAAAAATTTTGGTATGTCCATAACATGAACAGAGATTCTTATTAAGCATGATAAAAGATTCCGGAGAGCATCTATGAGTCATTTGAAAATGCTTTATTCCACGATGGGGCATTTATTACTGTTTTCGCGAACGCAAATTCCCAGATTCGAAAACTGTTCAACTTTATGGAAGAAAAAAAATAACAAAAAACTCAACCGTGAGAGATTGAGTTTTATGATCAATACACAGGAGACACTAGTTAAAATCGTTTAACGAGTAAGGTAAATATCTAATGAGAAAACACTGATATGACAAAAGGATTACACGATAGAATGGAAGTCGGGCAAAACACTACGTGATTAGAAAAAATCATGACTTCTTTGTAAGTTTTTTAAATAATATTGTTTTTATTTTTATTCTAAGATGCATCGAAAGAATTTTCGTATCCACATTACTATAAAGGTTCAAAGTAAAATTTGTTTCTCGATATAACGGTGGAAATTAGGCTGAGTTTGACATACCGTACAATGCTGAAATTTTCTGTTTAGGATTGTTGTAACTTCTAGTTGATCAATTTCAATTTTTATTGCAATCTGCACTCTATTAACCAAACATTATAGTTAGATAAATGTTACACTTCAGATTTTTAGTTTTAGTTTTCTTGAGTTGTTTTAAATTTTGGTTTATTACGTTCCATGGAATGTAGCTCAATTTATGAATCTCACTTAAGAAATGTGCAATTAACTTTCACACTTAAAAGAAGGCATATGTGTTCAATTCCCTTTCTATATACACACGCTTGCCATTTAATTCTCAGAATGCTTTACGTAAGTTTAAAGCTTAATTAAAAATTTTGGTATGTCCATAATATGAACAGAGATTCTTATTAAGCATAATAAAAAGTTCCGGAGAGCATCTGTGAGCCATTTGGAAATGCTTTATTCCACGATGTGGGCATTTATTGCTGTTTTCTCGAAGGCGAATTCCCAGATGCGAAAACCGTTCAACTTTATGGCAGAGAAAAAAATAACAGAAAACTGGACCGTGACAGATTGAGATAAGTTTTATGATCAATACAAGAGACACTAGTTAAAATCGATTAACGAGTAGGATAAATATCTAGTGAGAAAACCCTTTCATAATAAAAGGATTACATGATAAAATGGAAGTCCGGCAAAACACTAGGTGATTAGAAAAAAATCATGACTGCTTTGTACGTTTTTTAAATAATATTGTTTTTATTTTTATTCTAAGATGCATCGTAAGAATTTTCATATCCACATTACTATAAAGGTTCAAAGTAAAACTTGTTTCTCGATATAACGGGGGAAATTAGGCTGAGTTTGGCATGCCGCACAATGCTGAAATTTTCTATTTAGAATGATCGTAACTTTTAGTTGATCATTTTCATTTTTAATTGCAATCTTCACTCTATTAACCAAATATTAACGTTAGATAACTGTTGCACTTCTGAATTTTAGTAATAGTTTTTTATTTGTTCTACATTTTGACAATTTATGAATCCCACTAAAGAAATTGGCAATTAACTTTCATACTTAAAAGATGGCATATGTGTTCAATTCCCTTTCTATATACACATGCTTACCATTTTATTCTCAGAATGCTTTACGGAAGTTTAAAGCTTAATTAAAAATTTTGGTATGTCCATAGCATGAACAGAGATTCTTATTAAGCATGATAAAATATTCCGGAGAGCATCTATGAGTCATTTGAAAATGTTTTATTCAACGATGGGGCATTTATTACTGTTTTCGCTAAGGCAAATTCCCAGATTCGAAAACTGTTCAACTTTATGGAAGAAAACAAAATAACAGAAAACTCAACCGTGAGAGATTGAGTTTTATGATCAATACACAGGAGACACTAGTTAAAATCGTTTAACGAGTAAGGTAAATATCTAATGAGAAAACACTGATATGATAAAAGGATTACATGATAGAATGGAAGTCGGGCAAAACACTACGTGATTAGAAAAAAATCATGACTTCTTTGTAAGTCTTTTAAATAATATTTTTTTTTATTTTTATTCTAAGATGCGCAACAGAAATGTCCATATCTACATTACTATACAGATTTAGAGTAAAATTTGTTTCTCGATATAACGGTGGAAATTAGGCTGAGTTTGACCTACCGTACAATGCTGAAATTTTCTGTTTAGGATTATTGTAACTTCTAGTTGATCAATTTCAATTTTTATTGCAATCTGCACTCTATTAACCAAACATTAAATTAGATAAATGTTACCCCTCAGATTTTTAGTTATAGTTTTCTTGAGTTGTTTTAAATTTTGACTTATTTCGTTCCATGCAATGGAGTTCAATTTATGAATCTTACTTAAGAAATGTGCAATTAACTTTCACACTTAAAAATGGCATATGTGTTCAATTCCCTTTCTATATACACATGTTTGCCATTTAATTCTCAGAATGCTTTATGAAAGTTTAAAGCTTAATTAAAAATTTTGGAATGTCCATAACATGAACAGAGGTTTTTGTTAAGCATAATAAAAGATTCCGGAGAGTATCTGTGAACCATTTGGAAATGCTGAATTCCACGATGGGGCATTTATTGCTGTTTTCGCGAAGGCGAATTCCCAGATGCGAAAACCGTTCAACTTGATGGCAGAGAAAAAAATAACAGAAAACTCAACCGTGAGAGATTGAGATAAGTTTTACGATCAATACACAGGATACATTAGTTAAAATTGATTAACGAGTAGGATAAATATCTACTGAGAAAACCATTTCAAAATAAAAGGATTACATGACAAAATAAAAGTCTGGAAAAACACTACGTCATTAGAAAAAATCATGACTTCTTTGTACGTTTTTTAATTTAATTTTTTTATTCTAAGATGCAGGGTAAGAATTTTCATATCCACATTACTATAAAGGCTCAAAGTAATTTTTTCTCTATATATAACGGAGGAATTTAGTCTGAGTTTGAGATGCCGTAGAATGCTGAAATTTTCTATTTAGAATGGTTGTAACTTCTAGTTGATCATTTTCCTTTTTCTTTGCAATCTTCACTCTATTAACCAAATATTAACGTTAGATAAATGTTAAACCTCAGATTTGTAGTTATTGTTTTAAATTTTGTCCTATTCCATTCCATAGAAGAGAACAACTTATGAATCCCACTTAAGAAATATGCTTAACTTTCACACTTAAAAGATGGTATATATGTTCAATTCCCTTTCTATATACACATGTTTGCCATTTTATTCTCAGAATGCTTTAAAGTTTAAAGCTTAATTAAAAATTTTGGTATGTCCATAACATGAACAGAGATTCTTATTAAGCATAATAAAAGATTCCGGAGAGCATCTAATAACCATTTGGAAATACTTTATCACATGATGGGGCATTTATTGCAGTTTTCTTGAAGGCGAATTCCCAGGAGCGAAAACAGTTCAGCTTTATGGCAGAGAAAAAAGTACCAGAAAATTCTACCGCGAGTGTTTGAGAGAAGTTTTATGATTAAGAGTTTTACTCAAGGGATACTAGTTAAAGTCGGTTAACGAGTTAGGTAAAATTTAATGCGAAAACCCAGATGTAAGATAGAGATTATATTACAAAATAGAATTCTGGCAAAAACTTATATGGGTAGAAAAAATCATGACTTGTATGAGCATCGATTAAATTATGCATACTTTGTTATCTTTACTGCGAAATGCCTCATCAAAATGTTCATTTGCACATTACTTTAAAGGTTCAAAGTATGTTTCGGTTATAAAGGTGTGTCTTTAGTAAGGCTCAATTACAGGCTTCTGAGAACAGTAGCGTCAATATTCATGATAAATATATTTCGTTACAGATAAATTTATTTGTAAACCGATTTTATTTGCCCTTACAATTCTTCTTTTACTCTCCTTAACAAAAAGTAATAAAAGTGTAAAAAAGCAAACTTATTTCAGAAATAACAAATTTGTATTTTACCGGATGGACACAAACATCCATGCAAGACAGGGTATTCGAATCCATAAACTTTGATACCTAAAATCAGCGCCCTAATTACTCTGCTAGTACACAGCCCATCCAGGTATAATAAAGGTATCAATAATAGTCGTTCAAGAATTTGTACTGCGAAAATAAAAAAAATTCTGATAATTTGCGTGACATATACTTTTATCTAAAGTCTATTAAAACAGTACTTAAAGTCAACCTGTACCTATTGATAAAGCATCAGATTTAGTTTACCATTCCTTTTCCCAATGAAGAAAGCACTTTTCTCTTATACGGCTAAAATGTTTTCAAGTAACTGCGTCATTTTCAATAAATAATAGGTACCTCATTCTGTGAAACAAATTCTAATTTATATTCTTAGTAAAAATCATCAGTAGTTAAGTGATAAAAAAAATCATTTTAGTTTTTTGGCTTGATGATATGAAAATGATTTATTTTGTTTATTTTTTATACTGATAAATCTGATGGAAAAGTTTCTTCATCACAAGGGAAATACACACATTCTTCATCGGGGAAAATAATCGTAAACTCAATCTATTGATTTTTCAATATGTACAGGTTGACGCGTGATAAAATCTTAATACACAAGATATAAAAACTCAATATATAATCATTCTTCATTCTCATTCTCTTTCTTCATATTATAAACAGTACGTCATTTTCAATAAAGAATAGGTATCTTATATTGTGGAACAAATTCTAATGTATATTTTCAGTAAAAATCATCAGTAGTTAAATGATCAAAGAATAATATTTTTAGTTTTTTGGCTTTTGGATTTTTGTCTCGATGATTTAAAAGTCATTTATTGTTTTCATTATTTTTTTATACTGATAAATCGGATGGAAAAGTTTCTGCATAACACGAGAAACCCACACATTCTTCAATGGGAAAAGTAAACGTAAACTGAATCTATTGATTTTTCAATATGTGCAGGTTGACGTGTGATAGAATCTTAATACACAAGATAAAACAGCTCAATATATAATCCCTTTCTTCATATAATGAACTGTACGTCATTTTCAATAAAGAATAGGTATCTCATTCTGTGAAGCAATTTCTAATTTACATTCTCAATAAATATCACCAGTAGTTAAGTGATCAAAAAATAATCGTTTTAGTTTTTTGGCTTGATGATTTAAAAATTATTTATTTTTGTTCATTTTTTATGCTGAAAAATCGGATGGAAAAGTTTCTTCATCAAAACAGAAATACACGCATTCTTCATCGGGGAAAGTAATCGCAAACTGAATCTATTGATTTTTCAATATGTACAGGTTGACGTGTGATAAAATCTAAATACACACGCTAAAAAAACTCAATATATAATCATTCTTCATTATCATTCTCTTTCTTCATATAATAAACAGTACATCATTTTCAATAAAGAATGGGTATCTTATACTGTGAAACAAATTATAATATACTTTCTCAGTAAATCCCATCAGTAGTCAAATAATAAAAAAATAATCGTTTTAGTTTTTTGGCTTTTCGTCTTGATGATTTAAAAGTGATTTATTTTTGCTCATTTTTATACTGACAAATAGTATGAAAAAGTTTCTCCATCACACGAGAATCCACACATTCTTCATCGGGAAAAGTAATTGTAAACTGATTCTATTTATTTTTCAATATGTATAGTTTGACGTTGATAGAATCTTAATACACAAGATAAAAAAGCTCAATATATAATCACTTACTTTATATAATGAACGGTACGTCATTTTCAATAAGGAATAGGTATCTCATTCTGTGAAACAATTTCTAATTTCCATTCTCAGTAAATATCATCAGTAGTTAAAGGATCAAAGAATAATCGTTTTAGTTTTTTTGAGGGGAGGGGGTTGGCTTTTTGGCATGATGACTTAAAAACGATTTATTTTTGTTCATTTTCACACTTATAAATCGGTTGGAAAAGTTCCTTCATCACAAGAAAAATACATATATTCTTCATTGAGAAAAGGGGGAAAGTAATCTTAAACGAATCTATTTATTGTTCAATATGTATAGACTGACGTGTGATCAAATCTTAATGCGCAAGATAAAAAAGTTTAATATATTTCCACTTTCTTCATATAATGAACGGTACGTCATTTTCAATAGAGAATAGGTATCTCATTCTGTGAAGCAATTTCTAATTTCCATTCTCATTAAATATCATCAGTAGTTAAATGGTAAAAAAAAATAATAGTTTTATTTATTTATTTATTTATTTTTTTGGCTTTTTGGCTTGATGACTTAAAAATGGTTTATTTTTGTTCATTTTTTATACGGATTAATTGGATGGAAAAGTTTCTTAATCACAAGAGAAATACACACATTTTTCATAGGGAAAAGTAATAGTAAACTGAATCTATTGATTCTTCAATATGTACATGCTAAGGTGTGATCAAATCTTAATGCTCAAGATAAAAAAGCTCAATATGTATTCACTTTCTTCATATAATGATAGGTACGTTATTTTTAATTAAAAAATAGTTATATCATTCTGTGAAGCAAATTTAAATTTACATTCTCAGTAAATATTATCAGTTGTTAATTGACCAAAAATATTCGTTTTAGTTTTTTTCTTTTGGCATTTTGGCTTGATGACTTAAAAATAACTTATTTTTGTTCATTTTTTATACAGATAAATCGGATGGAAAAGTTTCTTCATCACAAGAGAAATACATACATTCTTCATAGGGAAAAGTAATCATAAACTGAATCTATTGATTCTTCAATATGTACATGTTGACGTGTGATTAAATCTTCATGCCCAATATAAAAAAGCTCAGTAGATATTCACTTTCTTCATATAATGAACGGTACGTCATTTTCAATAAAAAATAGTTATCTCATTCTGTGAAGCAAGTTTAAATTTACATTCTCAGTAAATATTATCAGTAGTTAAATGATCAAAAAATAATCGCTTCAAATTTTTGGCTTTTTGTCTTGATGATTTAAAAGTAATTTTTAAACTCGGTTAATGATGTAAAATGAATTCCATTCTTTTTTTATTCCAACGTTATAAATAGAACTAAAATAATGATTTACGAAAATCTCATTTCGAATTCTTGAAGAAAGAGTTAAAACGGAAAACTATTTCTAGAGTTGAGATTTCTCCATTACTACTTAAAACTCAATCTAAATAAAGGAGTCCCAGAAAATGCCTAACATTATTCTTTCATTCCTTTTCGCTTAAACTAAGAGAGATCGCTAACAGGTGCGCATGTAACAAACTTAAGAAAAAACTTAGAACTGCGTTGAAAGAAGCATAAATTACAAGAACATTCGTGTTAAACTGAAGGTTCTACTTTCCTCTAATAAAAGTTGCGTAAGTCGTGTGAAATGATTTTCAGAAAAATGTGACAGTTAATAACTGAGAAAACAAAATTTAAGTCTTGTGAATAGTTTTGAAATATTCTAAGATAATTTTCTAAATTTTCTGAGTTATCATGTATTTTTTTCCTATAAAAGTGGGTCACTTTAAACACTGCAGTACTAATCTTTAAATATGTTAGTTTAAATGTTGTTATACCTCTTAAATATACTGAGTGGAAGTGAAAAGAAAAAAATACAGAATTATATTTTTCAGTCACCCCAACCTCACTACTTTGCATCATCTTTGTTCAAAGAATTGCATAGACTGAAAATTTAAGTTACATGATATGTTATAGTTTAGAAACTGTTCATGGTGAAGGTTACGAAACTGTAGGTAAAATTGGAATGAATATATATACGTATATATTTAAAATCTACCTTTCGAAATAAAATCGTAAAACTCAGTAAACCTCTTCATATTTTTTCAAAAGAAAGGAAGTATGCGATGTGGAAATAACCGGGCTATACAACCTAGTCCGTATTTTAATCCAACTTTTAATTTAAAGTACAGGTAGGAATTTTAAAATGTTCAATAAGCATTTTCGTGCGTGCCATTTCGCTAATCATCGCTAACAAGTACATTTTAAAGGGTGAAGATATTGACATTCTGAAGGATTTAATTAATATCTCCGTTAGTTTAAGTCTCAAGAAACCGTAGAATAGACAGTGAACTTCCTCTCGTCAAAATGGTCTACATTTCATCTAGAGCTCAACAACTGTAGATGAAGTTTTGTGGGGATATATAAACCCACAGACATTATTATTATTATTATTATTATTGAATATGTATATCTCCGTTAATTTAAGTCTCAAAAATCCGTAAAGTAGACAAAGACCGTCCTCGTCAAAATGGTCTAATGTTCAACATTTCATCGAGATCTTAACAACTGTAGATAAAGTTTTGTGGGGATATACAAAGCCACAGACATTATTATTATTGTATATGTATATCTCCGTTAATTTATGTCCCAAGAAACCCCTAAAGTAGACAAAGACATTCCTCTCGCCAAAATGGTCTAATGTTCAACATTTCATCGAGATCTTAACAATTGTAGATGAAGTTTTGGGGGGATATACAAACCCACAGACATTATTATTATTATTATTATTATTATTATTATTATTATTATTATTGTTGTTGTTGTTGTTGTATATGTACATCTCCGTTAATTTAAGTCTATAGAAACCGTCGAGTAGACAGTGACCTTCCTCTCTTCAAAATGATCTACATTTCATCGAAAGCTCAACAACTGTAAACGAAGTTGTGTGGCATACAAACTCACAGACATTATTATTATTATAATTATATAACTATATCTCCATTAATTTAAGTCTCAAGAAACAGTAAAGTGAACAGTAATTTTCCTCTCGACAAAATGGTCTAATGTTCAAAATTCCATCGAGATCATACCAACTGTAGACAAAGTAGTGGGCATAGTCTAATGTTCAAAATTCCATCGAGATCATACCAACTGTAGACAAAGTAGTGGGCATACAAACCCACAAGCATCATCATTATTATTTTTATTATTAAATACCTACGGTGTGTGTGTATATAATTGCAGTTAAGAAAGTAAATTAAGTCTTCTGAGAGAAAATCTTTATTCACGAATTCGAAGAGATACAAGGTGATATATATTACTAACTTTGCATAGTCATAGTAGTGTTGGAAACATGTGTTCATAGGTTCACGAACCTATATAAAACAGTATAGCAGAAATCAGCGACCAGATCACGAAACCTCGATGAAAACTTAACTCTATTTGAAAACTAAGTTACCAGATAAATGTTTCATCTATTCTTAAAATCCATATTGCCTTATTAGTCACTAGATTCAATATATATATATATATATATATATATATATATATATATATATATATATATATATATATATATATATATATATATATATATATATATATATATATATATATATATATATATATATATATATATATATATATATATATATATATATATATATATATATATATATATATATATATATATATGTATATGTATATATATATATATATATATATGTATATATATATATATATATATATATATATATGTATATGTATATATATATATATGTATATATATATATATATGTATATATATATATATATATATATATATATATATATATATATATATATAAATATATATATATATGTATATATATATGTATATGTATATATATATATATATGTATATATATATATATATGTATATATATATATATGTATATATATATATTTCCACAATTTTTATATATATATATTAAAACTGTGGAAAACTTATACCATGCCAAGCCTTATAGTTTTATATTAAGCTTTTGCGGTCGAAAGGGACCACAGAAGTACCTACATACTTTTAGTTACTAGGCCAATTGTTGCAGCTTAGGTTTAAAAATATATTCTCTTTAATTTGGAACCACCATTGGGTATGTCTAATTAAAGAAGCAGAAATCATTATGCCTCCATATACTATATAATATGAATGGTTTGAACTTCTACCACGAAACGTTAGAGCAAATATTGGATTAAAAAGTATGAATCGCTCCTGTACACCTTATTGACAGATACTTAAAATATATTGTATTTTGTGCATGAAATCAAATTGAAGTTTTGTCATCTTAGCAGCATATTTAATGACTGACAAAAAATGTGTCTTTACACAAATTTTTAAGCCTAAATACTTCTTTCCTTACTTGCCCAGACGGCCTGTAGTAAACATATATATATATATATATATATATATATATATATATATATATATATATATATATATATATGTTTACTACAGGCCGTCTGGGTAAGTATATATATATATATATATATATATATATATCAACAAAAATGCCTTTAAAAGGCTATATCATCGAAACGCATTCCTTAAAATTTTCAGTAAATTCAGTGTATAATTTTATCAAACTAGTAATAATGGAAGGAATAATTATTACATTCATTCCTTTTTTGTAAAGACATTTTCAGTCAAAAAATTAGTCCATCGTGTCTTATGTGTATTTTTCTCGACTTCAACAATGTGTTATTTTGCTTTTACTTTAACCAGAAAATCAATCCCATTTTATAAAAAACAAATACCGACAAAAGAACTTCGTGCTCCCAAATGGTGAAGGGAACACATAAAATAATTTAGTATTTGTAATGTAATTCAAATTCTAATAATACTTATGGGAGTGGGAAGCCAAGTCTTATGTTTATTTTCTTTTCTGAATTATGAGAATCCACTACAAGCGGAAACAATATTATACTCGAGTTCTTCGTATTCCATCAGTTATACGTTCTTCCGAGAGGAGAACAGTTTTGAAACCTAATACTATTTAATTTCAGTACAGCTTTAGCCATTAATTTCAGTTATAAACCTCAAATAAAACTCGATAAATAGCCTTAATCCTTATCCTAATAATACACGAATAAATAAAAAAGATTGAGCAAGATGAAATAACGCTACAACGTGATCACCAATCATTCAATAATAAATTCAAATTCTAACAATAATTCAAATAATTCAAATTTACATTCAGTAATTCAAATTCTAACAATACCTATGGGGGTGGCAAGCCAAGTCTTATGTTTATTTTCTGTTTCTGAATTACAAGAATCCACTATAAGCGGAAACAATATTATACTCGAGTTCTTAGTATTCCATCAACTATACGTTCTTCCGAGCTGAGATAAATGAGTAACAGTTTTGAAGCCGAATACTATTTAATTTCCGTACAGCACTAACCATTAATTTCAGTTCCAAACCTCAGATAAAAACTCAATAAATAGCCTTAATCTTCATCCTAATAATATACGAATAAATAAAAATGATTGAGCAACATGAAATAACGCTGCAACGTGATCACCAATCATTCAATAATACCAAATCGGAGATTTCTCTTTTCCTCCACTCTGATGGTCTAAGGCTAAATTTGATTTATCCCTCTCGAATCGTTCTCTAATTAACTTTCTAGATATGACCAAAGCGCATTTCGGCCCATGGCTTCTCCGCAATCTAAAGTAATCGAACTTTTACGACGCCCTAGAGTGTCTGAGGGCGATCCTCTGGCGCCAAAATGAGAGTTAAAGGACAATCATTTGCTATTTAGTATTACGAAAATGAGAACAGACAGACAAGAGATTCAATTTGGTATTCTAAAATGCTAAGTAGCCTTTTTATCACATTAGCAATATGTTGACCGGCAGATAAAAATGTCACTGCTAATTTGTTTTTAAGGGCGTCTGTACAAAATATGTGAACTCTGTATATGACAAAAAAATGGCCTTATCATCCAAATGCGTTTATTAAAATGTTCAGCAAAGTTGGAATTGAAAATAAAACTATTAATTTTAGAGCATTTCGGTTCTTGCCTTTTCTGAAATCTAAAGTAATCGAACTTTTAAGACACCCCAGAGGGTCTGAGAGCAATCTTCTAGCGGCAAAATAAGAGTTAAAGGACAATCATTTGCTACTTAGTGTTACGAAAATGTGAACAGATAGATAATAGATTCAGTTTGGTATTCTAAAATGATAAGTAGCCTTATCAGAAAATTAGCAATCTGTCGATTGGCCGATAAAAATGTCACTCTTAATTTGTTTTTAAGGACGTCTGTACAAAATATGTGAACTCTGTATAGGACAAAAAATGGCCTTATCATCCAAATGCATTTATTAGAATGTTCAGCAAAGTTAGAATTGAAAATAAAACTATTAATTTTACAGCATTTCGGTCCTTGCCTTTTCTGAAATCTAAAGTAATCGAACTTTTACGATAGCCCAGAGTGTCTGAGAGCGATCTTCTGGCGACAAAATTAGACCTAAAGGACAATCATTTGCTATTTAGTGTTACGAAAATGTGAACAGATAGATAATAGATTCAGTTTGGTATTCTAAAATGATAAGTAGCCTTATCAGAAAATTAGCAATCTGTCGATTGGCCGATAAAAAAGTCACTGTTAATTTTTTTAAGGGCATCGGTACAAAATATGTGAACTCTGTATATAACAAAAAATGGCCTTATCATCCAAATGCATTTATTAAAATGTTCAGCAAAGTTAGAATTGAAAATAAAACTATTAATTTTAGAGAATTTCGGTCCTTGCCTTTTCTGAAATCTAAAGTAATCGAACTTTTACGACACCCCAGAGTGTCTGAGAGCGATCTTCTGGCGACAAAATAAGACCTAAAGGACAATCATTTGCTATTTAGTGTTACGAAAATGTGAACGATAGACAAAAGATTCAATCTGGTATTCTAAACTAAGTAGCCTTTTTTCTCATATTAGTAATCTGTCGACTAGCAGATAAACATTCATTACTAATTTAATTTTAATAACGTCTACACAAAATATGTGAACTCTGTATATGACAACAAAGATGGCCTTATCAGACAAACGCGTTTATTAAAATGTTCAGTAAAATTATAATTGAAAACGAAACTATTAATTCACTAAGAAAAACAATTATCGCATTTATTTCTTTTTGTGAAAAAGTTTTGAATGAAAATATTTTTTCGGGCATAAATAAATCTAATAAATCTCCTTACTTTAACATATTTCTCGTCATTGTTAAATTGTCTTTTTATCTCATTAGCCTTTTTATTAAAAGCAATTAAACCATCAAGCTAAAAATTCTATATTCTGTAGTATATTTTCATAATTCTAAACTATATCAACTATATAAGGAGATATATCCCCAGCACATATAAAAGAGAGAATCATTTCACCATTAAAGTACGCAATATGATTAATGTTTTGGGAAGCATAATACCTATCGAGTTTTAAAATCTTATTTTGTTATTTGGATTATAAAAATTTACAATAAAGCACTATAATCTTACAAATACCAAAAAAGAAAATATTTTCAGATTTAAATTAGAATATGTTATTGGTATTTTAAATATATTCATAAAGAATTAAAATTAGATTAAAATGAACACTGAGTGTATTATTGCTTAATAAAATTCAATAAAACAGTAAAACGTTTTATGAAAAATGCTTTACAATACGTTTTTACATTGCTCAGTTTTTTGTTAGATTGAATAACTAAGTATTGAAAAAGAAATATACAGCATAGAGTCACTAAAGTATGTTAATTCTATTGTTGTTGTTTCAAATGCCATTTTGACAAACCAAGCAAGCATGAGCTATACAGTACTAGTATTTAAGCAAAGGGGTGCGCCTTTCATTTTGACGAATACCGCAAGGGTGAAAATACGACTTTACCTCAAGTAGGTCTTGATTTTGATTAGGTAGGTCCAATTTTGAAATAGGGACCAAGCAAAAGACCCATAGCCTTGACCTGACGACCCCAGAGGTACCTATTGAGAACTTGAGGAAAACTGTAACCACGAACCTATTTTAAGTGCCCAAGTCACCTTTAGTGAACATGACGAATCTTAGACCGCTTTGGGCTCCGAAACCGTAACCCTCCAGTTACAACAGCATTGCATTTCAGACTGAGCTACAGCGGCTCATATGGGCTAATTATATACGACAAAAGTACTTGGAATTATGAGGCAAATAACTCGACTTATTGCACCAGTCTTCAATTCTAAATGAGAGCCATTTTTACAATGATGACTGCATCTGAGTTACACTGCCAAATAAACTCTGGCAATTAAATATATGGGCGATTTCTCACATGTAATCGGTCAAGAACACTTTTTATCAGTCATATATATATATATATATATATATATATATATATATATATATATATATATATATATATATGCTAGATGATATGACAGCTGTTGTCCTGTTTTAATGTTTGTAAATTTGAAAATTGTAAAATGTTTTTAAATAAACTATGCATTGGACCGTTTTAATGGAAAAGTAAGAAAAAATTTCCAAAAATACTTAACACCACCACGCTTCCATTCATTCCAAACGTAATTAAATTAAAATTCCCCTATAGAGCCCTGAGACTTCTAGTACTGAAGCCAGCTGCGCTGACCACTGCGCCAAAGATACGGTGACAGAGAAGAGTTTCAAGCGGCATTATAATAATCTCAATAAGCTCGTAATTCTGTATTTCTAATAAAAAAACATTTTCTATCGAATCAAATTGTAAATCTAAACCATTCTCGGATCAACTTAATCTAACTGGGCAGAGTTTATGCGGTCGTTTTGGAACACCTTGTATATATTCATATACATATATATATATATATTTCTATATATATATATATATATATATATATATATATATATATATATATATATATATATATATATATATATATATATATAATATATATATATATATATATATATATATATATATATATATATATATATATATATATATATATATATATATATATATATATATATATATACATCATATATACATACATAATTATATATGTGTGTCACACAAATTTCAGGGAAAAATTCGCATCTTTATAAATATTTAATTAGTTAAATATTGTATTATGTATTACCTAGCTATTAATATATTAAAAACAAAGTAAAAATAACATCTCTCCAATGAATTATCTGGGCGTGTCAACAAAATATAACCCTAAAACTTATCGATTTCTCTTTTATGGCATGGAGAGTCAAAATTTTGTTAAGAAAGTGGTAGTTGAAATAATTCATGAAAATTTGAAAACAAACATACTACAGCAATCGATTAAAGGAGAACCAGATGCATAATTCTCTTGAGGAGAATTACTGCCATGTAATTTATTATTGTTAAAGAGAAATCACAGATACTGTTTCCAAAACAAAGAGCGTGCTTCACTTTTACACAAGATTGGTTGAAGAAACAATTAATATTTTAAAAGACAATATTCTTAGAACTTATCGATCGATGATTCGTGGGGATCACGTTGCTTTGATTTGTTCTAACCGTGCGACAGTAAATAAACTGATATTGGTTTTCCAGCTCCACCCTTTGTAAATATAATTTAGAATTCGGAACACTCACTTCAAATCTTTTTCTTTTTTTACAAACTTATTCCTCACGCAAGGTTTAATGTAGGTTAACACAGATAAGCAAGTTCTGCGAAAAATATTCTATTTTGAATGAAACAAATGAAAATAATTTGCAGAGAAAACCATTTTCAAGGGTTCTGTTCATATTATGTTAATCTAATTTTTATCGTTTGTATTTTGGGTTTGGTTTGGAGCTCTAAGGTCTACTGTTTTGCACAAGAGGTCTAATGAGACCGGGACCTACAGCTTAAAGCCGATTCCGAAAGGCTACGAACATCCATGCCATAGTAGGATTCAAACCCATGAACTCTGGTACCAACAATCAGCGCCCTAACCAATCGGCCAGCTTTCGGCTGTATTTTAGGAATTAATACTAATAGGTATTTTAATCATTAAAATTTGTAACTACTAAAATTCTTCCTTTTTGCATCTTTTATATCTTATTAATTGATATCCACCATTTTATAGGAGTTATAGTCATCATCTTCATTATCATTATCACCATAACTGGCCAAACTTTCCAAGCAAACTAGGTTTGTCCAGTGCTTTCCAAGTTTGCTACTGCCTTGCTTTGAATAATTTTCTACTAAAACTTATTCCTGATTTCCGATTTCTATTTCTTTTCATCAATAGAAGATATATCAAATTCTACTGAAAACCACTCATGTCAGCATCGTTCTACCTCTGTCATGAAACTTTTGTCTAGTGAAAGTTTTTCAAATAAGCGAATGGCAACTGATTCAACATGCGAAAAAAATGTTTTAGATTTCAATTCATTCGCTTATTAACGAATATTTTTTTTAATTCAGCTGACAATACAGACACATATACCTTTATGTCAATACATGGCTGCAA
>CM063508.1:80597318-80599818 GCA_032207245.1 Pardosa pseudoannulata | reverse complement strand
TAGCACTCCAAACCAAACCAAACCACTTTTGAGATGCTCGTTAAAAATGAAATGCTCACCCCTTTGCCTTAATACGAATAGCCTCTGGGTCAATCATTCATGGTTTGACCAAGTGGAATCCGAAACAACAACATATGCACATACGTGTTATACGGAATTTATCAAAATGAGTACAGAAATAGTCAAAAAGGAGATTTAAAGTTTCAAATTAAAGTTACATTCGTACCTGCGTAAAGATTTACGTACATTTATGTAGTACTCTTAGACTAATGAAAATGGATTGAGCCATTATTAAAATGGGCAACTCTGATACAATTTTTAACCTACAATTGTGGTGATTGCAGCACTACTTTATTCCATACAATTAAGTAAAAATCTAACAAATATTAACACATTGTATGAGGGACACTTACGTTTTCTGAAGATTGATACTTGAGAGCGGGTCACGTGCTAGTACGGGTTAGTGTAACAACCCTTACTAGTGTACCTGTACTAGTGAGTTGTTTTGTGGGTACAAAAATAACGGAATATACAAGAAAACGAAGTCGAATGTTCTTGTCTACTACATAGATTCTGGAAAAATTTAGACAAATAAAAACTAGTTTTCACATTATTAGTTTTAGGATTGCTCTTTTCATTTTTTTAATGTAAAAATGTTTATATATAACATAATTCGAAAAAATTAAAATTATATACTATTATTTCTATTTGATTTTTCATATTTAGGATACTGTTATAAATTTATCCACTACAAAATATATTTTTTGTTTACAAAAATTGTATGGTTGTTATTTATATATTTCTATTTATATATTTGTTTTTATATTTCAATATAAAATACGAAAAGTTGGTTAAAAAATTAAATAATTTTCGATCTAAATTTATTCGCAAAATGCCCGCATTCGGTACAATTCCGCTATGAAATGTACTCGCACACAATGTATTAAATTGTTATCAACGAAATACGAATGTGAAAGTAATGAGATAGAGTAACTAAACTTGAAGGTCAGAACCATCCAACATGAAATAAACCTACTTTCATTCTCCTCATCAGACACTGACCGGGAATTTAATTGTAAATATTAAACTATATTTGAAATTAGACGAAAACCCAACAATGGAGAAATGAACAATAAGTTACATTCGGTTCAACTCCTTTTACCCCTTCTCGTGGGTCTTCGTCGGGAACATCCCGGGGCAGGACTGGTTTGAACTGCAGAGAAACTTCGAACTTTTCCCAGCCAATAGAGGTGTCCGTTTGTTTGGGGGATTTTGCCCCCCCCGCAGTTCTGGATTGGGCTCCTGGTTTTTTTCTCCTTAAGGCAGTCGGATTTTTTAAGCGGACAGGGTTGTTACCAGAAGAAGTAGAAGGTAAACGTCTATCATCCACGGTTTGTGGGAGAACCCTTTGGAAAAGAATCTTCGCCATTTTTTTAGGACCGACGCCGACTCGACAGCATTCTTCGATATCTACAAATGAGAAGTTTATTCAAGTTGTATTTCTTAGACGTTTATCGAATTGTATAAAATAATTTAATCAAGACCTATTTTCCATATGTTTCTTAATGAGTTTTAATTTCTTCTTTCTCAAACACTAGGCCAACATAACATTATTTTTACAAGAGAAACTTCATTTTGAACTGACGTTGCAAACTAGCAGACCAGGTAGAGAGTGGAGAGATCTTTGTAATGACCCGCTGAGAGAAATAAACACGATGCACAACTTTACATCAGCAGATAAAAGTTTACATCCTCTCAGCTAGTGGGAAAATAATGGCCTGCCGATACACCGTCATAAACGAGCAAGGAGTGAGTGAGAAGTGCCTTCGTCAGAGAGTGTGTTAGGTTCCTCTGTTTACTTACAGAGCAAAGAAAGAACTATTCCGCTACCGAAATTAGTGAAAGTAGGTAAAGCTCTTCCTCCTAAAGATAGCGTAAAAATAGTCAAATCCTTTTATTCAATATCGTGTTAGATTTCTCTTGTCCCAACTTTCATTTCTTTGTTGCATTGATAGACAAGCATTACAATTGAATATATATATATATATATATATATATATATATATAAATGTATATATATATATATATATATATATATATATATATATATAAATGTATATATATATATATGTGTGTGTGTGTCAGGATTTAAATTGTAGATTAATTCTAAAAGATTTTAAGTAGGGACTCTTTACTGAAAGTGACACGGCGTGAGGAGTTAGCCACATAAATACGGCTCATGAGCAGTGATCTAAGCAGAGAGTAGTATACACATTCCACAGACAGAGCTGTGACTACGAGTAATATAAAAGGTTTTAAAGGGACGTAGTCCTTTTCAGTTTAAAATGCTCTATTATAACAGCCTATATTTGATTCGAAATAAAATGAAAAGTTTTATTCTGTCTAGTTTAATTTTTTTCTAAACCATCTATAAGAACCTATTTTTTAAATAATTTTGTTTCGTTAAATAAAATAATGCATTTTTAAAAATCTATCTATA
>CM063508.1:80584818-80592318 GCA_032207245.1 Pardosa pseudoannulata | reverse complement strand
GAGATAAAACAGAATATTTATTTGCTAGTCATATATATTTACTAGGCACAGTTATTTTTACTTTACCTTATTAAGGTAAAATAAAATATGTTATTATTAATAAGACCTTTCATTTGTTGTAACCTAATTCTACGTTAATAACAGACACTTGATTTGCAATAATCTGATTTAGTAAAATTTATCAGGATATCAAAATTGTTTTAAGGCTTTGAGATACAAATTCTATTTAATGCCCGTACACGCCGTCTCAATAAGAAAAAGGCAAAATTTTAAATGAAAATTTCTTTTCAGTTTATAGATAGAACCTAAATATTTATATACCAGTTAAAACGCACGTTATACTTTATATTAAAATGAAATTGAAGTACTTCGTAATCATTTACTTGCTTGTAACTTTGTCATTATTCTCAAAACACTCATTTATTAAATTTACTAAATTCAACTTTTGCAAATTCAAGATGGTTTCTAAAATTAGGTTATAGGACAATAATAATAAAAATTTATCTTATTGTCTGGTTAAAACTTAAATGGAAAATAATTTTCTGTAAAATTTAGTAGCAAGTTTGAAGACGTGTTTTCTGTAATTTTCAGTGTCACTAAAATTAGAGATAATGTAGGAATTATTATTGCATAGAGTTGACATTTATAAAACTACGGAAATTTAAATACTTTTTTTATATTCTTATAAAGAACTGTGCCTGTTAGAAAAAAATAATTTTTTCAGGTATTATAAAGCAATAGAATAAATCAATTTTATAGACAAATCTTGCTTAATTATATTATTAAAGTATTAGATAAAGTAGGATTTGAAATTGCTTGTATTTTTTTTCATAGAAACAATGGACTTTTAAAAGAAATTATTTTGTTTTTAGCCAACCCAAAATATAAAATTTCAGTGAAAAGTAATTATTTCATAAATTGTTAATTTTTAATTATTTAAAAAATAGTTTTATTAAAAAAATTCCACTAACATTTCTTTAGCGCATAATAAAACTATTTTTATTTATAGAACATCTTTTAGCCTTTATCGTAAAATTTTGTTTTTCTATAAAGCATTAGCTGAAAATATTAAAAGAAAACAGTAGTAAGAAGGGAAATAGGGAGGTGTTTTATTTGTATAATATGTCTATAAAAATACTCTTAATTAGAAAACAAATAGATTTTGCATTTAGAAAAACTATTTTTATTTATAGAACATCTTTTAGCCTTTATCGTAAAATTTTGTTTTCTATAAAGCATTAGCTGAAAATATTAAAAGAAGACAATAGTAAGAAGGGAATTAGGGAGGTGTTTTATTTGTATAATATGTCTATAAAAATACTATTAATTAGAAAACAAATAGATTTTGCATTTTGAAACACATTAATTTTGCCTAATTTTTTATATCATATGACATAAAATAGACAATCGGCAAATTTCAGAGGGAAATCCCAGGTAGAAATTCACCTGGAATGTTTCAAATATTCCTACAGTAGAAAAATTCTTCATTTGAAAAAAAACCTTTAAAATTTGTTTTCGTAATAATTGTATTGCATTTTGCGGCAATAAATATAATCATTACAGAATTTACAACGTAATAAAACTATTTTACTTTCTTATTCTAAGTTATATTTTACAATTCAATGAAAAAAATAGTTAATTTTGTCTAATTTTGCTAAGCTAAATGTTCACTGTCCTTTTAATTCTAATATAAAATAATTAGCTCATAAGTACTCGAGTTATTTCAATATGTTGATGAATATCAAATATATGTTGATGAATATCATGAATATAAATTATTGTGGACAGAAACAAAATATGAAAATTCTTTAATGTTATACTCCTGTCCTTGTTTGTGATCAACTGTCATTTTGTACAGCATAAGATATTTGTATAAAGAGGCATAAATCATAAAAAAATGAAATTTCTTAATTCAGATTTATTTGCTATTTATTCTAATTCAGATTTATTTGCTATCACATGTAAACACAGCACTGTAAATTTAAGTTTTATAATTATTAATTTTAACTAATTTAATTACTTTAATATTTAATATAATACATTTTATTATATTTATTATTGAATATAATAAAATATAATATTTTGTATATTATAATATAGATAATATATGTATTTATCATAATTTATTAAATATATTATAATATTATTAATATATATATTATATAATTTTATATATATATTTATATTACTTATAAATTATATATATAATTATAGAAATTTAATATTATTAATATTATATAAAATGCATTATAATATATTATATATTTTATATAATATTATTATATAATATATTTCATATATTATAATATTTTATCATCTCTATATATAAACTTCTTCTGTCCGTGTATTTGTAATAAAACTACTCTTAAAAATCTAAAATGATTTTGATGAAATTTTGTGTATATAATTAAGTTGATTTGAGAATGGTTTGTATTCACAATTTAATCTGATAGAAAATGTGTTTTATTAAAAACCTGTAATTGCTAATATATTTATATATATTTATATTACTTATAAATTATATATATATATATAATTATATAAATTTAATATTATTAATAGTAAAAAAAAATAATATATTATATATTTTACATAATATTTATTATATAAAATATTTCATATATTGTAATATTTTATTATCTTTATATATAAACTTCTTCTGTCCGTGTATTTGTAATAAAACTCCTTAAAAATCTAGACTGATTTTGATGAAATTTTGTGTATATAATTAAGTTGATTTGAGAATGGTTTGTATTCAAAATTTAATCTGATAGAAAATGTTTTTTTTAAATCTGTCATTGCTAATATATTTATATATATTTATATTACTTATAAATTATATATATATATATATATATATAAATTTAATATTATTAATATTATGGAAAAGACATAATATATTATATATTTTACATAATATTTATTATATAAAATATTTCATATATTGTAATATTTTATCATCTTTATATATAAACTGCTTCTGTTCGTGTATTTGTAATAAAACTCCTCTTAAAAATCTAGACTGATTTTGATGAAAATTTGTGTATATAATTAAGTTGATTTGATAATGGTTTGTATTCACAATTTAATCCGATAGAAAATGTTTTTTATTAAAAATCTATAATTGCACGCTTATTCAGATTATTATAAAGCCGCTTGACATCATTCACTGCCTACCTATCTCAGCTCAACGGGCTTTAGTACGAGAAGTCTCAGGATGGAATCCCGGTACAGGCGATGTAGGAATTCCAAATTAATCTAATTACGTTTGTGATGACTATATGCTTGATACCGTCAAGTATTTTTAAAGTTATTTTTTTTTACTTACTTTTCCATCCAAACGGTCCAATCTATAATTTATTTTAAAGCATTTTACAATTTTTAGATTTACAACATTAAAACAGGACAACGTCTGTCGGGTTGTCTATATAGTTATTACTAAATTTAATACATTAATTTATTTAATCATTTTATTTTATTTACTAAATTAATTACTGTAATTATGAATTTTAACTATCCGTTATTTCTTCAGCTGATGTGCGTGCCAAATAAGTCATTTCACACTAAGCTCGAAATTGATAAAATCGCTGCGAAATTTTAAGTAATATCGGATACTTCGAAATTTAGTAGATTGTTTATAGGATTGCTCTCTACCTCCGGTACAAGTGAACACTCGTTTCGAGAATGCATAAAAATTCTAAAAACTATTTTTCAGCTGTTCCTAAAAAGGGCGCTAGATATTAATGTGTTAACTTATGTTAGCCAATGGTATCCTAAAAATAGAAGTTCAAAATCAAACTAACTTCTAAATGATATCAGTAACGAAGAAAGTTTCTGTTAACTTTCTGTTAAAACGAGAAAAAAATGAAAGTTTTTTATAAAAGTTCCCTAAAAACTTTTTTTGTGAAAATTTCCATTTGCGTGGTCGGATTCCGAAAATAGATTTATTAACCATATTTTTATCAGTTAACGGCTGCTATGGCACAAAGAAAAAATATTTAAAAAAGGTGGGACTTATTGAAACTTCTAGTTTGATGATTTTAAGGAGAGAAACGATTTTCTAAACGGCCAAATTCGAACAAAATGTTTTGTTTCGCCAAATGTTCAAACTATTTTTGTTCTCAAACTCCAATCTAGGAGTACTCTTTCTAATCGAGTCAAAGTTTTGTAATTTAGTGATTATTTTACTCTGTTAGTATGCTTTTTGTAGTACATTCGTGTTCCAAAACTTTAAAATTCCTTCTAGAGTATTATTTTTTACATCTGATTGGTGGCTAAAACAAAATATCGTAATTGTATTATTCCAATTCATTTTCTTGTACAAAGTAAATGATATATTGTAATCTTGAAAACGTTTTAGATTTCCAAATAAATATCTATTTTGCCCAGGCTTGAATCCATTTTGGTTAGATTAAGCGTAACGTCTCTTCGAATGTACATGAAGTTATAACTTTAAAACTTGTCCCTTAATGTCAATTTTGACCATCACTGTATGTATGTATTTGCATTAGTCTCACAATGAGGTCTGTACGTCCGTATACAGGTACATAAGTATGTACGTATGTCATATAATTCAAAAATGAACAGAATTGAATGTTGAAATTTGTATTTAGTATGGTTTGAGCTTCCTTTTTGTGAAATATATTTGAGAAAAACGTGCCTAAAAATTTAAAAACCATTTTCTCTTTAATTTTGTTAGTTATCATCATCAGAATATTAGAAAAAGTCTCTTTTTGAACAAAAACAAAATTTTAAACGAAATAACTACTATCGTCAATATTTTCACTTTTATGGGAAATGTTAATAAATAACAGTAATTTTTTCTCAAATTACAGCAAAATATATCGTATGACATCATTTTCTGGATAAATATAATAAACCTGGGGTGGCCAAGCTCCTTGATAGCCCGAGACATTTTTCCAAATTTGGAGTTTTTCGCGAGCCTTAATTAAACACATATATAAAAGGTATGCAAAAGAGGCGTTAAAATTTTTTTACAGAAATTATATTTAATGAATGTCATTTAAAAGTTCTTCGTCCTTTAATTTTTCAAGGAAATTTTTAAATTGTCGATGATTTTTGCATTGATATGAATGTAATTTACAATGTTTTACGCTGTTTTCATAACATCAGAATATTTTAAATATTTTGTAACGAGATATTCTCGGTGAATTATGAAGTGAATCGGTATGAATTGTGGAATTTGAGATTCCACAATTCATACCGATTGAGATTCATCTCTTAAGAGAACAATAATATCGATTTTTTTTTACCCATCATTGCCGTAGCTCCATCAGGTGTAATATTTTTTAAATATAATAACACAAAAATGGAAAGGGAACTCGGATACATTTATCGAGAGCCACAAATAATCCTTCAAGGAGCCGCATGTGGCTCATGAACCGCAGGTTGGCCATCCCTGTAATAAGCTAATACAACGATATTATAATCTATATCAACTCTCAGGAATTCCATGTCCCTCAGATTCCTTTGAATTGTTTAAATCCTATTCGAGAAATAGCGAAAAATGGCGTGAAACTGCCGAACTTTTCGTGGAAAAGTATGTCTATCTTTTGGGAAAATGGCAAATTAAATATGATGCATTGGATTTCGGACTTAACAGAATTGAAATACCATTTTTTCTCTTGCCCGAAATCAAGTCGGGCATTCCAAAATTGTCGTATTTTCTTTGCCGAACAGAGTTCATGACTCACAGCGAAAGGTTAACATCTAGTTGTGCACTTGCTATTTTTATTGGAATCTGCACTCCATATAACGAAAACATTTCAATATAACGATTATTAACGTTGCAGGGCATAACTAATAAATGCTTAACCTTAGAAAATTGAAATTTTGTATTTAAAATTCTTGTAACGTATATTTATTGATCTCTATTCATTTTTATTGCAATTTGCACTCTACACTACAAAATATCTCAATATAACAGCTATTAAGTTCACAGTCAAAAGGCAGTAGTTCAATTCATAGCTACATTTCATTTTATGTTCTCTTCAGTATTGCCTTCGGAAATATTTCAAAGCTAAATTAATATACCCTACTCATTGTTGAATAAAATTCTACTCATTTGGGAATTCACAACGAATCAATATTTTTAAAGTTAATAAAATTTAATATTTTAGAAATTGTGAAATTGCGTACACTTTTAAAGATTTGGAGCATTGCAACGCGCGTTTAAATAAAATATATTTAAAGTGCAGCAAAAAAAATTATGTATATGATTTAATTAGTGAACAAAGAATTCATGTAGATACCTGGATTCCCCATCAGATATTTTTTATTTCATTCACTCTCAGATTTTAAGCAATTGTCCATTAATGTCCTTTTGAATCTGAGTTAATTTTTTTTAAAACGTAAGGTATTTTGTGGAATATATTAGGAAGAAATACAACAATACAGAGAAACATTATTTAAACGTTGCAGAAGTTGAAAAAAATTGCTTTGTATGGGATTGTATTCAAGGCTAAGTGACAATCGATTGTCAGTTTTTCTTCTATGTAAATGCTAAATAGGCATTAAAGAAATGTAAGCTTCTGGATAATGTGCAAGGCAAAGATAACATTTTTAATAAATATTTGTTCTTGATGAATAAATATTTGTTCTTGATTTGTTCTTGATGAAGATTTGTATTTTAATCCAAATTTCTTTCTTGTGAATATTAGTGCCATATATATTTTATGCAAGAGGATTATAAATTACCCTATTAAAAATACAACTTTCGGATATTTTCAAAATCGTGATTTGACATCCTTTAATCTTCTAAAGTTACAAAGAGTTTTTATAAAATAATAACTTAGAGTTTTGAAACAGTACACATATACTATGAAATATTACCACATCAACCCTTTAGCAGACAGTGGTTTCGCATCCAAACCTGCTGTTAAACTTTTTTTTTTTTGAGAAATATGAATGGTTTTTTTATGATTTTTACATTTAAAACTTTAAATAAATGATAGTACTACATTTAATTTATTTTTCTTTTGAAATATATGTATTTAAACTTGCTGTACCTGGAAAGTTAGTAATTCGATTTTTTTCATTTATGACTCCTAAAAATTTATCTAATTAAACAACACTTAAAATCATTAAATTATTTATTTATTATACTTTTTAAGAACACTTATTTATTGTTCATCCAATATAATTAAAATTTTAAAAAGTTTATGGTCACGCTGTACAAGAGGATGAGTTTGTTAGTTACCCCACTCCCTCAATACCTCTTGCGGTGTCCTCTAATGGAAACCCCTCTAAGGTTGTAAAGAAAAACTTTAATACATTTTGCCTTTGTAAGGTTCATAGTAACATTTATAATCTAATTTCACTAAATTCCAAAAAGTTTTTGTAGGTTATCTTTAAAGGGTTAATCACATTAATTTTTTCATAGAAAAAAAAGTTTGTTTTTAAAATATTAATTTTCATGGAAAAGTTTGTTCATTTTAAAATAGTACTTACTGCATAATTTTTCATAAAACCTTGCGAACT
>CM063508.1:80564818-80579818 GCA_032207245.1 Pardosa pseudoannulata | reverse complement strand
TGAATACCCCCGATAGTTCAATGTCATTGATTGAATCAAAGAAATCTTTAAGATTGAAGCTCCCGATTACAAGTCATTCCGGTATACTCTTAAAAGACTGTGTTTCAAACATAATATACGAAAGAGATCGAAATAAGCATGCTCTGTCTCCAACTATTGGAATGACCGTAGGGAGAATCATTTCCTCTTTTATAAGTAATAAATATTGTTCCATTTTACAATTATTCTGACTAAAAGTTGTTCGCTTTAAACTTTACTAGCTTTGAATTCTGCTAACCCAATTCATCAAGAATCCAATATGGATTCCTCTATCAATTCCACGTCTTTTGGCCACCTCGAAATGAATTAGTTCAAAGATGTGAGTTCGGGAAAATCTTCCGAAGTTTGCCGAGGCTTAACAGCGATGCTCTAAAAGATACATCAAATAGCGAGTGGTACAGTAAATTCCCAAACAGCCAGCGAGTTAGATCAGTGATACAGCGATCAGTGATCTACGATGGGGTGTTTGAATACCCCTGATAGTTCAATGTCATTGATTGAATCAAAGAAATCTTTGAGATTGACGATCTCGATTACAATTCGTTCCGGTTTACTGTTAAAAGACTGTGTTTCAAACATAAGATACGAAATCGATTGAAATAGGCATGCTCCCTCCCCCAACTATTGGACGACCGTATGGGGAACCATTTCCCCTTCTATATTTAATAAATATTGTTCAATTTTATAGTTAAGCTGACTAAAAGTTATTCGTTTTAAACTGTACTCGCTTTGAATTTTTCTAACCCTAACTCATCAAAAATTTAATATGGATGCCTCTATCCATTCCAGGTCTTTCGACCACCTCGAAATGAATTAGTTCAAAGATGTGAGTTCGGGAAAATCTTCCGAAGTTTGCCGAGGTTCAACAGCGATACTCTTAAAGCGATATCAAATAGCGAGGAGTACAGTTAAATCCCAAACAGCGAGCGAGCTAGATCAGTGATACAGCGATCAGTGGTCGACGATGGGGTGCTTGAATGCCCCCGATAGTTCAATGTACATGGATTGATTCAAAGAAATCTTTGAGATTGACGATCTCGATTACAAGTCATTCCGGTTCACTGTTAAAAGACTGTGTTTCAAACATATGATACGAAAGATATCGAAATAAACATGCTCTATCTGCAACTAGGTTGCCGATGTTCAACAGCGATACTCTTAAATCGATATCAAATAGCGAGGAGTACCGTTAAATCCCAAACAACGAGCGAACTAGATCAGTGATACAGCGATCAGCGATAAGCGATGGGGTGTTTGAATACCCCCGACAGTTCAAGCACATTGACTGATTCAAAGAAATCTTTGAGACTGAAGATCTCGATTACAAGTCATTCCGGTTCACTGTAAAAAGACTATGTTTGAAATATAAGATACGAAAGAGATCGAAATAAAACATGCTCTATCTGCAACTAGGTTGCCGATGTTCAACAGCGATACTCTTAAATCGATATCAAATAGCGAGGAGTACCGTTAAATCCCAAACAACGAGCGAACTAGATCAGTGATACAGCGATCAGCGATAAGCGATGGGGTGTTTGAATACCCCCGACAGTTCAAGCACATTGACTGATTCAAAGAAATCTTTGAGACTGAAGATCTCGATTACAAGTCATTCCGGTTCACTTCTAAAATACTCTGTTTCAAACATATGATACGAAAGAGATCGAAATAAACATGCTCTATCTGCAACTAGTTTGCCGATGTTCAACAGCGATACTCTTAAATCGATATCAAATAAGCGAGGGGTACAGTTAAATCCCAAACAAACGAGCGAACTAGATCAGTGATACAGCGATCAGTGGAAGACGATGGGGTGCTTGAATGCCCCCGATAGTTCAATGTACATTGATTGATGAAAAAAAATCTTTTAGATTGAAGATCTCGATTACAAGTCATTCCGGTTCACTGCTAAACAACTGTGTTTCAAACACAGGATACCAAAACGATCGAAATAAACATGCTCTATCTGCAACTAGTTTGCCGAAGTTCAGCAGCGATACTCTTAAAGCGATGTCAAATAGCGAGGGGTACAGTTAAATCCCAAACAGCGAGATAGCTAGATCAGTGATACAGCGATCAGCGATAAGCGATGGGGTGTTTGAATACCCCCGACAGTTCAAGCACATTGACTGATTCAAAGAAATCTTTGAGACTGAAGATCTCGATTACAAGTCATTCCGGTTCACTGTAAAAAGACTATGTTTGAAATATAAGATACGAAAGATATCGAAATAAACATGCTCTATCTGCAACTAGGTTGCCGATGTTCAACAGCGATACTCTTAAATCGATATCAAATAGCGAGGAGTACCGTTAAATCCCAAACAACGAGCGAACTAGATCAGTGATACAGCGATCAGCGATAAGCGATGGGGTGTTTGAATACCCCCGACAGTTCAAGCACATTGACTGATTCAAAGAAATCTTTGAGACTGAAGATCTCGATTACAAGTCATTCCGGTTCACTGTAAAAAGACTATGTTTGAAATATAATATACGAAAGAGATCGAAATAAAGAGGATCCATCCTCAAATATTGGAACTACCGTAAGAGGAGCCATTTCTCCTTTTATATTTAGTAAATATTGTTCAATTTTACAATTATTCTGACTAAAAGTTATTCGTTTTAAACTTTACTCGCTTTGAATTTTGCTAACCCTAACTAATTAAGAATCCAATATGGATAACGTCCATTCCACATTCAACCGCTTCATAAATTCGAGGACAGACGGGTAGATAACTTAGGATATTATTATATAGGGGATTTAATGAAGATTTTTCAGCTCCAAAGGCACTATGCCCCCTTAACCCTTTAGTGGACAGTGGTTTCACAGTGAAACCACTTGTTAAAAATTTATTTCTCTAATTTTTAGAAAAGTATAAATGTTTTTATTTTTATTTATTTATTTATTTATTTATTTTAAATTTTGACTGTTAAAATTTACAATAGATAATAGTACTGCATTAAATTTAATCTATCTTTTGAAATATATGCATTTATATATGCTGTACCTGGAAAGTCAGTAATTAGATTTTTTATCACTTATGACTCAAAACAAAAATGTAGATTTAAACAACACTTATAATCTGTTGAACCGTTTATTTATTTTACTTTTTAAGAACACTTATTTATTGTTCTTCCAATGTAATTAAAATTTGAAAAAATATTGTGTTCAAGGGGATGAGTTTGTCAGTTAACCAACCTCAATCTCTTCTATGGTGCCCTCTAAGGCAAACTCCTCTAAGGATTGTAATTTTTTTTAAATATTTTGCATTTATAAGTTTCATAGATAATATTCATAAATTAATTTCATTATATTACGAAGAATTTATGTAGATGACCTTTAAAGGGTTAACAGACATTACAGTTATAAAGCTGCAGCATAAAGACATTACAGTTATAAAGCTAGTTATAAAGCTTTTCAAATACCTCCTTTTCGCATCGGTCAGAATGGAGCTGTGTAAAAAAATATGGGTGTTGAAAAGCTATCCATCATAAACCCACTTTCGAAACGCAAGAAATACACGCGAGCAATCTCGCGTTGCGCACTTCTTGCCTGTCTTCGCGTTCCCATCTTTAATAACGGTCTTAAACCGCGAAGCGTGAAGAGCAAAATTCGAAATTTCGAAAATTAATATACGATCGGGAAAGGTAGAGACATTTCCTTGACAGCGGGAATCTTCGCCCCTTTGACGGATTGCAGAAATGATTATTTTAGAATCGCTGACAGTAAATTAATCAGAAAATTACGGATTTCAAGCCGCCGGCTGAGGAGAAATTAATGCACAGTCTTGTGGTTATCAATGATGTTGAAAACTCGTGTTCGGAAAATTTGAATTCGCGAAACTGCGTTTTGAATTAACAGAATCAAAGTCCCTCCCGTTTTAATATATATTGATTGACGGGTGGAATTTACTAGTACAACATCGAGAAATTCCCCTGACTTTCGAAGGGTGATAATAATGGTAATCCATCCAATAACACACCATTCCATGTCTCTCAGCAATAGTTACTGAATAATTTGTTTAACAAGAATAATGATACATAATCCATTCTGATTTCATGTTTGAGAATAAATAACATTTTTATTTACTGGTTAACACTTTAAAAAGTTTGAACTTTTCGAGACATCTACAATTTTCCCCTAACATCTAACGCGAGTTATAAATAAGAGGATAGCTGTTGAAGTATGGTAATGAAGCCAATCTATTCAAAAGTTTTCATACATATAGTTCATACATATAGTCATACATATAGTTCAAAAGCTTTATAAAAGGGTTTACAATGAGTTCTTTTGTTATATAGGGAGCAGATTGCAATAAAAAATGGAGTTGTATAAATAGGTATTACAACAATCCTGTTGAGGACGATAATAAAGTGGACTGTATTTAAAAACTTAACAAAAACTTTAATTAATAAAAATATGACAGGGTCATATAAGAGCAATTGTCTCTGACAATAAAAATATATATCAGGGATATATAAGAGCAATGGGCTCTATACAACCGTTCTCAGGGGAGATGCGGACAACGGTTCGACCTTCCTAGACGGGGTCTGAACGCTCACACTCTGGTTACAATACAAAAAAGAGGAAAGGAGCGCTCTGGACACAACCAAATAATTCCTAAATGCAAAATTTTACCATTCTACGACTAAATGTTCTTCAGCTATTCCTCGTAGCGTTAGTCCGTTATATTGAATTCTTTGTTATATAGAGTGTTAAGAATAGTTAGAATAGGCTTAGAATGTGTTAAGAGTCGTTCGAATAGAATGTGAATTCTCTCGAACTTAACCAAAAGTAAATAAGCTTAATGTTGCTCTTGGCTCTCTCAACGTAATTCCACAACTGAAGCTACATCCCACCAATAACAAATACTAGAAAATCTCACAAATAATTTACTTTAATTATTTAATTAAGATAATTATTGAATACAAAGTTTAGTGAGACTTATTGTCCGCCTTATACTGACAGGACACATTAAATCACAAAAAATCGAATGAAAACGTATAGGTAAAACAAACAGCAGCTGATTTGTCTGCAGTTCCGGAAACCACAAGTTGAGTGTTCAAGATCTTCTTTATTACTTTACCATAGACTACAGATTGCAATTAAGAAGGTAGAAACCCATTAGAACTTACAACAATGTAAATAATAAAATATTAACATTCTACGTGTAATCGTTTTTGAGTTACGTATGTACATGTATATATGTCCCGACAAAAACTAGAAAACATAAATCCGAGACGGTGGAAAGCGATATTTATATTCTTATACGTACATACAGGCGTAGTTTTTAAATTAGACAAAATAGATTCAGGTATTTTCTTCTATACAGAGACCATTTACTCTATAAGTTCTTAGGTAAATAATTAGAAATATAACTGAAATATTTAAAATATTCATAAAATATAAAAACATCTCTTTCAAAACACAACTAAAAATTATTAAATATTAAATTATATGTTATGGTAAAGGTTATATTAATTATCTAATGATCTGTATTAAAAATCCCCATCTGTATATCGTTTTTATATAAGAATATAAAAACAATATTTATATTCTTATACGTACATACAGACGTAGTTCTTAAATTAGACAAAATGGATTCAGGTATTTTCTTCTCTACATAGATCATTTGCTCTATAAGGACTTAAGTAAATGATTAAGAAATAGGATAGTCGGAAACAAAACTGAAATGTTTAAAATATTTATAAAATACAAAAACTTTTCTTTCAAAACACATCTAAAAATTGTTATTAATTAAATTACATGTTGTGGTAGCGGTTATATTAACTAATTATATTAATTATCTAATGATCTGTATTAAAAATCCCCATCTGTATATCGTTTTTATATAAGAATATAAAAACAATATTTATATTCTTATACGTACATACAGACGTAGTTCTTAAATTAGACAAAATGGATTCAGGTATTTTCTTCTCTACATAGATCATTTGCTCTATAAGGAGTTGAGTAAATGATTAAGAAATAGGATGGCCGGAAACATAACTTAAATGTTTAAAATATTCATAAAATATAAAAACTTTTCTTTCAAAACACATCTAAAAATTATTATTTAATAAATTACATGTTGTGGTAATGGTTATATTAACTAATTATATTAATTATCTAATAATCAAAAGTGCACCATCACAGGACCACAGGATGGATTGGCACAGAACTTCCTGTGCCTAGCTGTCTAGTTCTGTGATACATATGATTTGGGCAAACAACTAAAGAAATGAATTGGCTATGGGTGAGTAGAGAGAATAAAACTAGGCAATGGTTGCTTGAGTTTGGGGAAAGTATAATAACACAAATATAAGTTTAACACTAGAGAGACAATGATTAAAATAAAAGAGCATAAGGTGATCTTAAGCTAGCAAAAAGCTAGAGTAGATTTAAAAAATGAGCACGGAAAAGTGACACTAGATTTTTTTTTTAAGAGAAATTTAAAAAGTTAGGCAAATTACAGGATCGTGGGTAGAACTTCCGAGCAAATCTGGGAGAGAGCTATCCGGATCCAAAAAGAGGAATTCTAAACCAATAGAATTTTTGCACGAACCGACCAATGGCAATCTTAGAAGGCCGAACCCACCAAAGTGTGGTCTTAGCAGTCGATGCTGCAGGAGAGTTACGTTAAGAGTGCAAAGAGGGGGAAGATGACAAAGCAGTGGGGCAGGATTCAGTCGTGCACCATTTTATGTCTCTTAGCAATAGGTTCCTGAAATTTTACAAAAATAATGGTACATAATCCATTGTAATTTCACATTTGAGCAAAAACATTTTCTTGTTTACAATTTAATACTTCTATATAGTCTGAAATTTTCGAAAGATCCATGATTTTTCTCTACCATCTTGCTCGAGTAATAAATTAGAAGGTGACTGTCGAAGATTGGTAATAAAGTCAACCCATTCAACAGAAAATGGTACACCACTGTATATTTTCTAGCAATAAGTTATAAAAGTTTCATAGTTTTACAAAAATAAACATACATATGCTAATACGATTCTACGTTGAAGTAATAACATCCCCGTGCTTACAGATTAATACTTCTACATAGTCTGAACATTTCGAAAAATCTATCATTTTCCTCTAACATTTTGCAAGAGTTTTATGTATAAGGTGACTGGTATAATGAAAGTTGGTAATAATGCCAATCCTGTCAACAGAACTACATACATATCCTTTTCATTGTTAAAACTGATATAGTAAGCATTATCTTTAAATATAAAATTCTTCTCCCGGTGTGTTTGTAATAGAACTCCTTCTAAGTGGTTGAACTGACTTTGAAGGAATTTTAGTATGTAATTAAGTTATTTCTAGAATGGTTTAGATTCACAATTTTATCCTATAGAAAATGTTTTTAATTAAAAATCCTGAATTGCACGCTTGTTGAGATTATTACAATGCCGCTTGAAACCCCTTCATTGCCAGCATATCTATGATGCAGTGGTCAGAGCAACGGGATTAGGTACGAGAAGTCCCAGAATCGAATCCCAGTACAGGCAATGTGGGAATTTTAATTACATTTAACGTTTGGGATGACTATACGCGTGGTGGCGTCAAGTACTTTCAAAATACTATTTTTCTTACTTCTCCATCAAAAAGGTCCAATTTATAATTTATTTTAAAACATTTTACAATTTTTGGGATTTACATCGTCAAAACAGAGCAACGTCTGTCGGATCGTCTAGTTGTCTTATGATACTTACCGAAATTTTTTGTTGGTTAATATGGATTAATAATTTTACGTTTTCCAGGAGAACCTTCCGGCAAATTATGACGGCACTTTACACAAAATGAGTGTACTTAATTTTAATCATGAAATCTAGTTTTGGCTGAGTTCAAGTATGAAGAACGTGCGAAATCCTTGGCGACGGCTGCCAAAATTCTAGACAGCTTACTTCCGAGAACCCTTACAAAATTATGCTAGCTTGAGATATATTATTTTTTTTAGTTATTAAATATTGTTTGTTTTTAAAGTATTTAATTACATTATCTGCAATTTTTTAAATTATTAATTTAATTAATGTGACATCTTAGCATTACCATGTTATGAGTTGGAACCCAAGTCGGCCTAACATCCGCCGTTTTCGTTAAAGGTGAGTGGGGAGCCTAAAACAAGTTCGTGGTCCCAATGTCCTCCAAGTTCTCAATCAATACCTCTGGGGGTGGCAGGCCAAGTCTGTGAGTCTTGCTTGATTCCTACTTCAAATTTAAAAGGACCTACTTGTGCGAAGTCTTTCTTTCACCTTAATGGGACTCATTAAAACAAAAGGCGAACCTTTGGACTTAATACAGGGCTTCCAGGCTCAATCGTGCTTGGTTTGTCCAAGTGGCATTAGAAACAACAACATATTGTTACCAATTTATGAAGCGTAGCGTTCGTAGATTGAGTAGACTTTGAATTAAGACAGCAAAAATAACAGCACTTTATTCGTAATGCAGGGAAAACACGAATACAGCAGCCAACACCGCGAGAACTGGCTAGCACAGGCGATAACACTTAGCGCCAAACAATGTAGGTCTTTACCTCTACAAATTTCTCAGTAACTGAACTTCGATCAGGATCGGCCCCCGGTATTTATATCCTCGGGAGAAACTGGAATATTCTAGAAAGTACTAGGTACAAACCGTCGCCAAGAAAGTCGCCAAGTCGGCAAATTTGGCGATAAATCGCCAAACTTGGTGCCCAAAATTAGTCGCCAAAAACATCGCCTACGAACCAATATCTCGCCAAATACATGATTTACCCATTATAATACACAGTAAACGGCAAAAATACAGGCCAACTTGCGAAATTCGTAACAACATATTATTAGTTTTAAGTTAGTTTTTTATTATTTATAATTGCAATGTCATCCACCGGGTGCCGAACGATGGCCGATTGGTTAGGATGCTGGCCTTCGGTAGCGGAATTCGTGGGTTAGAATCCCACAGTGGCATGAATGTCCGTAGCCGTTCAAATCGGCTTTAAGCTGTAGGTCACGGTCTCATTGGCCCTCGTATGCAAAAAGTCGACCGTAGCACTCCAAACCAAACCAAACCTCCACCGGGTATTTCGTAATACATTGCAAAATCATGTTTATAAACTAAACATCACATAAATTGGCGCCTTTTTAGCAATCACTTTCAAAAGTGCTGTTACATCAAAATAATGTACCTTTGGTATTTCACTATTAAGTTCAACAAACACAAATAGTGGAATAAGATTTTTATTGGTTTAAATTTTTGATAAAATCGTCGTTATTTAAAAATCTAGACAATTTAATTTCCCCGAATTAATAAATAATAATAATTAGTCTCATTTATTGTATGACAAAGTGTTGATACTAAATTAGGATATCAAAATAATTGAGTTGGATAGCAAAATAATTTAATTCAAAATATAGCCACAGCGAGATCAAGAGAAAAAAAAAATGTTGTCACCATGTGTAGTGCATTATCGCCAAGTTAGGAGTATATTTTCTGATGCTAAACCCCAAAAATTGCTAAAAGATTAAAGCCCTAAATTTGGTTTCTACTCTTACTTTTATATGTTGGGTTATTTAATAAGTTAAAAATATCTCAGGACAAAAATAAAATTTTCATTACTTTTAACACATCCTTATCACGGCGTGATACTAGAGAAATATCCTTAGAAATTTCTTTTCTAAAAGTGTGGACATTTTTAGCGCATCCTACTGCACGTAGTTTAATAATTCAATATTCATGATCACCCTTTAACCTTTTTATTAATCTAACGTTGAGAAAAAGGACATAAGTTTTAACCACCTCCGAATTTTCTTCTCGCAAAAAAAGTATTCAAGAAGAAAATGACTCTACAGCCTATACACAACCAGCTGACGTAAACGTGGCATTCACCATTTTCTTATGAATAGAAACGAGATAAGAGTTCATTGATTCATAAATATGGAGTTATTCGATAGTTCGACATGAAACAGACAGAAACTGAACGTAGTAGAAGAAATCGAAAAGAAAAAGACCTGAAATCTCTAAATGCAAGCACAGATTCAATGAAAAGAATAAAGCAAAAAAAGCACGGGCGATGCGTGTTTTGGAGATTTCTCTCGAATGTGCAGACTTCATTAAATCCAGGATGAATAATAACGCTTCTTTACAAAATCTATAAAGATCGCAAATTCTTAAGATCGCTACCTAAATATAATATCTTTTATTCCTTGAAGAACGGAGAATAAAATTTAAATCCAAACTTTGCCGTGTCCTTGGCACATTATTATATATTTTTTCACCTGTGCTATTTTTAACAAACGATATCGAATCAAAATACTAGAAGTCTTCAAAAATATGAGAACTTCATACGTTATGTAAAAAAACATGTGTTATAATGAATAGAAAGAGACAATTAAACGATTTCTATAAGAGTTAACAATAGATGATAAAATTTAAGTAAAAGAAAATTGCATAAACAAAAATTAAGGTCTATAAATTAAGAAAATATATATTTTATAAACAATAGCTTAGAAATTACCTTTTTTCCTATAAAAATAAATCTCAAAAATTAATTTGTTTATTTGACTTTATACATCAATTTTACTAAATACTAAAATTTAGAATTACAATTAATCGTTGTTTTCTAAATCTAGTTTTTTTTCTAGTTTTAATATATATATATATATATATATATATATATATATATATATATATATATATATTATATATATATATATATATATATATATATATATATATATATATTATATTTATATATATATATATATTATATATATGTATATATATATATATATATATATATTGTATATATAACATATTATATATACATATATATATATATATATATATATATATATATATATATAAGCAGCTTGAATTGTCTCTAGTTTCTGAAACCAGAAGTTGAGTGGTCAAGTCCTTCTTTATTGCTTTACCATAGAGTAAATATTACAATTAAGAAGGTAGAAACTCATTAGAACTTACATCAGTGCAAATAATAAAATTTCAACATTCTACGAGTACTCTTTTTTGAGTGACGTATGTACATGTTTATATGTCTCGACAAAAACGAGACGGTGAAAAACGATATTTATATTCTAATACGTACATACAGAGTTTTTAAATTAGACAAAATGGATTCAGGCATTTCTCTCTCCATAGATCATTTGCTCTATAAAAACTTAAGTAAATAATTAAGAAATAGGAAGGCCGGAACTATAACTGAAATATTTAAAATATTCATAAATTATAAAAACTTTCCTTTCAAAACACATCTAAAAATTATTATTAATTATATGTTTTGGTAGCGGTTATATTAACTAATTATATTAATTATCTAATGATCAGTATTAAAAATCCCCAACTGTATATCGTTTTTATATAAGAATATAAAAACGATATTTATATTCTAATACGTACATACAGAGTTTTTAAATTAGACAAAATGGATTCAGGCATTTCTCTCTCCATAGATCATTTGCTCTATAAAAACTTAAGTAAATAATTAAGAAATAGGATGGCCAGAAATATAACTGAAGTTTTTTAAAATATTTATAAAATACAAAACTTTTCTTTCAAAACACATCTAAAAATTATTATTAATTAAATTACATGTTGTGGTAGCGGTTATATTAACTAATTATATTAATTATCTAATGATCAGTATTAAAAATCCCCAACTGTATATCGTTTTTATATAAGAATATAAAAACGATATTTATATTCTTATACCTACATACAGACGTAGTTCTTAAATAAGACAAAATGGATTCAGGTATTTTCTTCTCTACATAGATCATTTGCTCTATAAGAACTTAAGTAAATAATTAAGAAATAGGATGGCCGGAAATATAACTGAAATGTTTAAAATATTTATAAAATACAAAAACTTTTCTTTCAAAACACATCTAAAAATTATTATTAATTAAATTACATGTCGTGGTAGAGGTTATATTAATTAATTATATTAATGATCTATTGATCTGTGTATAAAAAATCCCCATCTGTATATCGTTTTTATATAAAAATATAAAAATATATTTATATTCTTATACGTACATACAGACGTAGTTCTTAAATTAGACAAAATGAATCGAGGTATTTTCTTCTCTACATAGATCATTTGCTCTATAAGAACTCAAGTAAATAATTAAGAAATAGGATGGCCAGAAATATAACTGAAATTTTTAAAATATTTATAAAATACAAAAACTTTTCTTTTAAAACACATCTGAAAATTATTATTAATTAAATTAAATGTTGTGATAGCGGTTATATTAACTAATTATATTAATTACTTAATAATCTATATCTGTATATTCCATTCTTAGTTGCATTTCACAATTCAAAGATATGGGAATATTCAATTTTACGCTACATTTCTTCTAGTCGAAATTCCACTGTCGCCTTAAATAATCACTGCTTAAACGAATGCAGTGGCAGCTCTAACAATCCTCTATTTACCGGCCCAACTGTCCTTCTCTTCGGAAATGAAGATTATTTGAAAACCTTGAGAAAGAGGTTTAGCAAATAAAGGACAGATTTCGGTTATAGGTGATTGGGCAATCTGTCAATACCCGAGAGTAAATGAGCGGAGTGCTTGCTCTGCCTCTCCTCCAACGAAGAACACTTTCTGGAGGTAGGTACGACCAAGTCGAAATGCTGAACGACAAAAATAGAGGCATCACTAGCCAAGTGGGTCTCCCGACGAATAAATTGGCCTTGCGAGCAGTTCGTTGCTCTGCGAACAGTTGCGTTTCGAAAGATGCTCTTGGGATGACTAGCGCACAATGATCGAGTAATCTTCACCTTGTTTGAAACTTCAATCAGTTAACTCTCTCGCTCACTTATTTACTGTACATCGGAAGTAAAGGACATTCTGTCAGGAATTTCAATTTTTACATGAGAGGATAATATATTTCTTTTTTACAGATTTGTTCGAGTTGGGCTGATTTTAGAGAAATTTTTTATAGACGTCTCTGGGGTGATAGGAAAAAGATAGTGGATGTAAGCATGTGTATTAATAGAAATAAGAAATTTTATGTACAAATGGGGGTATTTATCTCGAAACTATGTCGATTCATAGTCTTCGCCAATTCACTAAATCTCTCAATTTTTGGATAGGAAGGTAATGCTTTTATTACATAATAGAGGAGACCACATTATGCACAAATTTGAAAAACCCCATTTTTTTAAAATTCTCAGTTCGTTAAATCTCTCAATTTAAGGATTAGTAGGTAATGCTTTTATCACATACAGGAGACCAAATTTCTTTACCTTGAAATATTGTTGGTTCATAGTATTCTTCAATTCGCTAAATCTTTCGATTTTAGGATAGGAAGGTAATGCTTTTATTGCATAATAGAGGAGACCATATTATGCACAAAAAAAAGAAATCCCATTTTAAAAAATTTCCCTTTTTTACCATTAAATAATGTCGATTTATAGTTTTTGTCAATTCGCTAAATCTCTCAATTTAAGGATAAGTAGGTAATGCTTTTATCACATACAGGAGACCAAATTATGCACGAATATGAAAAATCTTATTTAAGAAAAAATATTATTTTTCTTTACCTTGAAATATTGCTGGTGCTTAGTATTCTTCAATTCGCTAAATCTCTCAATTTTAGGATAGGGAGGTAATTCTTTTATTACATAAAAAAGGATACCATGTTATGTACAAACATGAAAAATCCCATTTTTAAAACATTCTCATTTTTTACCACTAAATAATGTTGATTTATAGTTTTTGTCAATTCTCTAAATCTCTTAATTTAAAGATAAGTAGAAATGCTTTTATCACATACAGGAGATTTAATTATGCATGAATATGCAAAACTCTTATTTTTCTTGTCTTTGAAATATTGTTAGTTCATAGTATTCTTCAATTCGCTAAATCTCTCAATTTTAGGATAGGGGAGTAATGCTTTTATTACATAATAGAAGAGACCATATTATATGCTAATATGAAAAAACCCATTTTAAAAAAAATTCTCATTTTTCTTTACCATTAAATGATTTCGATTTGTAGTTTTTGTCAATTCGCTAAATCTCTCAATTTAAGGATTAGTAGGTAATGCTTTTATCCCATACAGGAGACCAAATTATGCACGAATATGCAAAAATCTTATTTAAGAAAAAAATCTTATTTTTCTCTACCTTGAAATATTGTTGGTTCTTAGTATTCACCATTTCGCTAAATATTTCGATTTTACTATAGGAAGGTAATACTTTTATTACATAATAGAGGAGACCCTATTATGCACAAATATGAAAAACCCCATTTTTAAAAAATTCTCATTTTTCTTTACCACTAAATAATGTCGATTTATAGTTTTTGTCAATTCGCTAAATCTCTTAATTTTAGGATAAACTTTTATCACATAGAGGAGACCAAATTATGCACAAATATGCAAAACTCTTATTTTTATCTACTTACTTAGAAACCAATCTTAATTTATCTTGATTTACTTTAGGTACCACTTTGATTAATTAGTTCTAATAAATTAAATTTCGCACCGGGGAGATTTTTTTTCTTGTACATTCTTTAATTATCAATATGGCAGCTAAAAAATATATATTTATGAAGAAATTTTCAGTAGTTTATAATGCATTAGATAAAGGGTTAAGAAAAAATTCTTATTTTTCTTTACCTTGAAATATTGTCGGGTTATAGTATTCTTGAATTCGCTAAATCTCTCGATTTCAGGTGGGGAAGGTAATACTTTTATCACATAATAGAGGAGACCAAATTATGGAACAAATAGGAAAATCCTCACATTAAAATAATAATTCTCATTTTTCTTTACTGTGAAATAATGTCAGTTCTTAATTTTTCCAATTTGCAAAATCCCTCAATTTTAGGATAAGGAGGTAATATTTTTATCACGTGAAAAGTAGACAAAATTATGCACTAATACGCAAAAATCTCATTTTTTAAAAAATTCTCTCTTTTCCTATAAATAGTGTTGGTTCATAG
>CM063508.1:80537318-80559818 GCA_032207245.1 Pardosa pseudoannulata | reverse complement strand
TAATCTTATCTTTTTCATTTTTATGACAGGAATATTAATTTCACAAATCTGAGACATAAACTTTTTATGATTATGCTACCAGTTGTTATCTAGAAGTCAATGAAGTTTGAAGCTCCATTTGACGCCTGGGTGTCGTTGATGTTAAAAGTTTCGTGACAGATTATTTTACAGTACTTTTCTTTCTTTAATTAGGAGCCTCATATAAGATTCAAGTGAGCAAAAGAGGTAATTTAGAAGCGTTTTTTTTTTTTTAATTTTACATTTTTTCTAATCTTATCCTTTTCATTTTTATAAAAATATTAATTTCACAAATCTGAGACATAAACTTTTTATGCTTGTGCTACCAGTTATTATCGAGAAGTCAATGAAATTTGAAGCCTCATTTGATGCCTGGGTATCGTTGAAGTTAAGTTTCATGATAGATTATTTTACAGTACTTTTCTTTCTTTAATTAGGAGCCTCATATAAGATTCAAGTGATTAAAAGAGGTAATTTAGAAGCGTTTGTTTTTAATTTTACATTTTTTCTAATCTTATCCTTTTCATTTTTATGACAGGCATATTAATTTCACAAATCTGAGACATAAACCTTTTATGTTTGTGCTACCAGTTATTATCGAGTAGTCAATGAAATTTGAAGCCTCATTTGATGCCTGAGTGTCGTTGATGTTAAAAGTTTCGTGACAGATTATTTTACAGTACTTTACTTTCTTTAATTAGGAGCCTCATATAAGATTCAAGTGATTAAAAGAGGTAATTTAGAAGCGTTTGTTTTTAATTTTACATTTTTTCTAATCTTATCCTTTTCATTTTTATGACAGGCATATTAATTTCACAAATCTGAGACATAAACTTTTTATGCTTGTGCTACCAGTTATTATCGAGATGTCGATGAAAGTTTGAAGCTCCATTTGATGCCTAGGTGTCGTTGATGTTAAAAGTTTCGTGACAGATTATTTTACAGTACTTTCCTTTCTTTAATTAGGAGCCTGATATAAGATTCAAGTGAACAAAAGAGGTAATTTAGAAGCGTTTTTTTTTTTTTAATTTTACATTTTTTCTAATCTTATCCTTTTCATTTTTATGACAGGAATATTAATTTCTCACATCTGAGACAAACTTTTTATGCTTGTGATACCAGTTGTTATCTAGAAGTCAATGAAGTTTGAAGCTCCATTTGTTGCCTGGGTGTCGTTGATGTTAAAAGTTTCGTGACAGATTATTTTACAGTACTTTTCTTTCTTTAATTAGGAGCCTCATATAAGATTCAAGTGATTAAAAGAGGTAATTTAGAAGAGTTTTTTTTAAATTTTACATTTTTTCTAATCTTATCCTTTTTATTTTTATGACAGGAATATTAATTTCACAAATCTGAGACATAAACTTTTTATGCTTGTGCTACCAGTTGTTATCTAGAAGTCAATGAAGTTTGAAGCTCCATTTGACGCCTGGGTGTCGTTGATGTTAAAAGTTTCGTGACAGATTATTTTACAGTACTTTTCTTTCTTTTATTAGGAGCCTCATATAAGATTCAAGTGAACAAAAGAGGTAATTTAGAAGCATTTTTTTTAATTTTACATTTTTTCTAATCTTATCATTTTCATTTTTATGACAAGAATATTAATTTCACAAATCTGAGACAAACTTTTTATGCTTGTGATACCAGTTGTTATCTAGAAGTCAATGAAATTTGAAGCCTGGGTGTCATTGATGTTAAAACTTTCGTGACAGATTATTTTACAGTACTTTTCTTTCTTTAATTAGGAGCCTGATATAAGATTCAAGTGAACAAAAGAGGTAATTTAGAAGCGTTTTTTTTTTTAAATTTTACATTTTTTCTAATCTTATCCTTTTCATTTTTATGACAGGAATATTAATTTCACAAATCTGAGATATAAACTTTTTATGCTTGTGCTACCAGTTATTATCGAGAAGTCAATGAAATTTGAAGCCTCATTTGATGCCTGGGTGTACTTGAAGTTAAAATTTTCATGACAGTACTTTTTTATTTTACAGTACTTTTCTTTCTTTAATTAGGAGCCTTATGTAAGATTCAAGTGAGCGAAAGAAGTAATTTAAAAAAGTTTTTTTTTAATTTTACATTTTTTTCTATTCTTACCCTTTTCAATTTTTATAACAGGAATATTAATTTCACATATTCAAGCGATCGATTTTCGACATTCTCGAGGAACACTCAGACAAATGAAAAAACGATCAATAAAAAATTTTAAGTTGTGAAGAAATAATCTCATTCCCTTGTTTATAAAGTCAGTGTTTTCGTGGCTACTCCCTGATACATATCAGGTCCCTTTTTACAGGAGACCCAGAGGTCAGACTTTGAAATGATTTCCCTCAGACCACCTTCCCTTCACCTTCAGGGTGCAAGTTTATTCGAGTCAAACAGGAAGGTCGAACACACACACAGTCGCGAATTATCGACCCGCCACAGCGCCGGTTAGTTTCGCCGACGAACTGTTTCTGAAAATCGCACAGCAGCAAATGTTTCACCAGCAGAATTGGTTCGCAGCCCTAAGAAAATACTAAAAAAATTCTACAAAAGAACTGTTGGTTCGTGAGGGAAAGTGATTACTAGTTCTCCAGTAAAGTAGAGTATGTTTCTTCCGTCTGGAGTAGAAAGTAAGTTTGTCACGCTGCCCCCTCTACCCCTGTAAAGTATTAGTAATATAGAAATAAAATTTTTTAGAGTGAGGAAAATAATAAGCTACAAAGTGATAATTTTTCTCCAAAATTTATAATTTAACGAGCTACAAAACAAAATTCAATTGTGAATACATATTTGATAAGTATGTATTCACAAATTATTATAATAATAAAATAAAATATTATTCTGTATCATTCAGTAAAATATTATTATAATAGAAAAAATCTAAAATGTTGTTCATCTGCAATAAGATATTTTTCTACAAAATTTAAAATAGTTACGAACAACAAAACAAAATTTTTGCCAAATATTTATTCACAATTATTATAATAGAAAACCAAAATGTTATTCTATATCCTTTACCCAAATGTTATTGTAATAGAAAAAATCTAAAATGTTATTAATCTGCAATAAGATATTTTTCTACAAAATTTAAAATAGTTACGAACAACAAAACAAAATTTTTGCCAAATATTTGTTCACAATTATTATAATAGAAAACCAAAATGTTATTCTATATCCTTTACCCAAATGTTATTATAATAGAAAAAAATCTAAAATGTTATTAATCTGCAATAAGATATTTTTCTACAAAATTTAAAATAGTTACGAACAACAAAACAAAATTTTTGCCAAATATTTGTTCACAATTATTATAATAGAAAACCAAAATGTTATTCTATATCCTTTACCCAAATGTTATTATAATAGAAAAAATCTAAAATGTTATTAATCTGCAATAAGATATTTTTCTACAAAATTTAAAATAGTTACGAACAACAAAACAAAATTTTTGCCAAATATTTGTTCACAATTATTATAATAGAAAACCAAAATGTTATTCTATATCCTTTACCCAAATGTTATTATAATAGAAAAAATCTAAAATGTTATTAATCTGCAATAAGATATTTTTCTACAAAATTTAAAATAGTTACGAACAACAAAACAAAATTTTTGCCAAATATTTGTTCACAATTATTATAATAGAAAACCAAAATGTTATTCTATATCCTTTACCCAAATGTTATTATAATAGAAAAAATCTAAAATGTTATTAATCTGCAATAAGATATTTTTCTACAAAATTTAAAATAGTTACGAACAACAAAACAAAATTTTTGCCAAATATTTGTTCACAATTATTATAATAGAAAACCAAAATGTTATTCTATATCCTTTACCCAAATGTTATTATAATAGAAAAAATCTAAAATGTTATTAATCTGCAATAAGATATTTTTCTATATCCTTTACCCGAATGTTATTATAAAAGAAAAAAATTCTAAAACAATGATAAACTGCAATGAGATATTTTTTCTGCAAAATTTAAAATAGTTACGAACAACAAAACAAAATTTTTGCCAAATATTTATTCACAATTATTATAATAGAAAACCAAAATGTTATTCTATATCCTTTAACCAGATGTTATTATAATAGAAAAAATCTAAAATGTTGTTCATCTGCAATAAGATATTTTTCTACAAAATTTAAAATAGTTACGTACAACAAAACAAAATTTTTGCCAAATATTTATTTACAATTATTATAATAGAAAACCAAAATGTTATTCTATATCCTTTACCCAAATGTTATTATAATAGAAAAAAATTTAAAACAAGGATAAACTGCAATGAGATATTTTTTCTACAAAATTTAAAATAGTTATGAACAGCAAACCAAAATTTAATTGTGAATATATATTTACCAAATATATATTCACCAAATATGTATTCACAATTATTTTAAGAGGAAAAAAATATTCTATATTCCCATACAGAATGATATTATAATAGAAAAAAATCTAAAACAAAGACTAAGCTTTAGTGAGGTATTTTTTTTACAAATTTTAAAATATTTATGAACAAGAAAACAAATTTTAATTGTGAATACATAATATGTATTCACAATTATTATAATAGATAAACAAAATATTATTCTATGTCCTTTACCCAAATGTTATTATAATAAAAAAAATCTAAAATGTTGTTAATCTGCAATAAGATATTTTTCTACAAAATTTAAAATATGTACAAACAACAAAACAAAATTTTTGCCAAATATTTATTCACAATTATTATAATAGAAATCTAAAATGTTATTCTATATCCTTTACCCAAATGTTATTATAATAGAAAAAAATTAAAACAAGGATAAGATGCAATGATATATTATCTCTACAAAATTTAAAATAGTTATGAACAGCAAAACAAAATTTAATTGTGAATATATATTCACCAAATATGTATTCACAATTATTTTAAGAGAAAAAAATTCTATATTCCCATACAGAATGTTATTATAATAGAAAAAAGTCTGCTGCAGTGAGGTATTTTGTCTACAAATTTTAAAATATTTCCGAACAAGAAAACAAAGTTTAATTGTGATTAGGTATTTGCCAAATATGTATTCACAATTATTATAATAGAAAAACAAAATATTATTCTAAGTCCTTTATACAAATATTATTATAATAGAAAAAATTTCTCAAACAAGGATAAGCTGCAGTGAGATATATTTTCTACAAAATTTAAAATATTTTCCAATACCAAAACTAAATTGAAGTGTGAGTACATATTTCCAAATATGTATTCACAATTATATTCAATATTATTCAATATCTTTCAGAAAAATGTTATTAAAATAGAAAAAATTCTAAAAACGAGGATTGAGCTTCAATGAGATTTTTTCTACAAAATTTTAAATATTTACGAACAAAAGGAAAACATTTAATTGCGAATATTTATTTATGTATCTAATATTAATAAATTATTATTCAAAAAATAGTATTAATATTTTAAGTATTAATATTATAGATAATAGTATTAATATTATAATATCTTAAATTATAATGAATATTATTTAAAAACTACTTATAGCAGAAATGTAGTAATATAATTAACCTCTTTTCTGAAAAAACCAATATAAAATCATAATCAATATAATATTACTTTTCCCTAAATAAGATTTTTTTCTACAAAATTTCAAATATTTATGAAAAGCAAAAAAAAATTTAATTGTGAATACATATTTGCCAAATATGTATTCACAAATATTACAAGAGAAAAAGCAAAGATAGAGAACAAAAAAAAATTAATTGTTAATAATCATTTATGTTGCTAATATTAATAAATTATCTAAAAAACAGTATTATTACTTAAAGTAATATTTTTTAAACTATAATAAATATTATACAAAAAGCCACTGATAAGAGCTATGTAATAATATAATTAATCTTTTTTTCCTGAAAAAATTCAATTTATCCTTAATTTTTAAAGTAAAGTAAATATTTTTTAAGATATGTATTCTTAATTATCAATTCAATGGTAGAGATCCTAACGCACCTTCAAAGTTCCGTCCCTTTTCTTCCTACTTCATCCTACAATACGCTACTGCAATGAAGAATTTTCATGTTTTCCAATTTTAATTTTAAACAATAGAAGACAAAAAAGAAAGCAGGACAGTGCCTATTTTTCTTTCATTTGGGAGCCTAATTAGTCATTTCTAATGGGTTTTATAGCGGACTCTTTAACGTCTCTCAAAAACGATACTTTTCCTCCGCCGAGTTTGTGACGTCATCGTTCACGAAAACACCGACTGCCTATGTTATTTACGTGTTAAAAGGCGACTTTTAAATTAATTTCTGTGAAAAGTATCGCATATAATAGAAATGTTTTATTATATCTGGCATTTAAAAAATATTATAAATATTTATTGTTCCTTTTTGTAAAAATACAACTAATTGCAATGAGAAGATATTTTTCAGCGCTCCCAAAGATCCAAATACACGTAAAATCTCTACAAATGCGATGAAAAAGGGTGAGAAATTAAACCCCAAATTATCATATAAATCATCTCTATGGGTTTCTGAAGACCATTTTTCGGTAAGTAAAAGCTTGCTTTTGTTTAAATATTACTAATTTAGAACAATTAAAGTATATAAAAATACATTTATACCTTTAAAAGGACTGTTGATTAACTAATGCTATTTAACACTGCTAATTTTCGAGTAGTATCACAGTTCAAGTACAATAAATGTATTATAAAGCATAAAATATCGTAAAACATATAAATATCTAAAGCATATAATTATCTAATAAATAACTCGGGGGAGGGGAGGGTTATGTATTTTCAAGGTATTATAAATATTTTCTTCAGTGATGCATACTTTCTTAAGTGTATCAATTCACAGTGATATTTTTCGATTAAATTGGTGACTAATTTGAAAAAAGTATAATATTTTTAAATACTTAAATAATGATATTACTTTAAAAATTAAATTTAATTTCAGAAACTTTATACACTTTTTAATTTAACATTAATATTAAAGGCAATAAAATTGTATTGTTATTTAAAAAAGTGTGAATAATTAAGTAAAGCGTTTTAAAGATTTTAAATTTCTTTTCATCAAATTTAAAATACTTAAGAATTGTTTTTGTTTTGTTTTGGGTTTGGTTTTGGAGCGCTACGGTCTACTTTTTTAGATCGATAAAATAAATCTTTAGGTTTAAATAAAAATAAATTTTGATAGCTAGAAAATTCCAAGAACTTGCAAAAACAAAATCGGAAAATAGTGTGTGCTTACAAGCAACAAGAAAACATTGGATGTCGTGAACGATGACGTCACAACCAATCAAGGAGCGTTTTTATGTCAAGTGATTTTCGCTTAACATTAAAATTAATTTTTAAAATGATGGACCCAGTTTTTTACATTTTTGAGAAAATTTTTGGAATTTACGAATCTGGAATTATCAGAAAAATACTAAGTTGTTCGAATCCCTCACATGTGCAAATTCCTCATTCCGAGTAAAACCGACTATACTCGGTATACTGATTTGTTAAACATCACTGGTGTGTGTATTCCTAATATTCTACAGGTGTTTCCCAGATAAGACCAAAGTATATCAAAACTATATCAAAACTATATCCTCAAATGTTAGAAAAAAATAATTACGACATTACTAGTAAAAAATTAAAAGAAAAAATAATTAAACTAATTTAAAAAACAAAAACAGTGTATTTTCTGCAAAGAAAAATATACTTATTTCTCCTAAATAACGTAAATTGTTATGCACAAAAGTCACTTTTAGGTAATGAATTCGAAATAATATTTATAAGAAATCCACCTCAAGTATTTCTATTTATATTAATTCAGTACATTAAAAGTTGATTTTAGTATTCATCATGAGCATCTGATCAAACGTTAAATGAAGAATAATTAAAAAAATAAACTTACAAACAATAAATTAAATACTAATTATTAACAAATAAATTCAAAACTATATCAAAACTATATCCTCAAATGTTAGAAAATAATAATTGTAAAAAATTAAGATAAAAAATAATTAAACTAACTTAAAAAACAAAAACAGTGTATTCTCTAAGAAATATATACTTATTTCTCCTAAATAATGTATTAGCCCTCGTGTTGCAAAAAGTAGACCGTAGCACTCTAAACCAAACAAAACATAAATAATATAAATTGTCGTGCACAAAAGTTACCTTTAGGTAAAGAATTCGAAATAATCTTTATAAGAAATCCACCTCAAGTATCTCTATTTATAGTAATTCTGTACATTAAAAGTTGATTTTAGTATCAATCATGTACATCTGATCAAACGTTAAATGAAAAATAATTTTAAAAAATAAACTTATAAAACCAATAAATTTATATACTTAAATGAATAAATAAATAAACTTATAAATGAATAAAGAATATACTTATGATATACTTAAATGAAACTTATGAAAAGTAAACTTGTGAAAATTTTGCCCAACATTAAGTCCCCTATCCCCTTAATATCGCCATTTGATACGGTTGGGAGCAAATTGCGATAATTGCAGTGTTGCTGGATGGCAACAATCAACAAAACAGCTATTTTAAACTAGCTGTGCAAATGACATTAATTTCTGAGTATGCTGTAGACACGACGACTGAAAGAAATAAATTATGCTACATTCTCTCGATGTCTGTTTACATTTTATAAATGTTAGCAATTACCTAAATTAATATACTTAATTATCCTGAGTCTAATATATAACAGTCTTAGCATAAGTAGGTGTAACGCATTTAGGTTTCTTAATATATTTGATTGCATTAATATTAAGGGAACAAGGTATTTTCCAGCTGAAAAATCTTTATTATAACAGCCAATTTTTTATACACAATAAAATAAAACCTTCTGCTCTGTTTATAATAAGATATTTTTTTGATCATTAATAAAGGTCTAGCTTTATAAAATATATTTAGTTTACTAATAATTTATTTAGTTTCGTTCAATATAATGCTTTGAAACAAAATACAAAATATATACACAGAATAAAAAACTCTTCCTAGATAATTAATAATGGTCTTGCTTATAAAAAATAAATTATTTTTATTATGTGAAGTATTACATTTTTAAAAATCACAAACTATGCACCGAAGAGCAGAAGAAAATGATATCACTACTCTGTAGTTTAGCGATTAAATTATTTTTTTAGTTCTTCTATTTTCTGTTGGCATTAGATTTCATATGCTTTTTCTTCGGATTTATGCTTTTCTACTCCATAAATTTTGTTGATTTATTCTAAAGAATAAAATTATCAGACTTCCATAAAACCGCTTTAAAAAATTCATTTAAATCACCTTTATAAATACTGTAGAACCAAGATTTTATGACATTAGATTTCATATGCTTTTTCTTCGGATTTATGGTTTTCTATTCCAAAAAGTTTGTTGATTTATTCTAAAGAATAAAATTATCAGACTTTCATAAAAACCGCTTTAAAAATATTCATTTAAATCACTTTTATATATACTGTAGAGCCTAGATTTTATGCCTACATTAAATTTTAGACATTAGTTTAAATTTAAAAAAATACTTAGATATTCGTGCCTTAACCTCAACCATACACAAAGCATAAGTTATTATTCAAAAGTTACAAATCATATCTAGCTATTTATGATACAGTGTTATTAACAATATTATTTTCGTATGTGGATGGTTCCCTAACTTCACAAGTAATAGCTTATTATTTAAAAGTTGCAAATCATATCTAGCTATTTATGTAACAATGTTATCAACAATATTTTTTCATATGGGGTGGTTCCCTAACTGTACAAGTAATATGTTATTATTCAAAATTTACAAATCATATCTAGCTATTTATGTCACAATGTTATCAACAATATTTTTTCGTATAGGGTGGTTCCCTAACTGCACAAGTAATATGTTATTATTCAAAAGTTACAAATCATTTCTAGCTATTTATGATACAGTGCTATCAAAAATATTTCTTCTCATTCTCGTATAGGAGAGGCTCAACTAACTGCACAATTAATATATTTTTATTCAAAAGTTACAAATCATTTCTAGCTATTTATGATACAGTGTTATCAAAAATATTTTTCTTTTTCCATATATGTGTGGTTCCCTAATGATGAGTAAAAAATTATTATTCGAAAGTTACAAACTATTTCTAGCTGTTTTTTTTCTAGGGTATTATCAAAATTATTTTTGTTCTTTTTCGTACGTGGGGGGGGGCTCAACTAACTAGACTAACTGCTTGTACTAACTGTATATGTTCTTGAAACTTCCCTGGATGGCCTGAAGAATGTTCTTTATGGGCAAAGAAAATGAATTATTCTCCGATTATTTTTTGAAAATTTAAACAAATGCTTGAAAATCATATAATGTTTTGATTTTACAGTTTATACCAAGAGAAATAAAAACGGATATATACTAACTCACAAAGAAAATTTTGAAATATGCAAGTTGAAAACTGTCTACTGTAATAAGGCAAAAATAGAAGAAAATATCATAAATTAAAGCTCAAGGCACATTATAAAAGTTAACACAGTATTTCAAAATATTAAAATTTTAAAAATTATCTGATTTTTATTTCAAATATGATTAATTTAGTTCTACTGTTCATACCAAAGTTAATTTATGCTATTATTTAAAAGTTACAAATTATACCTAGCTATTTAGGTTACAATGTTATCAACAATATTTTTTCGTATGTGGTTGGTTCCCTAAGTGTACAGGTAATGTGTTATTATTTTAAAGTTACAAATTATATCTAGATATTAAGGTTACAATGTTTTCAACAATATTTTTATGTGGGTGGTCCCTAGCTGTACAAGTAATAGGTTATTATTCGAAAGTTACAAATCATATCTAGCTATTAAGTTTACAATGCTTTCAACAATATTTTTTGTATGTGGGTGGTCCCTAGCTGTACAAGTAATATATTATTATTCAAAAGTTACAAATCCTTTCTTACTATTTATGATACAGTGCTATCAAAATATTTCTTCTCTTTTTTGTATGTGCGTGTCTTAACTAACTGAACAAGTAATAAGTTATTATTCAAAAGTTACAAATCATATCCACCTATTTATGATACAGTGTTATCAACAATATTTGATTTTCGTATGTGGGTTTTTCTCTAACTGTACAAGTAATAAGTTATTATTCAAAAGTTACAAATCATATCTTGCTATTTATGATACAGTGTTATCAATAATATCGGTTTTCGTATGCAGGTGGCTCCCTAACTGCGCAAGTAATAAGTTATTCTTCAAAAGTCACAAATCATTTCAAACTATTTTTGATACAGTGTTATCAAAATTGTTTTTGTTCTTTCTCGTATGTAGGTGGCTCAACTAATTGTACAAGTTCCCCCAACTTCACTAGAAGGCCTGAAGAATGTTCTTTATTTCCAAAGGTAATGGACGATTATCCAAGGTATTTTTGAAAATTTAAACAAATGCCTAAAAATCAAATAATGTTTTGGGTTTTCAGTCTATAAACCAAGAGAAATAAAAACAGAAATCTACTAACCCACAAAGAAAATTTTGAAATATGCAAGTTGAAAACTAATGTCTATTGTAATAAGGCAAAAATAGAAGAAAATATCAAAAATTAAAGAGCAAGGCACATTTTAAAAGTTACAAAGTATTTAAAAAAATTAAAATTAAAAAAATTATCTGATTTTTATTTCAAATATGATTAATTTAGTTCTACTTTCATTTATAAGTGTACAAAGTTTCATAAGAGTAAAGTTATGTTATTATTTAAAAGTTACAAATCATATCTAGCTACTTACGTTACAATGTTATCATCAATATTTCTTCTCTTTTTCGTATTTGGGAGGCTTAACTAACTGTACAAATAATAAGTTATTATTCAAAAGTTACAAACTATTTCTAGCTGATTTTGATACAGTGTTATCAAAATTATTTTTGTTCTTTTTCTTATGTGGGGGGCTCAACTAATTATACTAACAGCTTGTACTAACTTTACATGTTCTCGAAATTTTAGAATGCCAGAAAAATGTTCTTTATGACCACAGGAAATGAACGATTCTCAGAGTGTTTTGTGAAAATTTAAAAAATGCCTGAAAATCATATAATGTTTTGGCTTTTCAGTTTATATCCCAAGAGAAATAAAAATAGAAATCTACTAACTCACAAAGAAAATTTTGAAATGTGCAAGTTGAAAACTAATGTCTATTGTAATAAGGCAAAAATAGAAGAAAATATCAAAAATTAAAGAGCTTGGCACATTTTAAAAGTTAACAAAGTATTTGAAAAATTTTAAATTTTAAAAATTATCTCACTTTTATTTCAAATATGATTAATTTAGTTCTACTTTCATTTATACGTGTACAAAGTTTCATAACAGAGTTAATTTATACAAATACTTTGTAAGGTATATCGTCCCCTTAAAGAACTTGTAAGGTCTTCCTCTGGAAAAACCCCGAATAAACAAGAAATAAAAATACGTTATTTTTCGTGCAGTCGGTATTGATCTGAGATTGGGCGTCGCTCCGATTTGGGAGAAGATGAACGTCACACGATTCTCTCTGTCTATAGACTGAATGGAAGATGCTCTGACCATCTTCGATCTTGTGGGAGGATCCCACATTTTATGCCAATGCCATGAAAAGGACAGCCTTTTCCATCAAACTGACTTGCAAAACTAATTGGTCTTCTTCTTAATCTTGATTTGCTTTAAAAAATAGTATGATGTTAGTTAATATATCGACGGCCAGTTTTAAAGGGCAAAAAGTCAAAAGTTTAAGATTTTGATAGGTTTTATGTTTAATATCGTTCTGAAATATTCAGTTTACATCACAGATTTCAAATTTTACAATTGGAATATCGATATGTTGGTAAATATAGTTGAAATTTCAACTGAGAATATTAATTATTTTTTAAGTAGCCTTATTAAAAATGTTATGTGTGCATCTTTTAAGACAATCAGTTTACATCACATAACTTTGAAATTTGGTATTACCTTTGTCATAAATTTCAGATTTCAGAACTGGCTAGTTAATATATCGATGGCCCAATTTGAAAGGGCAAAAAGTCCAAATTTTAAGTTTTTGATAGTTTTGATAGTTTTTGAGTATAATATTGCTCTGAAATGTTCAGTTTAGATCCCAAATTTTAAACTTTACAACTGTAATGTTGATATGTTGGTAAATGTAGCTGAAATTTCAAAGGAAAATATTAATTATTTTTTAAGTAGCTTTATTAAAAATGTTACTTGTGCATCCATTTTATGCATTCAGTTTACAATAAATAACTTTGAAATTCGGGATGAAGGTTTTACCTTTGCCACAAATTTCGGATTTCAGAACTGGTTAATTAATATATCGACGGCTCAGTTTTAAAGGGCAAAAAGTCAAAATTTTAAGATTTTGATAGTTTTTATGTTTAATATCGTTTCGAAATGTTCAATTTACATCACAAATTTTAAATATTACAACTAAAATATCGGTATGTTGGTAAATCTAGTTGAAATTTCAACTGAAAATATTAATTATTTTTTAAGTAGCTTTATTAAAAATATTATGTGTGCATTATTTTTAAGCATTCAGTTTACATCAAATAACTTTGAAATCCGGGATGTAGATTTTACCTTTGCCACAAATTTTATATTTCAGAACTGTTTAGTTAATATATCGAAGTTCCAGTTTTAAAGGGAAATAAAGTCAAAATTTTAAGTTTTCGATAGTTATATAGTTTTTATGTTTAATATTGCTCTGAAATGTTCAGTTTACATCACACATTTCAAATTTTTTAAAACTGGAATGTCGATATGTTCGAAAATGTAATTGGAATTTCAACGAAAAATATCTATTAAAAATATTACGTGTGCATCCTTTTTAAGCATTCAGTTTACATCGCATAACTTTGAAGTTTGGGATGTAGGTTTTACCTGTGACACAAATTTCAGATTTCAGAAATGGTTAGTTGATATATCGATGGCCGTTTTAAAGGGCAAAAAGACAAAATTTTGAGATTTTGATAGTTTTGATAGTTTTCATGTTTAATATTGCTCTGAAATGTTCAATATACATCCCAAATTTCAAATTTTATAACTGGAATGTCAATATGTTGGTAAATGTAGTTGAAATTTCAACTGAAAATATTAATTATTTTTTAAGTAGCTTTATTAAAAATGTTAAACTTTGAAATTCGGGATGTAGGTTTTACCTTTGCCACAAATGTCAGATTTCAGAACTGGTTAGTTGATATATCGACGGTCCAGTTTTAAAGGGAAAATCTTAAGTTTTTGATAGTTTTGATAGTTTTCATGTTGAATATTGCTCTGAAATGTTCAATATACATCCCAAATTTCAAATTTTACAACTAGAATATCGGTATGTTGGTAAATCTAGTTGAAATTTCAACTGAAAATATTAATTATTTTTTAAGTAGCTTTATTAAAAATGTTATGCGTGCATCCAACTTTGAAATTCGGGATATAGGTTTTATCTTCCCCACAAATTTCAAATTTCAGAACTGGAAAGTCGATATGACGGTAAATGTTGTTGAAAATTTCACCGGAAAATATTATTTTTTAATAGTTTTATTATAAATATTACGTGTGCATCTTTTTAAACGCATTCAGTTTACATCATATAACTTTGAAATTCGAGATATAGGTTTTACCTTTGCCAAAAATTTAAAATTTCAAAATTAGACACTCGATATGACTGTATATGTTGTTGAAATTTTTCAATGGAAAATATTCTTTTTTAATAGCTTTATTAAAAATGTTACGAATGTATCCTTTTTACTCATTCAGTTTACATCGTGTAACTCTGAAACCTATGTCACAAATTTTAAATTTCAGAAATGGACGTTGGTAAATGTAGTTAAAATTCTAATGAAAAATATTAATTTTTTTCAGTAGCTTTATTAAAAGTATTACGTCTGCATTTTGTTCGGAATTCAGTTTTCATCAAAAATTTAAAATTTCTGAGCTGGACCGTTAATCTGTTTCTTGATAAATATAATTAAAATTTCAAAGGAAAATCTTAATTATTTTTCAAAGTATCTTTGTTAGAAATATTACGTGCACATTGTTTTTACTCACATGGCCATTTTTACAAGTATTGGATTAGCCTTTTTAATGAAGCTTACTTGTTATTGTAAGCATTTGGGGAAAATATTTTCAAAAAGAAGCTTAGAGAAAATATAATTTTTTTATGGTCAAAATATCTGTAGTTCTTTTGAATACAGGTTTTATTTTTTGAAGAATTAATTTTAGCTACCTTTGGATATAAAACTAGCTATCTTAGACACCCAATATTGCCCGAGTTTCTAAAAGCCTTCCAATAATAATAAGATGTAGCAAAGAGTTAAAAAAGGGAAACGAAAATAAGTATGGATTTCTTTCTTGTTAAAAAACAATGGGTCAAATATGATATGTTTTCAATTCCCGAGGACTTTAAAAATCACACATTACTTTGTCTTTATTTTACATTTCAAAATATATTTTATTTCTTTCGTGTATGAAGTTTTATAGGTTTATATATACGGAGCCTGCACATACAAACTTTATTTTTGATGCATAAAAAAGCAAGCAATTTTTTCTATATATAAGAGAATATTAACTTATATAAGCTATTTTCATTACAAAATACATTTATTGATTTATTTTTTGTCCTATCCAATGCCATACAAAAAAATTATAAAATGTATAAGAAAATATTAATATTTGAAACAAATCAGGTATAAACAATTTTAATTATACTTTTTTCAAGAATAAAGTAGTTGCCGAACGATGGCCGATTGGTTAGGGTGCTGACCTTCGGTACCGGAGTTCGTGGGTTCGAATCCCACTGTGGCATGGATGTTCGTAGCCGTTCGGAATCGGCTTTAAACTGTAGGTCCCGGTCTCATTAGCCCTCGTGTAGCAAAAAGTAGACCGTAGCACTCGAAACCAAACCAAACCAAACCAATCAAGAATAAAGTAGTTTAAATAAAATGATTAATAAAAAAATTTAAATATGATCATTAATTTTTGCTTAAAAGAAATAAAATACGTTTGAATTTTTGGCAATAAAAACTAATCGATGACTGAAATTAGTACAAACTATCCGTAAAATATTTAACTTATTCCTGGCATCCAATTACTCACATGATATCTTATTCTAAAAAAGAGTGTTACAGATGATATTTAAGTAATATGTAATAAATAAATAATTTATTTCCTTTTCAATTGAGTTTTGACATAAATTATCGTCACGAAATTTATAGCCTGCGTTTGAAATACCGACATAAAAAAAAGTTTGCTTTAACATTCGCATATTGCTTGCCTATTTTCAAATAAAAAAGGAGCTACGAGATCGAAATGGGGTGGGGGAAGGTTTTTCGAACAAAATAAAGTTTGCAGTAATGATCTATACCCTTTAAAATTTCAGTAAACCAAATTTCATCCGAATCTATCAAACATTGAGGATTTATATAAATAATAAAAAAAAATTGTATATACATATATACATCTACCGGGTGGTCCAAAAGTCTATTAAAACCTTAAAAAATGTATAAAAATAGAAGAAAAATGGTAAAGACGATATATTAAAATCCTATCAAAGGCGATAAATGCAGAAAATGTGCGATATAATCAGAATGTTGCAAGATATCGTAAAATATCGTAAGTTATTATTAGTAGTAATTGTATTGTATTTTATGATAGTAACTATATTCATTACACGAGGCAGGGTATTTCTATATTTTTTTTCTTATTTCTTTTTTTATTTTTTTATTAATTTAGTGAAATGTAAATATAAAATTAGAGAATTTATAGCTTTAAACCCTTATGTTTTGGAAACAACTTTATGTAGATAATTTTATAAAGTTTATAAATTTTTTTTGGTTGAGATCTCAGTACCTCTTAAGAATGTATATTTATAATGTTAATATTTCTTACTATTTCAGTTTCAGTTTAATTATATCACAAATGACAGTATAAAACTGGAAGCGGCTAGTTTTAAAGAAAAATGGTTTTCACAGATAACAAACAGAAATTGGCAAAAAAAAATAAGCAGTCTACTGTTCGAATAAAAATATAAACAGAAAAAGAATCCAAAACAAACAAATTTCTTTTTTTTCCTCTGACTGCGACTTATAACTTTGAATTACACCCTAATTCAAATTGTACTTGGTAAAAATAAAGACTTCTGAGAGATTTCGAAAAAATACTCTGCAAAATTTTAAAAATTAGAGAAATTTTACAAGATCTGAAAGACATTCTTCTTTGCATGCAGAAGGTGCTTGTAAAATGCATATGTTTAAGGATTTTCCAATACAAAATTATAATAAAAAATTTTTAAAATTTTAAAAAGGAAAAAAAATTAATTACTTTATTTACCTAAGTATAGCGTTTTATCATATTCAGAAAAAATAATATAACTTTTGACAATAGTTTTAACAAAAATGTTGAGCATTTAAGTGGTTAATATATCGTCATTGTACATAAAGAGCTCATAATATGAAAACCTCTGTTTTGAAAGTCTTTTACTAGCTTTTATGCGCTAAATACAGCATAGAGAAACGTTTTTATGAGGAGACCCCCCACAAGGACTTTATCGCAGTTTTGGTTCTAAGAATTGTTTGGGTCTGTCATTACAAAAACGGGTCTTTAAATATCCCATCAACTGCCATTATGATAATATCAGAACATTGACAAAACATACACAACAATGTAAGGTTCGATTTTTCGCTTGTTTTTAAAGTAGATTATCGTTCCGCATCGACACAAAGAGTGAAGCTCCAGGAGTCCTGAATAACGAAGGGCTTCTTTTGAAGCATATCTACAAATTCGATTACGACTCAAGTACAAAAAGATTACATCTTGCGTCAACTTGTCAAGAGTAACGCTGAAACAGTTCCTTTATATGTTATTTACGATAACAATACGGATCCATAAGCATAACTGTGTGTTCTTTTTTTTATTTCATGTTTATTCGATAGTCCTGTAAATGTATTTGTGCCGCTCTAGTGTAGTACACAATTTTGACAGAGTGTCAAGCATTTTAGATTGGATAGAAATAGATACATTTTAATCTGTATAAATATGAAGTACTAGGTTTGGTTTGGTTTTGGAGTGCTACGGTCTACTTTTTGCAACACGAGGGCTAATGAGACCGGGACCTACTGCTTAAAGCTGATTCCGAAAGGCTACGAACATCCATGCCTTAGTGGGATTCGAACCCACGAACTCCGGTTTCGAAGGCCAGCACCCTAACTATTCGGCCATCGTTCGGCTATGAAGTACTAGGAGCAGGTGTTCTAAAATAAATGAATGACGCAGAACTCTTGATTTTATGGTTGATTGAACTATGGTTGATTGCCTTCTTTTATTGGTGCAATAATAAATGTTCAACATTGCCTCTAGCACATTCTACGACATATAACACACATTACAACAGCATGTAACATATCGGAATGAACAGCAGACACTTCCCTCGAGATAGAATATTTAAGTTCGACGAATTTTAAGGAGATGAACAGCTTACGAGTGATTTCAAATATCCCCACAGACCTATCTTTATAATACAGATATATACAGATAATACAGATATATACAGATAATCTTTTTTTAATACTTTACCTCTTCCCCATGTGTTATTATTACGAATTCGTCAATACTTTCATAGTGTCCTTGACAAGCGGGTATTAAATATATATCTCTCCGCAACTATACTTCTTTTCAGATTAGCATAATATTCAAATCCTTTTAAAACTGCTGCTAAATTATTTTTGATCGACAGTTAGTTGAAATGTATTAAAATATTCTACGGTTTTTCACCATTACAATTGTTAAAAATCGCCACTTTCACGTAATCCGGTTTTTTAGCATCATTTCCTGCTTTTAGAAATATTTCGAAATTCTGTTTAAACTTTCTCCATTCTTTGGCTACCTTTCCAGTTAAATTCAAACACTTAGGTGCTTTAAGATACGTATATATAATTTTAAAACGTATTATTATTTTAAAAGTTCAACCACGACTACGCCATGTTATATCTGGGATCTTTATTAACGTACCAACCCACAGTTACAGATAGAATGAAAACAGAAGTACACAGTTACAAACACAGTTATATACAACAAACGGCTCGTAGTTTATTGGACAGGAAAGACAAATTTAAAAAATCTAATAGGAAGATACGACGTAATTTAATACTATTTCGCCTTTTCACAAGTTACAGAAAAATACTGTAACTTAAAAGATCAGAAGTACGCATAAGAAAAAAATGTAACATTTTATTTCTGATTGTGGAAGCGTAATAAAACCATCTTACAAAATAGTCAAGTACAATTTACATAAATTTAATCCTTTTTTTGTGGGGAAGAGGGTCAAAAGAAATAACCCCTAGATGATCAGCACGTAAATGCTATAAGAGTCGACCGTTGTGAACACCGTTGTCATTTAACGCCATCTAGTAATTAAATCTAGCTTCTAAAAATTCAGATAAAAAGTTCCGATCTACGCATACGCGACGCTGGTCTCTCAATATCAACCGGAGCTCTTCGCGTGGAGGCGACGCTGGGATGATAATATTGGAATTGCTGCATCCCGTCCACGAGAAGTTGGTCGCGAACGGGTTAATGACATTTTAATAATATTGTTGGGAAGCAATGTCTCAACTTCAGCAGTGGCCTTTTGAATCCTAACAATAGTCAACAAGAGTTGAAGGTCTCCAAAAACGTAGTGTATAAGTTGCTGTTTTTTTTAATATATTGTAAAAAAGAAATGGCTTCAGTCTGATTTCTGAAATTATTTCTAATTTTCATCCTTAAGATATTGTTGAAATATGTAATTACTTTAGTTTCGGAACACTGTTTTTATTAAGGTCCATCTTAATTGTTTACATTAGTTCGTAAAATCTCTGTATCAAAAATTTATATTAATAAGAATATATAAAAAATTTAAAAATGAATTAACATAAAATACAGGAAACAAGGGAAGTTGGAGGCCTCACAAAGTCGTTTAAAGGCTAATCACGATTAACCCATAGCACTAACCAATGGTGGGACGCAATTCTCCATTTAAATAGAGATTAATAGCGGTCAGTCGTTAAATGACTTTGGTGAGACCGGACATTAGGCAAATAATGCACTAAATTTGTGCTAATGGAATGATGTGAGTGAGGACTTTATCTTTCTCCTGTCCACTTCTCTGCCAATCAAGGATTTCAAGGATTGGTTGACATTAATCTTTACCGATGTCAGTTAAGGCCAAAACGCGTCTCTTTCAACTTCAATGCCAAGTCCGTCAAAAGTAAAAAGATAAGTAACGGATGATAAGTAACGGATTTTCCATTCAAACTATCATAAAATTGGCTGATTTTCATAGCTTTAAATTCGATAACAATACAATATTTCCCCAAGCTAACTATCAACCAATATTTAAAGATAAAAGTGAAAACAATTACTATTAAAAACATCAATTTAGGCTTCACTTTCTTGCTTTTTTTTCTCTGGAATAACAGACATCAGCGAATTTGGAAAGTAATCCCAAATCTAATATTCAGTCTATGAGAAACTCTTTGCAGAGTAACATTTGTGTGGAGGCAGGCATTTGATCACGTCCGCGAAAACACTACTCAAGCAGAAAGAAAAAGCAAGAACGTGTTTTGGCAGCATTCTTCGGCAGCTCGGTGCGAAACATGGAAACAGGAGCTCGCATACCACGCACATCAGAAAGAGTGACGCTACAAATTGTTTCGAGGGCTCCCGTTCTGCGCTTACTTTGTTCCATTTCCAAGAAAAAATGGAGAAAAACGTCCCTTGTGGTCTCTATTTTTGAATACCTTGTTTTCATTTTGATTTTTTTTTCTCCCATCGCATGGTGATGAGAGAGAAGCGGAAACGGAGAAAGTAGGAAGTGACATGAGTAACTGGACTAAAGTGGTTGCAAGTAGCTTTCAGAAAGTTAACGACCCGCCAACGTAATTTTTAAGGAGCATTTTTCCTAACCAATTTTTTTTCGTAGTTTAATCTGTTAAGTGGTAAGGTATAAGAAACAGGTGTTTGTCTTACATGAGTTAACGATTTTAAACTCATGAAACTAGGCTATATACATCATGCTAATAACTATATAGTTGCAGTGGCGTTGCAGTAGCGATTCTCTGAAGATACAATCTATTTCGGATTTAGCAATACTCAACCTTTTTTTCCTTGTGGAATAAAGTGAACAAGATCAATATTAAGTCGAAAGGCAATAATGGTAAAAGATTTGAACATGCCTATCTATGTTCGTTAAAATGATGAGGCTAAAGTATTTTCGTGCTCACAATGTCCTCCAAGTTCTCCATCAATACCTCTGGGGGTGGCAAGCTAAACTGAGGGTCTTCTGCTTGGTCCCTGCTTCAAAATTACGAGGACGCACTTGAGCATAAATCGTACTTTCATTCTTGCGGAGCTCAATCCAACGAAAAGAGCACCCCTTTATCTTAATACGAGTAACCTCCGGCTCATATCGTGCTTGGTTTGACCAAGTGGCATAAAACAACAACAACAACCGAGGACTAAGCAGGATTCGGATCTAAATACTGGGGATTCTACATTAGGTTCACCACCTGAACCGGAAGTATGTTTCGCACCCCAGGGCTCTTGATCTCGAAAACGGTTGACACAATAGGCAGTGGCCCTACGTGAACGGTAGCACCGGAAATTTTTTTAATGATGAAATTCCTTTTATTATTATTATTATTATTATTATTATTGTTATTATTATATGAATCAACCAATATTCAAGAAATTCAAGTCTACATTTTTCATATTTCCTATTTTTTATGAATTTAAATAGAATAAATAATGTTCTATACTTATTAAAAATTTTACTAGTTGATTCGACAAAAATTATTAAAATTCTTAATAGACGAAAAATTTTAAAATCAAAAAGCCTTAAAAAAATTAATTTTTTCAATTTCTGCATCTGGACTTTCTAACCGACTTATATAACTCCATTTTATATTTTATGTTGCTATTTTATTTAATTCTTTATCGCAAAAAGTTACTAGCCACGTGACACTTTCTCCAGTATTTTTGTTTTTATCCAACACCCAAACTTATGATTTTTTAAAGAACAGTTTTCAGTCAAAATTTCTAAAGTTGTGTAAGACAATAAAGCGAAAATCACCTTTCGAAGTCTGTCAAAATATGCTATGCTATACTTCAGAAAATATTTTCTCTGTGGTAATCTTAAGGAAAAGAATAGAAGTCTACCGTAAAATATATTAAATATTACAGTAAACTCTTCATTTGAATATAATATATATATATATATATATATATATATATATATATGTGTGTGTGTGTGTGTGTGTGTGTATAACATTCAATATGTACACTTGTAAACAAATTGTGACTTTACTCTATTTCTTTATCCAAATAAGAATTCAATGTAAAAAAAAAATTTAGGTGCTTTCTGAGATAAAAATCCAAAGTATCACATATGGAAAATATAAAAATCTCATTATGTGTTCAGTTTTATCCCAAACATACAATGGTTCCTGAATATTTTCTACAAATACACTTTAAA
>CM063508.1:80497318-80532318 GCA_032207245.1 Pardosa pseudoannulata | reverse complement strand
AAAATATATCCTTGCTCTATTACCGAAAACGTTTTATTATTTATAAAATAAAGAAACGAATTTGTGTATAAATATTTTAATGGATATTGTTTGATTTCCTTAAGGGTTTATTAATGAGATTTTAATTTCCTAAATATTTAATTTACTTGTCGCTTATTCAGTAGGTGGTAAAATATATCACTTTACACATGTGGTGTTTCTCTGAAGAGAAATATATTACTTGAATAGACGTAATTTCCAATGCAAATGTTTGGATAGACAATATGTGTAGATGACCTATCTTATTAGTTCCGTTTCTTTTTCAATAGTATGAACAGCAGACTATATAAAAGATAATCTTGATAAAATAAAATGAATAATCTCTTTCCATTATAAATATGACACAAAAAAAATTTGATATAGAATGTTCCCAATTTTGCTTTGTGGACCATTCTTGCCTATAGCAAAATATATCCTTGCTCTATTACCGAAAACGTTTTATTATTTATAAAATAAAGAAACGAATTTGTGTATATATTTTAATGGATATTGTTTGATTTCCTTAAGGGGATATTAATGAGATTTTAATTTCCTAAATATTTAATTTACTTGTCGCTTATTCAGTAGGTGGTAAAATATATCACTTTACACATGTGGTGTTTCTCTGAAGAGAAATATATTACTTGAATAGACGTAATTTCCAATGCAAATGTTTGGATAGACAATATGTGTAGATGACCCATCTTATTAGTTCCGTTTCTTTTTCAATAGTATGAACAGCAGACTATATAAAAGATAATCTTGATAAAATAAAATGAATAATGTCTTTCCTTTATAAATATGACACAAAAAATATTTGATATAGAATGTTCCCAATTTTGCTTTGTGGACCATTCTTGCCTATAGCAAAATATATCCTTGCTCTATTACCGAAAACGTTTTATTATTTATAAAATAAAGAAACGAATTTGTGTATATATATTTTAATGGATATTGTTTGATTTCCTTAAGGGGATATTAATGAGATTTTAATTTCCTAAATATTTAATTTACTTGTCGCTTATTCAGTAGGTGGTAAAATATATCACTTTACACATGTGGTCTTTCTCTGAAGAGAAATATATTACTTGAATAGACGCAATTTCCAATGCAAATGTTTGGATAGACAATATGTGTAGATGACCTATCTTATTAGTTCCGTTTCTTTTTCAATAGTATGAACAGCAGACTGTATAAAAGATAATCTTGATAAAATAAAATGAATAATGTCTTTCTATTATAAATATGACACAAAACATATTTGATATAGAATGTTCCCAATTTTGCTTTGTGGACCATTCTTGCCTATAGCAAAATATATCCTTGCTCTATTACCGAAAACGTTTTATTATTTATAAAATAAAGAAACGAATTTGTGTATAAATATTTTAATGGATATTGTTTGATTTCCTTAAGGGTTTATTAATGAGATTTTAATTTCCTAAATATTTAATTTACTTGTCGCTTATTCAGTAGGTGGTAAAATATATCACTTTACACATGTGGTGTTTCTCTGAAGAGAAATATATTAATTGAATAGACGTAATTTCCAATGCAAATGTTTGGATAGACAATATGTGTAGATGACCTATCTTATTAGTTCCGTTTCTTTTTCAATAGTATGAACAGCAGACTGTATAAAAGATAATCTTGATAAAATAAAATGAATAATGTCTTTCCATTATAAATATGACACAAAACATATTTGATATAGAATGTTCCCAATTTTGCTTTGTGGACCATTCTTGCCTATAGCAAAATATATCCTTGCTCTATTACCGAAAACGTTTTATTATTTATAAAATAAAGAAACGAATTTGTGTATAAATATTTTAATGGATATTGTTTGATTTCCTTAAGGGAATATTAATGAGATTTTAATTTCCTAAATATTTAATTTACTTGTCGCTTATTCAGTAGGTGGTAAAATATATCACTTTACACATGTGGTGTTTCTCTGAAGAGAAATATATTACTTGAATTACGTAAATTCCAATGCAAATGTTTGGATAGACAATATGTGTAGATGACCCATCTTATTAGTTCCGTTTCTTTTTCAATAGTATGAACAGCAGACTATATAAAAGATAATCTTGATAAAATAAAATGAATAATGTCTTTCCTTTATAAATATGACACAAAAAATATTTGATATAGAATGTTCCCAATTTTGCTTTGTGGACCCTTCTTGCCTATAGCAAAATATATCCTTGCTCTATTACCGAAAATGTTTTATTATTTATAAAGTAAAGAAACGAATTTGTGTATATATATTTTAATGGATATTGTTTGATTTCCTTAAGTTGATATTAATGAGATTTTAATTTCCTAAATATTTAATTTACTTATCGCTTATTCAGCAGGTAGTAAAATATATCACGTCATTTATTTTTTTTCCTTACTTTACACACGTGGCCTTTCTCTGAAGAGAAATATATTACTTGAATAGACTTAATTTCCAATGCAAATGTTTGGATAAACAATATGTGTAGACAGTATAGCTTATTAGTTCCATAATTCTTATTAATAAAAATGACTTTTCAATAGTAGCAGAGAGTATAAAAATAATCTTGATTAAAAATTTTCTGCCCTTAGGATGTTTTTTATTCGTTCTGATGTTTTATATTTCTTTTAATTTTTTAATATTCAAAAACTAAAGAGGAAAACAAAATTAAGTATAGAAATTTTAATGAATCTTATTTGCTTTTCAAGGGGGTATATAATAGGCTTCTAATTTTCTGTATCTTTAATTTGCTTTTTGTTTATTTAGTAGATAGGGAAAGATATCACATCCTTTATTTTTTCATTACATTGCATGTGTAAGTTTTTGAAGGAAAAAAAATATGAAACGTGAATTGATGATATGAAACGTGAAAACAGCAAACGGTATAAAGGAGTATAAAAAAGGTTTAAAAATTGAGCTCTTATTTATGATGTTTTTCTTTTTTATATGCGAGGCAAAAAATTATTCAATAAAAGCTACTTAGAATAGTCTGATTTTTGCTTCTTTTTAGTACACCTATCTATATGTTCAATAATTTATCTATCCAAATTTTCTATATATTCAAATAATCTCCTTATATTAATTATAAACTAAAGCGGAAAAGCAACATTAAGTATACATATTTGTATAAATGTTATTTGTTTTGATGAAGTTATATTAATGATACTTTGATTTTCTAGAACATTCGTTATCTTTTTTGTTTATTTAGTAAGCTGTAAAATATATAACATCTTTTATTTTTGCTTTTACATCTGTGACCTTTCCTATAAGAATAAATATATGACACGTCCGTTTACTTAATTTCCAATGCAAATGTTTGGATAGCCAATACGTGTAGATGTTCTCTCCTATTAATCTACCCTCTCTATTAGTTGAGATCTTTTTTTCAACAGTATGGACAGTAAAAGTATAAAGAAAAATCTACGTCAAAAAACAATTTTTCCCTTAGTTGTGGTACTTCTTTTATTTTAAATATGATTCGAGAAATATTTGATGAAAAATACATAGAATGATCCCCTTTTTTGATTATTCCATTTATTTTTCACAGGTTGTTCTTAAATGTACCGAGTGTTTACTCTTATACTATTATTTTTCATACTATTATTAATGTGAACTAAATAGGAAAAATAAAATTAAATATATTTTACAAATCTAATTTGTTATCCCTGTAGATATAACAAAATTTACTGAATTTTACATGTAAAAAATATATAGCACATCAATCAATAAAATTTACTTATAGCAAAATATATGAAATATGGGTTTTCCTACTATTACTGTTAATACTAACATAAATTAAAGGTAAAAAGTAAAATTAAATATAAATTTTTTTTGTTTTTCTTGAAATTACTATTACAAACAAAGCATACTAAATTGTACATATATCAAACGTATTGCATACATACGAATATAAACTTATAACAAAATATACCGAAAGTGCAATTTCATTAACGGTTAAATAAATGAATGCAGGAAGACAAAAATAAATATAAAATTTTTTATAAACCTAATTTGTTTTCTCAGGATGTATTTTAACGATATTTTTATTTTTTTTATTTTTTCTTTGATTTGTTTCTTCTATATGCAGTAAAATATATATTCAAAACCTATAGCATACATAAAAGAATAAACTTATATAATCAAAATATACTGAGTTTTGTTTTTCATCAAAATTTATATAAACTAAAGAGGGAAAATAAAATTAATTATTAACATTTTTTAACTCATTTTATATAACTTTGTAGGGTTTTCTTTGGATTTATTTTAACAAATACTTTTTTTCCTTGGTCTTTAGTTTGCTTTTAGTTTATTCAATATGTAGTAAATTGTATAGAAAACCTATAGCATATATAAAAGCATAGACTTATACATATCAAAATAAACCAAGTTTTGTTTTTTATTAATATTTATATAAACTAAAGAGGGAAAATAAAATTAAATATTACTATTTTTATAACTCTTTTTAATATCTTTTTGTATGGTTTTCTTTGAATTTATTTTAATGAGAATTTGAATTATTTTCTTGGTCTTTAGTTTAATATTAGTTTATTCAATATGAATTAAAATGTATAGCAAATCCTATAGCATATATAAAAGCGTAGACTTATACATATCCAAATACACCAAGTTTTGTTTTTTATTAACATTTATATAAACTAAAGAGGGAAAATAAAATTAAATATTAACATTTTTAAACTTTTTTTTATATTATTTTATAGGGTTTTCGTTGGATTTATTTTAACGAGAATTTCAATTATTTTCTTGGTATTTAGTTTGATTTCAGTTTATTCAATATGCAGTAAAATGTTTAGCAAATCCTATAGCATATATAAAAGCATAGACTTATATCAAAATACACCAAGTTTTGTTTTTTATTAACATTTATATAAACTAAAGAGGGAAAATAAAATTAAATATTAACATTTTTAAACTCTTTTTTATATCATTTAATAGGGTTTTCTTTGGATTTATTTTAACGAGACTTTGAATTATTTTCTTGGTCTTTAGTTTGATATTAGTTTATTCAATATGCAGTAAAATGTATAGCAAAATCTATAGGATATATAAAAGAATAAACGTATATATATATATATATATATATATATATATATATATATATATATATATATATATATACTGAGTTTAGTTTTTCATGAAAATTTATATAAACTAAAGAGGGAAAATAAAATTAAATATTAACGTTTTTATAACTAATTTTTATATAACTTTGTAAGGTTTTCATTGGGTTTATTTTAACGAGATTTTCAATTATTTTCTTGGTCTTTAGTTTGATATTGGTTTATTCAATATTCAGTAAATTGTATAGCAAATCCTAAAGCATATATAAAAGCATAGACTTATACATATCAAAATAAACCAAGTTTTGTTTTTTATTAATATTTATATAAACTAAAGACGAAAAACAAAACCAAATATTAACATTTTTATAACTCATTTTTATATAATTTTGTTGGGTTTTCTTTGCATTTATCTTAACGAGAATTTGAATTGTTTTCCTAGTCTTTAGTTTGCTTTTTGTTTATTCATTAGGCAAAAAAATATATAGAACACCTGTAACATACATAAGAGTATAAACTTTCATACAGCAAATCATATCAAATGTTGAATTCATTAAAGATTATATGAACTAGAGAGAAAAAACAAAATTAAGACATAATAAACATTTAAATAAATCTATTTTTTTTCTCTGTATGTATTTCAACGAGAATTTGAATTATTTTCTTGGTCTTTCATTTGTATTTTATTTATTCAATAGGAAGTAATATATATATCATTCATAAAATGCTTCATAAAAATATATATCTTTCCCGATGAGGAGTGTTTCATCACGAATCTCTAAATCCATTCTTTGTTTCTAAAGAAGCAACTTGAAACATAATCAAAGATTCAGAATTAAACTAGCAAAAACTACTAAATGATTCAAATTTATGTTTTTTGCCTCAGTTTAATAAAAAGAACTCTTATCAGAATGGGATTTGAAATACTTCTGAGCGATGAAATATCGATGCGCTCTTAAAAATAAAGCCTCGCTAAATGATAAGATTATGGATTTTAAAATAATTCCTGATGGGTTGCATCATTTATCTCATACTTTTTGAGTACGGTTAAAATAAGAGAACTCGAAAAATAAATTTCGTGAAAAAAAATGGGATCTTGTAATCTAAAGTGGTCCTTCCCCTACAATATTTTGTTTAATCAAAATCTAATATAAGAAGACGTTTTAAAAATCATATATAAATAAACAATAACCTAAATCAATAACTCTTAAATCAAAGAAAATAAATGAAAGGTGTGCTTTTCAGTCACCTGCAAATGTTTTATTATTATTATTATTATTATTATTATTATTATTATTATTATTATTATTTTATTACTATTCAGAACTAAAGAGAATGAAAATTTATCTAAGCTTCAAAACAGCAGTCTACTATGCTCACCATCTTTATAATTGAGAAATATGGTGTTTGGGTCTTATTTAAAACATTTTTGTGCACAACTTTCTAGTATATTTATTATGTCTACTATGCTCAACACTTTTATAATTGAAAAATATGGTTTTGGGGTCTTATTTGAGACATTTTTGTACAAAGCTTTCTAGTATATTTACTATGTCTACTATGATCAACACTTTTATAATTGTGAAATATGGGGTATGGATCTTATTTAAGAGTATTTTTGTAAAAAGCTTTCTAGTATATTTACTATATCTACTATGCTCACCATCTTTATAATTGAGAAATATGGTGTTTGGGTCTTATTTAAAACATTTTTGTGCACAACTTTCTAGTATATTTATTATGTCTACTATGCTCAACACTTTTATAATTGAAAAATATGGTTTTGGGGTCTTATTTGAGACATTTTTGTACAAAGCTTTCTAGTATATTTACTATGTCTACTATGATCAACACTTTTATAATTGTGAAATATGGGGTATGGATCTTATTTAAGAGTATTTTTGTAAAAAGCTTTCTAGTATATTTACTATATCTACTATTCTCACCACTTTTATAATTGAGAAATATTGTGTTTGGGGCTTATTTAAGAGCCTTTTTGTACAAAGCTTTCTAGTATATTTACTATGTCTACTATGATCAACACTTTTATAATTGTGAAATATGGGGTATGGATCTTATTTAAGAGTATTTTTGTAAAAAGCTTTCTAGTATATTTACTATATCTACTATTCTCACCACTTTTATAATTGAGAAATATTGTGTTTGGGGCTTATTTAAGAGCCTTTTTGTACAAAGTTTTCTAGTATATTTACTACCCTCTAGTATGCTCACCACTTTTATAATTGAGAAATATGGTTTTGGGGTCTTATTTGAGACATTTTTGTACAAAGTTTTCTAGTATATTTACTCTATCTACTATGATCAACACTTTTATAATTGAGAAATATGGTCTTTGGATCTTATTTAAGAGCATTTTGTACAAAGCTTTCTACTGTATTTACTATATCTACTATGGTCACCACTTTTATAATTGAGAAATATAGTATTTGTGTCTTATTTAAGAGCATTTTTGTACAAAGCTTTCTAATATATTTACTATGTCTACTATGCTTAACACTTTTATAATTGAGAAATATGGGGCATGGGTCTTATTTAAGAGTATTTTTGTACAAAGGTTTCTAATATATTTACTACACCTACTATGCTCACCACTTTTATAATTGAGAAATATGGTGTTTGGGGCTTATTTAAGAGCCTTTTTGTACAAAGTTTTCTAATATATTTACTACGTCTACTATGCTCACCACTTTTATAACTGAGAAATATGATCTTTGGCTCTCATTTGAGACATTTTTTACAAAGCTTTCTAGTATATTTACTATATCTACTATGCTCACCACTTTTATAATTGAGAAATATGGTCTTTGGCTCTTATTTAAAACATTTTTGTGCAAATCTTTCTAGTATATTTCTTATGTCTACTATGCTCACCACTTTTATAACTGAGAAATATAGTCTTTGGGTCTTATTTAAGACATTTTTGTATAAAGCTTTCAAGTATATTTACTATATCTACTATGCTCACCACTTTTATAATTGAGAAATATGGTCTTTGGCTCTTATTTAAAACATTTTTGTGCAAATCTTTCTAGTATATTTCTTATGTCTACTATGCTCACCACTACTATAACTGAAAAATATAGTCTTTGGGTCTTATTTAAGACATTTTTGTATAAAGCTTTCTAGTATATTTGCTATATCTACTATGCTCACCACTTTTATAATTGAGAAATATAGTCTTTGGGCCAATATTGAGAAATATAGTATTTAGGAATATTTTTGTACAAAGCTTTCTAGCATATTTACTATATCTACTATTCTCACCACTTTTATAATTAAGAAATATGGTCTTTGGGGCTTATTTAAGAGCCTTTTTGTAAAAAGTTTTCTAGTATATTTTATATATACTAAACAGGTGGATTTTTACAGTGATGGGGACGGTACTAAATAGATGTATAGTTGAGGAGATCCTTCGGTTACATTTTAAAAAGCTGGTATCATTTTGCCTCTAAAATTTTCTTATACAATTAAATATTTATTATCCTAGATTTAATCAATAAAATTGTCAATAAATATATAGCCAATAAAAACGTTTTCCAAGATAACAAACCGTTTTGTTTTTCAAATACATTAAATCAAATTTCCTTCGTATTACCATGCATATTTAAAGTACTTTATTTAAAAGTCAAAATCTTCGTGTATCAGTTATTATTGTTAAATGCATGTAGGAAAGGAAATAGAGTGGTTATATAGATTAAAATTTGAATGTAATTCAAATATTTATAATTTATCGCGCTAAAACAAGATTTTTTAAGAACAGGGTAACTTACGATATTTCATTCATATTTATGAGTATATCATTCTCAAATTATACATTTTATATCTGAAATAATAAAACCTAATATAATATCTAAAATAATAAAACCTAATTCTAACTTTTCTGACTAAATAAAAATTTTAAGTCTTGAAAGTTTTATTCTGAGAAAAATAATCTTATGTATATAGTATCAAGTATTGGTTATTTGAAATAAAATGTACACATTTAAATTAAGGTTTTGTAGCCTTACTTTTTGATCATTTCTGGTCCTATATTTCAATGTTTCGAAAAATCTTGACAAAATTAATTTGTTTTGTCATATATCTGTATGCTCATAAATTAAAGCTATGAATCAGGAATTCATTTCATAGATTGCATTAGCTATGGTCAGTATAAATTTTAAAACTATAAAGTTAAAAACCTAGCATGATACACATTTGTGTGTCAATTAATCAACATACTAGAATCTAAAAAAGAAGTGAAACGTATAAACTATATTTTATTGCCATACCAGGAATAATTATTAAGATTAGCATTTAAGATTGTAGTTATGTAACAGAATATACTATGTAAATATAAAAACTGTAAATTTTTTTAATAAACTTAGGAATATATTTTTACTTGCATGTAGTGCTTTGGGTTATTTGTTAATCCGCATTTATATATATATATATATATATATATATATATATATATATATATATATATATATATATGTATATATATATATATATGTATGTATTTATATACGTATGTATATATATATACATATATATATATATATATATATATGATATATAATATATATATGTATATATATATATTTATATATATATATATTATATATATTTATATTATTTATTTATATTTATATATATATATATATATATATATATATATATATATATATATATATATATATATATATATATATATATATATATATATATATATATATATATATATATATATATATATATATGTATGTATGTATATATATATATGTATATATATATGTGTGCATGTGTATATATATATATGTATGTATGTATATATATATATATATATATATATATATATATATATATATATATATATATATATATATATATATATATATATATATATATATATATATATATGTATATATATATATGTATGTATGTATATACGTATGTATGTATGTATATATATGTATATATATATAAGTAGTACGTTGGAAAACTCCCATGTTCAGGGTAATGAAATAGTTTAAAATATCATTTTTTTAATTGTAATTTAAAGTCAACGTTTAATATTATTGTACATATAGCACGTCCTTTTCTAATTCTCTCCCAATATTCTTATGAATCTTTCTTTATACTTTCTTTCATATAGATTTTTATGATTGAACCTGGGAGCTTAATATGTTTATAGTTAATTGATTTTGTAGCATTCTGTGCTCAATTATATAGGTATCCATTTCCAGTAATTCCCATATGCGATTTAATCCAAATTATAATAATTTCTCTCTTAACAACACTTTTGCATTCTTCCTGCAACTGGATTATTAAATTAAAATACATGAACTAAAAAAGACATGACTTTAATCGCCATTATAAACGCTTTAGATTGGTAAAATCTAAATCGTTTAGTTGAAAAAAAACTGAGAGATAAATAGCCGAACGGGGCAAACCATAAAGTCATAACGTGAAACCTAATTAGCCCTGTGACAGATAACAAGTTCTTTTACCGGTAAGAAAGTTTTTTGGTGTGGATAGTCATTGGGCGGCGAAGTCTATCAAAAGTAATGATGATATTTTCCCAATATAATAATGTTATTTCTCTCCACGACAAGGTACTTTTTCTCTCTACATCTCTCGACAACGCTGTGATGTTAGTAGTTGAATGATAGAGGATTTCTGGAAACTGATTTATTTGGAGAATTTATTCTGTAACCCGATACCCAAACTTTTAGGATTCATAGAGTTTTCTATTCCTGTCCTAATCATTTTACGGAGAATAATCTAAAACTTTTGAACATTTGAAAGATGAAATTTAAAATTAATAGAAGCAGTAAAAAGCTACTACAGTTAATGGTAATCGATATAACATAGCATAGTCTAATTCGATAAAACTGACAGCGGTTAAAAGAGAAATAATATTTATAAATTATCGGAGTCACTTAATGGTATTATTTGAAAAGTTACAGTCTTTTTTTTTAGCACGGGCAGTCACTTAGTAAAATAGAACGATTTCTAGACAGATTTAAATGCATTAATTCCATCCTATTTTTAAAAAAAAATTTAAATTTTCAAAGACAGAAACAAAATTACTAATACACGGCAATAATTATTTTCTATAAAATTTAAAGAAGGACATAGCAGTAATTGTCTTACAATCAATGTTTTATTTTCTCAGGAAAAAGAAACCGAAAGATAAATGTCTTTCGAAATTAAAACAGTTTAAGTATGTCCACATATTGAAAAGACCTTACTGAAAAAAAATTATTCTAAATGAAATCAAATCAAATGGTTGTTCCTGTAAATTAGTAAGCTACTTTTTAAAAAATATTTTAAATCAAATCAAATCAAATAGTTGTTCCAGTAAATTAGTAAGCTACTTTCAAAAAAAATGTCTAAATGAAATAAAATCAAGTGTTTTTTTCCAGTAAACTAGTAAGTTACTTTTCAAAAAAAATATTCTAAACGAAATCAAATCAAATGGTTGTTTCCGTAAATTTGTAAGCTACTTTGAAAATAAATTTCTAAATGAAGTGAAATCAAATGGTTGTTCCAGTAAATTAGTAGGCTACTTTTAAAATAAATTTCTAAATGAAGTGAAATCAAATGGTTGTTCCAGTAAATTAGTAGGCTACTTTTAAAAAAAATTATTCTAAATGAAATCAAAGGGTTGTTCCAGTAAATTTTAAGCTAATTTTAAAAGAATATTATTCTAAATGAAATGAAATCAAATGGTTGTTCTAGTAAATCAGTAAGCCACTTTAAAAAAAAAATATTCTAAATGAAATCAAATCAAATGGTTGTTCCCGTAAATTTGTAAGCTACTTTGAAAATAAATTTCTAAATGAAATGAAATCAAAGGGTTGTTCTAGTAAATTAGTAAGCTACTTTAAAAATAAATTATTCTAAATGAAATCAAATCAAATGGTTGTTCCAGTAAATTAGTAAGCTACTTTCAAAAAAATTATTCTAAATGAAATCAAAGGGTTGTTCCAGTAAATAAGTAAACTACTTTTAAAAAATATTCTAAATGAAATCAAATCAAACGGTTGTTTCCGTAAATTAGTAAGCTACTTTTAAAAAAAATTGTTCTAAATGAAATCAAATCAAATGGTTTCTCCAGTAAATTAGTAGGCTATTAAAAAAATATTCTAAATGAAATAAAATCAAATGGTTGTTCCCGGAAATTATTAAGTTACTTTAAAATATTCCTATTTTCCTTTCAGACCGTTAAGTTAGATTAGTCTAGAGGGCTACGGTCTACTTTTCTACCGATTTAGAGTACCCAAGAAGATTTATGGCAATATTGGAATTCAAACTCACGAACTCCGAAAACCATTTCAACCATCATTCGGCCAAATCATTAAGAGAACTGTGAATGATTATTAGAGTTATGAAACTTGATACGCATATACATTAAAATATAACTACACAAATTCCATTTTAAAACCTTTTAAAAATTAGACTATTTTTTAAAAAACTTTTTAAAATATTTCGGTTATCTTTAAAATGTTCCATACAAATTAGTTTTAAATTTTATATGTCATTATTACTTTAAATTATCTTTTGAAAGTCTATAGATAACTGCTAAAACTAAGATATAAAAATAAATAAAATATATTGTTATAATATAATGTTATAAAATAAAATATAGTGCTGTAAAAAGCTATAAAATAAAATATAGAGCTCGTTTTAATCTAAATTAGGTTCACTGATTGCAAAAGATAATTAGCTTCTATTTAATATAAAAAATTGGATTCTGATATACATACTTAACACTAAAACTGCGGGATGGGTCATTTTGAACCCAAAGTCATTTTGTATCCAATTTTCTAAAAAAGTTACTAACGAAACTGAGATCAATTTCTTGACTTTTCCTAATTTCATACCCATAAAAATCTATAAAAATATGATATTGAAGAATCTGTGCATATGCGAAAAATGGAAAATTACTAAGCTACCAACGAAACTGTAGATATTTGTTCTAACTTTAAAATAGCATTATATAGAAAATGTACAAAATATATATAAAGAAAGGTTTTCCAAACTGCGCCTGAACTGGGTAAGTAACCTTAACTGGTAAAAAAATAAATAATTCCATTAAATTTATTATTCCATAATTCCATCCTATTTTTCTAAATATACAAATTTTTCGATATTGCAATATTTTATTATTTTCTATTAATTATTATAATAAAGGAATGTATAAAAATGAATAAATATCATTGCGTATAAACCCGGTGTACTTTTTGAATAACAAAAAATCCATATTAATTGGAGTAAGTTTGACCGAGCGTGTGGTTTTAGGTATATCAAAATCACTGCTCTGGTGTTAAAAAATTTGCGGTTAATGTTATTTATATTTTTTTCACTAGATGTATTTATTAAATGTTTTTGATGTATTGTTTCTTATAACAAAACTTAATAATTAGTATAAAATGATACTTTTGTTAATCATCTAGTTTACAAATTTCAAAAACTTTTCTCGAGTAATTCGACATATTTTTTTATTGGTGCTCATATTTTATGTTTTTTAATGTTTTCTTCATAAGAAAAATAATATTTTTTATAAAGTTAGACCCTTAATACTGATATAATAAATATTTTTATTTTAAATAAAGTAAAACTTTTTATTTTACATTATATCAAAAATAGCTGATGGATGACGATTCTTTAGCACGAAAATCTAAGTCGTCATTAAAATAGTTATTTTTTATTGATATTAGAATAAAAATGTTCTGCTCTGTTTAAAATAAAAATTAATTAACATTATAATCATTAATAATATCTAATATATAAAAATTATTTAGCTTTCTATTATGAAGTAAGCCAAAAAAAGCATTATATATATATATATATATATATATATATATATATATATATATATATATATATATATATATATATATATATATATATATATATATATATATATATATATTATATTATATATATATAATATTTATATAATTTATATATAATATATATTTTATCTATAAATATTTATATATATTTATATATATATATATATTATAAAAAAGAAGATAAATTAATAGTTAAACAATGTTTTAAAACTCTTTTATATAACAAAATAAATGAAAAAGACCCACCCTCGCGTAAGCTTTTGGGATCATCGGTCAGGCGGAAGAATTTTTGAGCTATTTGACCTTGCTTGCAAACAGATAAGTTTCAGTCAATGCGTGGACATGAATCAACACCTTTTCCACTCATAGCACCGATAACAATGAAAATAGCAGGTTTTGCTTTTAGAAGAAACGATGATTTAATAAATATTATTATCAAGAAGACTGTTTTCGATTCACCTTAACTCTGTATCACGAAATCACACACACACTATATATAAATATATATATATATATATATATAAATATATATATATATAATATATATATAAATATATATATATATATATATATTTATATATATATATATATGTATATATATAATTTATAAACATATATATATAGTAAATGTATATTTTAAATATATATATATATTAAAAATATATATATATATATATTATGTATAATATATATATAATATATATATATTATGATATTAATAATATATATATATAAAATATATATATATAATATATATATATATTATAATATTATATATATATATATATAATATAATATATTATATAATATATATATATATATAATATATATATATAATGTTATATATAATATAAATATATATATATATATATATATATTATATATATATATATATATAATCTATAAAAATAAAGATATTATACAAAATAAGTTAAAATATTATGTCAAAAAATTAATAAGTAATATATTCATATTTTAATAATAATAATATAATAAATATATTTTTGTATATATAATAAAATATATTATATTAAAGAATATAATTATAATATATAAAATATAAAATAAAATATTATATATTTTAATACAATTTATAAATATTTTTTATAATGCTAACTTAATTATTATTTTTTTTATATTACTAACATCTGAATAGATATTTTAAAAGAATTTAAATCTCCTGTAATTATATGCATTATTAAAATATAATGGAAAAAAAATATCAGATTAAAATCTCAAAAGTTGTATTCAGGAAGATTTTTACCCAGATGCAAGAATAAAGAAGATTTATTATTGGTCATAATACGCATTTTAAGATTGTATCTTAACAATTAGTTTATTTGAGTTTAATCTAGTTAAGGAATTTTAAAACTTTTGATGTTCCAAAGAAAAAAATTTGTATGATGATGCAATTTTGAAGAGGATAGTAAGTATTAAAATCTTAGGTATCAATCGCTGACGGAAGTCTAAAGACCGCTGTAAGCTTCATGGGACATCCGCCTGTGAATGTAGCATTTAAAGACGAAAAAGTATAGTAAAATCTTATGTTTAAAAGTTTTTCTATTTAAGAGTTTATAAATATTTTTATTTTAAAATTACAGATATTTCTTAAATGTTTGGTTTACAGAATAAAACAGATATTTTGTTTCAGTTAGACGTCAAAATATAATTTTTAATGTATTGTTTTCAAAATTTATCTGGTTGTTATTTTATGTTATAATAAAAATATACCCCTTGAACTGACCAAAAAGACAATTATTTGAAGTTATAGTGTTATTAAAAATTTTACAAATTCATGTTAAAATGAGCATAACATTTTATTTTATGAGAAATCGATAAAAGAGTTTAAAAATGAAGATTTTAAATCTCGAAAGGTCCTATGAAGTTTCATTAGTTTATAGAACTTTAAATAAAATTATTCTTTAGCAAACATACTTTTGAAAAAGTGTGAAGCTGTAAGAAATATCTATTAAATCTGTATTATTCTCTGTGTACTTAATAAGTATTTTTACATTTTTATTAATATAAGTTTATTACTAAATTAAATTCATTAATAAATTTTTTGTTGACCTTTAATGCTCACATTTTATACTAATTTGAGTGAAGTTCTGCAAATGCGTCACATGCGATGCAAAATTCAACTTCTAGCAGACGTAACAAATCATCTATGAAGAGTGGGAGCTAATTCAGTTTTTGAATTACTTGACAGAAATTATATTCTTTTTTACAGTATAGTTCTGTTTCTGATATCTGGAAAATTATTATCAGTTCGAAGGAAGAAATATTTTCAGACCGAATTCTGCCTTTATCCCATAAGATTTGGTAAATGCTTTACTGCCTTCTAAATGCCTTTGCTGTAAATTAAATATTCGATGAGGCAAATGCATAAAAATATTATTTTAAACAGTTAATTTGATCCTTAAAATTTTAAAATGGGAATAGAAACCAGGGCGTTCTGGGGAATTAGTGAGAGTAGGCATCCAATCCTAAAAACTCCACAGGTGGCAAAGAATATGACAAAATGGCCTGTTAACTAACGTACTTGCCCCATTTTGCCCTACTATCCATTATTTTTTACTTGAAATAATGACTATTTAGGTAATAAGTTCTAATTAAATATATATTATATTAATTAGTACTTATTACCAATTTTCAATTTTTTTTAAATAGCGGGTAAATTCCGGCAAACCGGCATTCGAATTTTTATTCACCGAATTTCTGGTTAGTGGAAAATTCTGTCTAATTCTAAACTCTAGAACAGACTTCATTGAAAAATATTTGTTGTTTACATAGAGTTTATGGACTTATTAACTTCTGCGCAGCCCTTCTGAACTGGTCGTTCCCTGGATACTGGGCGCTACATTGAAGCCCTTTGGGTGTATGACCACGCCCTCGTTTAATGAGGGTGGGGTCGTCAAAGAAGCGGCCGCCGCCCTGGGACAGCCTGTTGAATGCAGACGACGCACTGCGGGAGTTTGGATGGGGCGCTTCTTTGAATCTTTAACTACGAACTACGTCTCCTGTATAAACATCAACAACGAGGGCGCTGTGTAATGGAGGAAAGTTGCCAAACATACCTCCTAATGATTGTCTCACATACGTGAATTCCATATCGTAAAAATTAATTTTTAATGTTTCCAGGGAGTGCTTAATTGAATAGCTTTTCTCCCGAGTTCACACAGGAAAGGCGTTAAAAATATCTTAATCGGCTGAAATATTTATAATTGTTACGTTGCTATGCATGTTCAAAAACGATCAAACAAAGTAGAATAAGATGGGTTTGGAGCACTACGGTCTACTATTTTGCTTCACAAGTTATTTATGATTAGAAATAGAACAGATTGTGCTATTGATTTTTTAAAGATAGAATTTGAAATCATTTTCACCTTCTGTTTTCATTTGTGGCTATAAGTTTTATCATTAAAATAATTGAACTTGATTTTAAGTTTTGTTTTACTTTCTAAAATCAAAATTCTCTCTCTACTAAGTCATAATTAGGTTATTCTTGATTAGCAGTACAAAGTACATCCATCGTAAAGCTTCGATATATATATATATATATATATATATATATATATATATATATATATATATATATTATATATATATATATATATATATATATATATATATATATATATATATATATATATATATATATATATATATATATATATATATATATATATATATATACATATATACATATATACATATACATATATACATATATATACATATATATATATATATATATATATATACATATACATATATACATATATATATATATATATATATATATATATATATATATATATATATATATATATATATATATATACATATGTATATATATATGAATATTTGTAATAATGTTTGGAAGTTTTTAAACATTTTTAAAAAATAATTACTCTACAATATAACATTTTTTATACCAAATGAAATAAAATACATTTTTAAATGATTGGTACATTTATTTCTACTATATAACATCTTACTTATAATATCTTAAATAAATATTTTTTATAATTGCAAGTTATTATTTTGGAAAGCGATATTTAAATGCACTTTTGTTAAAAATATTTTAAAGCTCATATTTAAGGGGACAAATAATTTATTTTTAAGTTTAATTTATTACGCTACAGAGATTTAGTGGAATTAGGCAAAATCTACTGTAATATAGAAAGTTCAAATCAGATACTTTGTATCGTCATCCCTAAAAAGTAAGAATAATGGACTTGTTCTTTGAAGGAATGTTCTATAACTTAGTTTATTCTTCCAAATTTTTTGTTTAAGACGAAATAAAATTAATTTTAATATAATTTATAATATCTAAATTAAATTTTTTTTATAATTACTAGTTATTGTGTTGGAATGCAATATTTAAATGCGCTTTTATTAAGAATATTTTAAAGCTCATTTAAGGGGACAAATAATTTATTTTTATGATCAATTTATTACACTAAAGAGATTTATTAGGCAAAATTTACTGCAATAGCATAGAAAGTTCAAATTAGATACTTTGTATAGTCATCCCCAAAAAGTAAGAATAGTGGACTTGCTCTTTGAAGGAATGTTCTTTAATTTAGTTTATTCTTCCAAATTTTTTTGTTTCGGACGAAATAAAATTAATTTTAATATAATTAATTTATAATATCTTAATTAAATATTTTTTATAATTACGAGTTATTGTTTTGGAATGCAATATTTAAATGCTCTTTTATTAAGAATATTTTAAACCTCATTTAAGAGAACAAATAATTTATTTTTATGATTAATTTATTACATTACATATATTTAGAGGTATTAAGCAAAACCTACTGCAATATCATAGAAAGTTCAAATTAGATGCTTTGTATAGTCATCCCCAAAAAGTAAGAATAGGAGACTTTTCTTTGAAGGCATGTTTTATAACTTAGTTTATTCTTCCAATTTATTTTTTTTTTCGGACGAAATAAAATTAATTTTTCAAATGGTATCGTTATCTGTATTATTTATCAGCTGAAATCATAACATCATAATTAAATATTTTTTATAATTTATTTTAATTTTTTATAATTTTTTATTTATTTTATTTTTATAATTTTTTATAATTTTTAATTTATAATTTATTTTATAATTTTTTATAATTTTATATAATAAATAGTCTTAAAAAAACTCACTTAATATTAAATTCCATAATTATGGAATTCAATACTAAATGAGCTTTTTTTAAGATTATTTCAAATCTCCTTAAGGCGGCAAATAATTACTTTTTATGATTTATTTATTACAATACAGGCTAAAATTCAGTGACAATACTGAAGATCTTCTGTTTATCTTTTCAATTATGTATAAAATTTTTAAAACACATTTACAAATCAATATATTAAACTATTTTATATCTTACACTATTTGTCTATTTTTACACAAATTTATAAAGGTAAAATCCGAAACTTCTAAATATACAGGAATGTCAAGTAATATTTTAAATTATAAAATCGATAATCTAGCTTTCTGACACTATAAAAATAAGCGCAATACAATAAATTTCTTAATTTATTGATCTGTTTCTTTCATTTGTAACTATCGTTGTGTTATTGCCATAAGTAGCTCAAATGTGACAACAGATTTTATGAGTCATTGCGATTTTTTAAAAGATCTTTGAAATAAGTGCAGAACTATAAAATTTTATACAGCAAAACATCCGTTATATAGCAATGAGTTGAAAGAAACTATTAATAAATATCAAATTGAATAAAAGATATTATTCTTTGAATAAATGAGTAAAAATCTCGCTTGTGACACGACATCCAAAAAGCTTTTTAACATCACAAAGATTTGTTTGTTTCGTCAGTTTATAAGAAAATTAGATTACAAAAATTCTCCTAGACAGACGAAATTCTTTATGTTTTTATAAAGATATTTTTCAAGATAAATCATTTTACAAGAACAGAATAGAAAGCATAGAGAATAAAATAGATTAAATATATCCTTTCAACCAAATGTATGAATTCATGATTTATTTCAAGATGTAGAGATAATAAGATTTCAGAATGCTCAGTCAGAGGAAAAAGCATATGGTCATCTCTTGCTTCAAATATGTAGTCAGACTGTGTTCGTCTCTGTTGCTAATTTATTATGTGAAAATAAAAGAATTTTTTTTTTTTGGAGATTGTTATACTTAAGTGCCATACTAGATTATCTACAGACAATAGTTTTTTCAGCCTAATTCTATTATGGAAAATTCAAGAAGAATGAGAAACTTTAAAGGCTAGAAGCTTGTACATTTTTTAAAAAAATGGAAAGTGCTAAAGATAACATATTTCTTATTAATGCTAGTATTTATTGTTAGATTAACTTCGCCACCGAATGCTAGATGGCGCTATGGAGCGAGGGGTAAAAACCAAACTATATGTGTATAGGCGCCTCCACACTATGGTTCACTGCAAGCCATCACCACCGTCTGGAGGGGCTTTGGCTTATCGAGGCCGATGGCGGCAGACGATAAAATAGCCTTGGCGGACGATGGCTTCGGAGGCGGTTTTTCTCCAAAGATCAAAGGCAGCCAGATGCGCTACTAAAGTGCGCAGAAGATCCTATGGACGAATCCACGTCTTCGGCTCAATTAGTCGCCCAGCGTGTGGATGCAACCCGTGAACCATCGTTCGAGGTCACCATCAGGAAGTGGTGAACAATTGGCCATAGTGTGGAGGCTACATAGTAGACTAAGTCGGTTAGGACTGGCCGTTGAATTTTAAATGTAATACTATTCATATTCCTATATTCTGTTCTTATTCTTTTATGAAACATGTGTTTAAAGCCTAACATAATTCATAAGCTCCATTTATTCTCCATTTATCGTGACGTGTTGTGTAATAAAAAGAAAGTGTGTGCAACAGCCGTTTTCTGTTTTCATCCCTAATTTAATTTCTACAGATTCTTCATGCAAGTCCCCAGATTTAACAAGAGGTAAGCAGTTACCTCATTGGATTTTTAATTACTGTTAAACATTTACCATTATTATTTAACTTCAAGATAATCCTTAAAACCCAAAGTTCAAGATTTGATTTGTGATTATTCAAATTCGAAATTCATTAACTATTCAATCCGTATTATATGATTTATTGTAAGATGTAGAGATAATAAGATTTTAAAATGATCAGTCAGGGGAAAAAGCATATGGTCATCTCTTGCTTCAAATATGTAGTCAGGTTGTGTTCGTCCCTCTCGTTGATTTATTACAAGAAAATAAAATAAAAAAATTTGAAAACTGTTGTCACGACCGCGAAGTTTAGGTTTGCCGTTTGGCAACGGCTAAAGTGTTTTTTGTTTTTTATAGAAAACCTTTGATGAGTGTGGAAGGATGCGAGAAATTAAAAACGCATCGAAACATTCCACCTTTTGATTTAGATGATTTCGATTTGATGAAAGTAGAAATAGTTCTTAAGGATTTGTGTGGTGTTCGTGTTCGTAAAAATGTGGTGTTACGAACTTTTGAATTTATTTGAGAACTTTCGACATAGAGAATAGAACACTGTTATACTTAAGTGCCATACTAAATTATCTACAGACAATAGTTTTTTCAGCCTAATTCTATTATGGAAAATAAGAAGAATGAGAAACTAAAGGCTAGAAGCTTGTAAATTTTTTAAAAAATGGTAAGTGCCCCAGATAACATATTTCTTATTAATGCTAGTATTTATATCAATCACAAACAAAATGTTTTGTTTCTGTATTCACTTCTTATAAAAATCTGACACTTTTGGGTCCGTGCTACCTACTGTTATTTGAAGCTACATATGAGGGCTAGTTGTATGAAATAGATTACACTATAGATAAAAAGGTTTCTTCAAAACTTATTTTGAACTAATTTTAGAAATAGAATCAAGATATTCGTAGGATTTTAGGTATATAGAAAGGCTCTAGAATAAAAAGACACAAAACGCAGAGTGGATATTCAGGGAAGGGGTAGAAAAACGTGATAAAAACTTCTTCAGCTGATGTTCTGAACAAAGAATAATTTTTAAAAATCTTCAATGGTGAAAACATATTTAAGACTTCTTTTTCGTGACACTTAAATTACACACTTTTTATTACTTTGGTTGTGATTGGACTCCCCATAATATTTGTAATTTCCCTAAAAGTCGCAAAGCTAGTTTCGCTTCTTAAGGTAACTGGGTTCTATCTGAAAAACTCACGTGTTGCCCCGTAGTGGCGACTGGCAACATTAATAACCATAATATATTTTTTTATTATATAGATATCTGGGAACAAACTAAAATCTTTCATGGCTATAGAGCTTCATTTACCATATACCAGGAAGCAAAAAATAGTACATTTGAAGCTTATACAATCTTTAATAGTATTAAAAAGATGATATAAATGTGATTTTAAAAAAACTATAGACGGGATCGTTCTTTCCTCTGATAGTAGCTTGAACCACAGAAATCACTTTCGCGACGACAATTCTATTAAACTAGCAGGTGTGTATCAGGTGTTATTAGCTGAAACTCTCCATTAGCAAGCATGAATCAGTAAAATGTCTTATTTGAATATGAATATCAAAGTACCTCCTCGTGATATCGTACTGATGATTTATTTATCACAGTAAAATATTGTCAGGAAATTTTGCTTAAGGAACTTAAGTAGACACAGTAACTTTGGTGCTGAAAAGTCTTCATTAAAACTGTCTATTTTTTATTAATTATAAAATAAAATATTATGCTTTGTTTAGAATAAAAATTTTCTTAATATCCTCAGTAAGCATTTAATTGCTTAGTTTTGTTATAGTAAGCAATTCATTTTCAATAAAGCATAGACTATACATATAAATTAGAAAAATTAAAAATTATCTTCAGCACAAAGATAACTTTTGCCGTTTGTAAATTAGAAACTTTTTTATATCATATATGAGCTAATTATCTCATTTATTCTCCGAACTTCGATTATATTAATACGATCTATACATTTTATTTGATAGCACGATTAACTAAATTATGTAGTATGCTATTTATCTTTTTTTTTCCGAGCAGTTTTTAATATTTATTTAGATTTGAAATGTTAGAAAAATGTTTTTAAAGTTTTGGTTTTCTTTATTCTGTATGAATAGCGAAGATATTTAATTTGATATAAAAAATTTAATTTCTAATAAATATATTATAAAAGTTATTTTGCGGAAAGGAAAATAATTTTTTTCAAACGGTGTGTATTTTTATGTTATTGTTAAGTGCATACTAATCAAAATGACAAAAATAAATAACTTTGTAAAAGCTAAAACATTATTGAGGAGCTTACAAAAAAAATCATTTTTAAAAGAACGGAACTTGCAGGTTGGAGATTTTTAAGGTTTAACCAAATGGCCCACACTGACAATTGATCTCCTGTTCTGCTATAATACCTTTCGTTTTGATTATATTATTAAATAACCGCTGTAAAAATCAATAAAAAGGGATAAACTTTGTCTAATTCAACCATTTGGTGACGATTACCAAGAACTTGGATTCTAAACTTGCATTTTGAGAACTGGTTTCACTTAATTAAAAATTAGAATACTTTTTGTCCCATTAAGAAACTGCTTTTTCTTTTTGGAATTTGAACTTCATTTGCAAAAGTTGTTGATAGAATATTGATGATAAAGTTTTTATCGTACAATAAAAATAAACCGAAGAATGAATTTAAAATTAATACAAATTACTATATTAAACAATGTGAGAATATATAATATTTAAATGTTTCGAGGATTATGTAAAATAAAATTAATCATTAAATATCTGAATTTGAAGAAATACGAACTTGAAAGTAATAAATAAAATTAGATATTTCAGGCAATGACTGTATAGTGCTAAAAAATATTAAAATGACGTTAAACTATGTAGGTATTGTTTATCCCATGACACCCTTTGTGGCTTTAAAAGCACGTTTGCTGGCTATTTTATTTTTTAACTAAACTATAAAGCCAGAAATCATAATCTTCAATTTAATTTATTACCTTTCCGGTAGCACTTTCCTTTATTAATATTGATCACTACAGAGTAACGTAGATTTTTTTTGCCATTTTATTATGGGAGCACAATATAGGAGGCTGACATTACTTGAGAGGAAAAAAATTAAAAATCTAAAAAATAATACGTGCTTGCATGATAAAAAAAAGTTTTTAAACTTTAAAAATAATATTATAGAAGCTCTGGCTCCAATATGGAAAAAAAAACTACCTATCCTTTCGTTCACTCTCTCTAAACCCTTCCTAGTAACTGAAAGCAAATGCTCTAAGTTAATAGTTTTAACGAAGTTCTTGGATCCTAGACTATACTATCATCTTTCCTACTTTCTGCTAACAGTTAGCAGACCTCTACTAATAAGCCAACGAATGAGAAAACGCCAACGCCCGTGGGGGAGGTCCCTCAAGGCGCTTCCACACTATGGTCCACCTCAAGCCATTACCACCGTCTGGAGGGGGTTTGGCATATCGTGGCCGATGGCGGCAGACGATAAAATAGCCTTGGCGGACGATGGCTTCGGAGGCGGTTTTTCTCCAAAGATCAAAGGCAGCCAGATGCGCAACTAAAGTGCGCAGTAGACCCTATGGACGAATCAATGCGCTCAGCTCATTTAGTGGCCCAGCGTGTGGATGCGACCCGTGAACCATCGTCCGAGGTCACCATCAGGAAGTGGTGAACAACTGGCCATAGTGTAGAGGCTACATCAGATGACGTTGACCCCACACTTTTTCCTGATAGTCCTGGTGGTTTCTATTAGGGGAAGCACAAATACATCCAAGCCTTACACGGGATTGCAAGCTCATCGAGTGAGATCATAATACGCTAACCACTATATCTTCAAATTAATAGTTTGCTATGGGTTGCATTTCGAATAAAAGAATGAAATAAATTTGGCTTTTGCATTTAGAAATTACTTCTTCATTTGCAAATAAAAAGGATCCTTCAGAAATAAAAAAGGATCTTTTGAAAAAGCATCAACGAGTGTTTTATAAAAAATATAAATCCAACAGTCATGATCTACAGGTTTTTAAAACTTCACTATCCTAAATTTCGGTCACATTCCTTAAAAAGTGTTGCTTTGTTTAAAGGACAAAGAAAAAAATTTTCTTTTATATACTTACATAAAGGAATTGATATGTAGGTCAGATGTAAAAAAAGCAGTAAAACTGAAGAGTAATTTGAATGAATAATTTATTTTGCTTCACGCGAAGAATTTCTTCAAGCATTAATTGTGTCACGCTTAAAAAAACCGATATAAAACCTTCTATCTGCACGCGATTCGTTTCACAGTAGAACAACCCGTACTAGAAACACGCAATCAAAATTTATACGCAATTAACTGAAATAAGGAGGGTTTACACAATAGATCAATATAGACACTACTGAAGAAATACACGGGTCGTCATAATGTAAAAAGGAACGAATACGGAGTGATATAAGAGCGAAAAAATGTTCGTGAAATGCTTGCAATTATAAAGAATAATGATATTTCGTCTCCCTTTCTTGAGAAAATTATTTCCTGCATGAAACCTTAATTATGTAGGTAGTGATAATTTGCATTCCATTTGGTTCAAAATATATCGCTCTGCCGTATAATTTGCTCTCTCACAGGAAGAATTATTTGCAGACCTATTGAGAAGGAAACTTTTTTTCAACGAGTTCGGTTTAAAATGAATGGCAAAGGTTAAATACCTTCAACGATACCAGATAACTTTTGATCTTTTGCGCTAATATGTTATTCTCAGAAAGTTTTTCAATTTAATATAAGTTACAGTAAAGTCTTTAAATAGACTAATATCTATTGCGCAGGTCTCTTTCTCTCTCTCTCTCTCTCTCTCTCTCTCTCTCTCTCTATATATATATATATATATATATATATATATATATATATATATATATATATATATATATATATATATATATATATATATATATATATATATATATATATATATATATATATATATATATATAATATATATATATATATATATATATATATATATATATATATATATATATATATATATATATATATATTATATATATATAATATATATATATATATATATATATATATATATTATATATATATATATATATGTACATACATATATATATATACATATATATATGTATATATATATACATACATATATATACATATATACATACATATATATATACATACATATATATACATATATACATACATATATATATACATACATACATATATATACATATATATATATATGTGTGTGTGTGTGTATATATATATATGTATAAATATATATACATATATGTATATATATGTATATATATGCATATATATATGTATATATATGTATATATATATGTATATATATATATATATGTATATATATGTATATATATGCATATATATATGTATATATATGTATATATATATGTATATATATATATATATATATATATATGTATATATATGTGTATGTATATATATATATGTGTGTGTGTGTGTGAGTGTATACACATATATCATAAGTGATTACCCGTAAATTTCTTCAAAATTCTCCTTCTATTTTTAACTTTCCCATCCTACCAAAATTAATCAAGGATATGAATCATTTACATAGTTTTCTTTGAACACTTCTCAAAACTAAAAAAAATCATTAATAACTGTTACGTTCGGTTTTTCTTATACTTTTTCTTGACCAGCTGTTGATAGTCCTGAGAAAATACGCAGATTCTTACAGTCTTAAAGCCGTTAATGCACCTTTTAAGCCCCGTTATTTTTTACGAGCTACACCAGACTTACCGTTTCAATATCTCTCTCATAGGAAATCAAGCACGTGATTATCCATTATTACGGCATTTTTGCAAATCATAATATGTCCATTTTTCTCTGGCCTGCGTTAGTTCTCCGAGTTTAAAATTAAAATATTTTTGTCAAATACTTTGCCGAGTGTTAGTACTCCAGTGAATTACCTTCCACTACATGACTGTAATAAAGTTATGTTGTCAAGCAAGGCTTGGCACCTAAACAATTTGAGTAACATAGATGTCTGCATTGTGAGATCTGCAAATAGACCATTTTCTCACACTCTCTCTCTTTCTCTTACTCATTCCAACCTCTTCACTCACTCTCTTCTACTCATTCCTTTTTTTCTCTCTCCCTCTCTCTCTCTGTTCTACTCATTCTAATTCTTTCCATATACCTCCCTCCCCCTCTCTAATCCTCTTTCTCACTCCTATTTACTCCAACTCCTTCCCTCTTTCTAACTCTCTCCTAACCCCACCAACTCCTTCCGTCTCTTTAACTCTCTTCTACTCATTCCAACTCCTTCTCACTCTCTGACTCTCTCCTACTCACACCAACTCCTTCCCTCTCTCTAACTCTCTCCTAATCACTGAATCCGTTGCTTTTTCAACTCATACAGGTCGACGTGTGATAAGGCCTTAAGAAGTTCAAAGTGCACCTGCACCCAGATTATTTAGAAATTTTCCACAAAAAAAAATGGTTTGTTTTTCTTTATCTTTGCATTCTCAAATATCGTTTTCCAGACATGTAAATATCTAAAGTACCACATTAAAATTCTGAAGTCTAATTCGTTGGTTTTAGTCAAAGTGGGCATATGCACCAAAGTGCTTTTTCTTGGACTTATTTTTATGTATGCATGTACTTACTAAGACTTAGTTATTTTATGTAAAATGTATTTAGTAAATTTTTGTAAAAAATTGCGAAGATTTGTTAATTTGTCTAGTAATAAGTTTTAAACTTTAGTAATCAAAATATTTAGGCGTAATAGAAAATTCCCTTTGGACCCCATTTTGTAGAATTTGTCTGAAATCAGACGAGTGATTTCTTACACCAATTAAACGAATGTAGTTTATTGCAGGATTTCATTTTTAAAGTTTAATATCATTATTTCCTGTCACGGATATTGAAATGGCTAAAATTTCCTTCGTTTCGCTTATAGAGTGAAACTTGACACACATAAATGTATATATTATTCAATATATTACTTTTATTCTCTTCATTATTGTAGAATTTGAATATTCTTCCAGAGCGGTGCTTCTTCGTCAAATAAAGTGGGTCTTTTCTATTATTATACCTTTCTTACCGGAATATTCGTTTTCTCTGATTATTCAACCATATTTCAGAATGAAAAACGCGTTCATGTCTAGATTCGCATTTCGGAAAGGAAGGATGAAAGGGAATTCGCAGCGATAGATTTACTTCTACTGTCAACTGTTCATCTTTCTAAAGAAAGACCAGCTATTCTAGATAATAAAAACTAAAAAAGGGTAAGTAAAAAAAAGAAGCGGCCGTGAAAAGAATATTTTCTATAAATTTGCAGAGGTAAGCACTTTTGCCTCTGCGACCCTGACTTAGCGCAGAAGATCAGGAAAACTGATAGCTGTGTTTTGAAAGAAAATTAAGCTTTTTATCTTTAGTCTTCTCTAGTTATATTACGTTACTTATTCTCTTCACTTACCAACATGCCGGAATAGACACTTCAGGAAGAGCAAGAAATCAGGGGTGAAAAATACTTGTCCTTCGAAAAAATGGTGATAATAGTACGTAAATAGAACTGTCTCAGACAATATGGCAAAAATGACACCTAATAACAGTAGTACTCTATGTTTTGAGACAGTTCTATTTATATGTATATATATATATATATATATATATATATATATATATATATATATATCGATATAAATAGATAGATATAAATATAGATAGATATAAATATAGATATATGTAGATATAGATAGATAGATAGATACATATAGACATAGATAGATAGATATAGATATAGATAGATAAATTGATAGATAGATATATATAGATATAGATAGATAAATTGATAGATATATATAGATATAGATATATGTAGATATAGATAGATGAAGATAGAGATATAGATAGATAGACAAGATAGATAGATAGAAAAACGTATAGGTAGATGGATAGATATAGAAAGATAGATAGACGTATAGATAGATATAGATACAGATATGTATAGGTATAGATAGATATAGATATAGATACAGATATATATATAGATATAGATATATATAGATACAGATAGATATAGATATAGATAGATAGATATATAGATAGACAAATAGATATAGATAGATAGATGCTGATATAGATAGACAAATAGATTTAGATAGATGCAGATATAGATATAGACAGATACAGATATAGGTAGATAGATGTTGATATAGATAGACAAATAGATATAGATATGGATATAGATAGTATTTGTCCGCCCCATACCAATACGGATTCACATTACATTCATAACTAAGGTCGACGAATAGAAGCCTACTGTTATGTTTATAGAACTGATCGAAGGGGTATATCAATCATCAAAGGCATTTATCTCGCAAGCGGAGGGTTGCGATTTCGAGGCTTGAGGTGGCCAAAAGTCGAATTCATCAATGACGCCTTGGGTGTATATATATATATATATATATATATATATATATATATATATATATATATATATATATATATATATATATATATATATATATATATATATATATATATATATATATATATATATATCAATGTGTGTATGTGAAAAAAGTATCTTGTCTCCCAAAGTAAGCCTGCACATTTTTTTTAAATATCTGAATTAACTATTTCAAATTTTTGGGCCGTTTACTTTAAAATTCAAAATTCAAAACAACTGCACATAGTCTCGCAGAAACTATACAATAACATTTATTTTTCCAATAAAAGCACTACAGGTTCAGTTACTTTATCAGAAAAATAAAATCAGACATCTTCTCAAGTCAAACACGTAACCATTTTAGAGGAGAATTCCAAATGATAAATCAAAATATTTTGTTTGAAGATGACTTTGTCATACTCCAGATTCTAACAGACCCTCGTGGTTCATCCTTGTGGATGCGGAGGACGTAAAAGGAAAGTAAGTCATACTTTCGTTTCTTTTCCCGGAGTTAAACCATTTTGTATACACTATTGGCAGACGGAGAACTGAAACGAGATTTCATTTTAAAGTATTTTCGTTGCCATGGTGCTCTGAAAAAGGCTTTTAGTGCCTTCGATGGCAAATAAAATTGTGTCTACGGAATAGATTTCTTCTCTTTTCAGAGCGTAAGACATAACAAATCCTTAATGTATTCCGCTATAGAAAAGCACCAGGTACAATTAAGGCTTGCATATACTGGGAAGACTTAACTTCGGCAAAGATAGTTACGAATGAGTTAGGAATAACTAGAATTTCTTCTTTAAACCCTAAATAAATAAAAACTATTTTAAACCCCTGCGGTAGAAATTGCATTGAGCTGTTTTAAAACGTTCTAGATTTATATTCTCTTTTACCCCATTTTTTTACTTTTCACATAAATGTTTAGGAAATCTTTTGCTGTTTACTTTATTTTACAGTTCTTTACATTTGCGATAAAAATATCAGAGCTGTTGACAATCTTTTAGAAATGTTTATTTTATATTGCACACTTGAGCATGCAAAAAGGTCAACAAGTGAAAGACAAAAAGGTTAACTTATCACACAAAAAGCATGATTATAAATTAAACTTTCGTTGCACATTGATATACAACTTCCATACAATGCCCAACTAAGATGTTTTACAGGCTTACATTAAAAACAAATACAGTTAATTATCTTATATAACAGGAACATTCTCACATGGACTATCTCAGTATAGAAAATTATCTCTCTTCAATCAGTTCAATCTTTATTTTTAATTCATTGATTTTTCCTAATTAAATGTTCTGGATTGAAATGTGCTCTATAAAATGAATTCATAATATATAAATTATATAGGGTTCTAACTTAATTGATGATTAGACTTTGTGGACCTAGCTTTTCGATTTAGTTATACATTACCAATAATATCACGTGTTACATTGAAAACAGTTTTATGAACTATTATAATTTAAAATAAGTTATAAAGTATTAAATTCATATGCACGTACTTGATGTTTGCAGCTCGTTAGTTGGTTGGTTGGTTGGTGTCGTGTCTATATAAAAATCATATGACTTCTTACTGAAAGATGGTTGCCATTACCTCGAGAGTTTTGATTTTTAAGAGTGGGTATCGTAATTCAGAAGCAGTGACCAAGCAGAAGACCCTCAGGTGGGACCAGCAATCTGCACTATCGTTTGATAATTTGAAGAACATCGTGGCCATGAAGTTATTTTATATCTCCAAGACGCCATAAATGAACAAGGCGAATCTTTGGCTCAAAACTCGATTCCGTCCGAACGATGACCGAATGGTTAAGGTCCTGGCCTTCGGAACCTGAGTTCGTGTGTTCGAATCCCACTATAGCATGGATGTTCGTAGCCGTTCGGAATGAATCGGCTTTAAGCAGTAGGTCCCAGTCTCATTAGCCCTCATGTTGCAAAAAATAGACCGTAGCGCTCCAAAACCAAACCAAAACTCGATTCCCCAACTCTCTGGTTACAAGTTCGCTGCCTTTGTCGCCTGAACGACCACGGCTCGTTGTTTGCGGTTAAATGTAAAAATAATTTTCCATTTCGGGAATCCAAATGTAACCAAGTTGAAGAATTTTTAAAAATTTGGTGACACGTTTTACAAATTTTCGGGGAAGTTTAAAACGTTTGAAAGAACTTTCTAAGATGACCTGTACATCCGCATCACATTATTTATTTATTGATACGAACAGATTTGTGTTGACAACATATAATTACTATAAAAAAAATAATTCAGATGAAAAACTAATTTGAAATTCGGAGGAAAAATTGGAGGTAGTCTCCTCTGGACTTTCTTGTATACTTACAGAAATGAAAAGTAAATATTTTCGCTAAACCTGTTTTAGTTCTTACTTTTTACGAAATGTATGAACATTTTCACATTAATAATATATGTTTTATAGATTAATTAAAATGTGGAATGTCCTGGAATCACCGCAGAAAGTAACGAGTAAACTGCTACATCCATTTGGTTGAAATAACCCAAAAAGTGAAATAAAATTACATTTTTGTTATAGCATGCTTACTCAAAATTTGGGTTCTCTTAGTGAAAACGTAATTTAGTTATCACATACAAACGCAAATAGACATAATTCCGAAAGGGTACAGGTGTAATTCCCAATTCTATTCTTTCGTACTCAGAGATGCATAGAACATAAAAAAAAACAATTAAAATATCAAGACATAATTTTTGAACAACTGCAATACTTTTCTTGCACAACGTAAGAGCCAGGGTAGCTCAGTCGGTAATGGCAACGCTCTCGTGACTGGAGGGTTGCGGGTTTGGAGCCCGAGCTGGGCTATAATCCGCCGTGTTCGTCAACAGTGACTACAGTACGTAAATGTGTTCGTGGTCACAATGTCCTCCAAGTTCTCATTGAATAGCTCTGGGGATGTCAGGAGAAACCTAATATGGACCTTCTGCTTGGTCCCTGATTCAAAATTTCGACGACCCACTAGAGCATAAGTCGTACTTTGACTTTGAAGTGCTCCTCAAAAAGAAATTAAGGCACCCCTTTCCCTTAATATGTTAGAAAATTAGTCACTTTATTTTATAAGTAATTTAAATATTTTATTACCCATCTCATAACCACTGACGATATTAGCATGTATATATTATGCATGCATTTTTCATTCGAGCCGTGACGTATTACATACGTTTGAAGATCGTTTCTTTCCCTACCGGTAAGTACTCGGGGGGGAAAAGGCTATGTATCAGTCAGTCAGTCAGTGTGGTTGTGCTGCCATGTGTACGGCAGTTAGCCGATGTTTATTTTCCTTTACTTTTACGTTTAATAAATGTAGTTTTAAATTCTGCTAACGTTTGTCTTAATACTGTTCAGGATTAATAGGGCAAAATGTTTCTACTTCAACTATTATTCTATTATAGCTTTCAATAAGCTAACATAATACGAGTAGCCTCCTGTGTAACCGTACTTGGTTTGACCAAGTGGGTTAAAACAACAACAAAATATACAACGTACACGAGAAAGGTGATCTAGGCTAGTACTGTAAGACTAAGTTGATCAAGGAACTATTAATAAACACATAAGAAATTGTCACTTTAATACATTCGTACTTGTGGTTTTATACAATTTTCGCGTTATGCGAGCATAGACAGTCATTCTGTTTGCATAGAAGATACCAGATCAACCATCTCTTACCACGACTTTCATTTATGTCGCCAAATGAAGGCTAACATGATAAATCGAATTAACGCTAAAAATAAAAAACTAATTTAATTTTCGGTAATAAGGACAACTTAAGTTAATCATGTGCACTATTCCAAAGAAATCTTTATGAAAACCTCATCTAGATGCTTTCAATAAACTTTATGTGTAGCACACATAGACTTTTAAATACTATCATTCTATTTATATACAAAATAACCTCGTTCAAAATCCGTAAGTAAGGAAAATACATATTGAAATTTGAAAATTGTCTAATTTATCCTAATAATCGTAATAAGGAGAAATAATCTCGATTCCCTTTCAAATCTTTTCAATTCCCTTCTTCCTTTAATGTTCAATTCAGAGACTTTTATATTTTGTTAGAACATTTTTGTGTGTAGAAATTTTTAATGATATACAAGCACAGGGAAACATTAAAAATGTAAAAAATAAACTGTTTGATTTACTGCATTTTATTATTAATGCAACGAAAACCATCAATAATTTTATTAATGTTAACGCTAGAGAATGAAGAAGAATAGTATATTTTTACACCAGAATGAATTTCCTCTTTCTACCTTCAATGCAGAAGTAAATAAACGAAGATTGAAAGTTGTAAAATTTGAAATAACAAAGCAAACATACACAGAAACTAGTTTACTCTGAACATAACGGTGAATGGATATACAAAAAAGAGTTAAACCATGATCACTTTGGAGGATTTTTTTTTTTATTTTTTTAAAAAATACTTAGTTGTTCGTTAATTTTTGAGATCTAAAAGACATATTTAAATTTATACCTGATATTTTTCTGGTGAAGTATGGTCAACTTATGCAGTTAAGGGGCCTCTCACATACGAAAAAGAAAACCATTTTTAATAGTCCTGTATCATAAATAACTGTAAATTTATTTGTAACTTTTGAATAATATTTATCTAACTAGTGGCAACAGTTGTGTGATTTTTTGGAAGCATAACTTATTGAAAAAGTTTTAAAAGGTAATTTTTAAACGTTACTAATTATTTTACGATCTTTACCTCATTATTATCAAAATTTATTTCAATAGATTACAAGACAGAAAAGTAGTTTATCAAGAGGAATATAATGGTGTAAATCAATGTTTAAAAGTTAAATTGGCTACTAGATTGGTGACTAGACTAGACAATATATATATGCATATTGTAGCGTACTGGGGCTCTAAGTGAGCCCGAAAAAGGATAGCGGAGGCCTACGTACAGACTAATGATATTTATTTAGAAACACAATGTTGAAGTTATGATAAATACAGATGAAACGATGAATATCTACAAATGAAAATGATGATCGTTGCAGGAATCAGCTTCCTAAGAGAAAAAAAGAGGGGACACTCTCAGTCGCTCCCTCGACGTTCTGGGCCGATGAGTTCACAGGAGACTCGATCGGTCAAAAATTCTCTCTGGGCCTCGAACTCTCGTCTTTTATATCGTCGTCTGACCGCAAAATGTCCATCTCAGCTGATCGGACAGCTGGTTGATGAAGTGGTGGGGAAAGCGCGTGTAGACTCTCTCGCCAGAAGGTACCAGGGAAGTTTGCAGTAATCGGGAGCAATCTCGCCGATCATTAATCGATGTCTCTGGACAAACCCTTGGAGGAAAGTATTGCTGCTTCCCTTACAATGTAGAGGATTGCTGTCGTGTGAGAGTCTTTCTTCGGGATGCCATTGAAACGAACACTGGAGACACTTCGCTAGCATCAAAATGAATTCCTCAGACAGAATGATTGAGATGGTCCTCAAATGGTCCTAAGAATCCACTATTCAGCATCCTATTCTGTGCGAAACAACGTCCTTTCACTGTGTAAAGAAGAGCTCAGTTCAAGTGCTCACAAAAGGCAAGTTTACTATTATTCTACGTTAGTC
>CM063508.1:80489818-80492318 GCA_032207245.1 Pardosa pseudoannulata | reverse complement strand
AAGTGTGCAACTAAATGAAATTTCATATCGTTTGGTTGAGCCTCATTTTGGTTCACACTTTTTCATTTGGTAACTTAATAAAACTCACTTCTTCTTTTAGTCTCACAAGAAATAAAAAAGTAAAATTCACTTACCTACAAGATAACTTTTGAAACGTACATATTAAAAACTAAATGTTCACACCAAATTTAAGCAAAATATCTTTTTTTATTCTTGAAATCTAAAATTTTAAAGTATTCTGACGTTTTTAAATAAAAAAATTTAAGGAATTGAAGATTTAAAGAAACAAATAGCCTTTACCATGCTATAAAATAAAATATACTGCTTATATTAAAGCAATAGAGTTTTCTAAAATATAAAATATGGTTTGTTTCTATTTCATTTAAAGAATTAGTTTCTAATTAACACACCTCAAAAGTTATTTTGTGGGTAAGTAGTACTGTTTTCTTCACTTAGTTTCATTTATTACTTCATTTATTACTATTTCATGCGTTTTTAAATGTATCGCTTTATCTAACAAAACTAAATAATTTTTATAAAGTTAGAACCTAAAGCAAATGTTTTATTGTATATTGAATATAGAAGAACTTTATTGTATATTGACTCGAAATTAGTCTACTGTAATAAAGACTTATCAGCTCGAAAGGTAATTTATGAAGTAGATTTAATTAAATGTATAGAAGAAAATTCCTTTTTCAAATTACAATTAGTGTTAATCATATCTTATTTTGCGATGGGATCATCTTCCTCTATTTTATAATAGTGGAGAAAAGTTTCTGGCCGGACTTTTTCTCAGCAACTGTTGGTCATAGACATATACTTCCAGTTAGAAAAATGTTTCAAATAAGGTAAGATATCCTTTTATTATAAATTAATCTTTCACAATTCAATTTTGCGAAGATTTCAAAATCTAAATTTCCATACGTTTCTTTGTACCCTATCATTATAGTTAAGAAAGTTTTAAACTCATTCTGAGAGCCATAACACAAAAAGTTCCACTTATCTACGACAAAAATATGCCAAATATATTTTAATTTAAAATTTCATGATTTTTTTTCTTTCATTAAAGTATCAGTTAATAGATTGATTAATGGTTGAAATTAGGTTGCAACATCCTGTTTATAACAAAATGGGGAGGAATCGCTGATTATAAACGGTGAATATATGAAGAGTAAAGTGAATATATAATGTATTTTTCAGTAAAGTGAGGTCTTAATCCCAATACTCGTATAAGAAATACTTCAACCTGACCACCCTCGAATTACTGTAATAAATCTATTTACCGATCCCCTAATGATGGAGAAAAGACCTTGAAATTTTGAATTTAAATATCTCGGTCTATTTTTGTCACAGAAAAAAATGGAACTTTTTGTTTGAACTTACGAATTGACATGTATGACAAAATGAACGAGTTTCAATTTTTATTAAACACAGTGTTAAAGAAATGGAAAAAAGTATAAAAATTTAGATTTTGTAATTTTCGAAAAATTTAATTTTTAAATTAAAAAATGGCAGAAAAGAAAGGCGTATCTTATTTTAGTCATTTTGTTAACTAAAAATAATTGTCTACGACCAGCAGTCGAAGAGAAAAAAAGCAGGTCAAGGGCATAAATATGCACTTTGTATATGCAGATGAATTTTTAAAGAATTTTATGCACATTGATTTGAACTATCTATATAATCTTAAAATATGGGCAACTGTATAAGGTGTCTTGCAATATACACAATGTGGATGGACTTCATCCAAAAAGAGAGAAAAATAATGTGGTGTAGAGTCTTAAATTTAGTTACACTTTCCAGTTACACCTATAAAATATAGAGGCGATGTTAAGTCTCGGAGATTCGACTACAGCGCCACAATGTTGGTGTGGCGAAATGTCTGTAATTCAGATTAGCACAACGCTTCCCGACCCAGCGGGATGCAAGCTAAGCGCTCTCAACATTACCTGATAAAGCGGTAATAATAAATTTACGTATTGATAAGATTCTTCGAGTCTTCATTTAAACTACGAGATTACAGTCCACATCACAATTAAAACAAATATTACGACGGGACCAGACGAATTATGAAGTATACACGAGATATAATAATTATCTCATACAGGCGCAGCCTAAGGGTCTTTCACTCTTCTATTCTATCACTCTATTCTATTCTTCTCACTATTCTATCACTCTTCTAAAGTGTAATTTCTGAATTTTGCTTCAGAAAGACACACTCGAAACCCTAGTCAAATTTACTGCGAATACATACAAATATGAATGGGTTTTTTTTATAAAAAAAGAAATGCTGATTATCAACAACCAGAAAACTTTGTAAACTACTTGTTTAGAATTAAGGTTAAAAACGTCAAGGCAAGGTAGCATGCTGTCACTAAAGTGTAATTTCTGAATTTTGCTTCAGAAAGACACACTCGAAACCCTAGTCAAATTTACTGCGAATACATACAAATATGAATGGGGTTTTTTTTTATAAAAAAAGAAATGCTGATTATCAACAACC
>CM063508.1:80482318-80484818 GCA_032207245.1 Pardosa pseudoannulata | reverse complement strand
TTAGTAAATCTAAAAAATTTCGATCTAGTACTACAGTCTGTTATCGGGATTTCAATCAAATTTGAAAACGCATATGAAGCTTTTATATAAAAGAGATTTCTCTGGAGGTAAAGATTTACTGAAAATTAAAATTACTTGCATTAGGACTGTCATGTGATATTTAAATCAGCGAAAGTGTTAATTCAAAGGAAATAAAAGATTTCTTTGGAAGTTTAAAATTAACAGAGTCTATTGGGAACAGAAATTATCTGATAATTAAATTTATTGGATACAGAATAATACCTAGTAACGTTGCCAAATTGATTGTCTCTTCATAGTTTCTTTCAAGTACAGTGTTTTTTAATTGTTATGAAACAGCAATGACAGTCTGGAAATAATTGCTTTCCATAAGGCAGATGTTGATTATAATATTCTTTGTTTCGCCTTGACGAAAACAATCAGTAGAACACTTCAGTATAATTAAAAACTTCTTTTAAACTGACATAGTTGTTTTGTACGAATCTGTAGAGAGATTATTTTCAACTTCTTGTCAGGACTTTTGTAACTTGTTTATTATGGCACATTAAGAATGCATGCTAATTCAACACTCAGCCATATATTTAGTTACAACTTTTATATCTCAAAGCATAGCTTTCAATATTTGTAAAAAAAATTAATTATCATTTAACAGATTTGAAATATAATATTATATTACAACAGTATAAATTAACAATGTGAGCTCTAATTTGGGACATCGCACTTTAAGGATTATAATTGGTCCTTGATAGATTAATATTTTAAATTAAAATCATGTAAACAGAAATAATTACTGCACTTAAAATTATGGACAAGACGGAGAAATATGTAACAGAAAAATGTACAACAGAAGCATTCAAAAGCCTTACAAAGGAGCCCTCCAAAACACGAGTTATTGACAACAGAAATTTTAAGATTCTAGATTAGAAGGGAGTAGATTAAAATCATATTCTTTCTCAGCCACCGCGATCGTTAAAGGTGTAATCTACAATAGTCATTTAGTCATCAGAAGGTGCATCATGTGCTTAAGTGTTTTTCCCTTTTTCAATACACTTTGAAGATATGTCGTTAAAATTTCCTACTCAATAAGTAATTTACTCGTTTTATAAACTCCTTAGGAAATGTTTCCAGATTTTTGAAGTGATATATTTAACATCCAAAATGATAAGTGAAATAAAAGTTAAAATTTCCTACTCAATAAGCAATTTACTCGTTTTATAAACTCTTTAGGAAATGTTTCCAGATTTTTGGAGTGATATATTTAACATCCAAAATGATAAGTGAAATAAAAGTTAAAATTTCCTACTCAATAAGCAATTTACTCGTTTTATAAACTCATTAGGAAATGTTTCCAGAATTTTGGATTGATATATTTAACATCCAAAGTTATAAGTGAAATAAAAGTTAAAATTTCCTACTCAATAAGCAATTTACTCGTTTTATAAACTCCTTGAGAATTTTTTCTAGATTTTTGGAGTGATATATTTAACATCCTAAATGATAAGTGAAATAAAAGTTAAAATATCCTACTCAATAAGCAATTTACTCGATTTATAAACTCTTTAGGAAATGTTTCCAGAATTTTGGAGTGATATATTTAACATCCAAAATGATAAGGGAGCTAAAATTTTTTGCTGAAGCAATTTACAAAACTCCTTGAAGACTAGATTTTTAAACATCTTACATCCTAGAGGAAATAAAAAAAATATTTATATTTACAATGAGAATTTTGGAGTGATATAAAAAAAATCATTCTATATGCAGTTAAGATTTCTTCCCAAACCACTTATTTACTTCCAAATGCTATTCTTCATTTTATTTCGTTGAGTTGTGTGGGAGGGGTAAAAAGAACGCTGATATTCTCGCTGAGAAGACATAGATACATCTTTTGTCTCCTCTCTTAAAGGGTATCTACATAAGAAGTCTTCTAGATACCTCGAGGTGGTGCAACAAACAACTTGTGACCCTATTGTCGCCGGATGAAAAGGCTATTTTGATCTCAAGGTTAGGAATATCTTTTTACATGTGCATACACAGGAATATATGCATACGTGCACATATATATATATATATATATATATATATATATATAAATATATATATATATATATATATATATATATATATATATATATATATATATATATATATACATATATATATATATATATGTCAGGTCTAAAAAAGGGGTAGTTGGGAATTATGTAAGTTAAAAATGATTTTAAAAAGAGAACTCTTTTATAATAATAAAATAAATGAAAAAGACCCACGCTCGCGTAAGCTTTCAGGATAATCCGGTCAGGCGGAAGCATTTCTCAGCGATTTGATGAGCTTGCAAACAGATAAGTTAGGAATTTGGCGCGTGGACATGGGGCGGTCAACACCTTCACGCATAGCTTTGCCAAGAACATTGAAAATGGCGCTTGTTGCATTCCGTAAGAACGATGAGTTAATAAAACTTATTATAATCAAGAAGACTGTGTTC
>CM063508.1:80454818-80477318 GCA_032207245.1 Pardosa pseudoannulata | reverse complement strand
TAATTTTATTACACAAGAGTTTTAGGAACGTAATTTTATTGCATAAAAATAACAAATTGATATAAAATATAAATGAACAATAATTATTAAATATTATATACAATAAAATAATGAAAAATAATTAAATATTTAGTTTTCTTAATTTTTTATCCGAGAATTCTTTTAGAACATTTTGGAATTCTATGTTCTGCAGGACGTCGTATTCAATACCCATAATAGCCAGTGAGTTCCGTCTTTCTAGTGTCATAAATTTCGTTCACCAATAGCGTTTGTTATTATGAGACACCTGTATATTTTTAATGATGTCAAACCATTGAAAAACATAGATTGCACCAAGTTTTTGAAAATGCGTTTGTATGATCGAGAATCTGGCACCGTTTCTCCATTTTTAGAATCTTCTATTTGTAATATAAAGTACTTAAAAGGAACCATTTCATTTGCCATTTCGAATTAATTATATACAGTTTAATCTAATGTTAATCTAATGTACCTAAATAAGCTTGGGACATATAGGCAATTGCCTACTCCGACTAAAGGGTAATTCGGCGCTAAGGACATCTATTGACAGGGACAAAAGTTGAAAGGTGGATGTAGGAAAAATAATAGACGAGGAAAATGATACAAGATAAATGGAAAATTCAACCCTAAATATGCAACATTGAGTGACTTTAATTATTTACCACAAACGCTCGTGGCACACAGGCAGAAATTCACTTATTTAACAGGACCTGGCATAATGCAAAACAAAATTATTGTCAGAAACTGGAAATAGTTTAATTATTGTAGTCCACTTTATATTGTTTACAAATAATGCATCTAGTATTACGGAAATGAAGCAGGACATATTAAATGCCTGGTGGTAATCCCTCTCTCTCTCGACACGATCTTGCAACGGATATAATATATTCCAAGTGGATATAATATGCTCCAATAATAGAGAATGAATTAATATGACTCTCGCTTGAAATTATTGCATATATGAATGTCAGATTGTACTGTCCTGTTTTATTAAAAAGAAGTAATAGCTTTCCATTACGGATTTGCAAAGTATATTTCTGGTTTACAATGTGGAATAATATTCAAACTAGAGATTACAATATTCAAATCTATATCAATGTTGGATACCTTTTTCGAGCTTAATGAATAAAAGAAATTATATTAATATAATGATAAATATAATAATGATGATATAGTGATAAATATAATGATGATATAGTGATAAATATAATGATGATATAATGATAAATGAAAGAACTGATAAAAAAAAGTATTAATAATGCAAAATCAGTAAAGTAAACTGAAATTTCACACAAATACTTATCAATTTCGTGTTATGTAATAATTTAAAATTCTTTTTAAAAGTTTTATATTTTACACAGTGTTTAAACTTTTTATTATCTGTTTCTTATTCCTCAATTTTATCTGCACATCCATTAATAAATATGAAGTTATAATGACATTCTTTAAAATAAAGGATAAAATTTTTGTATGTTTCCAAATTTCATTGTTTACGAATATTAGGTGTTACGTATATTAGAGATTATACTATTCATATGTATATCAATATTGATACTTTTTTCGAGCTTAATGAATAAGAGAAATTATATTAATATAAGGATAAATATAATGATGATATAATGATAAAGTAAATAACTGATAAATCAAAGTATTAATAATGTAAAATCAATAAAGTAAATGGAAATTCCACGTACATAATTATCAATTTCGTGTTATGTAATAATTTAAAATTCCTTTAAAATGTTTTATGTTTTACACAGTTTTTAGGCTTTTTATTATTATCTGCTTCTTATTCGTCAATTTTATTTGCACGTAGATTAATAAATATGACTTTATAATAATATTCTTAAATAAAAGATTAAATTTTTGTATGTTTCCAAAAATTATTGTATAGGATAGTTAAGTTGCAATGTCGTATTTTATTAAGAAGAAATTACAGAATTCTATAATGAATTTGAATAGTTTAGTCCCAGCTTTCAATATGGAATGATATTCTAAAGTGATATGCAAATGTGTTTAAGAATTGTTTTACGTTAAACAATTATAAAAAGAAAACATAAAAATAGCAAAACGAAAACTGATATGAAAAAGAATTAATAAAGTAAATCTATAAAATGTTTAAACGGAAATGTCATGCAAACAGTTATCAATTTTAGGTTAAGAAACAACTTAGTCATCTCCTTAAAAAGGTTTATATTTTATGCAATATTTATTCTTTTTATTATGCCTTTTATGTTCCAATTTTCGTCGTTTCTGTTTATTCATAGATTAGTAAATTTATAGTAACAATTGTTTTGGAAAAAAATGATTAAATTTTTATGTTTTCAGTACAAAAACTAACAGTTGCCTGTTATGAAAAATCATCTCGCATGTTAAAAGAGGCCCATGTGTCAATGGTTGCCATTGACTTGTGAAATAGGATTACACTATTGGGGTAATTTGTTATTTAACATAAGAATAACAAAACGAAAACTGATATGAAAAAGTATTAAAAAAGTAAATTTATAAAGTGTAAAAATGGCGATGTCATGCAGACAGTTATTAATTTAAACAATTTACACATATCTTTATAAAAAGGTCTATATTTTAGACATTATTTATTTTTTTATTACCTGCCTTTTATGTTCCACTTTTTGTCGTTTCTGTTTATTCATAGATTAGTAAATTTATAGTAACAATTGTTTTGGAAAAAAATGATTCATTTTTTATGTTTTCAGCACAAAAACTAACAGTTGCCTGTTATGAAAAATCATCTCGCATCTTAAAAGAGGACCATGTGTCATTGGTTGCCATTGACTTGTGAAATAGGATTACACTATTGGGGTAATTTGTTATTTAACATAAGAATAACAAAATGAAAACTGATATGAAAAAGTATTAAAAAAGTAAATTTATAAAGTGTAAAAATGGCGATGTCATGCAAACAGTTATTAATTTAAACAATTTAGACATATCTTTATAAAAAGGTTTATATTTTAGGCATTATTTATTTTTTTATTATCTGCCTTTTATGTTCCACTTTTTGTCGTTTCTGTTTATTCATAGATTAGTAAATTTATATTAACAATTGTTTTGGAAAAAAATGATTCATTTTTTATGTTTTCAGCACAAAAACTAACATTTGCGTGTTATGCAAAATCATCTCGCATGTTAAAAGAGGCCCTCGTGTCACTGGTTACCATTGACTTGTGAAATAGGATTACACTATTGGGGTAATTTGTTATTTAACATAAAAATAACAAAACGAAAACTGATATGAAAAAGTATTAATAAAGTAAATTTATAAAGTGAGTAACACTTTGTTTGGAAAAAAATGATTAATTTTTATTGTTTTCAGTAGAAAAACTAACATTTGAGTGTTATGCAAAATCATCTCGCATGTTAAAAATAGCCCACGTGTCACGGGTTACCAATGACTTGTGAAATTGGACTACACTGTTGGGGATATCAGTCGTTTCGGTTTGTGCATCCATTACCAAATATGAATTTATAACAACAGTCTTTTAGAAGAAAATGCATAAATTCTTATATATTTTCAGAAACTAATTGCATATATGAATGACAGAATGGAGTGTCATGTTTCACTAAAAAAAATTATAGTGTTCGTATATTTGCAAAGTGAATTACCGACGATTCGTTTATGGAATGATATTTGAATAACACAATTAAGATATGCAAATGTGAAGACCAGAGTTCGAGAATTTTATTTTTTAGGAGGGGGGGCAGGGAGGTTATCTGCAAAAGATTGTAAGAAAAATTATAAAGTAATTAAATAAATACTGAAATAGATAACTGATTGCAAAAAATAACAAAGTAACCACTTAAAATCTTTGCCCAAAAATATCTGCCCGAATGACGCACGGACAAGTATTGTTATCATGCCAAGTAATAAGAATAAATCAAATTACTGATTTGTCAGAATTTTACAATTTTTTAAGTTTCCAATTGCTGAAAGATTTAGCCGAGGGATTACCGACTGGTTAGGGTTCTGGCCTTCGGTACCGGAGTTCGTGAGTTCGAATCCCACAGTGGCATAGATGCTCGTAGCCGTTCGGAATCGGCTTTAAACAGTAGGTCCCGGTCTCATTAGCCCTCGTTTTGCAAAGGGTAGACCATTACACTCCAAACCAAACCTGAAAGGTTTTTGTGACACTCCATTAACATTTGGGCTTTAAAAGTATTAATTTTTCTGTGTCAGGTTTTAATTATTTTGATAAAAAATATAATTGACTGTTAAATGATTAAAGTTGATCAAGTATTATTAATACTTAATCAATTTTAACCATTATTTTCAATAAACCATTATTGGCTAATTTTAACTAGGCAATTTCACGCAAATAATTATGAATATCAGGTTAAGTAAAGTTTAAAAATCTCTCCAAACAGTTATTTTTTACATAATGTTTATGTTCTTTATTATTTGCCTTTAATGAACATATTTCCTTTATTTACGTTTATTCATTGATTAGTAAAAAGTTTATAGTAACATTTCTTTGGGGAAAAAAAGTGTTTAAATTTTTATATGTTTTCGAAAATTATAGCATAAATTAATGTCAAATTGTAGTGTCATGCTTTATAAAAATGATGTTATAGCGTTTTAACAAGTATTTGCAAAGGATATTCCCAGTTTGCAGTATGTAAAGATTTTCAAAGTACACGTTTAGGATATGCAAAGGTGTCGATAATTGTTGAAGATTTTTTTTTTTTGAGCTTACGTGCCAAAATTATCAGAAATACTATATGCAAATAAAAGCAGTAAGCAATTAACACAGAACTGATAAAAAAAAGTATTAATAGAGTAAATTCCATTATCCAGCAATTTCCAACAAACACCTATCGATTTCAGATTAAGTAACAGCTTAAAAATTCATTTAAAATGCTTTATATTTAGCACAATGTTTATACTTATTATATGCCTTTTATGCAACAATTTTCTTCTTTTTAGTTTATTCATCGGTTAGTAAAAATGAATAAATTGAAACACTCTATTGAAGACTTAAAAGTTTTCATACTTTCAAACCTTTTTGCGTTTATAAATGTCAGAATATAGTGTTACGTTTTATTAAAAAGAAATTATAACGTTCTATCATGTATTTTCCAAGTAAATTCCCAGTTTGGGATATGGATTGACTTTCAAACCACACGGTTACGATACGCAAATGTGTTAATCAGTGTAAGCGAATTTTTTATTACGTGACAAAACTACAAGAAAAACCATTTGTAAGTTAAAAAATTGCCAACATAGAACTGATTAAAAAAGTATTATTAAAGTAAAATCGATTAATCAGTCAAATTCCCTGAAACAATTATCAATTTCAGATTAAATAAGTTTAAAAATTCCTTTAAAGAGCTTTATATCTTGCACAATGTTTATACTTTTTATTATGTGTCTTTTATGCACTAATTTTCGTTGTTTCTGATAATCCATTAGTTAGTAACTACGAATTTATTACCCACTTTCAAAGTATATTCCACTTTGCAATATAGAATGATATTCGAAATATACTATTACGAATACTATATGTACACTATATGAAAATTTGTAGATCAGTGTTGAGAACCTTTTCGATCTTACGTTCCAAAATTACAAGGAAAACGTATACTGTCTTTTATGCACTAATTTTCGTCGTTTCTAATTATCCATTAGTTAGTAACTACGAATTTATTACTCACTTTCAAAGTATATTCCACTTTGCAATATAGAGTGATATTCGAAATATACTATTACGAATACTATATGTACACTATATGAAAATTTGTAGATCAGTATTGAGAACCTTTTCGATCTTAAGTTCCAAAATTACAAGAAAAACGTATACTGTCTTTTATGCACTAATTTTCGTCGTTTCTCATTATCCATTAGTTAGTAACTACGAATTTATGGTAACGCACTTTTAAAGTATATTCCACTTTGCAATATAAAATGATATTCGAAGTATACTATTACGAATATTATATGTACACTATATGCAAATATGTACATCAGTGATGAGAACTTTTTTGATATTACGTTCAAATATTACAAGAAACACGTATAAAAAATATTAGAATACAGTACTAATACTAAAAAAAGTATTAAAAATAAAACTGATAAAGTACTAAACCGACAATGTAGCATAAACAGTTATCAATTTCAGATTAAGTAACAATTTAGAAATCACTAATAAATGTTCATATTTTACGCAATGTTTACACATTTTATTATTTGTCTTTTATACATTAATTTTAGTTGTCTTTGTTTATTCATCGATTAGTAAATAAGGCAATTTGTCACAACCTCTCGAACTACTATAATACCCTTCCCATTCATTTTCATGTTTACAACAGCCAATAGACAAACAATAAACTGCCCTTCCGTTTGAAACTAAAGCCAGAATTGTCATAATTTGAGAATTTGCCCTACTACGTGAAATCGCCTTATATGAATTTATACTAACACTTTTTAGGAAAATCATGCTTAAATTTTTATGCTTTCAGTTCAAAACAAAACATTCGCGTGTCAAGCAAAATCATCTCGCGTGTTAAAAGTTGCTCACGTACCACGGGTTTACAATAACTTGCGTAATTGGAATACACAGTTTAGGAACCAATTAGGAAAAGAAGCGATATCTATACGATAATCAAAGGAAATATGAACTATATATCTGAACCGAAACTATCAGTTTAGTCGCCATGGCCAAAAAAATTTTTTTTAACTGCCGCTTCCTTATCCTCACGATTACGATTATGATTAAAAGATATCATTGTTGATGTATAAAAACCTACAAAACTGGAATAGTTCTTGCAAATATAAAACAACGTCTAAAAAAACTTGTTAAAAACCATAAAACAGAACATTCGCGTGTCATGCTAAACCAACAAGCGTATTAAAAGTGACCCGCTTCACATAGGTTTGTGATAATTTGTACAAGTAGTTCAAATACACAGTTTAGTAACCAATTAGTAACGGAAACGGTATACCAGGCCCGAATCTAGAAGATTTGTCGCCCCAGCCAAAAGTGTAAAATGCCGCCTCTCTCCTCTCATGATACAAATTATAATTAGAAGATGTAAATTGTTGACAGATACAAATCTATGAAACTTAAACAGTTCTTGCAAACAAAAATAAAAATAACAAAAAAACATATATACTTATATATATGCATGTATGTATGTATATGTATATGTATATATGTATATATATAGATATAGATATATATGTATGTATATGTATATATGTATATATATAAATATATATATATATATATATATATATATATATATATATATATATATATATATATGTATGTATGTATATATGTTATATATGTATATATATGTATGTATATATGTTATATATGTATATATATGTATATATATATATGTATATGTATATATATATAAATATATATATGTATATATATGTATGTATAAATGTATATATATATATATATATATATAAATATATATATGTATATATATGTATGTATAAATGTATATATATATATATATATATATTAAAAACCATAAAATAAACTCGAAAATAAAAGAAAGGTACAAAAAATCATCCCTAGATCCATATTCCTAATTTCTTTAAATATTATGAAATTAGTTCCACAAAATAAATGCTGAAATTTTCCTTTCTTCCGTGAAACGCATATAATAACATATAGGTATATCCTTTTGGTTATTTAATTTGGTAGTACCACTTTTTTATGCTTGTTTTCCTTAAAATTAAAGAATATAAATAGTTTTAACTTTTAAGCATAAACAGTATAAGACTCTAAAATTTTAATAAAACTGTAATAAAAAGAATCTGTATAAATTTCATTTGATTGAGTGTAGTTGGTTAATTTGAATTTGGTTAGTTCGAAATTTTGTGTAATTTGTATTTTACAAATTCCCTTTGAAATTCATATAAAAAGTTAATGTTAAAATTATGCATTCAATTCGAAGAAAACTCAAGAACATTTGGTTCGTTCGAATATAAAAGAGCCTCAAATTTCTATATATATACACATTTTTTGTGGGTTTTCCAAATTTGTTTTTCATGTCACACATTTAGTTTGTCCTTATCCGTTTGAAATTGGTTCTGGTAAGTTATACGAAAAACTGTAAGACACGAAAAAAGTAAAGAAAAGTTTCCAGTGTGCTCCTCTTGCATACGAGATGGATCTTTTGTTAGAGTTTTAGTCAGAACACAGAACTGTACGATGTCATCTAAGAATTATATTTAAATATTAAGTAAAAATTTTTTTGGAGATTAAGCCCAGATTAACCTACTTTGGGACTCTAGACATTTTCATCTTACCATGTCCCCTCCCCTCTCCCACGAGAAACAGAAAATACTTAAAACAATACATAAAACAAAACAAAATAAGGTGAAAACTAAGGGTGCTACTATAATGCAGTCTAGATATGTCACAAACGACATAGGCGTCAGTAGTCGTCATTATGAAGAGGCAGAGAGAGAATTAATTCTACCAAATTCCCGTCTCTGGCGACTTCTAATCCCCTTATATAATAATAGCCTAAGTTATCTGTACGTCTGTCCTCGATTTTATGAAGCGGTTGGACCTGGAATGGATAGAGGCATCCATAGTTAGCAAAATTCATAGCGAGTAATGTTTATCTCCTCCTAAACTATAGATCCGATTCTAAAATAAATTGATATAAATATGCTTCATATCACAGCGCAAAATACTGCATTCTTTAAAACGTTCGAAATCCACTCCTTCCCTCCTTTTCGAGCTTTTAATTCCCTTATTTCAACTCCTATTTTCCCCGGTTAAGAGCAGGCGATTAAATTTATCAATTTGTCCCATAGTGAATAGGCAAAAATAATATTTTTCTAGCATTATGACGTCATTCCTTTAGGTTTTTATTTCTTATTTTAAATTATTTAAATTATGCCTTATTTTCATACGTTTTGTCATTGAACCTAGATATTACGTAAATAATTTTCTTTTATATTTGGCTTAAATAGATTAGGTACATACGTGATAATTTTAAATTGAATCATCAATTATTTTTGGTTGCAAGATAATTCTCAGCCAAAAAACAAACCATTCTTTTTACCTGCCTCATAGCGTACTTTACAATTTTGGAAAATTAAAAATTTTGCTGATCCCGTCATATGATGGGCTATATGCTAGTATTAGAATATGGAAGTTGCGAGTGATATATCTCGACCGCAATATGGTTGTCACTGGCGACCCCCTCGTACTGTGAATATTACAGGAGGTCGTGTTAACTTTCTTTTTCCCTTTCCCATATCTTATGCATTTTTTACCATAATACTTGCCAGTCTCACCAAAGTCGTTTAATAGCTAACCACGATTAATCTCTGTTTAAACGGAGAATTGCGTCCCCCCATTGGTTGGCGACATGAGTTAATTGTGGTTAGGCGTTAAACGACGTTGGTGATACGTATAAGTATTTTAACACTAGATTGCCCGAGATTTCTTGTATACCTATATTGCCCAAAAACAATCAAAATGACTGCATTGTGAAAAAAATAACAAATATGTAAAGAAATTTGTTTAAAATTAATTTTTAATATTATATAATAAAGGAGGGCGGAAGTAACTACAATTATTCATAAACCCATTTATATGTTATAGAAAAAGTCACCAAATTCTAAGAAATCGTGTCATTATATTTCATAATTGTTTTTCTAATTGAAATTTAAAAACAGTCAAAATGACTGCCTTGGGCAATCTAGTGTTAATGAGCACTAGAGTAAGGATTTGATGTTATCATTGTATCCAACGGATAAGGCTCCCCGTAAACAAGCTTAAAGCAAGATCAAAATTGACAGGCCAAGATCAAAAGATCTTGTCCCAAGATCAAAATTGCCATGCACTTACTCTGGACGGGACACAGCAGGGGCATCCACTCGGTGTGGGCGGCTTTGGGGGTGTCTCCACCCGCATAAAATCGGGAGGAGGGGTCTTCTTCCTTTTTTTGCGAATGCGCCCAGGAATGTATTTGTAGCTGGAAAAGCGGCGGCGAGAGTGTCGAACGATCGACACCCAGTCGATCATGGTTAGAGAAGGAAGGAGGGACTATGCAACCATGGAACGTTTCCTATTCCTTCCGGCACTTCGAACACACGCGCACAAATTCAATCGAATGTACACAACACAAGTATTCAGAGTTATCCTTCAAACTGCAGTCTTGATTGCACAAAAAACAGTCGAATTTCTTTCACACGTAAAATACATTTTGCTTATGTTGGTGCAACATGATTATCTTCAATGTCGATTTAAAAAAAATGCATGAACCCGTTGAGGAAAAGACATACAGTATGTTTTTATGATACTATCTAAATATATTCACAATTGTGTCAGCTATCTAAATATATTTTCACAGTTATGTCAGATTTACATCTAATGGTTTATTAAAGCAGGAGTTATATTAAACTGGACCTTTTTACGTGTAGCTACATGTTCTAATGCAGGTTTTATTTGCTTCATGAGCCATAAAATAGTTCAAAATAAGCCAAATGCATCTAATTTAAGCATTTGGTATTTGTAGAATGCAATGTCATCAAAAATATGAAATAGTGAAAACAACTAGTGGATCTAGCAATGTTTACACTAAATCGAGACTGTCACTAGATATCTGCTTTAAATGCTTTGGATACTTTCAAAATATTCTGTAAAGTTATATAAGTTACATTTCTCTTGTAGTGTATTTTTACCGAACTCACATTCCTCTTAGGAACATGTGATATTTAGACTTTGTCATACGTATTGCCTGTAATTCTATAAAAGACAGTTATACTACAATATTCTTTAGATTTAAAAAAAGCAATATTTATCAAATAATAAATATTCTTTAATTATACTAAATATGCAGTGAAAATGTGCATGCGTGAAATTATTCTGCTAAAAATCATTAATCTTTTACTTTTTTCCAAAAGTTTTGTACTCAGTGTTGGCAGGAAGCATTGAAAAATATCAAGGAATTTTTTAAGGCGTACATATCAAAGGCGTAAGTATTTTGCAAGTACAAGTGAAAAAATTTATTTTGACCTTACTAAAAACACTCTGCTGTTTAAAGAAAATTCAAAGCATTTATTATACACGTGTGTAAGCTTATGCCGGGAATATTTTGTAAAATTTTATCCTTACAAAACTTATTTTATAAACTCGTTTCTCATAAATTTAGCCTGCAGTGTTGTCAAAACATGAGACGAATAGCAAAATTTGTAACTCTATTTGTGATTTTCAAAATATGTTGGCTATTCCTATTCAAACATGAAAAATTAACCACAGTAAGCTATAAGGCACCAGTTTATTCAGTTTTATGAAATTTATTTTAGAATTTACTCATATCTTTTTTATTTCATTTCAGAATAAACTGAATTTTACCTTCTTATATAGAAAATATGAAAGAAAAGCATTTCATTTTACAAAGCAATTTTAAAAGCTGTAGGATTTTAGCATTTTTTAGCTATTCAAATTAGAATTTAGGAATTCTATGTGTTATAATGAAAAATACTTTTATAGTAACAGGATATAAATATCTCAATTTCCTCTTTCTCAGTTATAATACTTAATTAAAAAATAATTCAGAACATTACTGTGTACAGTTTTTTATGGTACTGTAAACAACGAATATGGGAAATAAAATCGTACTCTGCAAGTACAAGTTGAAGTTACATAACATATGTTTGCTTCCATTAATTAATCATTTAATACTATGCAAATATTTAAAGCATAATGAAATCTGTAGAACCATCTACAACCATATTTTACTCTATGTTACTGCATAATTACGATTCAAAAATTCATGAATCATTCACATGCACGAGCAGACGATAATCCATATGACACATCAAGATCAAGGAGAATCACGTTTGCGAGTTCATTGCCAACTTTGCAAGGAGCAGCACAAAAACCGCGTCAAAAACATTTCATCATCACATCTGAACCGAAACAGTTTTCGTGTTTTGATTTCTCCACATAGTCGTTACGTGAATCTTTTTCTTAACCGTTAAGACAGCATTTTTCCAATTTCCTTCACTGGCATCAAGAACGTAACACGAAACTCTGATGAACCTTTAAAATGACCGAAATTATTCTTTTCGTCTCAAACTGCAGCAGATATCCCTTCTCAGACATAAATATTCGCAGAATACCACCAGCTCCCTCCTAGGAGCATCATCTGCCCAGAAACGGTTGGCACACTTGTTGTCGTCGATCTGGCGAGATTGGCTAGGTGGGAACAGCGCCAAAATTCCCCCGATGTTTTATCCCCGTCGTTTATACAAGAGAGAAATCCCGATAGAATCTTTCTTATTTTTTGGATTCTTCTGCTGAAAGGCTTCTCAGGAGTGATTGAGGGAAGCACAAAATAACAAAAGAGATGTATATTATCGCAAATCACTTTTATCCAAATTATGTTATTATTTTTACTAATTTTGGAGAACCGAGGGGTGTATGTGTTCAAGTCATAGTGTTAATTTACATCTGAACTATGATTTTCCGTACCTCAATCAATAAGTGCAGTGATAAATTATTTTGAACTAGCATGTAGCCCGTCATATGACGGGATCAGAAAAATGCTTTCTTGATATATCTAAATAAGTAATAAGTTACATGCTTATTTGTCTGTGATTTTACCATCCTCGAATTTATCTTAAAAGTTTAGAATTATCTCGAAAAGTTTTGGACATGGTAAAGTATAAAACATGGTAAAGTTGTCAACTTTAATTTATCTTGTTATATTACATGATAGGAGGGACAGCAGAAGTTTTAATATGGACAGTTATTATTTGGCGGTATATATGAGTCCCAAACTTAGCGAATCGATTGCAAACCGTGTAGTTATGTATAAAAAATAAACACACAAACGAACAAACTTCTTGATTTTCAAAGTTATATAACTTAAACGCTAGATACTTATTAGTCCGTGAAAGAGACTCCTAGACTTTCATGAAAAGAATTTGTTGTTAATACCCGTGTTAAAATTTTCCTTGCAACAAAAAATAATCCATGGTTAAATTTAAAATTATCGCATATGTACCTAATCTATTATTTAAGCCAAATATAAAAGAAAATTATTTACGCACTATCTAAGTTCAGTGATAAAACGTATGAAAATAATGCAGACGATATTTAAATAATTTAAAATAAGAAATGATTAAATGAGATGGTTAAAGGAATAACGTCATAATGCTGGAAAAAAAAGGTTATTTTTATCCATTTATTATGTGATAAATTGATACATTTAATCGCCTGCTCTTAACCGGGAAAAATAGAGCTTGAATTAATGATATTAACCCCTTAAAGCACGAATTTTTTTAGGAAAATCTGACAAAAAAAAATTATTTGCATTAAGACAGAAAAAGAATATATAAATATAGTGTAAGTTATTTTTTGCAATTTTATTTCTGAGTGGTGACTAGAGAGCGAGAAAGGGGGTAAAAGTTATAAAAAATTGCTACACAAACAAAGTGTAAACGATTTGATTGCATATTTATTTTGAATTTTGCCCGTGTCAGACACGGGTAAATGCGTTAAGGGGTTAAACGATTTAAAAGGGGAGAAACGGGGAGATTTCGAACGTTTTCGAACTCGTTTTGAATTTTGTTAACCCTAACTCATCAAGAATCCAATATGGATGCCTCTGTGCATTCCAGGAATTTACATCAAAGATTTAGTTCACTCTAAATGGCAGAATTCTTGGGTAAACACACAGTCAAATAAATTGCGAGATGTAAAAGATAAAATTTCTAAATGGCCTCAACTTCCTTCTAGAAGACACGACGTGATAATCACTCGTCTACGGGTGGGTCACTGCCGACTCACACATGCTCATCTCTTGCTTGGTGAGGCACCTCCACAGTGTGCGTATTGTAAGACTACTTATACAGTCGCACATATTTTAACGTCTTGTATTTGTTTTAAATCTCTGTACATAAAATTCTTTGGAAATTCATCACCTAATCTTAATTCAATCATTGGAAAAATCCCACATCCAGGCTTATTCCCATTTCTTCGCTGTACTGGCTTGTACTTTGAAATCTGATTTGTATTTGTTTTTCTAACTTTTAATGTTCAATTTTGTAATATTTGATTCTTAATATTTTTTTCAATTTTAAATTAATTTTCAATCTTTTTAAATTAATAAATTTCATTGTTATATTGTACCTTTTTCAATTTCTCATTTTCTGTTTTACATTTTTAAACATTAATTTTTTATCAAACTTTGCTGATTATCGTGTTGTTTATTTTGTCTTTCTAATTTTTCTACTTTACTTATGTATTTGTTTTTAAATGTTTTTCTTTGGTTTGGGGCGTCTTTCATTTTTACGGTTTCATCAAAATTAATTTTTTGAAAATTGTGTTGTTCTATTGGGTTTTTTTCGTCTTGTTTGGCGCAGTTTGTCCCTGGAGGAATTAGCGCCACTAAATTTCAAACAACCAACCAACCTGTGCATTCGAGGTCCAACCGCTTCATAAATTCGAGGACAGACGATCAGATAACGTAGGCTATTATTATATAGGGGATGCTACGATGATATTACATATAAATGATATTACATCTTTAAGATCGTATACTCCAGTCAACATAAACAATCTATCAGTCGATGTTTAGCAATTATATTTATAAAATATGGTTTGAAATATAATTTATACTCTTAAAGAATAAAAATTAAAGTTAGTAATTAACAAGTTAACTTAAAAAGTACGTAAGAATCAAATTTGCTTCTTAAAACATTAGAAATATATTTCAAAAGAAAGTGGATAAGGTCATAACCGTTAAGAAAATTTTATTTATTGGAAGGAGCATTAAAGGGATTCCAAAAATTAGTTTTATTATTCATATAAAATTAACTTTGCGCATATCTTCAAGATCAAGAATGTTTCTTTAAATCCTTCAAATAAAGAATCCTTCAAATAATTTATCTTGCTTAGAATAGCCCTGGGGCCAAACAAACTAAAATTTAGAGGTAACTTTTGTGCTTGTTAGACAGATAGGGAAGACCAATTAAAATTTTAAAACTAATTTCAATACTAGATTTAGCACGAAGTCTTGATGTCGCTTTAGGAATTTTTCTTCCTTTGCCAAATAAGTGTGTCAATCGGGAAAGGGAATTTCTGAAATTAAAATAAATAATTGTCGTGTAGTCCTCGTTTTTATTTGAGTATTAACCTGTGATCAAATGTATGGTGGGATTTTATTTTGATTGCGTTGTGTAAAAGTATTTTAGTACTAAATTTAACCACAGGTTCTGAGAAACTACAGACATAATATATGAAAATAAATTAAAAGCTAAATTAATAGCATCCGAAACTAGCTTAATATAAAAAAAGTAAATTTATTATAATATATATACATCTATGTACACACAAACTGATTCTAATTTTCATAAAATATGATTTATCAACACCTTCTAAATTAGTTCTGACAATAATTTTTCAATACTTAAGTAATTATGTAAATATAAAAGAGAGGACCTAATCTCAATTTCAAAATGTATGTAAAAGGGGGTACCATTTGGGGAGTTAAAATGGTGTGCCCGGAACACTGCTGATTGATGGGTATCTATGGCTGATCAGGATTGGGTATCTATAGATCTTCCGTCGGTCTAGTCAGGGGCTTCCTCCTGAGTGTTTGGGGGTGCGGCCGTGCTATTTGATACAGGAACACTTCCCGTCGGACTGAACTCCCGAATACGTTCCGTCGGACTTCTCTCCTCGTCTGGACTACCGAACACCTTCCCTCGGACTTCCGAACACCTTCCGTCGGACTTGTCTAGTCGACTCGACTCCCGAATCTCTTCTGTCGGACTTTCTCCTCGTCTCGACTATCGAATTCCTTCTTGAGACCGCCAACGTGGAAAACCTTATTCCTTCTAATTGGGCACTGTCCCTTAAGGACTCATAAATACTCCACAAAGGTACATTCTAATGTAATGTTAAGTACGGAGACGGGATTCTAATCTGGGACTGGGATCAGAACCCCTCCCTAGACCAACGTACAAGACAACAATATCCGTATAATATAATTTTATGGTCCTCTGTCTTTTTACAAAGATGTGATGAGGTCAGATTTAGATACAGAGAATTTTACTTCTTGTATGAATGAATCAATTATATAACTTATCTAAATCGCCTCATCACAATAATTTCTTATTCTTCATGATTCTTCAAGATAGGTTAAATGGTTTAGTAATATTGTCTATCGGACATAAATTAACTGAAAAAAATTATTTAGAAACTTTAAGGGAACATAGTACTTTCCGAGATTTAAAATTTTTATTATAACAGCCTATCTCGATTTCTCATAAAAATTCATATGTTTAAAATGTATTTTTACAAGTTCTTTGATAATGCCCTACCTTTGAAAAAGTATTTAGTTTTGTCTTTTGAAACAATATATTTTATATAGTATGTAAAATATATACAGAAAATAAAAAGAACTATAGTCATTTTATCTGCATAATAACTTTTGGAACATGCATAATATAAACTAATTTTTCATATCCAATCGAGGTAAAATATCTATTTTATACTGTAATCCAAAATTTTAAAGATCTCGAAGAGCAACGCTAACTTTTCTGTCACCGCTCGACATCGTTCTCTGACGATGAAAATTATGAAAATTTAGACAACTGAACTTAGCATACTGGCGGAATCTCTATTAGTCCTGTTAATTTTTTCTTTTGTATTTTTTTTTGTTTGTTCCCATGTTTCGTTGATTAATAAAGTTTATATATGTGAGAAAAAGTCATGTGAATTCCATTTAAAACCTTTCAAACAGAAATGTGATAAAAGACTGGTTGAACTACAGATAATTCTATGATTATAGGTCCGGCTTGTGTTGAAGAGCTGTGATCTACTGTTTTTTTTACAGAAGAGGTAATGCGGCTGGGACCTACTGTTTAAAGCCGATTCCGAGCGACTACTAACATCCATGCTAATAGTGGGATTTGAACCCACGAACTGTACCCACGAATAACGCATTACCCATTCGGTCATCGTTCGACCCCAAGATTAAAGAACTATGTAAGAATTTATTTAACCCTTTAACGAACGGTGGTTTTGCAGCGAGTCCACCTGTTAAAAGTTTCTTTTTTCTACTTTTTAAATGCTATGAATGACCACCTGTTAAAAGTTTCTTTTTTCTACTTTTTAAATGCTATGAATGATTTGTTAAAACATTTTCTATGTTTATGACATTTTAAACGTATAGCAGATAAAAACACTACACTTAATTCATTTTTCCATTTGAAATATGCATTTTTAAACTTTCTTTACCCAAAAAATTCAGAAATTTGATTTATCTTCCTAGTGAGCCCAAATACCTATATTATTCGAATAACACTTAAAAACTGTTAAGCTAAATTTATATTCTACACTTTCAATGATAATTATTCATTGCACTCCCACCTTAATAAAAATTTAATAGAAAGTATTATCTTCACACAGTGCAAAGAGAGGGTTTTGCATTTAAACCAGGCCTCTAACATTTCTTCCTCCCAATGAATGCACATTTATTTCATGTATTTTACATTTATAAGGCTCATAGGTAACATTTATAAACTAATTTTATTAAATCCTAAAAGATTTATATTAGTGTCCTTTAAAGGGTTAAAGAGCCTATTTACGAGATGTGTCTAGGAATATTCTCAAAACATTTTGAGGGATATTTGAAATATCATTTTCTTATGTGTTGGTCAATTTTGAGCCTTCAGTATTTCGTATTTTCATTTTTTTTAAATTCATATTTCGTATTTTTATTCTTTATGCTGCATGAGCTGAGCCGACAAAGGCATTGATCTCAAACCGAAGGGTTGTGTGTTCCAGAATTGAGCTGGAGTAAGATCCGTCGTGTTCATTAACATCGTATTCATTGCACGTAAAATAGGTTCGCAGTTGCAATGTCTGATAAATTCAAACAATACCTCTGGACGGATTAGGCCAAGCCTGGATTTTTCTGCTTGTTCCCTTCTTCTAAAATTACGGGGGGGGGAATGTTATTATATTCCTTAAGCTACACGTGCTTCCGGGTGGTGCTAAATGAGTAACAGATTCTCAGCTATAATTGACAAAAAGATACTTGTTTATTTTGACAGCTGCACCGGGAAAAAATTATTTCTTTAGCTTTTCTCATTTACCTCTTTTGATATTTTATTTAAATTCGGGTATTCTCGATCGATACTTCTGAAACATCGACGATAAAGTAAGCTTTTCTTGCGTGAAGAATTATCTAGAATATCAGTTCTGGAGTAGCATTTAACGGTTCGTCGGCTAAAGCAAATTTAATTGGATCAGCAGCGATGTCGCCTGAACAAGTGGGTTATTTGGTAGGGTTTCTGTACTCCTAACAACCGAGTTTCAAAGCAGTGGGTCATGGGATATGAAGTCAACGTGACAATTTTATCTCCTTATTTCAGATTATTCCTGTTTTTCAGCTGTTCTGCCGCTCTCAGCGGTATATTTGGTTAGAAGACCAGGTTATAGGGCACAGCACACTAAGCACGGTCTAGGGGTGCAATCGAAAAGGAAGCGCTTCGCCTATGCTCCTATTTTTATCTTTTGCGAGTGGAAGATTGTCGAATGGGGGCGCTATGCTCTCCAGTACCGGAGTTCACAGGTTCAAACCCTGCTGCTGGCAAGGGTGTTCGTAGTCTATCGGAATCGGCTTTAAACAGTAGGTCCCGGTCTCATTAGCCCCCGTGAGAAAAACTGACGACCCTAGCGTTCCAAACCAAACTCAGTCTCTTACATTTTTTGCGTTGCATCATCTTTTACATTTTACATGACAGTTTTTTTTCATCTTCTATATTTCTCTATTCTATCTCTTTAACTGATTTAACTGAGTTTATCTTCTTTCCAACTAATGTAATTAAAAAAATAACATACTTTCTTCGCTTTTTTAAATAACCAAAACCATTTGCGTGATGTGCATTACTTTTTATCATGAGTAAATAAGCTATCAAATACAATGAAAAAATACATAATTATTCTGTTAAAATGCATCGAACACTTAGTAATATATTTTCATAAGGATTCATTTTAATTTTTCTTTTTCAGTTCGTTTAAAATACTAATATACAGTGAAAGTATAATTACAGGTAAACGACATAAAAAGGCTAACTGTGTCTTTAAATTAAAAGTTTATTAATTTTTTTTTTAAATATGATACAGGTAAAGGTGAAATTTAATAATAAAATTTTCATTTTTCGAAAAATAAAAACTTCATACTGCATAGAAATGTAGTCAAGCTGACCAGTCATACTCCACAATGGATCTCAAAACTTACTTTCAAAGTTAAAAATAAATGATTGTATCAAAAATTAATTCAAATATTATTGTATCTTCAAAATTTAAGTTTTTAAGCATGAATGATAAAACTAAACAATTAATGTCTTCTAATTTCGAAATTTTTTAAATGCTGTTGGGGAATTTTTCCTTGAAGAAACCCATAGAAATCAATAAAACAAATATTTATTTTTTATTTTAATTTTATGGTCCGGGGATTCAAACATTTTTTTTTAAATAAACAATTAATGTCTTCTAATTCTGAAATTTTTCAAATGATGTTGTGGAATATTTTCTGAAAGTAACCCATACAAATCAATAAAACAATTTTTTTTTATTTTAATTTTTTGAGCCAGGGATTCAAACATGTATTGAAAAAATAAACAGTTAATGTCTTCTAATTTTGAAATATTTTAAATGCTGTTGTGGAATTTGTTTTGGAAGTAACCCATAGAAATCAATAAAACAATTTTTTTTATTTAATTTTTTGAGACATGGATTCAAACATGTATTTAAAAATAAACAGTTAATGTCTTCTAATTTTAAAATTTTTTAAATGCTGTTGTAGAATATTTTCTGGAAGTAACCCATAGAAATCAATAAAACAAAAATTTTTGTAGTTTTAATTTTATGGGCTGAGGATTCAAACATGTATTGAAAAAATAAACAGTTAATATCTTCTAAATTTAAATTTTTTAAATGCTGTAGTAGAAATTTTCTGGAAATGACTCAGAGTTATCAATAATACAATCACTTTTTTTTTTAATTTTAAATTTATAGGGCCGAGGTAAAAAGATTGCTTAGGGGCACCATATATCCTTCATTCGGCTCTGTTGAATAGACTAAAATACTAATTTCTTGCAATGTAATATAGTGTCTGACAGTGGCGTATCCAGAAATTAATTTTGGGGGTTCATATTGTCATTACCAACAAGGGCATCTATATGGAAAGATCAGAAGTGGCTTCATCTCCCCCCCCAAATATTGTAAAGTCAGTTCTTTAAACTAAATTTAACACTTAAATATGCAAATACAACACATGCATAAACACATTTTTATCTCAGAACCCCCATCTCCTAAATTCTCTTATATAGGCGCCTATAATTGCCATGAAAAAATAGATTTCTTTAGTATTATCATTGTGTAAAAACTAAAGAATACATTATATCAATCTAATTTCATGAACTAATAAAAGACAAAATTTAAAATTTCTCCCCCTCCTTCCTTTATCAGTTTCGAGAAAAAATCTTGGGGGTGCATATGTCCCTCTGCACTTCCCCCCCCCTCCTTGGGTACGCATCTGGTGTTTGAGACCAAGAAGTTCTTTCAACTGGATAAAAGATTTTATTCTGGTAAAAATTAATAAAAATATAACTGGATATCATATAGGACACGTTGGATTGTTATATAGGACACGTTGTATCAAATTCATTTTTTGATACAACGTGTTTATAAAATACTAGCCGATTCGGTCGGTATTTCGGTCTAGAAAATGAAGGATATTAAATAAAGTTTCGATTTATTTCTAAATTCAAATTAGATTTTAGATTATATTACGGGTCTACTTAAGAATTGGGTTCCCCTTGGCAAATTTGGCTAAAATATTGGCAATATTTACTAAAACACAAAGGTAATCCATCCAAACATTGTATTTCTTACTTCTTCTGGCGACTTTGATTAATGCACAGTGAGTCATCGTAATAGAATTATATAATCTTACTTAATTAAAGTAAACGATTTGAAAACCAGACATTTATATTTATGGGCAATTAATCTCTTAACAGTTTACAAACGCTACAGCTCCAAATTATTAGAAATAAGCCATAGTGAACCATTAATGGTTTGTTATATCTAATTGTTTTAAGGATTGCGCACTTTTAATATATAAGAAAAGAGTTACGAAAGGAGAGTTGGATGCAAATATCATATAAATTATAATATAGATACAGATTGTTTGGACACGGTGAGATCAGGAAAAATGTTAGGCTACCATACTTAAATCATTATCGTCTTGTTGGCAGGGGAATCCAATTCTTAAGCCAACCCTATATTGCATAACAATACAGGCAATTTCGAAACTAAAACAAATATTGCATTCCTTTAAATTTAATTTTCATCGTGAACTTCAGAAATATATTCTAAAGAAATTCAAAGAATTCGCATTTGGCATACTTTGGCAGTTTATCCTTGCATTGTCTAACGAAAAACCGCCTAAGCTAAGCTTGCCATATCTTTAAGGAGATCAAGTGTATCTACAAATAAAAATATTACTCAAGTGGCATAAATGTTAAATGCTTTATGAAATTATGGATGCTACCAAATTGCAGTCGAGATACGTCACAGACGATATTCACGTCGTAATGACGTCAAAAGTTGTCATTATGACGCGAAATAGAGGGGAATTTATGCTACCAAATTTCCTTCTCTGCCGACTTTTGAAGTTATTATGATTCGGAAGTCACCTGTGACATAACTCGACCGCAATAACGCCATTAGGGATGGAATAAGATTAACGTATAAATATTGGATGTAAAAATGGCAGAACGGATTTCAAAATGAAAGAAATATTTTTTAAATTAAAATTGATAAAAGTAAGTAAGCCAAATACGGTCAAAAAGCGAGAAAGAGTGTATGATCTTAAAATGCATTTGAATAAAGGCTATCGGATGAATTAAACTATTTAAATTTGTTAGTTATTTTAGCAAATTAATAAATAAAATAAATAAAAAAGGTCCGAAATATAGTCGCCAAACCCAATTTAGATTTAAAAAAGCTTTTTAACTCTACCCGCCTTTTACGAGTCCAAAAAATTTGAGCTGCCAAAAACCTTACCAGTACTGACCTTGCAAAATTTTGGGAAGATTTTGAGGAATCATAGCAAACATACGCACATGTATAAAAATATATAAACAAAGGTTCGTACATATAAAAGGAAAAGTAATCTAAATAGGTAAACTAAAGTAGAGATTTTGTATAAAACCTCGAAGACGGCTCGTTGAAGAATATACTGTCAGAAAACTTCCCGTGATGTGACAGTTTAACCGTGCCGGAGTAAATTTATAGACGAAAGCCCTCATTACATCAACAGAAAATTCTCAGGGATTTTCAAATCTAAAGTCAAGGGAAAAACCCAAGTCTCCTTTTTTAACCCCGAATCTCAACTTACCACTGGGACTACAGTTCTCTCTCTCAGTAGAGAGGTCTAACCAATCAAAATTTT
>CM063508.1:80327318-80449818 GCA_032207245.1 Pardosa pseudoannulata | reverse complement strand
TCTCTGTGAACTCTCACGTGATCATCATTTCCAAATCTATCGGGAGAAAACTACGTTTAAGCCCGGCGATATTCAGAGACCTCGGGATCGACATCTTGGCCACCCATATTATAAAGCTTCTGATAGTTATAACCTCTTGTAAAAAAATAATCTTAGATCATCACCATCAGTTTTGTTGTAATGCCTTATTTTCATCTCAGCGGATTTCTTTCTTCTTAGCCGCTGGCCCTTTTCACCCTTTGTTGTCATGTGACCCCCTGTCAAGGTCAACAAGGTCACCCTTGAGGGTCACAGTGCGGGAGAAAAACCAGTACTGATGTCAACCTGTAATGTACATGGTGGCGTGTAAGACGTTGTCCTAATAAAGGTTCTCTGATGGAATTAAATGTTCGTGTTCATTTCTTCATACAGTCCACTTTGATTTCTTGAGTTATGGCACTGCACCACCACTATCATCATCATCATCATTATTCTACTTCTAGCCAGATGGCACATAAGGCTTCTGATCTTGCTTCCACCAAGCTTGCCCACCCTGCCTGTCCTCTCTAACTCTCTGTCATTATTCTCCATGTCATTTGGGGTCTTAAATGTTATCCCTTTACGCCACTTAAGTTAATGCACCTGATGGTATTCTGTTAAGAGGCATTCGCAGTAAATGATCTACCCACTTCCATCTTCTACTCCGTATGTATTTCGTACGGGTATTTGTTTTGTAAATTGGTTATTAGTTATTGTATAAAGCCAATAAATTTTTAATATTTGTAAATATCACGTCCGTCTCTGTCGGGGGTCAAGAAGAACGTTGGTTAAAGCGAACTTTTGTTCGTTGTAAGGCGCCGAACATTTCAAAACGCCGAATAATTGAAAAAGCGGCAGTATTGGACCACTAATGGTCTTTTTGACGCACGGACGATTAGAAGTGTCAAGTGAGTTGGTTTTGTCAACACACCGACAGAGAGAAGAAATTGTGCTTTGTGTGACCCCGTCGGCTGGGCGCCAAAAGGCGTTTCGGCTACTCCAAGGACGAAGGTCAAAGAGGGGAGGGGGTCGATCTTCCCTAAAATTGAGATTTCCTGTTTGGAAAAGAAGAAACAGGAGGGGACTCCCGGCTGAACTTTGAGATGAGCAGGTTGCCTAGAGTGATCTCCTCTCTGGACGACTTTACATATATTTTTCTTTAAATGTTTTTGTTGTTGTTGTTGTTGTAATAAATCAACATTGTTAAGTTTAATCCTCTACGGCTGATTATTTCGTCTCCATACCTGCTCCTTATACGAGACCTATGCGGAATCATATCCAAATGACGAGGGTATTGACTTACAATCGGAAGTAGAAACATCGCAAAACCGCTCGGCGAATTTACAATATTAATAGCAAAACAATAAATAAATTTTAAAAAATAGGAGTGAAAATAGCTTAATACCAGTTTATAACGTAAGATTAAAATAAAAATGTCATTCTGGGTCTTCCATGTTATCCCTTTACGACTCCCAAGTTAATGCACCTGACGGTATTCTGTCAAGAGGCATTCGCAGTACGTGACCGACCCGCTTCCATTTTCGTGCTTATGTATCTTGTATGGGAATTTGTTTTGTAAATTGGTTATTAGTTATTGTATAAGGCCATTAAATTTTTAATATTTTTCTGAGACATTAAGTCAGCATTTCATTCAGTTTGTTATTCTGTGCTTTAATTAATAGCAAAGCAATAAATAAATTCAAAAAATAAGACTGAAAATAGCTTAATACCAGTTTATAACGTAAGATTAAAATAAAAATGCCATTCGGGGTCTTCCATGTTATCCCTTTACGGCGCCCAAGTTAATGCACCTGGTGGTATTCTGTCAAGAGTCATTTCCAGTACGTGACCGACCCGCTTCCATTTTCCTGCTTATGTATCTTGTATGGGAATTTGTTTTGTAAATTGGTTATTAGTTATTGTATAAGGCCATTAAATTTTTAATATTTTTCTGAGACATTAAGTCAGCCTTTCATTGAGTTTCTTATTCTGTGCTTTAATTAATAGCAAAACAATAAATAAATTCAAAAACTAGGAGTGAAAATAGCTTAATACCTAGTTTATAACATAAGATTAAAATAAAAATCGACACAAAAACGAATGTCGCGCTTAATGAAGCCTCTACATGGTACGACCAAGGAGCAATAATTAAATAGAATTGCGGTATAACCATATCTGTAAGCAAAGCACAGTTTTAAAAAAAAATGTTTTAATGGAGAAAGTGATTCATGGTGAAAAGTTCATTCATTTGGTTAAAAAATGATAGAAAAAAAAAGCGGAAATTTAAATCATATAAAATTACACATTAGTAGTTATGTATCATGCGATAAGAAACAATTAAAAACAGTCCCTTCCGTAGCCTCTAAGGGTTTCATTCACAATGACATTTTTTATTCCTCCCAAATTTAATACTGTTTCAAGTTTTCAGCTTGCAAAGGCCATTACTTTGGAAGGCGTTACATTAAATAAAATAATATCCTTTTAATGAATGGAAAAAAAGAAAATGTTGTCACTTTACACGAATTAGATAAACGGGAGAAAAAAGAACCCTGTTTCAAATTTGAAAAATGAATTGCATAAAACAAGTGACAGGAAAAGGAATAAAAGGGGAAGAGGGAAAAAATGCTTAGAGAAAGAATGATTAAATATAAATTAACATAAAATATATATAAATATAAGGAAGAGTGTCTGTAGGTTTATCTCGCAATTGCATATAAAGTTTTGTTCAGTTCTAGATTCAATTTTCTAGACTTGTCGAAAGGAAGGTTTGGTTGGTTTGGTTTGTTCGGAGCGCTTCAGTCTACTGTTTTGCTCCAGAGGGGTAATGAGACCGGGATCTACCGCTTAAAGCCGTCCGAAAGACTACGAACATCCATACCAACAGCGAAATTCGAACCCACGAACTCCGGTACCGAAGGAGGTTTAGTTGGTTTGAAGCGCTTCGGTCTACTGTTTTGCTCATGAGAACTAATGAGACCGGGACCTACTGCTTTAAGCCGATTTCGAACGGCTACGAGCATCCATTACAGCAGAGTGAGTCGAACCCACGAACTCTGGTATCGAAGAGCAGCGTTCTACGATTCGGCCATCATTCGGCTAAAAGGGGAACCTTCGAGAAGAAGATAAATGTCTCCTTAAAATTTTTCTGGGACTTTAAATGGACAACAACGCCGTTAAGCCTTCAAAAAATCGATTTTTTTTTTATCTTTGGATATTTCTGAATTGTTTAAAATAAACTCCCTTTATATATTTGAATTAGAACGTGTAAAACTATACAAACTTTGCATTTAATATCATAGATTTTAAAGCAAATATAAAAACTTCAAATGCATTTTACTGAAAATAGTGTTCAACTTTCACCCACTGTAAATCAAAAACTATACCACACATTGATTTCAAATTTTCACAGTAAATACATTTTAGGCGTACGTACGATAAGACTCTACTTAATTTTTTAGTTATTGTTTATTTCGTTTAGCATTTAGCACTGTTTGAAATGGAATTTTTAAACATTTTTTAAAGTTTTATTTAAATAAATTCCTTGTAATATTTCAGATCTTTTTTTAAAGTTTAAATAGATGGAGAATTATATCTATCAATTATCGTTTATAAAAAAGCAAAAACAAATTAATGAAACTCCTTTTATATTATTGTAAGTCTGTTAAAGAAATTTAAAAATTTTTTAAGCAAGTTCTCAATTTTTACTTTATATTATAAAAAAATTCTTATTTTTTAGAAACAAAATAAATTTACCAACGCTAATTAAATAAAAAAGAAGAACAAATGTTGAATAACCCATGTATTTAGGGTAAAAATTAAAAAGGATATGATAAGACCAAAAAACAATAAAAAAATCTACCGATTACAGTTGCTTAAAGATGATGTATACCCTTAATTACCAATGATATTAATTAAAAGCTTTAGAGCACTAATTTCTTCACCCTTTAAAGTGGACTTCTCAGCTGTGTTCGGAGAAAACGGCAAGAACGACGATGCTTGCCTGGATTTTCAGACATTTTAAAATTCCATCTTTTTGTTCTAGAAGGAGTTACGGAAAGAAAATACGGATTGAATTGTCTGGCACAATTATTTCTTCTTCGTATAGTACATATTTTTAAATAACGACTTTTTAAATTTTTTAAAGATTTTTTAAGTTTATTTTGAAGCGTTTTTACAAAGCAAATTTTTATATTGTTCCGTGATTACTTCATAATTTTTTTTATTTTTCCCTATCTTAGGTACGCTTCATAATTCTTCTTTTACGAGCATTCTTTCATCGTTGAAAAGTCCAGAATTTCCTCTCTCAAACTGCTTAATTATATAGATATATATATATATATATATATATATATATATGTGTGTGTGTGTGTGTGTGTGTGTGTGTGTGTATGAAGTCTAAAAAAGGGGTAGTTGGAAATAACGTGAGTTATAAGCGATGTTAAAAAAGGAACTCTTTTATAATAATAAAATAAATGGAAAAAAATCAAGCTCGCATAAACTTTTGGGATCATCCGGTCAAGCGGAAATATTTTTTAAGCATTTGATGATTAAGCGAACCGATATGAGTCAGTTAGAACTTGGACATGGAGCTGTCAACAACACTCTACACGTGTCTTCGATGAATAAATTAAAATAGCGCAAGTTTTGCTTAAATGAAACAATGAATTAATAAACTTATTATTGTCAAGAAAGACTGTTTCCATTCGCCTTAACACTGGACCATTTCAGATAGCCGACAGTATTCTTCTTTTGCGGGAATATCCTTTTCGTGTTGGACTTACGCTGAACTGAAATTCGCTGGCTGAGATTTTACCTGTTTCTTTTGAATTTATACTACTGGACGAACTATGACTGTGATTCTCAAACGTGAACAATTATATCCTATCAAAGGAAGTACTTACTCTGATAAGTAACCAAGACCATGGCAGCCATATGCCATCTGCAGAGAGGGTTACAAAACCCCGAAAAGTCAATTTACCCTGTGTTCGAGAGATCCGGTCTGCTGGCTTGGCAGGGCAGCGTCGAGATCCCTATGTGTTCATTTCATCCAAACTCCCTACAACGCGCCTTCCACATGGAGATCACCAATTTTCCTTTAAAGCCACGCAAGAACTCTTCAACACGAGAACAATATTAAATTTCAGCAAATTAGGGAAAAGAAAATTCTACAAAATCTTTCCGCTTAACCGGATGATCCCAAAAGCTTACGCGAGCTTTTGGGATCTTTTTCATTTATTTTATTATTATAAAAGAGTTCCCTTTTTAAAATCACTTATAACTCCCGTAATTTCCAACTACCCCTTTTTTTAGACCTGACACATATATATGTATATATATATATATATATATATATATATATATATATATATATATATCGCGAGATTTTAGAAACATATCAAATCATTTGACTTAAACATTTAATAACTTTATGATTTTTTTCCGAACTACTCGAATTTTTTTCCAAACGTCTGTATGCAATAAGCGGCTATGCTCAAAGTTTCAATAATTGTACAAATTAAGAATTTTACAAAACATTTTTTCTACTTTGGGAATAAATGTTGAAAATCTCCGTAAACTCTAGTTTCTAATCTTGCGGAAGAAAAATATCTTGGAACCTGGACATGTGAGAACAGCGCTTTTTCTAACGGAAACCAGGAAATTGAAATGAACGATGTTTCACTTTTGGCTTTCAAATTATGTGTTCTAGATTTGTCATTCGACTTAAACTTTTGACTTCGTGAATTTGAATCCGAACGTGTGTTTGATAATGAGTGGTTTTCCTCAAAGTTTAAAAAACTTTTCGAAAAAACTAAGGATTTAATAAATATTTTTCAGTTTTTTGGTTAAACGTTCAATAGCTCCGTATATTCTAATATGACTTTCATTTCCTAATCTATTGGAAGAAAAATATATTGGCATCCTGACAAGCGAGAACAGAGATTTTTCTAAAAGAAACCGGAAATTAAAAAACTCGACATTCCAATTTTGACTTTCAAATTATATAATTGACTTGATGTAATTCATATATATATATATATATATATATATATATATATATATATATATATTATATATATATATAAATATATATATGTATGTATGTATATATATATATATATATATGTATATATGTCAGGTTTAAAAATGGGAGTTAAGAATTAAGCGAGTTATAATTAAAAATAGTTAGAACTCATTAACGATAACGTAATAGGAGAAAGACACACCCTCAAGTGGAACTATACAGAGTGAAGAAGCCGACGCGGAAGTAGTCATAGGAATTTTGCTTATGTAGCAACGCCAAAAGAGTCAGTTCTGAGCGGGAACTTGACTGATAACATCTTCCACGCTTGTACTGGCAAATTATGAGAACAAAATATATCTAAATGGCATAGCGATGGACAGAAGGATTACAGAATTAAATTAATTAAGGATTAAAGAATTTTTTATATATGAAAGGAAATGTGTCTTCCATGCTTTAACAATTTGTCCATGTCACACACACACACACACACACACACACACACACATATATATATATATATATATATATATATATATATATATATATATATATATATATATGTATATGTATATATGTATATGTGTGTGTGTGTGTGTGTGTGTGTGTGTGTGTGTGTATGTATGTATGTATGTAAGGAAAATCATCAGGGGTTTTCAAAACTTAAATCAAAGACTAAAAATTCCCGCGTCATTTTGCATTCTCCTTTTTAACCCCTAACCTAAATTGACCATTAGGGCTACAGTGTACGCCCTCAGAGACGGGTCCTGACCAATTATAAACCTACAAGGCCCTAGCAGACAATTTAGGAAATTTCCGAATAAAAAGGAAATACACGCTGTCGGAGACAGATTTTTCTAGAGATATTTTCCCACAGATGTTGACCCAGGTGTTACGTGTCTTGTACATAGAACTTCATGGTAGCTGACCCTTCAATTTGTCCTGTCCCTATGATGAAGTGGGAACCCGTCCTTCAACGTTATCTTATTAAAGGTCTTTAGCTGAAACGATATCATTTTTATGGCCATGACTGCAACCAGCCATCGAGAAGTCCGTCCCATTATATATATATATATATATATATATATATATATATATATATATATATATATATATATATATATATATATATATGGTTTCCGAGCACCTGGAAAGTTATAGAAAATCATGGATTTAGACAATGGATTAATTTTGTCATGGAAAGTCTTGATTTTTCAAGTAAAATGAGTAAAACTTATTGAAAGTCATGGATCCGCTAAAGTACCGATTAAAAAAATGCATTGAATTGTTTAATTCTATATTTACTTGTCATTTGGCTGAAGTTACTGAGTTTGGTATTTATGTATTATCCTATTGACCATATTATCAAGTAAAATTTGTTCACCAAGGAAACTAAAAGCAAGAAAGTTTAATGAGTGGGTAAATGTATATTATTCTGTTTTTTTCTTAAATTGTAGATTAAAATTGTATTAATATAGTAATTAATATTTTTTAATAAAAATTAAGATTTTTGCACAAAATATAAGTTTATCTCTAGGGATACTGTATATAAACATTATAGAGTTATATTTGGCTATTATTCATGGTCACCTGGATAATACCAAAGTACCCTGAATTCAAATTGGAAACATTTTGATTGAAAAATTGCTATATGATTAAACTTAGGTATGTAGATACAACAATTTATTTTTATGTATGTGAGTTTATTAACACTTATAAAGTAAGTTTATAGTTTTTTATGATAAAATTCCTGTAATTTCTGTAAAAGCATATATTTAATTTGTATGTACATCAGAAGTTTTATTCATATATACTTTAACGAAAGCTTTTTAAAGTCATGGAAAATGATCTGCTAAATCAGGGAAAGTCATGAAAAGTCATGGATTTGAAACATTTTATTTTGGCAGATACCCTGTATATATATGTATATATATATGTATATATATGTATATGTATATATATGTGTATGTATATATATATATAGATATGTATATGTATATGTATATATATATCTATATGTATATGTATATAATATATATATATATATGTATATATGTATGTATATATATACATATATATATATATTATATATATAATAAAGTATACTTATAAATACTAGCCTTGCACAAGAGTCGGCAAGCCAGATATTTTGTTTCTTTATTCTTCGTAAAGACAAACGTAAAGCATTGTATACACTCAAGCTTTGTGTTAAAAAGGTTTTATTAAAAGTACAGTTTTATTACACCTTCGTAAAATTTTGCCCCATTCAACTACAATCAAAATAATGAACTTTGATTGTTCAAACCCCTACTTACCCAGGCAACGCCGGGCACTTCAGCTAGTAAGGAATGTAATCCAATTTTCCCAAAGTACAAATTGATAATAAAATGTGATTAACAGTTATTAAAAAAGAAGAATCTGCACAGGAATCAGATAATCAAGTAAAACCAGTCAGTTACAATCAGATATTTTCTTTCTATCAAAAATAAAACAAATTAAAACGATGTGGCATTTGATAGAGTTTCGCTTTCCAGAACAAACCATAAACATTAAAGCAATGAAATGGAAAGTAAAAAGGCATTAATTCAAATTACCTTAACATAATTTTCGTGAAATAAATTCAATTAAGCACTTATCTTAATGGAACAGTCTTATTGTCAATTTGGCACTCTAGATATATTAAATGTAAAAATTGTGCTAAATGTGAATATTATTTGAAATTAAATTTTCAGATCAAAAATATGAACATTCTCAGAATTGACGACTGTTAAACAAATATTAATTCACACTAACAATTAGGAGGTTTTAACTTAGTAGGTGTTATTTTATGCTTTAGTGAATTTCATATTTAATAAACCAGAAGTTTATCAATAGAAATGTGCATTCTGATTTTATAATCTAACTAGCTGCTTCGCACTCAGCCTTCGGTCTGGATAATAAATATTCCCAAGTAAAGTTTTAGAACCATTATTATAAGTATTCATATTCATAAAAATCTTAAACCTCATACGCTGGAAGATTGTTGACGAATATTATAGTTTATTATTAATGGATAATTACAGTTATAACTACGTATATGTTCTGTGTTGCGAGCCTGTGTTATGATGCCAAATTCCACAGCTTTCTCTATTAATTAACGCAACAGTGTGTTATATTTGGCACCGATCGATTCAGATATGTAGATAACACTCTCAATAAAAACACTCTCAATTTCATTTTTTTTTAAATAGTTTTTAACCTGGTGTCCCATAGATTTTTCTCGAATATTGCTCGAATTGTTATTTTAGAGATAGATCAGTTGACTTATTTAAAATAAAAATATCTAGATAAAATATAAAAATTATATCTACCAAATAATAAACATAGGTTAATATATCAAAAACCTATATTATCGTCTGCTATTTGGTTTTCCGAGAAATATAAGAATGTATTTACGGTATTAAAATGGTAAAAATCAAAGTTAGTTTTTGTATAAGAAATGGCAACTGCAAAATACAAACAAAACTTTGATAGAACTTGGCGAGTTTTGAATTACTGAAAATAAAAATCTCGTCAAGAAAAGAATAAAATTGTGATTTTCTAAAAAAAAAGATCATTTTAGCGTTTAGAAGATAACAAAGTATTCTGACATACATGTATATTTTCATAAATATATTTCTTTAGACTTAAATTTAAATACCTGAAATACATTCTCATATTTCTCGGAATACCAAATTGCAGACGATAATAATGCCAACTTTGAATAACACTATCTCTTTTTGACGCCAACTCAAGAATAGAAATGCTCTTGCCACAAAATTAAAATGGCATTTGGTCGGTTTGTTGTAAATATATTTCGGACTAATTGGAATATCGGAACGTGAATGGGCGAAATGACTTCCTCGGATCGTCCTGTTTCTTTTGGTAACATCGGTGCCCTTCTGCGTCCACCGGTTTGCGAGGAGATAGACGCACATTCATAGTTACAATCAGATTTTAATATATAAGAACATTTTAAATAAAAACTTTTTACATTTTATTCATACCGTAAATCCTAATTTGTTGTTACCTTTTGCGAACTTGAATGTTCTCATCCTTTAACACGTTGACTGCCATGGGGTCACCAGTGACTGGTACTCGACAAGGCTACAGTGCCGTGGGGGCCACTGGTGACCGGCGAATCAGCAAATAATAAAAGCACATCATTATAGTAAATATGGATACTAATAAAGTTTTTTATAATACCATTGTTATTATAATGGTTTGAAGAAATTAATGCAATATAGAACATACAAAAGTAACTTTATTAGTACATGAAAAATATACATTTTATAAGTGCATATTGCGATGAGTTAGATTGAAACATTCAAGGCAAAAAAAAAGGTAAATCAAAGCAATCGGAACAATATGTCACCACTTTTTAGCTCTAGTTCTTTCTAACTGCTTTGAATACTAAAGAATGAGAGTAATCCCTTAGCAATCGAAGCACGATTGTTTGAAAAAAAAGGACAATTGTGACAATTGGTTACCACGCCGTGGGAGTCACGAATACAGCTTCAAGCATGATTTTATAATTCATTTGCTGCAAATAATATTTCAGCATAATATGCATCGCATAGTGAAAAGTTCAAATCGGCGCCTTGGGCAAACCATCGAAAATGCGTCTGGCAGTCAACGTGTTAAAAACTCTTTTTTTTTTTTCAATTTCTAGGTGTTTCTAAGTGCATCAGGTGTTTTGCCAATTCCAAAAATATGTTTTAATCTATACTTAAACCCATATATTGACCCGTATAGAGGATGAAACAATATGAACAACCAAAGTCATGTACAGAAAATTATAAAATTATTTTCTCAAAATGTGTTATTTCAATTATAAGGATAAGCTTTTTAAAAAAAATCCATCCTTCTGAAAGACGTAAAATTTTATATGACTTTATTGTATAAATAATTTTATGACGACTCTGTTCAAGCAATGAATGAATTTTTTTTCTGTAATAAATATTGTTATTTTGTTCATAAAATTTGTAAAAAAAAATGCACCTTTTAAAAATTTACAATTTTTTCACTTCAACTCGTTTTATGATATTTTATAGTTAGCATAATGGAATCAAAATTATTCCAGTTAAAAGTAAATGTGTTTTTATAAGTACTAAAAGAGATTTAATGGTTTCAAAAGCAGGAGGAAAATGTTTTATCATACCTATTCATCACCAAATATTGTGCTGTTTATGGTAAGCACTTATTTGATTCTATGTATTTAGTTTAAAAGGGAAAATAATGGAGACATTTACTCTCCAGTATAAGAAAATAAGTGCGCAGTTAACATTAATGTAGCATTTTAGCTGAGATATGTCATTTACTTTAACTACTGAAGTTTGTAAGTTAAAGAATTTCACATTCTGTAAAATCGGAAAAATCTTATTTCCCATCGTAGAAGTAACTGAGTTAGAATAACTATTAAAAAATCACTCAAAGGTCAACTTCTCAAAGAATTTTGAAATTAATAATCCCCTGAAATATTCATTTAGAATAAATTAGGTTCTTCTGCCTAGTGCTAATACAAAAACCTATCCAATATTCTCCAGAACAACAGCTAATTAGGTTGTCAGATGTCCACCATTTGACTAGACAGTCTGTACCTTCTGTATCTTCAATACATGTCAACAGAAATCTGTTAGCCGTGCTCGTCATTTCTGCACTTCTTTTAGTGAGCATTAATAATAGCGAGCGATAATAAAACAAATAGATAAAAAAATGGAAAGATAATAGTGTATTTTTGAGTTCATGACACAAAAACTAGATAGGAGAGAGTTTAGGGATAGAAAAACATGATATAAGTTAAAGATTTTCACATTCTGTAAAATCGGAAACGTCTTATTTCCCACTGTAGAAGTAACTGTGGTAGAATAACTATTAAAAAATCCCTAAAAGATCAACTTCTCAAAGAATTTTGAAATTAGTAATCCCCTGAAATATTCATTTGGAATAAATTAGGTTCTTCTGCTAATACAAAATCGTATCCAATATTCTCCAGAACAACAGCTAATTAGGTTGTCAGATGTCCACCATTTGACTAGACAGTCAGTACATTCAATATCTTCAATGCATGTCAACAGAAATCTGTTGGCCGTGCTCGTCATTTCTGCACTTCTTTTAGTGAGCATTAATGAGAGTGAGCGATAATAAAACAAATAGATAAAAAAAGTAAAGATAATAGTGTAATTGTGAGTTCATGACGCAAAAACTAGATAGGATTGAGTTTAGGGATAGAAAAACATGATACTTTTGCTTACAGAAACATTCGTTCACATCGAAGTTTCGTGTGAGAATGAGCAGTTTTAAAGAATTAGAAGAATGAACCGGCCAAAACACAGCCAATCAGAATTCAGCATTTCAACCAATGAAAAGTTGACATACCTGACGTGGAACAGACAGTTCGCTATTTTTATATATCAATTAAACTATTTTGATTTAAAAAACAGTGGACATTTTTCATTCAGAAGCTTTATAATAAATTGATATGTTCAAGTGTCATTTATTTGAGCCAAAAATCGCGATTTTACTCGCTTTCAGTAGTTAGAAGCAAAGATAGATTCTCTAAAAAAACTATTAATCATACTCAAACACTCCACATAATATGTAATAAAAGTGCATATAGATTATGTATTATGGATGAGATTTAAAGTTTTTCCTGAATTGTCTATATGCATTGTTTTCATAATTCTATTTTCTTATTTGAGGATAAGTGTATTTTGGAATGTGTAATAACGTAGCATAATTTGAGGTTACTCATCGAACATCAACTGATGTAATTAACCATTGTTTTTTATTCAAATGCTTTATGGCGAAGTGATATGTTCAAGTACAATTAATTTTCGCAGAGAATCATGTTTTCCTTATTTATTTATTTATTTATTTATTTGAAGTAACAATGAGTCAAAGATCGATTCTCTGATAAAGATTATTAACCATATCCAAACAATCCACAACAAGTTTAATAAAAGTGTATACAAATTATATCTTAAGTTTGAGATTAGCTGTGTTTCTTAAATTACCTTAGTTGAGGATAGGTATGTTTTTAAACATGTAAAAACGTATCATCGTTTGACGTTCAATGAATAATCATTGAATCTATTTTTATTAGAAGTAACAATAAGACAAAAAGCGATTCTCCGACAAAAGTTATCAATTAAACTTATTAGTTTGATTAAAGCTATTAATTTGGAAATCAACTCATTCAAACCTCAAATGACGTTACATTACTGAGTATTACAATTTATTGTTTGACGTTTGTTTTCTATTCAGAAAGTTTATGAGGAAGTAGTACGATCAAGTACTATTAATTTGGACAGACAATCGACATTTAGTTTTTTTATTAGAAGTAACAAACAGACAAAAAGCGATTCTTCGACAAAAATTATCAATTAAACTTATTAGTTTGATTAAAGCTGTTAATTTGGAAATCAGTGAGTACTCATTCAAACCTCAAATAACGTTACATTACTGAGTATAAAATTTATTGTTTGACGTTTGTTTTCTATCCATAAAGTTTATGATGAAGTAGTACAATCAAGTACTACTAATTTGGGCAGACAATCGCCATTTAGTCTTTTTTATTAAAATTAACAAAGAGACAAAGGGTGATTCACCGAAAATAAGTTATCCATTAAACTTATTAGTTTGATTAAAACTATTTATTTGAGGTTCAATGAGTACTCATTCAAACCTCAAATGATGATACGTTACTAAATATTAAAATTTGTTGTTTGACGTTTGTTTTCTATTCATAAACTGTACGATGAAGTAATACGATCAAGTACTACTAATTTCGGCAGACAATAGCCATTTAGTCTTTTTTATTAGAAGTAACAATGAGACAAAGAGTGATTCTTCAGTAAAATTATCAATTAAACTTATTAGTTTGATTAAAATTATTAATTTGAGGTTCAATGAGTACTCATTCAAACCTCAAATAACGTTACGTTACTAAATATTAAAATTTGTTGTTTGACGTTTGTTTTTTATTCCGAAAATTTATGATGAAATGAAATTTTCAAGTACCAATAATTATTGAAGAAAATTGAATGTCAACTTTTTTTTCAGAAGTAACAATGAGACAAAAATCGATTATCAAAAAAAAAATTATTAATCATCCTCGAACATTCCACACACATTTAATATAAGTGTGCCTAAATTAAGTATTAAGGTTGAGATTTGCAATTTTTCTTAAATTGCCTATGTGTATTATTTCATACTATTTTTTTCATAGTCAAGAATAGATATACTTTGGAACGTGTAATAACGTATCATCATTTGAGGTTCAATAAGTCTTGAAATGAACCTCAAATGATGATACATTAATGAATGATGAATGTTAATGAATAATGAATTATAAATGATGATACGTTAATAAAATATTAAGAACTATTAGCAAATACTTAGATTAACTGTGAAACCATTATTAATCTTTTTACTTCCCACCTCCTCTTGCTTGTCCGCTCTTTTTCGGAAGAACACATGGCAACCCTAACAGCTAATAACCTGACACATATTTCCTGAGATATTCAACAGTTCTTTGAAGATTTTGTCATATTAACACCTCCTTCTGCCTCCTGAGCCGAAGCAAAAACATCCTGCTAAATTCATTTTGATTTCGCTCTCCCTCCTATGTAATCCAAGTAAAAGCATCTCTTGCAGAAATCGCCTGGATCTCAGATTTCCTGCGTCGCAGGGAAAAATTAATACCTGAAGGAGAAAAAAGGGTCAAGATATGATGTGTGTGTCCTATTATTTCCCGGATGTACTTTCTCTTCATTCGTTCTTTGCACAGGTTCTCTTCCTCTCTCTCTCTCTCCCTGCTCTCATTGATTTGGAGAAAGAAAAATGTTGGTTCAAATGTTCCCAGTGAGGCTAAAACTCGAAATAGTTTTTGAGCGGGTCGAAAATTCCATTCTATTTGTTTCTTTAAGCGACGGCAAAAAATTCTTTTTGGAAGCGAAGTTTATTTTTCCAGATGCAAAAAGAATATCCCCCCCCCTCTCCTGACGCAGGTTTAAGGAAATATGACGGAATCTCATTTATACGAAATTCACTTGTATGTAACTTTGAGCTATACGAAATATTTCTTGCTCTCCGGTGAGTCTCCCATAAGGTCAATGTAATAAATTATTCACTTAAACGAAAATTCAGTAATACGAAGGATTCACTTATACGAAAGAATGTTCGATCCCCTAAGGAAACTTTTGAATGTAAATTTCATTCAGTTATACAGAGGAAACAAAAATTGTTTGCTTCGTTCTCCGGAGAACCTCCCATAAGGTCAATGTAATAAATTATTCACTTAAACGAAAATTCAGTAATACGAATTATTCACTTCTTCGAAGGAATGTTCGATCCCATAAGGAAACTTTTGAATGTAAATTTCATTCAGTTATACCAAGGAAACAAAAAACGTTTGCTTCGTTCTCCAGAGAATCTCCCATAAGGTCAATATAATCAATTATTCATTTAAGAGAATATTCAGTTATACAAAGTATTCACTTATACGAAATTCGATTCCCTATGTAAACTTTTGAATATAAATTTCATTCAGTTATATAGATGGAACAAAAAAATTTCGTGAACAGTCTTGTACTGAGCATGATATTATGTCCCTATGGATTTTCTTATATTTTGTTTGTATTGTTCTTCAAAAAGAAAAGATAATTATTAATTAGGGTTTTCTATTTCGTTTAATATTTTATGAGATTAATTCAAAAGTATTTTTATAAAAAAAAGAGTGTATGCATTTATGTATGTGGTTAATGTATACAGGAACTTGTTATATTTAATGTACACGAAAAAATTATTAAAGTTTACAGATATTAATATAAATAGTATTTTTACCTTTATATTACATTTATTTGCTTTAAAAATTCAGAAAAACAGCTCAGTTTTGTTTTCACATTTTCATAACATTTTATCATATTCCATCAGTATATCATATATGATACTATAACATTATTTCATATATACATATTATATGTAAGCCATGGTAGCTCATTCGGCAAAGGCAGCGGTCTCGCAACCGGTGTGTAATGGAGTCAAGGCTCAATCTGACTAAAGATTCGCCGTGTTCATGATTTACAGCTGGGGCACATAAAACAGATTCATGGTCGTAACGTCTTCGAAGTTCTCAAACGATACCTCTGGAGGTGGCAGGCCAAGCCAGGGAGTCTTCTGTTAGGTTCCTGCTTGTAAATTACAAGAACCCATTCCTGAAGTTAAGTTAGCCTTCAGGCCTCGTGGTTCCTCGCTCACAGTGAAGCTACATATCAATCTTAACCATGGACCAATCGCAAACTGCAAAGTAGTCTATTTACAAGTAACACACAACTGTTGAAATCACGTTGTTCTACTGTTTTTCAGCTTTGTTAGCCAACAGTTGATTTTCGCCATCTTCCCTCTGTTGGCTTCACCGTTGGCTGCGCGTTGGCACCTACTGTTAGAACTGGGTATTTACCAATGGTTGTGTGATGGTTGGAACAAAAAACATAATCGCATAGCAACGATTAATGTTGGTTTTAAGGATAGAATATGGTGTTTACAAAACAGTACAGGGTCAGACTGAAGACTGCAACCTCAGTTATTTGAAAATACCTAGTAGATCTTCAAAGGCATTATGTTTGATTAAATAATTTATACCCTATTTGACTAAAGTTGTTTTCAAATCAAACTGGAGAGTTTTCAGTTAAGTAGGTCAATGGTTGTATTTCACCGTTCTTACAACACTTGCTGTTTGCTGGGCCAACTACGCATATTGCGATTGCACCTACATAAATTCACAACTGTTTGAACTCTGAAGTATTATGTTTAAAACATCAACAATCTCCCAATGCATTGGCCAACAATCTGAGTTGTTAGGATTGAACCTGATATAGGCTTCTTTCCGCCAGAAGAATGAGTGACAATAACAATATATATATATATATATATATGTGTGTGTGTGTGTGTGTGTGTGTGTGTGTGTGTGTGTTAGATCTAAAAAGGGGTAATTGGAAAGTACGTGAGTTATAGCGATTTTGAAAAGGGAACTCTTTTATAATAATAAAATAAATGAAAAAGACCCACGCTCGCGTAGGCTTTTGGGATAATTCGGTCAGGCGGAGACTTTTTGGAGAAATTTGATGAGATTTCAAACAGATAAGATCAGTCAGCGCGTGGACATGGAGCTGTCAACACCTATTCCACTCTTAGCTCCTCCACGAAAAATGAAAATGGCGCAAGTTGCTTTCAAATAGAGCTATGAGTTAATAAACTTATTATGATCAAGAAAAACTGTTTTCCATTCTCCTTAACACTGGATCAAGACATGATATATATATATATATATATATTCCATACATATATCATATATATATATATATTCCATACATATATCATATATAATATATATATACTAATTCCCATATAAAACTGCTATAATTTGCGTCACATAGAAATGAAAGTGAATCACTTTATATCTCAATTTCCAGGTCAAATCGAATGGATACTACGGAGACGATGTTTAAATAATATAAAATAAAAAATGAATAAAGGAAATATTTAAAGGAATGACGTCATAATCATAGAAAAGTATCACTTTCACCTATGTATTATGTAATAAATTAAAAATTTTAATCTTCTGCTTTTAACCGAGGAAAACGGTGTTTAAAACAATTACTTGGGATGACGTCACATCGCTAGAAATATGGCTTCTTTCACTAAGTTATCTTGCGATAAATTAATAATTTAATCGTTTACTTTTAACCGGGGAAAATAATGCTTGGAATAGTGACATGAAATGCTCGAAAAAGGGGGAAGGAATGGATTTCGAACGTTAAAAATTTACTAAAACCTTCCCAGGGATATACCTAAACATTTCCCAAATTTTCACAACGATTGGATGCATGGTTTTTGAGTCGAGTACAGACAGACAGACACAAATTCATTTTTATATATATAGATTATAACATTATTTCCTAACATTATGTGAAAGACAAAAACGACTACTATAATCATTACGAAGTATTTACTTATACGCATTTATTATATCTTTTCCCTGGTCTTCGTATAAGTGAGTTTACACTGTATATATCAGGAATGGCCAACCTGCGGCTCGAGAGCCATATGTGGCTCTTTGAAGGATTATTTGTGACTCTCGATAAATGTACTCGAGTTCCCTTTTAATTTTTATGTTATTATAGTTTAAAAAATTATTACAACTGATGGAGCTCCGGCAGTGCTGGATAAAAAAAAAAATCGATCTTATTGGGCTTTTAAGAGATGATTCTTAAATTCCACAATTCATGCTGATTCACTGCAGAATTCACCGAGAACATCTCGTTACAAAATATTTAAAATATCCAGATGTTACGAAAATAGTGTAACACAGTGTAAATTACATTCGCACTAATGCAAAAAATCATCGACAATTCAAAAATTTCCTTGAAAAAGTAAAGAACTATAAACTTCCAAATGACATTCAATAAATATAACTTCATTAAAAAATTTTTTCAATACCTTTTTTGAGTACCTTTTAATAAATACTTTCAAATTTTAAAAAATGGCTTGGACTATCAAGGAGCTTGGCCACCCATGGTATATAGAATATATTTCGCATGTTAACTGTGGCCTCCTTGTCCAGCTATATCCTGCATTAGATTTCCCATTCAAAGGAATGTTCCTTTTCTTCTGAATTTGCAAAGTATTCCAGAGCTCTGAACGTTCCGTGCTAAAGCACTTTTAATTTGTTTAACAACAAATTCCTGTTCCTTTAAAACAAATTAGTCTAGTGCATTAATAGCGAACATACAAAAGTAATTTTCTTCGCAAAGGGAGCCATACTTTGTAATAACTCACGTTTTGTGTATTACATCAATGGTACGCCAGAACACTTTGAAATTGAGAGCATTTCCGTTGATTAGGAAGTTAAGAATTAAATGTAAGGAAGGTATTTTAATTATCTCCAAAAATCATAGTTCAAAATAATTTAAATGAAAGGTTTAATTGATTCCTGCTATTCGAGATTTTAAAATCGAGAAAAATCAAGTTTCTTTATTTTAAGAATTCTGTTTGCTGATCAATATATTTTAGATTACATTCTTTTTTCTCTCTCTCTCTCTCTCTCTCTCCTTTTAAAACAGTGTATCTCTCTCTCTCTCTCTCTCTCCTCTCTCTCTCTCTCTCTCTCTCTCTCTCTCTCTCTCTCTCTCACTCTCTCTCTCTCTCTCTCTCTCTCTCTCTCTCTCTCTCTCTCTCTCCTTTTAAAACAGTGTATCTACAAGTGATTTCCTACAGACCTCCGGGGGTTCATGTTACCACCGAGGTGGTACGTGATACATAAAAATTAATTTGGGGTTGTGTAGACAAAGTTTGGGAAAGATTTAATCCAAATTAAAATTATTGTGATCCATTTTCATTTTTTTACGAAAGAGTTTGGTTTGGTTTGGTTTGGAGTGCAACGGTCTACTTTTTGCAACACGAGGGCTAATGAGACCGGGACCTACAACTTAAAGCCGATTCCGAACGGCACCCATGCCACTGTGAGATTCGAACCCACGAACTCTGATACCGAAGGCCAGCACCCTAACCAATCGGCCATCGTTCGGATTTTACGAAAGAGAAAATAAATAATTGGTATATATATATATATATATATATATATATATATATATATATATATATATATATATATATATATATATATATATATATATATATATATATATATATACATATATATATATATATATATATATATATATATATATATATATATATATATATATATATATATATATATATATATATATATATATATATATATATATATAAACTGTCTACCAATAAGTATTTGGACACCTATGCAAATGACGATATCTGCGGTCCTGAGGTACGTCACGGCCGTTGAAGATAACGGATTATATCGGATTGGCTTGAGGAGATAAGGTAGAGAGGTTTCGGCCCTGTGAAAGCGACAAAGGAGAGAAACGCACATCTCTGAGAGATTCGGACGAATAAACATCTTCCGGTATCTACAAGAGAGTATGAGTTACTTCGAGAGTTGATTTCCTTTCTATTGAAAGAATGCCACCGAAGGTATATTATATATATATATATATATATATATATATATATATATATATATATATATATTTGGTGGGAGTGTTACCATATTGAGGCCAAGATATGTCACAGACTATTTGCTCATCATGATGATGTCAGAAGTTGTCCTAATGTCGTATGAAGTCACCAGAGAGGGGTATTTAAGGTACCAAATTCCCATCTCTTCTGACTCCTGACGTCTTCATGACTTCTGACGTCATTATGACACAAAAATAGCCTGTGACATACCTCGACCGCAATATGGGAGCACCCTATGAGACCTCTAGACCGTGAACCTTACTTTTGATAGTCCGGCTTTGGGGGTATCCAGTGATGTATCAATGATTTCCTGCTTTTAATGTTTTAATTTATTTATTTATTTGCATATAAATCTGCGTGATATTTTATTTAAGCTGTAATCTTCATTGACTGACTAGTGCATCCCAAATAACATAAAAATAACACATCGTACCAGCTCTGGTTAAGTACGCAAACAGGTTACGACGTTTTTTATTACCAGTCACATTATCAAATTACAGTTTTGAAAGATGAAAAAAGATTAAATGGCATTACAGATTCTTTTTCTGATTCCTAAAAGTTTCTCTCATATTAGAAATTAGCTATCTTTCGAGTATGATTAAAGATGAATAACAATATAAAATAACGGAATCGCGAAACTTCTTAATAACCCTGATAAAATTAAAAGGGTGAAAACCAGTTTCGAGCTCATTAATAACTCTTTATCAGCCGATGGACCGTAGGGATCAGGTATTGGCAACTTTTATCTCAAATGAAAGCAATTAGGAAATCGTCGAGAGGTGTATCAGTGTAGCGTCTAGTGATTAAAAGAGTAAAAAAGTAAATTTATGGAAATTAGAAGTCAACACGGAATTTTTCTACTGTATATTATGGCTTTTTAGCATATTTAAGCGATTACATGATGCATATAAATAAATCAAATTAATGCACCATATCGTCAGGTAATCAGTTGCAATTAGGAATGTTATGAAATTTCGTGTTTTTAAGAAGTTATTTTAAATGGAAGTATTTCCTTTTAGATATTTTGATTCTAGATGTTTTTATATTTTATAGCAGCGATTCGTAATGTGATAATGTTACAGAGTATAAACTGATTTTATGATCACATTTTATTAAAAATAAGATAATTTCCATTGATTGAATCCTAAAATACTTTTCTAATTATCAACTCATATTTCTTTTTGGAATATAACAAGTGTTACGCATTAGATATCTTGAGTCTAAAATCAGAAATTGTTCCCAAAAATACACAAAAGTTATTTTTAAAGTTATAAAAACAGTCGCATCTCATATATATCAATCTAATGTAGAGATATTTTAATATTTCAAAACTAGCACAAATATTTTTGTTCTTTGTTTTGAATATTCAAAAGTCGTACATTATTATTATGCTTTTTCCTGTAAATTCCATATTTGTTATCAAGAGATTTTTACCTATTAAAATTCATACAATTTTATAAGATTAAAATAGTAGTGCAACCATTTGGTTGTAAGAATATTTTTGTATCCTACCTAAACCTGAATACATACGTACTCTTACAACCAAACAGGAATAAGTGGTTAAAGTAGCTGTGTACTCAAACAAGAAATAATAACAATAATAAGTAAATGAAAATAAAAATTGAGTTCTAAGAAATTTTAAGTTAAGAGAGACTTTACTGCCACCTACTGAAACAAACAATCCAGTCATAATAACTTATCAACCCTCCATAACGACAAAATCGTCTAAAGTTTTCAACTATTCCTGCCTTTCATTATTTCTTTTGAAAGATGTGTTGATCAAGAGCAATGAATAAAATCACCTTCAAAATAGCTCTTGGGAGAAGGAGGTTCATCAAGGGGTGACTATTGCAACTACAAGTCTATTGTACTCATAACCAAGAAAACACAACCCCATGAACACATAAGGAAAGAGGCCTGCACCTGAAGCCGAGCTAGCAGGAATATCTTACAGCTGCAAAGGCTCAGTACGATGGTAACCAAGGTGTTCAAACCTATGAGCCGAGAAAAACTCGCAGTCACACAGAATATGGCGAGCTGTTTCCACCTCAAGACAGAAGCCACTATAAGAAAAATAAGGACTGATTCACATCACGTTAAGATGTCTGCCGAGGGCGTATCAGTGACCAGTATGAAGACCAACAGTCTTTCCCAGGTTGTTCCTAGGAAGCAACAAAAGCAAGAATATCCAAAATATTTCCAAAATAAGGGTAGCGAAATTTGGTGACAGTTATGAAGAACTTAGAGTGACAACAAAGCTTTAATTTAAACAATTAGTTACAATTTCCTTTTACACTACACCTATTATACTCTCTTACATTTTACTATTATATAAATATTCTTTTAAATACGATTTTTCAGAATAAGTTGAAAGCAACTTTATCTGCAGATAAATTACTGTTGCTAAGCTACGAATTAGCTAACCTATCTTTTCTCGTGGTAAAGTGCAACAATGAAGTTCATGTGCTACCATCTGTTGTCAACCAGCAACGTTAATCCATGACAGCATGCGAAAAGTTTTAATATCATTTGGTGGTATCTAAGAATGTGTGTTCAAAATCTAGTGACTACACAATAAACCGTGTGGGTTTATATAAACATGTGCACACGAACGAACGGAGCTATGAGTAATGAAATTCATTCACTCATTTCCCGGAAAACACCTATCACAACAATAATTTCTGTAAACTTAAAGAAATGTTAGTGTTGGTATTAACACAAGTTTGTGGATGGTGCATACGAGATAATTTGCCAGTGTCACATGATTAAATGCATGCTTTACCTCGCCTGCCATGCGTACTCAGGAGTTCTTGGAGCAACGTTATGTCATTAAGCCACAGGATATTTTTAAAATGATTTCAATGTTCATTGTAAAGACTGTGATTAAGGAACTAGTGGCGAATCAAGGAGGATCGCAAAAATCCACAATGTCCACTGCTGAAGAATAGCTTATTACTGCAGTACGATAATGCAAGGCCAGATACCACTTGTTACGAACTGCATTTTACGGAAGGACAACATAAAGATCACACTACGAAAGTCCGTACGATTTCAGGCTGTTTCCTCAGCTTAAGGAAGCACTAAGAGGTCGCCATTTTTAAACCAGCAAAAAGTATAGGATGTTAATTTGAAGACGATATGACAAGTGATCAAAGGGAACACAATTTTCCATCATAATCAAGGGAACACAGAAAAAATTGAGAGAGCTTTACAACGAAAGATGAAAACAGTCTCTAGGAGAGATTCCAAGACCTCGCTGGGACTTCTGGACTCTTGTCTGACCGAGTCCCTTAACAACTTCGATGACTTCTTCGTGTGCAAAAAGTTCACAATGAAGAAACAAGCTCTCAATTAATCGCCATGATAAAATATTATTTTTAATTATACTACTCTCGCCTCCACGCTTCTCCTATAAGGCGATTTCACGCAGTAGGGCATATCTCAACTTATGACAATTCTGGCTTTAGTTTCAAAAGGAAGGGCAGTTTATTGTCTGTCTATTGGCTGTTGTAAACATGAAAATGAATGGGAAGGGCATTATAGTAGTTCGTGACGTTGCGACAAATTGCTCTATTATTTAATATATACCTCCACGTAAAATTACATTGTGTTGAGTGTCTACATATAGGACTAGTTACCCTTGTAACTTATATTAACTACATGAGTATAATTTATAAACGAAAAATGTAAGAAGATAATAATATTAATGTTAAATAAATATTATTTAATCCTATCTGCGACTGAATTTTGATTATGCTTTATAATTAAATAATTCTTAAAAATAACAAAATTTAAATCCACTATACGATATATTTGCTGTATAAATTGCCAAACTTCAATACGCAATAAAACCAGGTAAATAAGTTACAATATAAAATAGTAAATCTTATATTTTAGTTATGTCTATACTGTTTCTTTGAAAAATTCTTCTTGGTAATAACCTTTAACGGTTAAAAATTTCTAACGTTGATAAAATATGTGTATAAATAAAGTCATTGACCTTAAAATAAAAACCGTTAATTAGTGAAGTAACGTTTTCTTTTTTTTTTTCTAAAATGCTGACAGAAATTAAGCATCTTTTTTTTCTTACTGTGTGAAAGACACTTTTGCCTTTCGGCAACATAAAAAAATGTAATCCCGCAAACCACTTCATGTAGCAAATATTTACTTTCTTAATCGTGAAATTAAATAAGGATATAACTTCATTTTTTGTACAGTTATAAAGAGTGAGAATGAAATTATATGGTGGAAATAAATACCTCAGAGGTTTATTTCAGAAAATTTTTAATCTGCAATTATGGATGTAACGAATAATTGGGCATTATTCAGTATTCGACCTCCCAACTAACAAGAAAACTTTGGGTTGTGATGAGGCGATTTAGATCAGTAATATAATTGATTCATTCATACAAGAAGTAAAATGCTCGGGATCTAAATCTGACCTCATCACATCTTTGTAAAAGACAGAGGACCATAAAATTATATTCTACGGATATTGTTGTCTTGTACGGTGGTCTCGGGCAGGGTTCTGATCCCAGTTCCAGATTAGAATCCCGTCTCCGTACTTGACATTAAATAAGAATGTACCTTTGTGGAGTTATTTATGAGTCCCTAAGGGACAGTGCCCAATTAGAAGGGATAAGGTTTTCCACGTTGGCGGTCTCAAGGCGGGGTTTAAGCAGACCAATTAGATTCTTACAACTATCCCGATTGGACGATAAGAAGGAAGAGGGGACAAGGATGAAATTAATAAAATAAGAAAAATCTAAAAAAAGAGAAGGTGTTCGGGAGTCCAGACGAGGAGAGAGTCCGACGGAAGGTGTTCGGTAGTCCAGACGAGGAGAGAAGTCCGACGGAACGTGTTCGAGAGTCCAGTCAAGAAGACAAGTCCGACGGGAAGTGTTCCTGTATCAAATATTACGGCCGCACCCCAAACACTCAGAAGGAAGCCCCTGACCAGACCGACGGAAGATCCATACATACCCAATCCTGATCAGCCCTCAACCAGCAGTGTTCCGGGCACAACATATTAACTCACAAAGGTACCCCCTTTTACATACAGTTTGAAATTGAGATTAGGTCCTCTCTCTTATATTTAGATAATTACTTAAGTGATGAAAAATTTATTGTCAGAACTAATTTAGAGTGGCACCTAATTCTGAAGGTGTTGATAAAGCATATTTTATGAAGATAGAATCAGCCTGTGTGTACATAGATGTTTATATATTATAATAATTTTACTTCTTTATTTTAAGCTGGTTTTTAGATGCTTTTATTTAGCTTTTAGTTTATTTTTCATATTTCATGTCTGTAGTTTCTCAGAACCTGTGGTTAAATTTAGTACTAAAATACTTTTACACAATGCAATCAAAATAAATACCACTATACATTTGATCACATGTTAATACCCAAATATAAACGAGGACTACACGACATGGATATCCGTTGGCCACAAGTTAGTAGTTGGTCTTACGGCTGAGTGTACTTTAAAACAGGAAAATGAAATGGTGGCATTTGGTAAGCAAAATGTCTTGTTAGCCAACTGAAGAATTTATATGTTGGCCTTCATTTAGGCCCAAAGTAGAAACATTCCTGTTTACACCTTTTGCATAAATATCGGTATACCACTGGCTAAGAAACACAAAAGTAACACCCCTGTAGCTATATGTATGTTCAGAACCAACGGCAAGCAAGAAAGTTGTTTGTAAACTCCCACCTATAGTGCTAATGCTCTTTACCATGAGATTGCTACAATATTTCAAGATTAATGTGTGAGTAGAAATACAATGAAGTAAATTCTCGTGTTCTCAGTAAACTGTACAACTGCATCACATTTTCTCCAAATATGGAGAAAAATGCAATTTTATACTAATGGAACAATGTTTATAGTTCTTATGTAAGCTTATGGCTAACTCTAAAACTACATAACATCCTAAGTTAGTAAGAAACTGTATTTTTCCCAAACTGGAGAAAAGTGTGATGCATTTGTACAGTTTACTGTAAACAAGAATTTATAGTTATTGGTATTAAGATTGCTCGTCCAAACAGTATGTTGGAAATCCTAATATTACATTGAATTGAATCTGTTAGAACCAATAGCCAACGGTTGGCCTTAAACTGTTCAACATACTATATAAAGGTTGGCCCATCAAATTCAGTACTATGTTGGTCCATCATAAAGTTGTTAACTGGGCTATTACTACGTTGAGCCATCATAAAGTTCCTAACTGGTCTATTAAGCCCTTTTACCAAATATTCGGCCTGGCTGAATAGCTATAGGCAAATACTATTAGATATTTGAAAAATAAATTTAAAATAATAACAAAAAAGATTTATTTTAGCTGTGCATTTAAATGTATTCAACGAAGATTGTTACAGAGTTACATTTCACTGCGCTAATTATTAGAAAATTTTACATTTACTCAATTCAAGTTGCATAATGCATAAGAGTATTTAATAATTTTACATAAATAAAAACGTTTTCTTGTTGAAAATTTATTATATGTATTTAAACAAACATTGAAACCTTTTGCATTGAGCCTTGCCTGGTTTGAGCCTGGATTGGAACGCTAAAGTCTACTGTTTTGATAAATAAAACTGGAACCTACCGCTTAAAATAAAACCTGTAAAGCTAGAAATATGTCAAAAGAAAAACTTGAAGCACTAGCACCTATGATATTTGGCAAGAAGCAGCCCAAAATCTACCTCCCCACATCATACAAAAATGCAGCTGAAGAAAAATTCCACGAGACGTTAGGACGTCTATAGAGCAATTTCGCGCAACGTCATGAACTACTATAATGCCCTTCCCATTCATTTTCATGTTTACAACAGCCAATAGGCAAACAATAAACTGACATTTCGTTTAAAACTAAAGCTAGAATTGTCATAAGCTGAGATGTCCTGTTGCGTGAAATCGTCTTATTATAGCAGTGAAACATTAAGGCAACATTGTGATTGAAAAGCAGGAAATAATTCTGCCTGCCTTAACCTAAAAAAAGTATGTTTTGCATTTCGGGATTACTAATCAGATAAATCTGTAATTTTATTAGATTATAGGTATATTAGGTAACAAAAAGAAAATATGGCCTTTGATATATTTTATTAAGGGCAGACACTGCTTATCTTGCCTATTCAGTCAGCACACTCCAGGTTTATATACGTAATTGTCCTTTATACAAATCCGCACTGTTTGTGATAATTTGGTTTGGAGCGCTACGGTCTACGTTTTTGCTACACGGGGGAATAATAATACTATATATCAATTGATATATTAATATTATTATTAATACTAATATATCAATTGATATATAGTACAAATATGTGATTATATAATTATAAACATTAATGTATTGTAATATAATTATATAACACACGATTGTATAATTATAATACAAAAATACATCCAGTTGTTAAACAAACTTTTAAATATACAGAGATTAAAAAAGCAATTTTGTTAATATTTATTTCATTTCTAATTTAAACTTGAAGATTATTATAATTACAAAAGTACAGTCAAAAGTGAAACTTTGTATACAAAGTAAGTATTTGGCCAATGAATATTCGGTATTCGGCTCAAAAATTGGTCAAATATTTGATATTCGGACAGATCACTATTCGTTACATCTCTAACTACAGTTATTTGTACCGTTTGCTTTCAGTCACATATTTGTTTTTAAAAAAAAGCCTTTTTCCACAGAAGAATGAATTTGTAAGTATTCGGCCGACTAATATTCAGTATTCGACACAAAAATTGGCTGAATACTGATTATTCAGCCAAATCACTATTCGTTACATCTCTAATTGCAAGTATTTGTATCTTTTGCTTTTAGTCTCATATTCGTTTCCAAAACAAACCTTTATCCATAGATAAATGGCTAAATAAGTATTCGGCAAATAAATATTCGATACTACGAATATTTGATATTCACTACTCGTTACATCCCTAACTGTGAGTATTTGTATCGCTCGTATTTGTTTGCTTGCAGTTATATAGTTGTTTCAAAAACAAACTTTTATTCATAGATGAATGGATTAGTAAGTATTCGGCTCAAAAATTGGCTGATTACTAAGTATTCGGCCAAATCACTATTCGTTATATCTCTAACTGCAAGTATTTGTATCGTTTGCTTTCTGTCACATACTTGTTTCAAAAACAATCTTTTATCCATAGATGAATGGATTAGTAAGCATTCGCCTCAAAAATTGGATGATTACTCAGTATTCGGCCAAATCACTATTCGTTATATCTCTAACTGCAAGTATTTGTATCGTTTGCTTTCAGTCACATATTTGTTTCAAAAACAAACCTTTACCCATAGATGAATGGGACTGTGCCAATCCAACACGGCGCGTATCCAAAATAATTTATTTTGGGTCAAAGAATGAATGACGTAATGCATGATGTCATGAAAGGGTTAAAAAATATATTTTGGAAGCAAAATACAGATAATAGGGAAGAGAAAGGACGTTTTCTCCTAATGTAGCAGGCAGTGTAGACAACTATCCTAACGCCATAGAGAGAGCAACAGATGACGGTTAGAAGCTGTTGCTCATTTAGCACCACCTAGAGAGCGCGCGAAGCTTAGATAATGCTATGAACTCGAGTAAAATTGTTTCCACAAAGTGGGTTGACAATTTAGAAGCAGGGCCAAAGCAGAAGACCCCAAATCTTGACCTGCCATCTCCAGAGGTATCGTTTTGAACTCGGAGGTCATTGGGACCATGAACCTATTTTATGTGCCCCAGTCACCATTAGTCAACACGATGAATCTTTTGCCGAACCCTGTTGGAGATTAATGGGCAGCGAAGTTTAAAATCATCCTTTACACATCCTTTATTTCTTCAAATGTAGCATATAAAAGCGTACAGCCAAGAAGAGTTTAGACATAATGGCCTAGTTACATTAAATAGTACAGTACATATAGGTCGATTTCGCGCAGCAGGGCACATCTCAACTTATGAAGATTTTGGTCTTTCGTTTCAAACGGAAGGGCAGCTTGTTGTTTGCCTATTGGCTGTCACAAACATGAAAATGAATGGGAAGGGAATTAAAGTAGTTTGTGACTTTGCGTGAAATTGCTCTATAGTGTATATTCAGGTATTATAACAGTTAAATCTCAGTAACTGGCCAGTTAAGATCAACAAACCCACAACCCTGCGGTTATTAGCTCGAAGCACTTGCCGACTAAGTTACCATGGCTCAAGAGAAATACATAAAAGACGAGTATACACTTCTTGTAAAATAAAAAAAAAAAAATATTATTCGATATAAAAATTCAAGTCAATAAATTCGATTTTTTTTATTTTAACAATACTTTTCTTAACAATGAATTGTTAACCTTTTATCTACTAAAAATGATATTTTATTCGCTTTACTTTGATTTTTTCACAAAATTTATTATGCAACCTTTCGTATTGTGTTCGACGTGTATACACGTCATTGCTTGATTTGTGTTGCACGCTGCTTGAGGAACTTTTAAAAATAAATTCCACATTTAGCTGATTAACAAGACAATATTTAGATAAATAGTTTATTAAAATACGTTCTCCTGGTACACTCTGAATACAAAAAATTAACTATAACCACGATGCTGTTGAAGTCACTGTACGTCTTTTTAAAGAGCCTGGTAAAATTTTGTTTTAAGAATGTGCATTATAAAAATGGCGAACAATATAATGTGTTCAAAGTATTGGCGACTATTAAAAAAGTTTATATATAATGTCTGTTATTTCATTCGACTGATGAAATACAATTAAAAGCGTATTTCACACGACATTTGAGTAGGCTTTAGAAAAGAGAAAACAGTTCATAAAATATTAAAAATTGAATAGAAAACAATTTTAGAGAATTTATTCTTGTAATATGTAAACGACTGTAACATATTTGTCACAATTCGTCCGATATACGACTGTTCGTCTTAAACGCGTAAGATGACAATCTACTAAATTGCACCCAGCTTTCTTCATAAATAATTCATTTTCATGCTTATCCGTAATTTTGAGAAAAACTTAGTTTCAGTAGATCTAAAATACATATCTATGCAAGCAAAAGTAAGACCAGTATTACCTCATTATACGGTTTTTTTTTAAGTTAAAAAAACTTTTTACAAGGATTCTAAACTATCAAAAGTTGAAAAAAAAAAACAGAAAGTTTTCCCACTTCAAGGGAAAGAAATTGGTTTCTTTTTTCTGCTTTTAGTTCAGTATTATATATGAAAGGAGAGACATGTTAAATAAACAAGTATTTTTTCCCTCTTGTCATTTACCAACGAACGTCTAATTAGTCTTTAAATTAAAAGCTAGCATTCTGCATTTTTTCTGGACTTTTTTTTAAGTAGTTGGACAGTTCCCAAAGCATCTGAATGACGATATAAACATCGTTTGAAATGGTTCCGGGTCAGAGACTTGCAGAGAACGTAAACAATATATCAATAAATTTAATCGTTGGTTGGTTAGTCACTGTTTTGTTCATCAAAAGCTAATTCAACATGGACCTACAGCTTAAAGTTGAGAGTTGTAAATCTAGAAACTTGTGAACAAAAAGACTCAAACATAAGTATCCTTAATATTTGGTCATTACCCAGCTTCTACGAAATGTATTGTAAATTTTGTCAAATACATTACTTCGTAAATAATCCCAAAATACCATATTGCTTACAAAAAATAGCTACATGAAAATATAACATGATCGATCTTAAAGACTGATTCAAGCTAAAAGTGAAATTTATATTGAAACTTTTTGAATGTATCTTTATAAAATATATAATTCGTATAAACGGAATCGTTATTTAAGAAAAATTAAGAAACCTTTATTTTTTTGGGTAGTGGGAGGGGCAAGAATAGAGGAAATTTATTAGATATAGTCCTTGTGTCTTTATATTCTTGTACATTCCATTTGTCCTTAATCAAAAGATTTCCTGATAACTTCTTGGGATTTGAAATAATATTTATTTGATGGTAAATGAAAGAAATAAAGAGAAAAAATAAGATAAATAAGAAAATAAATAAATAAATAAATAAGAAAAAAAACTTTCTACGCAGAGGATAAGCTTGTTCGTAGTTTTGTAAGCTCAAGAAGGAAAAAGTGATGAAATACAACGTTCTAAAAACAAGCCATTTGCAGATGCTAGGAGCTTAGGTGTTCGTCGCCTGCTTTCGGGCGCGTATCTTTTTTTATCGTTTGCTATTGTCTGTTCTATTTTCGAGCAAGCATGTTTTTTGGGAGAGGATTTTCACGATGGGCCTTTTTCAACGGAAAGTCAAACCTGCTTTTGTCATTCTTTTGCCTTCTTCGAAACGCGATGCCAAGAAGAAAATAGCAAAGAAAAATGTTACACACTTGGGACTAGAAAGAATTTGGCGATTCGAGATTTCTTGTTCTTGGGAAAGGACTATTTAATTAAAGAAACAGGTTTAGTAAACAATTAAAACAATACATCATTACATTTAAATAAAATTTTATACTACTAATTACTCGTCTTTAGTATAATTCCATATTAAATTACTTTTTTAAAACTAAACACAAGACAAAATCTTAAAGTGTGAAATTTATCAAAAGCAGAATTAAGCAAGTGGAAAGACCCGATCGGTTTCCAAATATGTAATATTCAAAACTAAAACTAAAAATTCACTTTCCATGTCACATGAGGAAAATAAAAAAGAACACATATTAAACAACACTTTAGTAAAATTAGAAAGGTAATCACATTCCCAGGTAGCATAAATATATCAGCCAATGTCCTACAAATGTTGGTCAATATTTTGAATGTTGCTGGATATTGAACATCAAATTTTCGATATCTGTGGATATTGACCGACATAATGTAAAATTAAACTTTTAAACTGTTTATGAAGCATGAAAGCATATAAAAGAGTTGTTTGTATTTGTTTATGTATGCTTATAAGAGAAATATTATTCTAAAAAATAAAGTTAAATAAATTTGCCAGTTTTTACGAAATTTTAGTGTTTTTACTTGACACTGTTAAAAATGTCATCGATATCTGTCAATAATCGTAAAAATAAATCATTTTCTGACATCAAATGATATCTCAAGACATTCAGCTACATTTGACCAATACGAATTGCTAAATATCAAATTTAATAACATTGTTCTAAGGCTAGCACGATAATCTTCTATTTCTACCAAGGTATTAAAAATTCCCAAGACTAAAGCGTCCTTATATGGTTGTGAATATACTAGGTTGTTTCTTTCTCTTTTTCGGGGGAGGAGGAGAATTTAATATTTCTCCGATTTTCTTTGTTTTCTCTAGGTTTTTTTTTTTTTTTTTCTAATACTATGATATGGAAGGTTAATATTTCTAACGTTTGAAAGATTTAAAAAATATTAACATTCAATACTGTGTTTTCGATTGACATAGCTATTATTACACACCTCCAAAAAGCTCAGAAGAAAAATTTTTTAAATAATTTCTTTTCACTTTTTTGCACTTTTAATACAAAGGGCTATTTTAAAACATAACATCTATAAAACTTAAGATACCTTATTTCATGAACATTTTACCAAAAATAATTCACTGACATCTGTCTATACAATTGTAGTTGCTATAAAACAAAACAACTCCAATCATACTTTTATAATGATTGATCAATATACCAAAATTTAGCTTTCGTAAATCTATAGCTGTTTTATTCATTTAGCGTACCCAAATCACCACATAGATACATGAAGCAATATCTAGATCCCAGTGTTTTGAAAGATCCAATCAAACTTCTATTTTGAAAAGGTTTGTAAATAAGATTATTTTTCTGTTGGACAACTGTATATAATAAACAAAATTATATTGTTTTTTATGTGGTTACAAGTAGAGTTGTGAGCAGTGGAAAAAACCCCGTGTAAACCCGGGAAAAAACCGGGTTTTTAGGGAAGAAAATTGTGAAAATTACCAAAACATGAGAATTTTGAATTATTTTGAAGTCGCCAATCCCTATGACGCAATGAAAACCACCATTTTTATCTGTCTTTGTTGTAGACCTCAAAAGTTCATATATTTTCACAAAATTTAACTATTATATGCTATGAAAAAAAAATTTGAATAATTGGGATTAACTAACTATATTTGGCAAGGTATCATGTTTAGCATGAAAGTATGAGTATATTTGTCCTTTGAGAAATATCCAATATTTTTATTATTACATAAATATTAGGCAATAATCTGTAGTGTCACAACACCCATAAATCATTATTTTTCTTGGATAACATCTCTCTCTCTCTCTCTCTCTCTCTCTCTCTCTCTCTATATATATATATATATATATATATATATATATATATATATATATATATATATATATATATATATATGGGGGGGGAATTGGACACAAAAGGCAACAGTGTCATTTGTTTACACCTTTAAATGATATATGCATTACAAAAAATAATAAACTGTTATTTTGAATTTAAAAATATTTATTTTTATATTATAAAAGGAGGCGAAAAAGTTTAGCACAAAGCAATTTACATGATAAATAATGATTAAAAATAATGTATATAATTATTATATTAGCAATTAAAATTGAAGCAACAAGTTATGTGTTTGATGAGACTAACAGGGTAATAAATTACATAAGTACTACTATAAAATTATTTAAATGCTCATTGCTATTATTTCTTGAATATATATATATATATATATATATATATATATATATATATATATATATATATATATATATTGCCAAAAGTAAAAAAAAAATCTCTTAGAAATAATATGCTAGTACTTAAATAGCCACTGTTGAAAAAATAAATGTAAACATTGTTAAAATGATTTCTTCCCAAAGTTCCCAAAATTCCGGGTTTTTTTACATCTTTAGTTACAAGACTTAGAAAAATATGGCCTAAGGATTAAAAAAATTAAAATTTGATGCTGCATATTAAATATTTTTATTAATAAAATTTTAAGATTTGTTTTAGTTTTTCACACTATTTAGTTGTGTTTTATTTATTGTTTTACATTTTTGTACATTTTAATTCTTGACGGAAAGGGTGGAGCAAATAAAAAGAAAACGCCTGGGGCACCTGTCATTTAATCCGTCCCTGAAAATTAGTACTCTTTTTTTTTTAACTCGAAATTTACAGAGGTCAAAGAACAAAATAATTTAACATTAGTTTAGGGAATGTTTACTTAAAAGTTTAGACGTCACTTTAAAAATCTTCAAATAGTTAGCAGTATGAACTCATTCCTACCATTGGCCGACCTAGACTATTTTTCTTTTGTGTGTTTCACTTCCGTATGATACTGTGCCTGCCTGCCAGCCAGTTTGCAGATTTTACTACTGGAATGCCATATTACGATCAGGCACTTAGCCAGGAATAACTTTCAGTTGCGGGACTGTGGTGGGATGGGGCTATTTCTGAAGAAGCATATAAGGATGTTAAGGTCTATAAACATTTTTTATTAATACTTTTGTATATAGTATTTTTTTTTAATTCTAACTTAGCAGTAGTCAAAATTTTGGAATGTAAAACAAACTTTTTGTAGAGACAATTTAATTCAAAAAATCGAAAAATAGATTTAAAATATTCCTCTCATCTATTTTTATTTCCTATATTTCTTAAATTATATGGAATTTAGTATGATTGTATATGTTACAGATGACACTGATTCCATGAATGAAAAAATGCTCAAAATCCAGGATTTCCTAAAAGATTATGTTGAAATCAAAGGACTAGGAACACCACTTGTTTCTCTTCATCATTATGGTCATCTAACAAGATAATGCTTGCCTCTTTCTCCTTTAGGAGAAGCCCCAAGCCAAGCAAAAATGTCACTCTCCACACCATCACACAACTCCCCCATTCTTCGTGGTAGGAACCAGACGTTAATATGAAATGCCCCTGCCAGTGTTTGCCAGAAGAAAACACGTCCGGTGGCGTGAAATAATGTAAATGATGATTCGTCAGACCAGTTACGTCTTCCCATTAATGTTGCATGCAGTTTTGATGGTCTTCACATCACTATCATCACTTTATAATACGTCGTTTTATACACTGGTGTGCAAAACTTAAGCAACATTGTAAAAATTTAGCAGATAGCCATGAAATTGCAGTAAATGAGGTCTGGAGATCAGTACAATGAACACGTAAGTCAGTACAAAAGTCATGCGTATTCAAATACCAGGACCAGTGTAGAAATGAAACGTCACAGCGCAAAACGCATAATGTAGGCGTGCGCAGCTCAACAGTAGAATAAAAGGAAGGACCAATATGCAATTCAACATATTTTCTGCAAGTGCCAGTGAGTAAAATCTTGAAATATGGCTAGAAGAAATCACCTGGGAGACACCACACGTGGAAGAATGATCTGGAGGAGGGGCGTACTGTCACTAGTGTAGCTGCAGAGTTCGGAATCAGCAAAAGTGTCGTTTCGCGCACTTGGAAAGTGTTCCAAACCCCAGGTACAACTGTTAGAAAGGTTGGTGGTGGTAGCCCGAGGACGACAACCATAGAGAATGACCGATATATTATCCTGCAGGCGAAAAGAGACCGACACTAGTCAGCAAGCGCCATTGCTCAGCAACTTTGTACAGCAACGGAGCGACAAGTGTCACGATTTACTGTGGCCAGACGCCTTCACAAAGTGGGCCTATTCGCACACCGTCCTGAACGCTGTCTCCCGTTGAAAGTTGGCCACCGACGCTACCGTTTACAGTGGTGCAGAGATCACAAAAACTGGACAACTGATCAATGGAGTCGTGTCCTCTTTACGGATGACAGTCGGTTCAGTCCCAGAAGCGATTCTTAACGCGTTTTAATTTGTAGAGAGGTCGGGTCCAGGTTTTATTCTAGTAACATCAAGGAAAGACACCGTTACGGTGGTCCTGGAGCTCTTGTCTGGTTAGGCATTATGCTTAACGGGAAACCACGTTTTCGACGGAGGTTCTGTAACCGGAGATCGCTATTGTGAGGAGGTATGTGCGTCTGTTCCGAGACGCCATTGGACCAGACCTTCTTTTTATGGATGACAATGGACATCGGATGACAATCCACATCGGACTCTTGCTGTTGAGGAGCTACTGGAAAGTGAAGATATCACTCGAATGGATTGGCCAGCGTACTCCCCTGATTTAAATCCCATCGAACATGTGTGGGATGCTTTGGGGAGACGCATTGCAGCACGCTTACATCCTCCGGAGAACACCCAACAACTCAAACAGATGCTGATTGCGGAATGGGCACTCCTACCACAAGAAATGTTGGACCAGCTGGTTCTGAGTATGCGGAGACGGTGCGAAGCAACCATTGCAGTTAGGGGAGGGCATATCCCATATTAAGGAACATCTGCTTGTTGTTCTTCCTCTTGGATAGACAATCATGAGTCACGATACTATGCGTTCAATAAAGCTTGTTTTTGTTTGATTCCATACCGTATGCATTGTATTCCTTTTTCAGCGCCGATGCTTTCGTCATCCTTTACGTACATAATACTCTCCCTCATTTCTGAATTTCATGTCTCTCAGATGATTTCTCGTGGAGTTATGACAAAAAACCCACCTGTTGCTTAAGTTTTGCACACCAGTGTACTTTTCGAACGGCTTTGGAATGGCTACTCTGCCATGAATACTCCTAGCATGCAGCTCCCTTTGATCAGTTTTGGTAGGCACATAGTTCTAGAAAAGGGTATTCACCTCGGAGATTATTTGCAACAATGTAGTCTTGCGTGTTTTAGGCAATTATCCTCTTCAATGCTCGTCCATCCTAGTCGGTCAACTTGGATTTTCTCCACCTGTTCTGTTATCGCAGAGAACACTTTTCCCAGTTTTGTGTAATCTGTCATAACCCTTGATGCAATGAACTTTGAAACTCCCTTAATGTTAGCTGTTCTTGATAAAGGCGCTCCAGTGAGACGAGCTTCAATAACCATATCTCTTTTCAAGTCGGACATAATGGCGCTTTACTTTTGTTTGGGAACTAAATATTCTCATACAACTTTCACACCAGCAGATAACAGACTGATACCTTCCTTTCTGCCACCTAAGTGGTAAACTGTTGCGACACGCGGCAAAACAGTATTGGACGGTCTAAATAAGCCACATTTCGAAATACGTGTTCTTATTATTTTGCCCTATACCTGTGTGTGTATGTGTATATATATAAACATACATACATATATCGAATATATATATACATGTGTGAGTGGATATTTCATCTACTGATATACACTAATATTAATTTAAAATATCACTATTTGATACCTTAATAACCTTTTTTTAATTAAAATTTATTTATATAAATAGATGATAACGTATATTAATAGACATAAAAAAGCTAACAGTGACAAAACGTAGATCAAGAGAAAATTCAATTTCAAACTTATAAGAAAGTAATTTATTTTAGAGATACTTTAATTACAATTTGTAGCTACTATCAATTGTCAGTAAATTTTCCACGTATCCTACATCATTGAATTGTCATTGGAAACTACATCCTTTTTTGCAGAAAAAATAATTTTTAGAAAATTGCATGACCTTTTTAAATCCAATATTCGAGAAATCATAATTTCAAAACAATCTTCCAAAAATATGAAAATACGAACCCAAAGAAAGGTACAATTTCAATTTTATCTTTTCAAAACCTAGAAAAGTAGGTGATGGAGACCCCAGGCTAATGTAGTTAGACCATGATTGCAGACTCTTATGGCTAAATTGCTATGATACTTAACAGCACTATAAATATTTTTAATTCACAAAATAAAGTTTGAAAAAAGTGAAAGAAAGATAGAAACTGAAATACTTACAGAAAAAGTATTTCATTTGTGCATGGCAAAACTGTAGTGTGTGTGTGTGTGTGCGTGCGTGCGTGCGTGTGTAATGAGATGGACTCGATGGGTGGTTGCAGTCATGGCCATAAAACTGATACCGTTTTAACTAAAGACCTTTATTAGGATTACGTTGGAGGATGGATACCCACTTCATCATAGGGACAGGACAAACTGCGGAGTCAGCTAGCATGTTCAAGACCCTTAACACCTGGGTCAATATCTGTGGGGAAAATATCTGCCTCCGACAGCGTGTATCTCCTTTTTATTTGGAGATTTCCTAAATTGTCCACTAGGGTTATGTACAGTTATAATTGGTCAGGCCCCTTCTCTGAGGGCATAAACTTTAGCCCCAGTGGTCAATTTAAGTTAGGGTTAAAAAGAGGAATGCAAAATGATGAGGCAATTTTTAGCTTTTGATTAGGTTTTGAAAACCCATGAGAATTTTCCTTACACACACACACACACACACACACACACATATATATATATATATATATATATATATATATATATATATATATATATATATATATATATATATATATATATAATAAGACAGTTAAAACACCAAAATAAAAATATTTTTTAAAGTAGGTTATCATAACTCACTTACACAAATGCTTTCACATCCACATTTAAAGAACTGTCATAAGATGATAACAGAAAAAAAATTTCTGGAAACAAATTCAAGTTAAATGTATGTATAATGGTCTGTACTAAGTAATATTCCTCCCCCCACACACACAGACACCAAGAAAAATAATTGAAATTTAATAAATACATTATAAATGCCTAAAAAGTAAACAGTATGCATTAATATTTTAAATGCTGTATTATGATTAAAGTTCAAGATGAGATATTTATTCATTAAATCTTCCTTTGGATACAATTATTAAAACTGTATTAAAGGAAATTACAAATAAATATATATATATATATATATATATATATATATATTAGGGATTTTTTGGCATGTTCTCATATGGGAACATTGGTGTGTTATGCTGAATGAAAAAAAATGTGTACTTTTATACATGCCAATGTTCCCTTTTGGGGACAAGAACATTTGTTTCCTTAAAAAATAATTTTTTTTCTATATTGTCATATTTAAGTTTTTATCATAAAAGTGTAAGTTTATGCTATGAAGTGTAAGTTTTATATCAGTATGTGCTATTTAAATAAATCTGAGTATATTTTCTATATTTTGAGAAGTTTTATGTAATTTAATGAGAAAAAAAAAATCCAAAAAAAAATTTTAATAAATTTCTATAAGCTACAAAATTTATTTCTAAAATGTAATTATTAATTAAAAAATCAAGCATGTTTTCTTATTAAAAATTTTTACAACACATTTTTAGTGAAACTTTATTTTTTGTTCAATTATAAATTATATGTTCCCATTAGGAACAATCGGATACTTAAAGGTATTAATACCTTTAAGGAAGTATTTCCTGTTATCCCTCAATAAAATTAATTTTATTATAAACATTATTCAATGTAATACTTAAAGCTTGTAAGCATAAATTTAATTGGTAACATTTAACTAGTTAAAATCAATATATACTACATTCAAATCATCTACTTCAAAGTAAAAATGTTTCTTTTTTCCATCAATTATTGTCTTAATTGTTTATTCTTATTTTATATTTTGACAAGTTACAATAAGAATGTACATTTCATTCTAGTTTAAAGCTCAAAACATTTCAAAAGTTCTTAGAAATCTTAAAAATGTAAGTAAAATATACTAAAATTCCATACATTGTTATCATAAAAGTGTGCATATAATCTTCTTACATACCTATTATCATAAAAGTGTGTATATAGAAAGTTTGTGACATATTCTACCAAAAGTGTTTTGTTACCAATGTTTTTTAAAGACTCACTTCAAATCATTTAATTAACAGGGCCATACCCAGAAGAAGGGGGGGCAACAGCTCAACCCCCCTCCCCACAACCCAAAAATTGTGGATTTTATTGCACTTTAACATTGACATAAAAAATATATTTCCAATTATACCTTTTTTAAAACTGCATACTTAAATACATATTTTTAATAAAATTTCAATATTTTAAATTTTAATATTTGTACTATTATCTTATTTACTAAAACATATTACACAAGATTGTACATATAAATATATAAAATATTAAATTTTATATAATTTTTGATGCTCTTATTAAATGTTAATATTAAATGCAATATAATTTTTTTACTAAATTTTATGTTTTTTAATTCAGAAAAAATAGTGAAATATGGGATAAGAAGCTCTCTGTCCTGTTTGAACCCTCCCAGAAACTAAATCCCAGCTACAACTCTTATTACTATCTCTTTTGGAACATATATATCAGTTTTTTTCCATGCTGTGTATAACTAATGCATTGTAGAAATAAAAATTCCCCAACATTCTTGAATACAGTTGCTATTGAGTTATTCAAAAATTCTTAGTACAAAATTTACAAAGATAAAAGAAATCAAAATAGTACCCTGTGTTTCCAAAGCCCCCTTTTTTATTCATTAAAACAGAACAAAACAAAATAAACAAACACATGCATAAACATATATAATATTTATTTTAAAATATTAAATCTAAATAAAGAGCCACAAAATTCTTCACCATCAAAGGAATGTTGTAAGCAACTTACTGTCAACTCTATGTACAGCCCTGCTATGTTGGAAAAAAAAATAAAAGAAAGCAAATAAAAAATATTAATTTTTAAAAACAAAATAGCATGCAAACTGCTAAAATAAACAAATTGTTAAAAAGAATAAAAGAATTTTTAAACAAGAATCCACATTTTTCTTTCTTTTTAAGAAAAATAATCTTAGACATATTCAACACAAAAGAAAACTTAATTATTGATTTTTTAAGAAATCTAGTTTTTATACATAGTTTAACTTCTATAGCCTCCATAGTATCTAATCAGCATTTTAAGGAAATAGCCAATGTTCTTACAGAAAGAAAAATACAGAAATGAAATTCAATGAAAGTATTTAATAAGATAGTTTCAATAATATCAAAATAAGACAGAGTTTTAAAAAATTATAATTTACTTCTGTTGTTACTCAAAAGTTAAAATAGAATAATTACAGCTTAATCTCCTCATTTCATACTGGAATTTGATAGTTTTTATTTTTTATGAATATACCTGGTGGCTGTGAATTGTTGAAAATCTGCTATTTATATGCATAATGATTTTAGTATTCTTTGATCTACAATACAGTATCAATGTAAAGAACTGTTAAAAAATAAAACTGGTGACATGGCAATGAAGCATGAAAATACCTCAAAGCAAAAAAGATGTAAGTTTATAGATTTCTAAATAAAGATTGATTATCTATTTAACATTTTCTAGGGTGGAAAGCCCAAAACCTACTACAGACCAGCTCACTTCCTGTGTAGTATTAGCTTACCAGTTAATAGATATATACCTAAAAAAAATTTTAAAAAAAAAGGAAAGGCTGTCCTAATAGCTTCTAAGCAAAGAAATACTTAGTTCCAGATAACATACAATCAGCCAGTATGGGAAATCATATGGCAAAAATGATTTCCAACTGTAAACAATGCTGACAATATAGCACAAAGCCCAGGTAAAGAGAATGCCCTATATGTGTACAAAATATGATGTACCATGGACTATCTTTGCATAACAAATATTCACCATTAAATTTCATTTTCTGTATGACCATAATTGGCTCCAGGGAAAGTATACTTCCCTTAAAATTTAAATATAAATACAAAATTCGACAAAATAAAATACATTTTCTTAAATGTCATTGTTAAATTGATAAAAAGACAAAGAAAACTGGGAGGAATTTAAAAAAAGAAACAAATAGCCCACAAAAGAGTTAAATGGACAAAAAAGAGGAATATCTGAGATTACAAAAAGGGAAAAGAAATTATGACATTTCTACTCAATTCAAGGAAAAGAATGCAAATTAAAATGTTCCATAATTTTCATGCTGTCTTATAAAATTAGTCCTTAAATTACACTTTGATTTGTGAATAACTGAATAAATATATATGATTGCCATTCAGTCACATTAGCAAATGTTATGAGGCCAAATAATATTTTAATTGATAAAGCCAATGGAAGCTATACAATATTATTTTTTAAATAATTATACTCATGATGAGAAAGAAAAATTTATTTTAGTTAATAGCGAATAAAACACAATTTTGTGAAAAGTCAATTCATTTAGATAGTTTATCCTTATTAGAAGAACCTATCCTTAGTTTCTAGATAATTTTTATAAATATTTTAAAGTGAGCTTATCAAATCATATTAAAAAGCTTACTTATTGGAGGGACTCTGGGAAATATTTTGCAATTTAGGTACTTAAATACTTAAAATTATTTTTAATAATGAATTCAACGATACTAACAAACTGGTAAGACATGTAAGACTGACTGACATAAATGTGCCCAAAACTAAAAGAACATCTATCAAAATATGAACCTTAACTGTCTTATTTAAATTTGATTCATAAAAGAAGCAATTCAACTCTGCAGTTGTAACATGAGAGATACTGAATCAATAATCAAAGTGTCTCTGTTTCTAAGAAAAGACAGTATTCATTGCTTGAATACTTGGAAGATAATCTTATCTAAATAATTGACATTTGTGTATTTCTCATTTCAATGAATTGTTATCATTTTATAAATTCTTCAACAAATTCATTCCAACTACTTATTATATAGGGTGTTTCATGAACGTCTCACACACATTGTAATTTTACAGCAGTAACAAAATAAATAATTGTTTTAATGGCCTACTAAATATAATGATAAAAACTATCACACAAATAAAATTTTTAAAATATTACAGATATATTTATTTTTCAAAACTTACTTTGCTTTTACTTGTAACATAAAGTTCATTCATTGCCTATAAGTTATTTTTCACTTAAAGAACTAACATTATTATAGCATTCAAAATCCACTATCATTACTTTGAAGCAATAAATAACAATATATAAAGACAGCGACATAAAATCTGAAAGTAAGTAGCCAAGAAATTGCTACCTATATTTTAAATTTATCTATAAATGTATTAATAAATAGTAATAACATGTCAAAAGTCATGCCTTCAAGGAGTTTTGTTGTAATAGAAAGACAATTTTCATGAGGCAATGAATCAAATCAATTAACTAATCAAATTTTAAAAACCTGCAAGTAGTCTGAACAATAAACTGAAGATTTCTGATCTTATCCTTATGAATCCAAAGTTGTAGAATTTTACTACCAGCTATTTCCAATTACTTTTGTGTACTCAAAAGCTATGCCACTGGGTAATTTTGATAGACAAGCTTCATAAGCCAGTAAATTAAACCAGTTAACTAAGTTTTAAAAACCTACAAAAAATAGGAATAGAATTAAAATATTCCTCATATGTGAAAAAAATTTGTAAAAACCTTTTATCCAGGTTCAGACACACATATGTGATTTAATGATTTGAAACGATTAAGTGATATATGAATTATTTCATTCAAAAATGAAATGAAATGTGAATATATAAATTAATCAAATATTCACATTTCAACAACAACATAAACAGAATAAATTACAGTAAAAGAGGCATAAATAGAATTTATATAAAGATAAGTATAAATATGATAATTTGACAAATTTCTTAAGCAGTGGGAAATTAATGACTATGATGTTTGACTTTTTAACTTATACTAATCAATTTTCAATTTTGAATGAAATGAAACTAGGACCTTTTTAAAACAAAAAAAAATAACCTATATTAAAATAAATACCTGGATTTTAAAAATTGTTTTCTTTACAATTTCTATAAGGATGTGATACTAATAAGAATCATTCCTCACTTGAATTATGATTAATTAAAGGAAATATTTTAATACTTAATAAAGTTTATTTTTTAAGTTTTATCTAAATTTAAATTCTGATTTAAAATGCTGATTTCAGTATGAAATTTGAGGGAGAAGGGTCGTTTATTAAGAATTATTCTGAATTTCTTTAATAACACACAAATAAATGTTAATAATCTAAGCTCATAATCTAAAAATGGAAGCTATAAAACTCAAAATCCTTCCTACAAAATCCATAGCTGTTTTTTATGTTACTAAACAGCATTAGTAAATTGTAAATAAGTAAAATATAAACTAATTCAACAATCACAGACTGAGTTACAGAGATTCACATATATGGTAACATGAATGTCTTTCATATATTAAGAAAAATTGACTTACTTCATTATTGAGATAGTTAAGGCCAGAGAGTGGGGGGCTGTTTTCCCACTTGCAAGCAATTTGTAAGGTCTCAGCAGTTTTCTGCTGTATACTCTTTGTATCATCAAGCAAAGTGATCTCATAAAATTCTTGGATATCTGAAGGCAGAAAGATAACAAAATCACAATGAATCTTTAAATGGATTGGATACACAAATATTTAAAGAAAAATACATTATAGCTGTCACTTAACTTCAGAAGGCTGGCAAAAGAAAAAATCAAACAAAAGTGGTATTAACTCAATTATTTGGATTTTTTTTTCTTAATTCTCCCCAGAGTTGGTTGATTTATAGCAGTTTGATATAAATCATGATTTAAATCATTGGATTTTTTTAATCATTGATTTAAATCATTGGATTTTTTTAATCATTGATTTAAATCAAGGATACTTTTGTTAAGCATGATTTTATTATTTCATGCATTTAGGGCTTCTCCCAAAGCATTAAAATGCACAGTTTGCTATACATTATTATACTCACACATTTATGGATTAAAGCTAGTCAGAGGCTAATACTAATTTAACCAAATAAAATCAGAAAATACTGGCAGATTTTTGAAAGTACTGACTAACTTTAGTAATTGATAAATAAAAGTTAATTTTCATATAACAACAGCCATTTTTCTGTTATTTTGTAGTGATAAGTTGTAAGGCTTACTTTGGAATCAATTTGATCATAAGTCAAATTAAAAGATCTGATGTGCTCAAGACCGGTAATACTAAAATAGACTTGAAAGCATGGATGACATTTCATTTAACTTCCCCTCCTCTTTTACATACACAAACTCAGAAATTCAATTTATATTAAATATTATATGTAATACAATTATATCACAATTGTATGATAAAAACTGCATGTGCATGTGAAGATAAACCTTGAATATTAATATATGAAAGTTAAGATATTATAAAGCAACTTATTAACAATGAACAAACAAGCCAAAATTCAATAAATAGAAAATTAAAGAAAATATTCAATCCTTAGACATATGCCATCATACCCAACCACAAAAATCTGCATATCTACCGGAAAATTGTAAATCTCTCCCCTCCCTATGTCCCCATACATAAAGAAAAATTCCTCAGCTTTTTCCAGACATTTTTCAGTTGCTCATAATTCTGCCTTTATTTCAAAATAATTTTAGAAAAATAAGCAAAATTAAAATATTTAAATAAAACACAAATACATGAAAAAAAACTAATTTTTCATCAAATACTGACTTTACTGACTAAATTCTGAAAGTACTAATACTGAGCAATTTGAGAAATACTGACTTTTACTGATTTTACTGACCATTTTTCATCTCAGTATATTATTAAGGCACAGTAAATCATTATCATTTGCAAAGGAAAAATAGGATTTAAATATCTTTCCTTCAGTAATAAAATTTATGGCCAAATCAGATTTCTTTCAAGACCTTCTCTTAATCTGCAACAAATCCATAATATTTTCACTTATTTGTTTTTGTGTTTACTTAAATACTACTGCTTTAAAAAATTAATTTGATAAATAAAGTTTTTTACATTTGTAAACAATGAAAAAATGTGGATAGTTTGTAAGTTTGTTGAGGGGAAATAAAGAAATATTCTATGCATTTCTTACAATAACTATTTTATAACTTCATTTGTAATGCTTAGTTTGTAAAAAAAAACTTTTTAATTAAAAAACAAAATTACAACTAAAAACTTTATTTAGGAGAAAAAAAATTCTGATAAAAAAATTTTTTAATCAAGATTTTTGCCAACCCTAATTTTTATACAAAACTTACATAGTAGCAGCTTACTGTATTTTAATTGCCAACACTTTTCTTAGTAAAACAAAAGTGTGAGTAATTAATTTAGGGAAATAGACCTGTCTAACCAACCTGAAATATTTTGCAAGCTGCCTTGAAAATGCACTTCATTTGGGTTGTAAACACTCTGTGCATGTATAAACATATATGTAATGCCAGAAAATAATGTGGGCTTAATTATTAAATTTGAAGATTATTTTTCTCTAACAAGGAGAATAAATGTATTCATAATCAAAAGTTGCATACACATAGATGCATGAGTCATTGAATTCGAACATGTAGTACTGCAAAGGTGTAAAAGTTGCATCATCTCTATTGTAATCTATTAACACCTATCATAAAAATTACACTCCTTTTCCATGTCTTTTATGATCCTTTAAGCTGGCCAGTTTTTTAAATAAAAATGGTGATCACGCCATTTTCAAACTGCTGTCCACTTTATCTTAGCCTCTTGGGCACCATTTATCTATGCATCCTGGATTTAATACTTTACAAAGCAGCTAAGTTTATAATGTTTAAAAAAGTAGAACATAAAATAGGGGTAATAATTTTTTACAAATTACACACAGAGCCCACCCACCCACTCATATATATATATATATGCACATAGTTAATTCTTGATATCTTGAAATCAACAGGACTGGGGAAAATATTCCAAATAACCAAAGTTTAAAATATCAAAAACAGCACTTATTTTATTCTGAGCCATCTAATGCTTAGGGCAAAATACTCTGTCCTCTCTCTTTTCTTTATTCTTATGTATGAAAGAATTAATTTTACACAAAGAATTAAATGTCTTTTGATACAAACTACAAGCTTTCAATAAATTTTGAATAACTGAATTAGTAACTGACAATATCGTTGTTCCACTACTGACATCAGAAAATAAAGAGTAATCCTTGTCATCCACAAGTTTTTAAATTTGGGAATTAAAACAGATTTTTGTGAATATTTTTCTCATTGTTAGATACTATTGTAGACAATGCATTTGCCATATTTTTATAACTTAGTCTATTTCATAACATTATGATTTTTTCTAGCATCCTCAATTAAACACCTTTCTTCAATCATCTGACACTTGAAGAGCAACAAAATACTATGTGAAAAAATTACCACACAAAATGGCTCTTGGAAGCATCAACTTCACAATGAATTTCAAGATAAAGAGAAATAATTTGCATTACCCTACATTTAGGATTTAGAGAAAAAAAAATTTGAGATAAGCAAAAAATCAAAATAAAATAAAGTTGAGATACTGAGAATCAGCTACCTATATAGTTACATATAAAATTTTAAGAAAAAATTTTAAAACAACAAATTACTACAATTTTATTATTATTATTCATAAATTGACAGAGGAAGAGTTAAACTTTTAATAGTTACATAAACAGTTATAGCAATAATAATAATAAAACAATTGAGTAAGACTATTCAGAATAGCCTGCAATATTTGTTTCAATTATAAATTTTGTTAATTTATGCATGGGGTCAAAAAATTTTACAATTGTACTGTATGCACCCTGTGGGCCCCAATTTGGTTGGTTCTGTTTTAAAAGATATAACATTTCCTCATTTCTTGTAAAATAGTTACAGTTCAGTAGTAAATAAATACAAAATTCTTTTTAATCTATTTCTTGTAACAAAAGACATACACACACATACACTCTAAGATAAAAAAAAAAAAAACATGCACCGCCATGCACTTAGAAGATGTAATGCAAATTGGACACTAATTGATATGCAAATAAGTTTCAATGGAAAATGCAAAATTTTAAAGTTTGTCAGCCAATGAATGAACGTGTGTCGCTATAGCATATCTTATCTACACAATTGGAAGGATATTTAAGAGGAGAAATTTTGATTCCAGGTCAAAAATTCTTTGTAAATTTTGAATTTCATTCTGTCCCTTCAGGTAGACAGTAGCTATCCCTCACATGTAGGTCTGTGAGTGCTATGTACAGCATTTGAGAGAGGATGTATAGTTGGGCTCAAAGAAGCCACTTGATCTAATCTGCGAATCACTCAACGCTTGGGCAGGATCGATGTCACTATTAGATAATGTTGGCAGGAATGGGTGAACCATGACCAAACACAGTATCAAGAAGAAAGTAGTCGGCCTAGAGAAACAACAGAATGAGAGCACCGAGCAATCATCAGAGCAGCACTCACAGCCCCAGAAGCATTATTATCATAGATTGTATGTGCAACTAGTGCTTTAGTGTCCACAAGGACCATTCATTTGTGCTACCTATCATTAACCTCTGTACAACAACAAGCCTGTTTACAGTGGTGTTGGGCTCATTCAAGCTAGAATATCACTGATCGGAGTAGTAGAATAGTCTTCAATGATGAGTCCCACTTTGAACTAAGCCCCAATGACCAGCAAAGATGCGTCTGGAGATGCTTGGATAGCGGTCGGATACCAACCTGACTGTTTTTCAGCATACAGGCAGACAACCAGGAGTGATGGTTTGGGGTGGCATTTCATTTCATATCAGAACCCCTTTGGTTATCATCAATGGCACCCTTACAGCACAGCAGTATGTCAACGAAGTTCTATGCTCCAATGTGCTGCGCTTCATGTCACTGCTATCATGGGCTTACATTTCAGCAAGATAATGCCCAGAACCACACTGCATGTGTTTCTACCGTTTGTATTCATGCTTGCCAAACATTACCTTAGCCAGCAAGGTCAACAGATCTCTCTCCTATTGAGCATGTTTAGAGCATTATAGGAAGGGCCCTCCAACCACCTCAGGATTTTGATAATCTAATGTTCCAGTTAGACAGAATTTGGTGAGATATCCCTCAGGAGGATGTCTGACACTGCTATTAATCAATGCCAAGCTGAATAACTGCTTGCATAAGGGCCAGAGGTGGGACAAATGCATTATTGAGTTTTTCACTTTGTAAAGCTCTATCACTTAATAAATCATCCAATTTTTTTCAAATTGTAATTATTTGCTTTTCTGTACATCACATCTACTGATTTTCATTTAGATAACTTCTTGGTGCATTTTTTTTTTTTTTTTTTTTTTTTTTGTCTAAGAATGTAGATATATAGATATATATGGAACACTCAAACTGAACACAGCCAACCCAAAAATTAATCAAGGGTGTAAGACAGTAGCATGTTCAGGGAAAATATTCTATAATCAGAGGTAAGTCTTGTTCAGAGTAACAACAGGAGTATATTTAACATGTCATCAGAACAATTCCAAGCAAGTATTTATTGATTTCAAATAATTCAGGAAATTAAGAGGTTTGCCTTTGAATATAAGACTTGATTAGAAATAAAATTTTTAAGTAATATAATTCATGACCTAAAGCAGGTTTTCTAAAATGGAAATTACAGGCTAGGAAGCAATCAAACATATAGTGCTGAGCATTGCCAAACAAACCACACATATATATAGTATGTGGTCAACCAGAACAAAATGCATCCCTAATGTAGACTGCAGAGTTCTCTGACAAATTTTCATGAGATATATTGTAAGAGTGTGACAAAAAGTGTAAAATACTGTTATTTTTTCAAACACTGTTACCACAGAAATGGAACAGATTTTCATTCTAAAAAGTCATAAAATTTGTATTATTTTAAAGTACATTTTAAACACTATCTTATGAATTGAGTCACTTCGAAGATTCAATTGCTTTAGCCTGTATTTAAAAGAAATAGATATCAAATGGCACCAAAATTCAGCTGAAAATTCCAATTTAGAAGTAATGGAATAAAATTAGCATCTAATAATTGGATAAATAAAAATGGCACTGCTAAATTTAAAATGAAAGAAATATTTCAAATTTAAATTGATAAAATTAGATAAATCCAATAAATATGGTCAATAGGAAAGAAAAATTATATTATCTGAAAATGCATTTTAAACCAACTCATAGGCTTAAGTAACTTAAAATATTTTAATTATTTTAACATTTAATTAAAAGAAAAATATATCAAATGGTACCAAAATAATCACTAGATGTAATTTAGATCCTTTAGATTGCCTTTTTTAAATTTTATTACATAAAGGGAAAATATGTGATTGAAATAATTTACAAGGTCACATGTTCAGATAAAGCTTTAATTGATATAAAATAAAACTTGCATTCATTTCTAATCAGCTTTAATAGCTTGCTCGGATCATTAAACGTTTGGTTTGATTTAGAGAGCTACTGTCTAATTTTCTACTACACAAACCAAATACCAAATAGCAGCAACCTACCCTTTCTGCCATCATTCAGTCCTTATCATTAAAAACTACATATTAAGGAGTTATTTCGGAAATTATTTATCTATCAGATTTACTTCTTTAAAAACATATTATTCAAGCATATGGAGCAAAATCTGACAAATTGCAAAACATGTTTTAAAAATGTATATTTTCATTTTTTAACCAATGCAGAGGCATTTGTCCTTACAGCATTTGCCTGTATTATATCACAATATTACTGACCATTTTTCTAAGCAAGTACTATATAAACACCCAACATTACTTTGTACGAGGAATTGAATCTAAGTCCAATATGTAGAAACATCACATGCTAACTGCTATACAACATAGGGACATATTTTAAAATACATTAAGATTTAAATATAGCTAGTCAAATACTTACCAAGTAGTGCCTGAAATAATCTGTTTTTAAATATTTTGATGACTCTCTCAATGGCATTTCTTAGTTGTTTATCTTGGGGTCTTGTAAGTTTACTATGGTAATCTTCCAAAAGTTCTAAAGCTCTGTGTGCCTCTGAAAGTAATAAAAAATTATGTGTGGGTTATAAATATATTCAGTACTATACACACACACACACACACACACACACATATATATATATATATATATATATATATATATATATATATATATCATATACTAGAAATATAAAAACAAAACTAATGAGAAATTGTAAAATAAATCTGTCAAGCCATCTCAGATTCATATGTAACTTTAAAAATCTCATACAGAGTTTAATTGGTATTGAAAGTATGCAATAATAAAAATAGTTTAAAAGTTTGATAAAGGTAAGGAATAAAATATTGCATAAAATAATTTTTAAATATTTTTGAAATTTGCTTAAAGAGATAACTAGTAAATTGTCTTACTAAAAAATGTAAGAAGGGAGGAAGGTCTCATTTGATATTAACTACAATGATGTGAAAAAAAAAAGTAGCTAAACTGAAATCATTCCTTTCATCCCATAGATATATTACATTGGGATTCGTGTGGCAAAAAAGTAGACCATAGTACTCCAACTAACCAACCAACCAACATTGGGATATGGGTAACTATGAGTTAATTCATTAGCCACAGCACAACAAAGCAAAGGAGAAATAATATTTACTGTACTTACTAAGTTCAATCTTAGTTTCTATTTATAAATAAAAATAATGAAATTAGATATGATTTTTTAAAAAAAAATTCTGAGAAAAATTACACAGGGTTATTTAATAATGGTGACAAAGGCAATTATTATTAATATTTAGTTTTTAGTTTTAAAAGTGATGTGATATAAAATTAAAGGTATGTGTAAATACAAAGCATCATACTATCAGCCCCATGATTAACATTTTATACTAATATTTCTGTTTGTATAGAAGAACTATAATCACTAAGTCACAGCACCAATTTGAAAATCAGACAAAACTTCTGTCTTAATCCTTTAATGCCTAGTCTCTTTTTCAATACTACTAAAAAATAGCTCATAGAATTTTTATGTTTTTTTAGAATGAGTTTTCTTTTTGAAAGTAGGTAGAGGGCAATCTTATAAACAATGAACAAAATTTTTAAGTAATTTCTAATATTTATAAATTTTACATATGAACTGACACTTTATGATTTTTTGAACAGTGCACATAAATTTACTTTTTTGGCAGGTACATAGACTGAAATCATGACAAATTGCTTTATTATAAAACTCCATCTTACAGAACTTATTTTACATGTAATACCCAATAAATCTTTTTTTTTTTTTAAGTTTTTCTTTTTCATAAATGGCCTCCTATGATGTTTAAAATGATAGCTGATTTCCAACATAATGTGCTGTAGTTTTCAAAGTTGTTTAAACTTATATTTATTCTATTCTGTGCAGTCCATAATAGCTTAAATTTAAGATATGCATCGATATGTAATAGACAAAAATTACTTGGACATTAAAGAGTCAACAGAAGTCCTAGAGCATTATCTCAATACAAAGGCATAGCAAGAAATTATCCCTTGGGAGGGGTATAAAGATTTTTTAGCTCAAACTATATTTCAAAAGTAATGCAGCATTCCTTACATATATATGTAAACAGCAATCCTTATGAGTGGATTACAGCTTTAACATCCTTTCCCCTTTGCTACGCCATGGTCCCAATAAAGTATTTCTCTCTCAGATAGTAAATAAGTTAAATAAAATTAGATATTAATAACATAAATTATATTTCCCACTTATAAAATAGCTATGTTAGTAATATACCCTAAAATAATTTTAGCTAATCATCTTTATACTATTATATAAGAAATATTTTTGAGGTTATTTAACAACTAAGTTTGTAAATTTAAGTATGGAAAAAGTTTAGTTATTATTATGTCTTTTAGCATGTATATAACTACTTATTTATATATAACTGCATTCAGAGTGCTTTTTTTTAATCATTTGCTCTAATACATCATATTTATGTGTGATGTGATCATAATATGGATTTCCAAGCTCTATTCAGCCTTAATATGATCCATTTGCATAAGTTTATTTTTCAATACCTTTGAAACATATCAATCTTTGCAGAGCAAAGATTCAAAGACAACCTAACTTCATTTTTAAGCATAATTTTTAACTTTTCTTGTTATTCTACAAAAAAAAAATTAATATGAAATATAACAAATAAAGAAAATTAAATTTATATAACTATTTATATCAAGAATCAGTTCTTTGACAAAAGTATCAAGAGAACCATTAATAAACATGTTTAAAAAATAATATTATTAAATACTATCATCTTATTTTTATAAATTTGGTTTTATTTAATAATTTCCAGTAACCTAACTACAATGAATCTGTTCAATATATAAGAGTTGGACTAAAATGTGGAAATGTAAAAAACATATTACAATGCCTAATACAGTGTAGAAAACCAATTAATATTCAAAGCAGCTTGCTATCTTCTTGTAATGAATAAATATAAATTTTAAGTTATACTGTTAGATAGATATTTGCCTTTTATCATCCACTAATAAGATTAATTATAAATATATATTATACAATATTTAAACATAGAAATTTTCATGAGAATTCACTTTTAAAAATAAAATGAGTTTTATGCCAACCTTCATGCAAAATATTCACATGTTCAGGAAATGATAAAGGTCAATAAAGATGAAGTATTTCTTACTCCAAAGTAGACCTCAAAGGCTCATAATACTGAAAGATGATAACAGTGGTAACGAGATAAATGGTAGGAGATGTGACATATCATCCTCTTGCTGACAAACATGGGTTAACAAACATGGATTAACATGGGTTGCATTGTCCTAGACAATGCAACCCATGTTAACATCACTCTGTTGTCTTAAAACACAGTATCACTATTGAAGAACAAATACTGGATCATGGGATAGACATGATCAGCCAAAAATCCACATAATCCTTGCCAGTTAAGCAACCTTGCAGACTAAACATGAGACCCATGAAATTCCCTGATATGACTGCCCAAACAAAGACCAAACCACAATAGCAATATATAAGCATAAATACCCACAACTGAGTAGAAATGTATCACATCTAAAATTCTTACCTTGATCATTAAGCCTTGGAATTGATCGAGAGTCCATATTTACATTTCAAAATCATCACTTCTGAGAGATATAGAGATCAACTAATGTAAAAAGGCAGTGATAATCCATAAAGGAGGAACCTTTATATAAAACAAAATTAAGCAATTAGGAAATCAGGAAATTTAAAATGTACATATAGATGATAAATGGTAGATTGATAAACATATAAAAATATATAAAGAAAATATTCAACATTCAGTTATAGTAAAAATTTAAATTATAGGCACATTATACATCTTTACTGTGGCTTATTATTTTTATTTAAATAAATTTTTTAAACAATTTGCACAACTGAAAGTGGATAAAAATTTGAATATGTATCAAAGTGAACAATATTTAGTTATATATTTTAAACTCATTATTTTACAACATCATCAATATCCTAATATGGTGCTCTGCAAACATTTAGAACAAACACATTATTAATAAATAAAAGGTTATATTGTTAGGTAGATATGTCTTTTATAATCCACTAATAAGATAAATTGTAAATATATATTTATTATTAATATTATTAGAGGATTATTACATTATTAATAAATAAAAGATTATACTGTTAAGTAGATATTTGTCTTTTATCATTCACTAATAAGATTAATTATAAATATATATTATACAATATTTAAAAAAAGAAATTTTCATAAAAATGCACTTTTAAAAATAAAATGAATTTGCAATCAAAAATTCAGTAAAATATCAGTTGTAAAACACTATCAATGTCAGATTATTCAATGTTTTAAATTCAATTTTCATTTCTGTAAATAATCTAATTTTTATTTATTAAAAAAATTAACCTCTCAATATGCATGTTACACTAAGAGAGACATGCCTCAAAGTAACAAGCTTTAAAATAGTTTTTAATCCATATTTATTTTTTTATAAAATGTTGATATATTTATAACCTAAACAACAGGAATGATCATAACACAATGTACATGCTGTATATAGCTTTCACAGTCCAGTGGTGCAACCCTTATGAAAATAAAATAGATGTATGAAATATAAACTAAAACTAATCAATGTCAAATAATTATATTATTTAATTTCTTTTAAGTTAAGAAACAATGTTATTCAAACACATACAAAAATATAGATATTTTACTGATCTATAAAGCAGTTTTGAACCGGCAATTTTTAAAAGTTAATTTTGCTTGTGCATGATGCAGAAATGTTGTCCACCTCAGCAGCTAGCAATAAAATGACACTGTTGAAAAAAAATTGGAGAGAATGTTGTATTATATACTACTAGATCTTTTATTTTATTTATTTATTTTGGGAAGGTTGACAGAATTCAAACAGAACTTATGTTTTCACACATATTTTAGGTCATTTGATTGATTCCAGAGAAGAGGTACTATGCCTAATTTGAAAAGTAATTCTCATTTGCCTATGTGTGGCTACCCATGCTACATATATTATTAGGGCTAATTATTTTAAAAATAAATTTTGTTTATGTTTGACTGCATAAACTAAAAAGAAATAAATAATTTAAATTTATTCTTTTTTAGTTGAATAGAACAAAATATTTCCTAGTATTTCCCCCTTCATAGTAATTTATTCAATAACATTTGAGGAGGACTATTTTAGTTAAATAGTCTCTGCTGCTTTATCAAAATCCCATGCTCAACTTTTCAGAGGAAAGAAGTTGGTGAGTTCAATACAACTAAAAACAAAATAACTAATACACTTTTTCTATCTCAAACCTTAACAGGCAGAGGATAAGTCTATTCATAACCAGAGCCCTTCAGCCATATGCTGCCATGCTCTTCAGAACAAAAGGAGAGTCCACTGAAAAAAAATTCTTGAAAGTCAATATCTGCAAATAAAAAATTAAATCTGACAGGTAATAAGTGTTTGTTGTTCCTTACTACTTTGCAGTTCAGTACAAAAAGGAGAGTCCCCTGATAAAAAAAATTTCCCCTGAAGTCAATGTCTGTCAAATGAAAAATTAAATCTAATAGCTAGACAGTGCTATAAAATATTTTATTTTAAATAAGGGATGCATCATCTCTCTAATCTTAGATGTACCATATTGAGACTAATAACTATAATTCATATAAAAAGCCAATTTAAAACTTTTTTTTATATATGCACTACAGACATTATGACATTAATTCTACAAGCATTACATACAACACAAAACTTATTAATAAGCTTTTTAAATAACAAGAATTAAAAATATATACAAATAAGAAAAAAGAAAACAAATGAAAATTTTTAAAGAAAATATTACATTTCTTAAATGAAATTTACTCTCTAATAAAACAAAAAATAATAAAAAGTAGGAATTATCTGAAAAATCAAGTTAATCACTTTTAGAAAAAAAGGAAGGGGAGTTGAAAAAGCTGCAAGATATACTTTTGTATAAATTTGTTACCAATGTATAAGTTAAAATATTCAATTACACCATGCAGAACATCTTTTGCAATAGACTGCATTTACATCAACATATTCTATTAACACTAGGATTACCAAGAGGTCATTTTGGCCCGTCTGAGACAACTTTTCATTAATTTTCTTCAAGAAAGTTGCAATTTATAGAAATTGCTTTACAATAAAATATCAAAAATAAAATAATATTAATAAATTATTATAGTAACTTATACAATTCTACTGAGGTTTGGGTTTTTTTCTACTTCAACTTCATAATAGATCATCAATTTATATTTTTCCTCGACCAAATGCTGGTTATTTTGACCGTGCTTGTAGAAATAGGCATGCATACTCATGGTAATCTTAGTGTTAAAATATATAACAATTGAGCACTGTATTGAAAAATTGAATTTATCTAGTCAATTTGTGAATTTAAAATGGTAGCATAAAAAATCTGTTTTTTTTTAATGTGAATTTTAATATTGAGATAATAATTTATGCTTGCTTTTCATTCATATCAGCAATAAAAGTAATGCATTTTAACAAAACTTTGGAATTAATTTACTGGCAGTTAGATCAAATAAATATGTTATTATTAATTTTAGCATGCATGCTCATATAGCACATAAATAAATTTATACAAATATCGTGATTTAAATCACATAAAAGCCAATGAACAATTTAAATAAGTAAAGTAAATTTAAGCATTATTGTATTAAGCTACCAAATGATTTTAAGGTATATTACCAGATTTTCTAATATATCACTCTCGTGCTTTATAGCATGGCCCAATTCATACTGAATCTTCTTTTAATAGAAGTTCCTACAAAAATTGCAATAAGCAAGTAAAACAAAATTAATTTTAAAAATTTTGAAAGTTTTACAAGTCACATTATTTTATTCTTCACTTTAAAATTTTGAAAAACTACAGTACAAAGGATTTTTTAATATTACAAAGTAATATAACATATAATGTAATTTAACTTATGCTATATGCAAAATTTAATAAAAATTGTAGATATGAATTATCCCTGACAATGGTTAATGGTTATAATGGTAAATGTCAAAATTAATGTTTACTTAAAACAGATTTTATTATAAACCATATAACCAGAACTATGTAATGTTTAACAATGTTTTTTCTAGAATCCTAAATAAAAATAAATTTAAACAATAAAACAACAGAGTAATACAATTTTCCTTAATAATACTATACTTTAGAACAATACTTTATCAAAAAGTTACAATTCTAACCCTGAACAAAACATCAAAATTAGAGTAAATATTTAACTATTTATCAATGGTAAATATCAAGCTATTTAGATTGTTACTGTGAAAGCTTAATTTCAAAAATTAAATTTCTATAATAAATCATAAAAATCATAGAAAAGGATTTAACATTGGATATAAAGTAATTATTTCCCTCATTTTCTCCAGCATGGTTCGAGAGTTATACATTTTAGCATAAAAGCTTCGCTTTTTAAATCATATAACAATATAATCAAAATACATGTATACCTAATAAAGCCACTTTTGCATTTTATTAAGTCTTTTAAAAGGATTCTTGGAGAAATTTTCAATATAATAATATTAACATTAAATGCAATATAATAATATTATAATGCATTTAGAAACTGAAATGAATATTCAATAATATATGCATAACAACCATAATTCTTACTTTTAATTTTAAACATCTATATAAAATAAGATCATATAAACAGATTTGAGAAAACTTGGTCACAAATTAGTTAAGACATAATAACAATTCACTCCTTAGAATGAATAAATTATGTTTAAAATTTATTTTAAGATTTCAAAATTCCACCTTAAAGAGTAAAATAGAGTTAGTTATCTTATAATAAAATTATGAGATAAGTTTGAAAGTGAGGTTACAACTTAATATGTCATATTTTAAGAAGATATATATTTCAACCAAATTTCTAATTCTAAAATTTTACTCAATAAGTATGTTTTCCAGCTAATTTTGTATAAAGACAGTAAGAATATATTACAGGAAAAGGTGATTAAATAACATACAAAAGCATACAATACTAAAAGTATTCAGTATTTATAAAAACAATCTTTCAAAATCACTTAATGCAAAATATTTATATGATTTATAACTGATAAAACAATAAATATAATTCATGATAATACCTCATATTTTTAAATTCATGATCATACACAATCTCTCCCTGAATTTAAAGGAGCTAAAATAAAATTTTCACTTAATTTAAACTGTCAGTAGAGTTTAAATGTAAATGTTGGCATTATCTAGTGAATATAATCAAAAGATGTATAGCATCACTTGCAAATTATACAACTATTACTTAAAAAATACTCAATACAAAATATTTTCAACCTGAGAGAGCTGTACAAAAGGTTTCAATAAAGACACAAACTGGCAATTTTGAATAACCTGAATATAGTAACAATTTTGAGTCTCAAAACTAAATTTTCAAAGATAACAGAATTTTAACAACATTGCTGAAGCACTGAACTTAATTCTTATATAAGGTTCTGGCTCAATTTAGAATTAAAAAAATTAAAGTTATACACCATATTTATAGCCTGCTGAAAAATATTACACACAGAATAGATCTAAAAATCAGTAAATCTTAAAACATTTTAACATGAATATTCATACCGCAAAGTGACTTACCATTCTCTTGAGATTACGGTGTTTCCAGCAGTCGCCGATCTATAATAAGGAATTTCGTTAAAACTAGACACGTAAATAATTAATAAATCGTACAATTTTTTAAAATATCCATGTTATACGAGCATACTTAGGCTTAATCCGTACGAAAAGTAGACGAACACGTTTAAATTTTCAATCGAAAGATAAAATTCGTTCGCTACTAACTTCAGCGCACGAGAGCAGAAGCTGCATTTTTTTACAATGCATATGTGAATACAAACAATCAGCCATATCTTAAACTATGCATGTCATGGAGTAAGATGCTTCTTTCAGGTGATACGCAAGATGATCCGAGGGATTTTCCAGTTGATGCGGATAAACAGAGCATCTCTCTCATCCAAACCAGAGGGATCATCCCATCATCAAAATAAGTAACCGAAAATGACACTTTCGATTTTCATCGATGTTTTTCTTAGATATACAATCCCTTTCATATTGGTAAGACATAAATTTTATTAATTTTTTCAGCTGTTACCATATTATATTTTTAGTATAAATTTGTTTTAGGTCAATATGCAAATTTCATAAAAGTTTACCTTTGGAAATTAAGCAAAACCTACGGCAATGGTAGGTAACATTAAATATCTCTCAAATGGCAACAGCGATGATTTCTGATTTCGAAACTAAATTTTTTTCGTTTACTTTAAGTAAATAATTGCAAATTAGAATAATTATGAATTTAAATAAAGCAAAATTTTTTTTTAAATTCAGCTTTAAAAAGAAATCTACAGCTGGAAGAAATGAGGGGAATAGAGATATAAAATTTAACACTTTAAAAAACTCTGAAAAAAATGGCATTTAAGAAATCAACTAACGAAATTGTAAGTAAAATGTTAAAAATCATAGGATGAAAGCTGTACGCCTCTGTAGAGTACATGTTATGCACACAAAATTGTCATCTCTTGAGAGAACTAGGAGGGTTTGAACCAAAGATAAGATAAAATCTGAAATGTATTTGAATGAAATTTTTAAATTCTGGTCGTTGTGACACATTCAAAACTTTCTTAAAAGCTGTAAAAATAAAGTAGAAGTATGTTGTAAAATTATATATACACGATTAAAATTATATATAGGCGAATTCCCTATTACAAATATCTTACGGAAAAAATAATTGACTAAATAGTGTGTTTTTGATTCGACAGTTAAAAGCCCTCCTCACTGTTCCCACAAAATATTCAATGAATACAAAATGCTTTCCTCTTATGTGTCCGTTTGTTAATTTCAAATAATAAAACTTTTATATCGTAACTTTGAATAGAATCGCCTAAAATATGTGGGGAGGTTATTATTTAAACCCACTCTTAAACCATAGTCAATTTGCTTTAAATCAACTCTTTAAAAATTTAAAAAAAAAAAAAAAGAAAGAAATAATAATAAAAAGTGTTCTGCTAGAACTGGTAGAAAAAAAAAACATAAAAATTATAAACATTTATGTATGCCATCAAAGAGTATATATGTGTGTAAATCAGAAATTTTAATTCTAATAATAATAAACAAAATCACATTATCCTTGTATTGTTAGATAATTGATAAATATTTTGTAATATTATTCAGTGGATTAAAATTAATAACCTTTTTTTCTTTATGATGCTTCCACATAATTGTCTTTCTTGATTTAATAACACAAATTCAATGCTTTGTTTTAAACCTAATGGGAACAAACAAAAATGAGCAGCCTAATTATTTCTTAATTAGTTCATTTAAATGGCAAATGACTTTAATATTGAAACATTGAAATTATCACTGAATCTGGATTAAAACAAAATTAATGGATTCCTAATTATCAGATTTCCCTTTCCTCCGTAGACAAATATAAATTCAGAATTAATTACCTTTTCGCCAAGTCTGCCAGGTTGAAAATTGGAGAAAATTAACAAATTTTTCTTAGAAACAGATTTATTTTTTAAAAAGAAACATTATCTATAAAATTTGTCTTACTTCAATACTTTATTTTCACAAATTGTTTACGAAAACTCATAGATTTATTTCGCACATGTACTAGTTAACAAAATTTTATAATTTAATATGTTGATCAGAGTCATCTTATCTTTTAAATAACTGTATATATAAAAATGTTAATATAGAATGTCCGTATGTTTGAGCGTTCTTTATACAAATCTACATGGTTTGCTGTACACTTGCAAATTTTGCATAGATATTTTTTCACACCGTCAACATAACACTGTCGATGTTAAAATATCCTTCGCTTGCCCTGTCACGCGTTATAACTTCTTGAAGACAGATGGCAGCACAGTGTGGAATTTTCAATTCTATTATGTACAAAATACTATCTCGATCAATCCGCTATTTTTTTGGCGGAAAGAAATGAGGTTACGTACCGCATTCAGAACATTCTATTCTGACCGAAATACCCCGTAAAAATATTTAACCTCAGAATTTCAAAGGACTGATAGTTGTTTCATAGATGGCGCCACTTGTTAATTTAAGTTTATATTTTGTATTCTTTTAAATAATTTCTGAAGTTAAATAGATTACTTGAGGATACAATCGTTTGATAGTTTCCCAAGCAACACACATGGTTGGGCCAACGTTAAATTATGGTAACTTCGTTGGGGGAATTGTTGTTGTCCCAACCATTCTGTGTACAGGGGTTCGCGAGAAGATATCGTCATGAGGGTATTTTCTGCATGCATGAATACTTTGTTTTTAATTAATTTTTTTTTAGCTTTTTAGCTGTTTTAATCAATTGTTTTAAACATCTTGTTATATCTGAAAATTAGATGGGTGCATCAGAAATATAGTAAATTCGTCACATGCAGAATAATCTTTGTAGAAAGCCAGACATAGAGCGTGGTGTGCTGATGTTGAGTGTAATTTATATACAGATGTGCATGTTAATAAAGATTAACTTATGTAAATTAAGATATACTTAATTGGCCATCTTGTCAGTAGTGTCAACATCCACAGACAATAAGCAGAGGAGTGAAATAGAAATATAATAACCTCTATTCTAGGCTAGTTTTTACTATCGTCATATTTTATAAGAAATCGCTAAATCCTACCAAAAAGTATTCAAAATTGCAGCATTATACTCTTGGAAAGTTTATTATATACTAATTACTATAAAAAGACTTGCGAATTAATAGATTAACACAGCAAGAAAAACAATCCATATAGTGCTTCTTTTTTTAACTTTAAATTCATATTATTTTACCATGGTATAACACATAATAATGGTATCACACATGTGATACCATTATTTTCAATTCTTAATTACAGATGGTAAACAACATTAAGAAAGTACAAAGATAGCATTTTTCACCCTAAGAAGCATTCTGTTACTTTAGGATTTCTTTTAAATAAATGTTCATATATCTGAAACAGTTCTTTTTTCGCTCAGAATTTTTTAACTAATCAATGTGGAAATTTCACCTTAAAATCTGTAAAAAGACAAGGTAAAGATTGTTAAAATCCGCAGATTGAATCCAGCAGTTGGCATTGTTGTCTGTATCAGGTAGGAATCGATTTTAAAAAAGTATGTTGGAAGAGATATTAGAAAGTCTAGAATGATTAAGAGACAAAAGCCCATGTTCGCTTTTCGTCTTTGTGTATCACCACTTCTTGTTATAACACTTAACGCTGTATTAATGTGCGGAAGATGAACTAATAGGACTTTACTCATTAGTAATATAGTTTCGAATCCCATTATTGGCATGGGTATGAATCGGTTTCAAGCAATAAGTTGCTTGTTGCGATTAATTACCTGACATATAAAAAAGTTGACCATAACTCTGAAAACTTCCTAACATACTATTTTTCAGAATATGGAAAGCTAAAATAAAAAACTTATTGTCGATTCTTTTTCGTATAACATATTTTATAACTATTTATTTATTTATTTATTTTACAATTACCATTTTTTTTCCTCACCTGTAACCAGCCATCTTATGTATATTTTAATAATTTAGAAATCTTGGCAACATGTATTCCGCATCGTTTTACATGTTTACCTTTAGACTGCTAACACGTGATTTTTTGCAAATACTAATATTCAAATGAGATAATGACTTGCAAAGATAAAGCAAGAAATAAGCTGTATCGCATTTTTAAGTAATATCCTCTAAAAACACCTAAGAAACGTTTAAAAGCATGGCTTCTCGTTCAAAAGTTATAAATTTGTTGGTTAATATATCGAAATCATCGTAAGTATAATTACTGTCTCAATAATTATACTTTGATTTCGAGCAGCATCTGTCATTCTAGACAAATAATTCACCCTTTTTTCTTTAAAACCTGTTGATAAGAACTATGCTTTTATTATGATGACGAAATTTTTACAGATGTACCTGATTCCCTAGCCACTGTGTTTATATTCAGTATATATAACATTCACTTTAAAGTAGAAAAGTATGGGACTAGGGGAATTAATAACTTTCTTTGCTTTTTCTGAAACCTTACCACTGGAGTGCTAACACTAAGGGTTTATCATTATGCAAGCAGCACAAAATGTATTTTATTTTCTAATATAAATCGACTTCTGGCAATTGAATCGCATATCGGTATTTAAAAAATATTCAACTCTAGATCGTTAAAAAAGTTTGATATACCCAATGCTTCTTTATGAAATATCTTGTACTTCCACTACTTATTCCACCAGATTTTGACCTCAAGATTTAACATTTATAATTAGTGATATTTCTCTAAATAAAGAACGTGCAGGAAACATATATAATTTACTTTACCAGTATTTTGATTGACAGCAGTAGCAAAAAATAAATTAAAAAGTAATTTAACAGTAACATAGAAATAAAAAAATACATTTTAAATGATTAAATGTTTTATTACAAAATATTTTCCTTGGGATTTATGCTTCTCTCTCTCTTTTTTACAAGTTCTAAGGTAGTAAGTCTAATATTGGAAGCTTGTAAATTGTATTTCAAATTCTATTTTTCTAATGGTTTCTGCATTTATTAAGATATAATAAAGTAAAAAAGTACCATTTTGGGAAATAGTTTAAAAAGGCATAAAGTTTTTGAGATATCTTAGGCAATTGAGGAAAAACAGGGCTAGAAAGGAGTTATCTAATGAGTCATCCTAAAAATAAGTCTAAAATGTTGAAAGAATTGTTTGTATACAATAATTCCAAATCATTACCTATGGAAATTTCTCCTATATTCTGTTTATATAAATCCTTTAATACAGATATCAACTGAAAATTATCTCTAATTCTGTTGCTTGCATCAACTTATAAAAGATAAATTAAAATCATGGAAAATGTGTTAAATTTTATAAATGTTTAGTAACAAAAATTGAACCTTCAACTTATCCCTTTATTAGAATCAAGAAAAGATTTTGTATTTGGACCTGCCCTAAAGTTCTGTTTCGATACTATACAGTATGTTACAATTCTAATCTTAAATATTGCTAGAAATTTGTCTTTAACATGAAAGTTTACTATGTAATACTCTTCAAAAATTGAAATCTAGCTTATTTAAGAGAAAAAAAAATGACATATATAAAATTACTAGGCACTCATTTAACTAGAGATTATATAACATTGCTAAACATTAGGTAAAGTGATTAAGAAGCATTTGCGAAATTATGCCATCTAAAAGAAGGAAGTGATTTTCAGTATGAATATATCTTAGAGAAACTATTTTCTTTGAAAGCAAGATTTTACAGATATTTTGTTTCAAAGATTTTCTTGTTTAAGACTTTTCTTTAAAAATCTCAATCCTTCTACCATTAAATGGACAGTATAATTTTTGAAAATTTTTTCTGATGCATATATAACATACATAAAACCTCATTTAATTTAGTTCAAAACTCAGATGTTTCTTACAATTTAACTATCTGCTGACTATGTTTTGCTGACCTGAATTTATATAAATATTAATAATTTTACATTTATATATTCAAGGCTATTGTTAATACTCTCTGGGGTTTCAAAACACTATAGTAAAAAAGCTAAGACTAATACAGCAAAAACAAATCTTGTTTTAAATACAGAAACAATTCAAGTTTATAATAGGAGTTGTACTTGCTATTACCTATTGTTGATGAGCTTACAAAGTGATTTTTTCTTGTGGAGCTATGTAAAAGACTTTTTTTCCACCTTCGCCACATCATTTAGGAAAAGTGCATGAAAGGATTACACATACTCTGAATGCTTTTGATAGTACCACAATGAATACATTCTGGCAGGAAATGATCTATCTTCAATATATACCATATGATCTATGGCTGACACATAGAGTATTTGCAAGGGCTGTAAATAAAATTTAAATTTTTCTGTATTTAGTGCAATGTTATTTGCTGTATTTGTCATAGTTTTTTTTTTTTACTGTAGTCATCTGAAACCCTAGAGGTGTAGCCCCTTTTATATATATATATATATATATATATATATATATATATATATATATATATGTTATGAGGTCCAAACATATTTGACATTTTTAATGCATTTATTTAGTTGAAAGAGTTTAATTTATGTCATTGTCAATAGAAGTTCTGTAGTTTACTCATAAATTAAGAAATGTATTCCCTTCAACATTTTTTTCTGTTTTAAATTAAGTAAACTTTCCTTCAAAATATGTGTAGTTAACATATTTGACTATAAAGTCCCTTACTGTACTATCATATTTATGGCATAAACCAGATGGCTCTGCAGGATCTAGTTTCTACTGTGAAAACCATTTTGAGGGCTATTTCGCAGCAGTGCTACAAACTTTGATTCAGAAATTGAGGCTTTTAGACAAGTAATATGCCAGCTGATGAGTTTAGCTACTCATTATAGATGAGCTGTTCTTGTAGATTCACTGGTTATAATTCTCACTTTCTGTTCCCTATGCAATAGTGATTTTAAAAAGAGTAAAGAAAAAAAATCTATAAACTCAGCTGTAATGATGGGATTATCGTCTTTCAGTGGATTTCTGCAAGGAAATCCATTTTCAGAAAACAAGAGTATGATGCTATAGGAAAGGTCTGTGAAATACTGCTCTATAACCCTGTCCCAATGAATCTTCCCAGACAGACCTTCTCTGCAAATTTTAGAATTCTGACGGGATATGACTATCTCCAAGGACACTTGCATCGAATTGGTATGAAAAACACTTCTGACTGCCCTATGTCTTAAGGGAGATGTTATAAATTTTAACCACTTGACAGTTTGTGCGTCCTTGGTCAGCATTAAACTTGACTTTTTATCCACTAAGAACATTTCTGCAAAGGCTAATTTGTATTGTACTGCTAACAAGGAGATGGCCTATATGACCACCTACCCCATGTAATGTAAAAAAAAAAATAAAAAAAATTAGGGCATAGATATTTTATGTAAAATGTAGTTAGATCTTGGAAAGGCAAACAAAAGTTTAAAAACTTAGGTTGTGGGTTTAAAGTGCCACTGTTCGCAGTAGTGTTTATTCTGTTAAGAATTTTAAGCAATAGCTCTTATTAATCATCAAGTATCAGACCATCAACCATAGTGATTCCAACATACTATTACATCTTTATTTTGCTATATCAAAGTCAAATAATATACTTACTCATAAAGTATTCAAATTCCATATTAATTTTAATATACTTTCAGATTATGCAATCGTAATATCATATCTTTATAATTTGGGTGATTGTCAATTGGAATGTTCTGTGCTTGCAGTTTAAAACTTATTAAATATGAATCATTTTTTAAATGTTTAACATTACACTTTTATTCAGAGAAAGGTAAATAATTAAAAGAAAGATTATCTCAATTTAGCATCTTTCATTGTAGTAATTACAAATAAGTGAAAAAAATAATAAAGAAATCAGAAATTTTTTTTAAAAACTTTGTTATATACAGGCTTATATAATGAATTTTTGGTTGTATATTTTATTTTATTTGTTTTTCCTATTTAATTTGCAGATGTCAGTGCCCAGCACATTCAAGTGCAGTGTGTTTAAGAGGTATTATTTTACTTTTTAAGTATAACTAATATTAATTTTGAATAAATTTGTTTTTTAATGCAGTTGTTAATCTTTCAGCAGGAAGTCATGATATAGCTCATAAACAAAACAATAATAAGGAATATGCTTTTGAGGTAAGTGTTTTAAAGTCATTAATGTGCTTATTTTAGCTTTAATGAAAATATTATGTCCAGAAACTATGAGTGACTATTTTTAGCTATACAATTTTTTAAAAAATTGTTTAAGTATTACTATTTAATGGTTTTAAAAAGTTAAACATTTTATTAATATATAGTTCAATGATTCTTATGTAAACTCTTAAGTAAAATCTACTAGATTGAGTCTAAATTGATTTATAAAATAAAAGGGCAATAGTACCCATCCAGACAAGTAACAATTATGACAAAACATAGTTGCATTCTACTCTAAGAGGCAGAGAAATACAAAGTCAAAATGTGTCTGTAAACAACGAGTGGTCGCACTGTCTCTATGTCCGGTAGTCTGTCACACCCTAGTCATTTTGGCTATGACTTCGCATGGGTCTCATATAAGGAGCAGGTATGGAGACGAAATAATCAGCTGTAGAGGATTAAACTTAACAATGTTGATTTACTACAACAGAAAAAAAAACATTTATAGAAATATTAAATTGTAGGCAGATACAACCTATCATCCAGAGAGGAGATCACTCTAGATCAACCTGCTCTCTTAGAAGTTCAGCCGGGAGTACTCCCACTCCTCTCTTTTCCTCAGTTTTAGGGGAGGTTGACCCTCCCCATTTGACCCTTGTCCTTGGGGTAGCCGTAACGCCCTTTGGCGCCTGGCCGGCTGGATCAAAGCAAATTCCTTTTTTCGGTCGATGCATTGACAAACAACAGGCTTGACACCTTCGTACGCCAAGGAAAGCATTATGGGGACAATGCTGTCATTTTCAATTGTTAAAATGAACAAAAGTTCGCTTGACCTCCGATAGAGACGGACACGACTCTTACAGTGTCGAACATGAACAAATCTTTGCTACTGATGTTTTGTACTTGCTTATATTGCATATTTCCTTAGATAGACTATCAAGTATTTACCATATACAAAATTTCCCTGATAAGATGTAGAATATTTGTTCTTAGCATGTTTTATAAAAAGCCAATAAGATCAAATGAAGGGATGAGTGTGAAGCACAAAGATTGTATGAGCAGTAGTTTCCAACACATATTCCAAGTCATCCCACCTTTTTCAGTATTTTTGATCTGCAACTTAGATTCATTGCTTACTAGAGCTCAACCCATTGGACTCTTTCTTCTAGGACTACATGAAATTTCTAATAATCTTTGAGAAGGTGTGCCAGTTATTCATTTGCCAGTGTGAACTGTATAACATGAGTATCTGCCACTTTAAACACTTATTGTGAGTTTTTTTCTGAACAATAAATTAGATTATGCAACTTTTGGTACTATTCATTCAATTTCCCAACACTTTTAAATTCAGGTTGGAACTCTGATTTTTTTTTCTTCGTCTCAGTGAAATATGATCCTTTGGTTCAGGGTAGTTATTGCTTGTTTGGTAGGTACTCTCATCCTTTTTATTTTGTAAAAATGATTTAGATTGACCTGTATAAGATGACAAAGCTCTTAGAATATTAATAGAAATTTAAACTTTAATTTTATTATTATTTTATAATTATAAAGTTTATATGTTGTAGAATCAGAATTTATTACAGATTTCTTAGTTAAATAGGCTTCATTATTTCTACAATAACTTCATTATTTGTGTTGTTTTAAAAATTAAGAGTATAAGTAAATTCAAATAGAAATCTGTGCTTTAAAACATCAATATAATTTTACATTAATAATATCTTATAGATGACATGTTCCAGTGTAAGATATGGTCCTGGTGTTACTCAAGAGATTGGAATGGTAAGGTAATAAAAAAATGACAAAAATTGGAATGAAAAAAATTGTTATAGAATTTTGCTTTATTTCCATGTATGTTCTTAGCATTATCAATTGTCAACATTCAATTAAAAAAATTCAATTTGAAAACATTAAGTTTTTATTTTGTTATAATTATTCATTTATAAATGCATTACCTTTTTTAAGTTTGATTAATAGATAAACGATGTATTTATCTTAATCTTTACTGCTATAATCAAAAATAAATATTCAGTCAAATAAATTTATTTGGGAATTTAGTTAAAGTTAGTATTAAGTGAAGATTTAGAATTATTATGTTGATAATTTTAGCTAATAACTATCAATATGTTTTAATTGCTTTTTAGTCAGTATTTTTTTTGTAAACACAATAGCTTTCATGATTTTTTTTAATATAAAGATTAATCTAAATATATTTTTATAAAATTTATTTAATTTGTGTTTATAGGTGCTTTTTCTAGAGTGAATAATAGTTAAGTTATGAAATTTTTATGTAATTAAATTAGCATAAAGATGAATTTATATCACATTTTTCATTCTACACATCCTATAAGTATATAGTATTTCGAATCTACTGTGCAGTTCCAATGCTTTATGTATTTAATTTCTGGTATATAAGCCACCATGGTGTATATGTGCATGCATGACATTTAACAAACAGGAAATCAAAGCTTATCAGATCATTTGTCCTCCAAAGATTTTAATTCCTATTCATTTTGTAATTACTTTTGCTTGATGGGGAATTCTAACTGTTGACACTGATATTCCTTCCTTTTCTGTCTGCTCTATTGACCATTTTCACCCTTTTTCTAAATTGTTTTTGTGTTGCAAGTCAACTCCAGTTAAGACCTGACTGATGCAATCTTTTATTTTAGTCATTTTCTGTATTAGTTTACATTTAGAGATGGTATAATGGCTTGGGTGCCGCCTTTCTGTATTGAAGTTCCATGTTCAAATCTTGCTGATAGCATAAGTATTTGTAGCCATTCAGAATTGGTAGATACTAATGTCAATAATCTTAATGATGCAAAAAATTTTCTATTGCACTTCAAACCAAATTAAACCAAAATAATTCTTCTTATTTGGCTTTCTATTGCTGGGGGCATCTCTTGTCAACTTTAAATTCTCTAGCTGCAGACTGATTTCTAATTTCTATCAATTTCATCAATTCTGAAAGATTAAAAGCAGGTGCATATCTTTTTCTTTGAGAGGGAGCCATAATAATAATAATTCTCTTTAATAATAATATTTTTGGGCTGGTAACAGGAAAAATAAAATTCCTTTAACTGTCACCCCTTGAGAAATAAGCTGCAGATGTTAAATTTCTTTTAAACATGAATAAGTTATGGTTTATCAATCCAAAATTATGGTATATAAAAGTTGTAGATACTATAATGTGCCATACAAAATGTTTTTATATTCATATAATTTAACTGTATGAAGTAAATGTTTTTCAAAACAAGAATGCCAATAACTAAAATAAAACATGGTAATTTTGTACAAGTTATTTAGTTTGATTTTAAACTATTTAAACTCTATTTGCACATTGCATTTATATGTATATATATGTTTAAATAATTTTTTTTTCATTATTTAGAAATTTTTCCTTTATAACATGAATCAAATTCTTTAATTTTCATGAAGTAAAAAATTATACAAAGAAATTTTTATTCAATAAAATCTATTGATTTACCTCTCTATATTCAGTTGTTTTAAGAAATTTCAGAATAAGTTGTTGAGTTTGATTAAAAAATGGAGTTTGTTTTCAACTCTGTGCTTTTAATTTGTGTATTTTAGAACAAACACCACTGTGCAGCATTTAATTTGTTGTATGTTTAAAAAGTAAGCATTATATTTATAGCAAAAACCCATTGAAAGACACATTTTATTGAAATATTATCTTTCACTTTATAGCTTCTGATTAAAAGTTCTACTTAATCTTAGTTTTCAATAATCATGCTAGTTGTGAAGAATTATCCCTATTTCTTTCCAGGATTTGTTGAATTTTAATGCCAAAAGAGTTCTGATACTTACTGACTCTAATATAAGATCTCTTCCTCCAATGGCAACTACCTTAGATTCTGTTCATAAGCATGGGATAGAATATGATGTATTTGATAAAGTTCGCATTGAGCCTAACAATACAAGGTAATGAATTATTAACATTGTTATGAACAATTATAAATATAATTGTACTCAATATAATAGCTTGATCAGCACTGACTTTGTTGGTAACTTTAATTACTTGAGATTTTTAAATGCTTACTTTTCCCCCTCATATTTTATAATAAGCATATAAATTAATGTGGCCTTTCTAGGTATTTAAAAATAAGGATTATTCAAGTGTTAAAGTGTTTGAATTTTTAGTGACATTCTTTGTATTAATTATTTATTTTAGTAAAACTGAGGTTATACTCATAATACAAAATTTTTTTTTTATTTCAAAGGATGTATGATGTTGATAAATAATTGTTGTCGTTAATTGTTGAAACTGTTGATGAAATCGATGTATAATTTAGTGGTCTATTTCCTCTCTGTGTAAACATCTAGAAGAGTAAGGATGAACCTTGTTAGGACTTTGGACCCAAGACCAGTTTTTGCAGCTGTGCACCCCTTCCTATATCTGGGAATCGACCCCATTGATCCTCAACCCAGTTTCTTTTGGGAAATATGAGCCATACTGGCCACGAGGCTCAATGTCTTTGGACTTTTCATTTGTTTGCAGGGTGGCAATGAATTGAAGAAGGGTACAGGTGAATTTCTGACAAGCTGCCGACGAAAGGGGAGAATTTTCAGTGTGGAGGATTCTTTTTGGAGAAGGTATCAGGTTTCTAGCAGCTAACCGACAAAGAAAGGGAGAAGGGGGAATCTGCCGACGGTGGAAATGAGAGAAGGGAGTCCACAGAGAGCCTGTAACACAAATACATCTCTCGGCGGTGGGAGGTTTCCCTAAGTTGAAGAGGATAATTCTCAAAAATTCAAACAACAGCAAAGGGAAAGAAAAGGATGGGTTCCTTATGAATATCTTGTGAATATTCCTTTGCCAGTTAAAATGAGGTTCAAAAACTGGTAACATTATCCAATGTAACGTTCACATAAAGCGATAATTTTAACATACAAATGTATAGAGAAAATTGGGACCAAGTAATTTCGATAACAATAAGTGATTGATAACATTAACCACGATCGATTTAAATGGAGTCCACTGTATATATATATATATATACTCACACACACACACACACACACACATATACATGTACACAGTGCAACCTGCCAGATTAAAATATATCCCTATTGTGGTATTATTGTCTTTTGGATTGCCAGGCCTGCTACTAACACAATTTTCTTTAAAACTTATTTTATTATTTAGTATCAAAAATAGATCATTGTTTATTGAAATTGATTGCATTATGATATATTATGAGTTGATGACATATATTATTTTGTAATTTTTATATGCTTATTTTTTCATTTAGTTTTGGGGAAGCTATTTCTTTTGCAAAGAAGAAGAACTATGATGCCTTTGTTGCTGTAGGGGGTGGATCTGTTATTGATACAACTAAAGTAGCTAATTTATATTCTTGTGATCCAGAAGCATATTTTCTGGATTATGTTAATGCACCTATTGGAAAAGGAAAGCCTGTAACGTGCAACCTAAAGCCTCTTATTGCAGGTAATTATTTTTATTTACTTAGTTATTTATTCCTTTGTTGTAATACTTTTTGTAAGGTAAAATATTGATTTTTATGTCTTGTGATATATTATCTTAATTCAAAAGAAACTGATATTAAAATAATTTTCATAGTTTGCTAAGGCATATTTCATCAGCAGGTTTTTTAATATAGTAGACTCCCTCTTAATTGACCAGAATGATACTGGGGTTAAACCAGTTAAGGAAATTCTGGTTAACTAGAAAAGGAAAATAAAATATTTAATTGATGTAAATGAATTTTTTATAGTTGCTATATACATTTATTAAATATGTCAATTTATTACAAAAATTTTACATACCATAAGTTGGAATGCTTAAAAATTTCACTTTTTTTTGTTTTAAGAAGAAGACTGGAAATTATTGAATTGCTACATAATTTTGTCATTTTTTGAAAATACTTCACATCAACTGAGGAAGACAGTACCCCAGCTGTTCCACTTAACACAAAGCAACTTCAAATGTTTAAAATACATACAGAATTTTCAATTTTTAGATTTTCTACTTAATTAATTATGGCTGGTTAAAGAGAGATCCAATTTAATGGAAACATGGTTAAGAGGGAGTGTAATGTATATTGAAACCTAAATGAAGTTATTTGTAGTAGTTTGTAGAATTGATTTATTCCAAAACTTTTTATTGTTTGTTTGATTGCTGAATTATTGTTATACAAGGTTCCCACAGTCCTTAAAAGTCCTTATCAACTCCTTAATTTTAGCTTTCATTTTTAAGGGCCCTTAAAACTAATTAATTTTTGTCAAAGGTCCTTAAAAACTCCTTAATTTTTAAATTGGAACTCGACCAATTTCTCTATTGATACGATTTGCTGTTATCACGTGATTTCCTATCAGTTTTCTTATTTTGACAGATTTTTTTCTTAGTTATTTATTTGACAAATAAATAATCTTTTGCATACTGAAAAGGTTTAAAGTATAAAGTCGGCATCCCTTTCCTAATAGCGAGCAGTCATGCAGATTTTAGTTAAACGAAGCATGGAAGGTGGGGAGTTTCTAGATATTTCAGTTACTTATGGAAGTTTAATTTTCTTTGCATTGGATGTAATAGGAAAGTCTAAAACTTTTCTTCCTTCCCAGGCAACGGCGGGTATAATTAGCTAGTACATGCATATATATATATATATATATATATATATATATATATATATATATATATATATTATTATCAGTCATTTTTAAACTCTCAGAAAGTTCTGTTTATAATATTGCATTTTATTCACAATTTATTTTTAGCTTGATCACTCAAAAAGCTTTAGATGTGCATTTTTCAAAATTAGTTTTTGTCAAATAGATTTATCTTATATTAGTTTTTAGGCATTTTTAAAAACTTAATTCTGAAATATTGTAGGGCATTTATTAAATATTCCTTGCCTGGTTCATAATCATTAAAATATGTTCTTTAGCAAATAGGGTTTATGTTGTTATGCCATGTAGGTCCTTATAAAAGGTTACTTTGGTCCTTAGAAAGTCCTTAATTTTTGTTCTGGAAAAAGAGTGGGAACCCTGGTTATAATATGATTATAATAGGATACAATAAGAATTAATAATAGGACTAAATTAAAAATGAAGTAATATATGTAAACTTTTGTATTTAGTTCCAACAACTGCTGGAACAGGTAGTGAGACTACTGGAGTTGCTATATTTGATCATCTTCCATTGAAAACAAAAACTGGTAAGAATTTATGTCCAACAGTATACTGTATGTTTTAGTTAACATATTGATCCCCATAAAACTTTATATAAATTGGTTGAAAATGGCTAGTTGTTTTCAGGTTTATTTTGTAAGGGAATGTGAATGCCTGCAATCTTGATATTTTCTATTTTGTCAGTAAAATCATCTTTGAACCTACCAAATTATTTTTACACATTCTTCCACAATGTAACATATATTATGTTTCTTTCAAATAATAGTCTAAAGCCAAATTGCAGCAATTTGCAGAAGGTCCTCATTGATCACTCTTTATTAATCCTCCAGAGTCTAATAGAGTCAGACAAGATCCATAGGTTCATTGACTTTTAGAAAGTCCAGCACAGTTATGACTTTATAATCAATTTATGGAGGGAAATACACAGAAAGTGTGACTAGGAGTGCTGAAGGATGGATTAAAGATCAGTCTACTATGCTGGTCATTTAGACCTCAATAATTCTACTGAAATAACTAGATGAAAATCACCTGCGACTATCATGGCAAGTTGGATATACTAATCAATGAATGTACATATACAAGGGCTTAATTTTTCTTGTTTAGAATGAGTATGATCCTTCTAATTGAATATTGTTTCAAAATAAATCCTTAATTTTTCTATTTTAAAGGTAAGATTTTCCTATATTTTGCTATTATTAAATTTTTTACTCCTAATTTTTGATAAAAACATGCTTTTGAGTCTACAGAAATAACTAATCTTATCTCAATCTCCTTGCTACTCTATGTTGACATTTGAATCCTTTATATTGTTTCCAAGGTTGATGTAGTATATTCTGTCAAATAGTGCATCCATAGTTATTTTGAAGTTTTTTTTTGGATATAAACATATTATTACATTTTTGGGATGTGATGCCAAATGTAGTAACCATGAATTAGTGTATCTAGCATTGCTCAAACATTGGCACCAAGCTTATTATTGTGTAGAAATAAGCAAAATGAATAACTTTACCTTAAAAAGTACAAAATGTATATTAATAATTTTACTATTAGGTCATTTTTGGTAAAATATAGAAAGACTGGAAGAATATAGGGTATTTGAAAGATTCCAGTTTTTAATAATTATTAGTCCTTAATTTTACTCATTACATCTAGTTCCCCCCCCCACACACACACACAGTTAAAGATCTGTTTGAGGCTAAGAATTCTTGAAATATTTTGCTAGTTAATTAACATTTTTAAAAAGGAAAAAATAAAGTATTGGATGATTAAATCAGTCAGTGTTAATTTTTACTTTAACAATAAAAGATGATATATTGACCTTCCAGAAGTAAAATTCAGGTAGTTAATTATAGAAACATTATAAAAAAAATTAATTTCTTTTTTTACTTATGAATAAAAATATACTTAATGTCAAGCCTCGCGTGTCCCTGGCTGCACTTTCCGATGACCGCATGCCTCGTTTCTATACCTGCTCTCCTATTGTTACTGGAGCAGGTATCTTGGGTTTGCTGATATGCTTAACTGGCCAACAATTAAGGATTAAAACGATTAAATCCTTGATTATACATTTATTAAGAAGATTTTGTCAAAACATATGTACACTCATCATCATACTCAAAAACATGGCCGAAATAAGACCAAGAAAAAAAAAAAATTGTGCCGAGCAGAAAACACCTCTCTCGGTCTCAGCTCCTTTCAGAAGAATGTCCATTCTCCGTCATTCCTAGCAGGCATCGCCCAGCTGCTGTTCGTGAGGGCTGGGGTGGAATCTCCCCCCTCTTGGTCAAGCTTTCGCCTCCCTGGACAAAATGTCTTCCTCCGCAGCTGTCGTGGGTGGAGGTGGCATCCTTCGCCCCCTCCTGTTGACCTTTCACCTCCCTGGGACAGGGCTTGTTCACCCTCTCTCGGGGTGTCAGTCTTCTGCCACTGTAAAAAAAAACAGGTGCCCATGTAACACTAACTCGAGTCTAGTATTACACTTACATAAATGATTCTTTAAAAAAATTCTACAGGATAGAAGGGATATATAACTGTTTTCAAAAAGTTTAACAATAATCTTTAACCTTCTTGTTATTTCACAATTCTCTTATAATCTCCTTTTCCCCATATTGTATCATACTTGAATATCAAATATTCAAATTAGGTACAGAAACTACAATATGATTTATTTTATATTTCATAGCATCAAAATGAACATGTAGTACATAAATTTAACATTTGTGGTATGACAACTTTTAATTAATATTTTCAGTTAATTACTTACATTTATTTGTTCTGAGAAACTATTAATTTGTGCATGTAAGTTTTACTACCATTTTATATCATATCCTTTTATGAATGAATTTCCCCTTTTCAATTTTTAGGAATTGCACATCGTGCTTTACGTCCTACTTTAGGAATAATAGACCCCTTGCACACTTTACATATGCCAAACAGAGTGGCAGCATATTCTGGATTTGATGTGTTGTGGTAAGAGTTTATTACTGAATTTTTTTTTTAATTCATTAAGACTAGCTGAAGCATTTTGTATGCCCTGGACATATATATTACATTAAAAGTAAAAGATATTTTGTTACAAATTTCAAATTTTTACAAGAAAGCTTAATAAAGATTTTTTTAGATAATAGTTTGAGGTGGGTCACTTTTAGTGAAAAGCTTTATAAACATCTTTCAGATAATAGAAGAGACAAATTGCTTGTGAGCGTATGAAAATAGTAGCTATAAGACATTTTATGAACAAATGGGGTCTTTACCTCAAAACCATTGTTAGTTCTTAGTTCCTTTTCTAATTTGTTAAATCTTTTAATTTTAACAAATGGGGGTAAAGCTTAGATCACTTAATATAATAGAACAAGTACACAATTAGGCAGAAATTCCAATTTTTTAAAGATTGAACATATGTACTTCCAAGGTACATGTATGTGTGTTTACAAAAATACACACATACATGCTTTTGCATAGTGGAATAAAAGCAAAAGCCACATGGAAAAAAAAATTGGTAACATAGACATTAAACATTTAATGAATGTCACAGTCACACATTACAGCAAGACAAGAAAAAATTTGATATAGTTTTACATGGAGTAGAATAGCAATTAAACAGGCTTTTATCACCATAGGCTCCTTGTGAGCAATTTCTCAGTTATACTGCAACTAGCATCTTTATACTTATCTGACTATTCTTTGTATATATAGACTCTCTATGGTGCAGACTATCAAGTAGTTGCACCCCTATAGCTTGGGTTCTTATGACTTGAATACTAGTGCTTCCAGATGGATAAGTTTTATGAGGATAACAACTATTATTATGACATCAAATTTTGAAGACTTATAGAAGTGGACCTGAAGTTTATGGCTCCTTTAGTGTCATAAAGTTTGGCTACTGAAAATGTTAGCATGTGTATTGTAACATTACAAAAATACGTATCCAGTTTATGAGATCTCACATCTGGAAGTCCAAACCAACAATGCATGCCATGCTGGTATAATGCATACATCTCTAACCATTGGAAAAAAATTTCACTTTATGAAATCTATAAAGAGCACTCTTTGGCTGTTATCTATGGTTAATTGATAAAGTTTATGTGCATTAACCTTTCGCACTTTAAATTGTATTTCAATTTTGTTACCAGAAGCTGTCAATACTTTAAGTGTTTTATTCAAAATTTATTTCAATTATAAGGCAATATTTGCAATTTATATAAATAAAGGAAGAAACAAATCCAATTAACTGTGTTTTATTTATACTATTTTTGTATTTTGAAATTTCCAAGTTCAGGTTCTTTTTTTTTTCTGTTTCTTTGAGTTTCTGTTAGAATCTTTGAGTTTTTCTGTTGATAATTTTCTGTTGAAACATCTATTGATTTGGACTTGAAAAAAATCTCCAGTGAGACTCGACAAAGGGCTCCTGAAAATAAAATTGATGTTAAGTCACATTTCACATAGGATTGCAAAGAGTTGAGGTATGATTATGTGGAGGAGGAAATTTCAAAATGAAGACTATATTTTAATTTTATCCTTGAATGGCTTCACAAAATTTGATGAGTCTATGGCAAACAGTTCTGAATGATGGTTGAATGGGTAAAGCACTGCACTTTGGAATTGGAATTGTGGGTTTGAATGCCACTTCTGGCAATGATGCTTGTGGCAATCCAGAATCAGCTTTAACTAGTAGGTCCCGGTCTCATTAGCCGTCATGTAGCAAAAATGTAGACTATAGCACTTCAAACCAAAGTATGACAAATGGTGTGGATTTGTATAAAGAATAATTATTCATATAAACAAGGAGCATACTGTCTGAATACACAAGATAAGCACTGCCTACTCTCAATAAAATATATCAGAAGCCACATTTTCCTTATTTTACCTATATACCCTTAATTTAACAAAATTACAAAAATTGATCTGATTATTATGCATTAAATTCAAAAGATACTATCTTTTTATGGGTAAATATAAATATTATTAATATTTGTATTAAACTTATATAAAATTTAATATTGATATTTAAGAATAATTGTATTAAAATATATAAAATTTAATGTATATATTATAATAAAATTTAATATATATATATACATATCTTAAAGTCTGTGCACAATCTTGTGTAATATGCCTCAGTAAATGAATAAAGCTTTTTGAAACAAAGATATTCAAATTAAAATAATAGAAAGATATTTTTTAAAAATTGAAATTTTTATTTAAAAATTAAATTTTGATTAAGTATGCAGTTAAAAAATTAATGGGTAATTTAATGAAAATGTGTTTTTATTTCAATGTTAGCATGGATAAAGTGAACTCCAGAATTTCGGGGTGGAGTTGGGCTCGAGCTCTTTGCATATCCCTCCCACCTCTGGGTTTAGCTCTACCTTCTTTTAGTTTCTAATCTTTAACCCTCTGCCTGCTCATCCCGCGATTTCCATGGGCAACTCAAATGTAGCAAATTCTGCTCATCCCGCGATTTCCGCAGGCATGTGTTTTTCTTCCTTTATCGATGAGCGCATCCTGTTTATTCCCCGTTTAAGCTCTTAAATAAATCATATACAGTATTACACGTTTAATTTACGTTTTAAAGAACAGATACCATTAGTTATCAATTTAATTGCCGTATTTGAAGGCGCGTAGGATTACCACTAACTTTTTGCTGTTTTCTTATCAGAAATGGCTGCTAAAAAACGATCAGCGATTGACAGAGTATATTCCTGATTCAGATTCTGAAAGCAATTTTAGTTAAGATAATGATATTGATATAGAAGTTTTGGACTGTTTCTCATATAGCGATGAATTTGATAATGATTCAATAAACGTGCAAAGCGTTAGGCAGTGTTGCAAAATTGATAGGAACTCTACGCTCTGAAAACAACAGGGGAATCATTATATTAAAACTTTCAGGCGGTTCTTAGACCAATCGTTGTGGAATGCCTATGTACTTTACTAAAGCAAAACCCCAGACAAACTATAAAACTTTTGGAATTTTGTTTGAAATTTGTTGAAGAAAGTATCGAAAAATATTCGGATACAAATAAAAGCGGTTGTCCTGAAAGACCGAGTTCTACTTGGAACACTTTGATATCGATACCTCGTTATTTTAGTGACATACCACCTAAACCCATAAAAAGAGAACCTCGAAGACAATGTCGTGTATGCTGTTCAGGAAAAGATGCAAATGGTAAAAACATTTGCAAAGAAACACGAATCAGGTGCAAAGACTGGGAAGTTGGACTTTGCCTTGAATCCTGCTTCAAACCCTATCACACTAAACTGCATTTCTAAGATATTTTTAGTCAGTCCTTTATATATTCTTAAATTTTGTATATTTTTTTATATTATTTAATAAATAGAAGCTAACTGTAATTCAATAGAAATTTATTTTAAAAAGAATTATTTTGGTGAAATCATCTGAAATTAGTTTCTAATGATACTAAAAACTTCGTTTCTAAGGCTAAAAATCTAGATAAAAAAATATTTCCTGGAAAGAAAACATGCATTTTTGAATTCTACAATATATATAGATTTCAAATAGGCAATAAAAAAAATATGTCATTTTTAAAGCGATTTCGGTCTAAAAATGGAGCAGTCAGAGGGTTAATTAATATAGGCCTCTCTGAGGCAGAAGTGTATAATGAAATAACATATAATTTTGATATCTATGAATTTTCTCTAAAGGCAATCATCCACTATCTTTTAAACTGATAAAGTGTGCTGTTTAATTAACTGAAGACATTTCCATTCATAAATTAGAAGCTGAGTGCTCTTGTGTTTAGTACTTAATATCTTTTTTATTCAATAAAATATTTCTTTGTTTACTGTGTTTTGATCATTGTTATTTTAAAAACATTTAAATTCAGTTTATATGCTTAATTTTTGCATTAACTTTGCATTTTATGGTTACTGTTTTTATAGTCATGCCCTTGAATCATATACTGCTATACCTTTTAATGAAAGAACTCCAAGACCAAGTAATCCTATTTTGCGACCTGCATATCAAGGTAGCAATCCAATAAGTGATATCTGGTCTTTAAAAGCTTTGAAGACAATTCAAAAATATTTTAAAAGGTAAAGTTTTCTCTTTTTTTCTTTAATTTAAAATTTAATTAAGTACTTTCTCTTAAAGGATTGATTATTTTTTCTTTAAATAAGACATTTTTATAGGTTAAATAATTATTAGTTAATTCATTTACAAAGCTAAAGAAATACTGAATAATAGATTATTTCATATTTAAACTAAAAGTTGTCCCAACAGGCCCCACAGGTTGTACCTTACCTATTGGGCTGATTATAACTCTCTAAACAAACCAAACCAGATTCAGTTAAACTATTATTTTGTCATTTTATTAAATGTAGAAAATAAGTTAATAAGAAAAGGCACTCAGAGTTACTGAAAGTAAAATCTTTTCAGAATTTGTGAAGTATAATTTATAGCAAAAAAGCAGCAGGTTCTATTCATTTTATCCTACAAAACAGTATGGGAAATAACATCTGAACAGGTAGAAACTGCCTTAAAATACTGGAGTTTGCAAATTTAAGTCCCATTTTATATTTAAATGTTTATGGACATTAAATCAACTGTAAACAATAAGTCTAAATGCTGTAAAAATTTTACTATAGTACTCCAAAATCAAACTAATAAAAAATGGTACATATTTACTAATTTCTTATAATATGTTCAATTGATATTTATCATTAATCATTTAAACTTTCCTAAAGTCATAGAAATTTAGACAAAAAATAAGTCACTGTGTCAGGATTGAGGGAAAATGAAATAGACATAGTTATATTTCTAGTAAATTTATAAATTTAAGTTATCTTTAATATGTTGAATTTGATTAATTATCATCACCATCCCACCCCCAAAAAAACAGTCTTTCATTGAAAATAGCATTTTCTTGTGTATTATACAGCAAGAAATATTTATTGAAAATTTGTATTATGCCTACAAATCACTATTGTATCATATTGTGTGTATGAAAACCATTTAGCTTTCATTTAATTATATTATCTAAATAGCTATAGTTTTGAGTGTGAGAAAAATATTCAAATGTAAGAAATGTTAATATGCAGAAGTTATGCCATAAATCCACATTTTATATAGGTTTTTTTTTTATATAGATCTTTTGCTTTTTCAGACATGAATATATGTATATAATTTTCTTATTTTTGATATTTTTATCACTTTAAACTAGCAATAGATGGCAGCACTATTTATTTGTTTTTTCTTTGAAATATATATTTCTGTACTTGCTTTAAGATTCTGATTTTTTATGTTTATGACCCTAAATAAAAGCACTGATAAATTGTTTAACTATTTAATTATTGCATTGTCTCAATGATAATTTTTATTGTCCTCAGAAAATGATTAAAATTAAAAAAAAAATACCATTTTTACCCAGTAGAGAGTGCTTTCAAAATTACTCCTTTCCAAGAAATGTAAAAAAAAAAAAATTTTCATGCTTATAATATTCATAGATAAAAATTTAAAAAAGAATTTTATTAATTTCCAAAGAAGTTTTAATCACGCATATCAAAGTGTGGTAAAAATTATTTTTATTCATATTATGCATTTATCGTTTTTATTGTACCAATTCTATTATTATTGTTAATGATCAATTTAGTAGTTAATCAGAATCAGTGTATTTTACTTTATTGTTTTGTTTTTATAGTATATATGTATTAATGGTTAAATGCCCCAGAATAAAATAATGTGTTCAAATAATTCAATATCTGAAACTTCATTTATTTGTAATATTTTTTGGGTCCTTGGTCGACTGTATAATAAAAAATGTTTTCAAAATATTAAATTTTGAAATGTCACTCCTTTTAGTTTAGGTTTGAATCATATTGTATTATCATGAATATGCTATCTCAGGTATATATCTTATTTTATTTTAAATTAAATCTAATTTTGTAGTTAATGATCTGAACTAGAATCTTTGAAATGGGTCAACTTAGTATAAAGTAACAAAGGATTGATTATGTAAAACAATATACACTGTTGAAATAAAATTTTGGTTCTATTTACCAATACTGGGTGATTCTAGTTCATCTTTTTGATCATCTAATATTTTTATGAGTGCACAAAATTTTGAAGTCATATCTAACATAATTTTGCATTAATCATGCATATAAATTGCAAGAACACTTTTTTGAAAAAAAGCTCTTTTATTTACAATATTGTTTATCATTATAATTTTTAAGAAATTGATTTTCATATCTGAAATTTATGTTCTGTTATATTAAGTTACATTCTTGATCATAAATATTAACACTAGATTTACCAGCAATTTAAATATACATTGAATTGCAATTGCAAGAACAGTCATTTTGACTGGTTTGGTAAATTTAATATTAAATATATCATAAACTAACTGAAATTATAGAGTAATATGTTGAAAAACATTGTATGTAAACATGAGATCTATAGCATTTAAATGGGTTTGTAATAGCATTTAAATGTTTAAACTGGGAAATTGAGGAGCAATGCTTGCATTCTATTTTAAAGTATGGTTAATACTATTGTATAATATCAATTTTACTATCATTTGGTTCAGAGTAAAATGTTTTATCCAATAATATACAATTATAAAAATCAGTTTTTTACCAGTTCAAAGACATAGTGTTACTATAAATGTCAGGCAGGTGATTATTGTATAATTATAACCTGACAATCAATTGACGCCTAATTTTAAAGGGAAAAATAATTTACACATATGCAGTTCAGTAGAGAACCTAAAGTCCAAAAATCATCTGGGACTTGGGAATTCTAAATTTCAGACTTTTCTGAATTTCACATTTATATATTTTTATATAAAAAAAGTAATATTAATTCTCTTCCTGTCACACACACACACTCTGAAACTAGTGAAGTTGTTATGTTCTAAATTTGTTTGCAGCACTACGCAGATACATAACTCTGCAATCCTAAATACAGGCTTGCTATTCCATCACTTTTCTCACCTTTAGTCACTTTTTTTACAATTGATCACTTTTAGTCACTTTTTTAAGTAAACACTTTTAATCACTTTTTTCATGGTGTATCACAGCAAAAGTCTGTTGTTGGAAAAAGAAAATCTGAATTAATAACAAAATATTTTAATAAAAGACCAAAAATGTGATGCTCTAATCTTATTTTTCTTATTAAAATGTAATTAATCATATGGTTTCCAGAATTTAGTGATTTTAAAAAGTTGTAAAGAAATTTCTGAAATCAACATTTGTACTGAAATGCACCTTTAATACATTAAAGTAATTTACGTCAAAGCACACATTTCTTTTACTTTTTCTTCATAATTTTTGTTTAGATGCTCTAATCTAGCTATGTACATATTTCAAAACATCATTAATATATACAGAAAATTGTGATTATAAAATTAATGTATTGTATGTACTCAAATCTAATTTATAGATTTTCTTGAATAAAAAGCAATGTTGAGTTGTGTTAAAAAAATTTTTTAACCTTTTTATATTTGACGCTAAAATTATGTCTTGCATGAATCATTTGATTTAGAGTTAAAATAAATAGAAAAATCTTAACAATAGCATGTGTAATCGAGGAGAAAAATATCGCTTTTTTTTTCGATGTTTAGTCACTTTTTAGTCACTTATTCTGTATTATTTGTCACTTTTCTCACCTTTTTGAAAGTACCCCAGCAGTTGCAAGCCTGTAAATAAAGAGAATGGAAATGTGAAGTTGTTATTTTGGGTTGGAACTTGCAATGCTTTAGTTTCTAAACTTATTGGCTTCTATTAGAGATACAGTTAAATGTTTCCTTGGATGGATTTGCTGTATTTATGCTTCTATTTTTACAACTGATTTGAGATGCAGGAACTTGACATTAAAAAAAAAAATATGAAAAGCTTTGCTTCAAAAACCGGTAAAAAACACTAGGACTGCCAGTCTAGTTTTATAATTGATAAATATTATGTATAGATAATAATAAGTAATAAGAAAATCCTATTTTAAATTATGAGATATAAAATGTATATTTGATCTATAAGAACTAACAGTTCGAAAAATGCTCCTATTTGGAACCATTCTGAACTTTCTATTGTATTGAGATGCTAATGGAGCTAAATTTTTTAAGTTAAAAAATTAATTTCCATCTTTGTTAAAAAATTGTAGAAGGACATTAACAGAAGATTTTCCATATCTGGGAAAGATAACTTTGGCAACAAGTGCAACTTTGATTAGGAAATAAAAAATTATTTTTCATTTTTGAACATAGTTTCTGTTTTATTTAAAAATATACTTTTTTTATTGTAACTTTTAACAATGATGTATGATTTTTAAGAGCTGTGAAAAATTCTGATGATTATGAAGCTAGATCAGAAATGCATCTTGCAAGCACTTTTGCCGGCATTGGATTTGGGAATGCTGGTGTACATTTATGGTAGGAAAATTTTCTTATTTCCTGAACTGTATGCTAGATTATTTATATCTATTTTTATAAGTTTTATTTCCTTTACTACATTAGTCATGGCATGTCATACCCAATATCAGGCTTAGTGAAAAAATATAAAGCAAAAGAATACAAGTGTGATCATCCAATCATAGTAAGCTTTGTTTATTATTATTTTTATTTGATTTATATTTGATTTTTGTTGCTATATATATTTATATGAATTCAGTTTATTTGTTATCTATTATCTAAAAGCATCAGTTTTAGAATGCATTACCTTTTAAAGGAATATAGACTCTTATGATAAATATAGCCTTAACTTTTAGTAGACACATATACATGGTGTCATCATTCAATGAAATTAATGCAGTGACAAATGGTCATGCCAAGTAGTTTGAAGGGCAATACCCTATCTGCCGAATGATGGCTGAATAGTTAGTGTGCTGGCCTTTGGAACCGGAGTTTGTGGGTTTGAATCCCACTATAGCATGGATGTTCGTAGCCATTTGGAATCGGTTTTAAACAGTAGGTCCCAGTCTCATTAGCCCTCGTGTTGCAAAAAGTAGACCGTAGTGCTCCAAAACCAAACCAATACCATATCTACTAACATGTTATTTTCTAAAATCTTGCGATTTCATGCATTTTAACCCAAAAATGTATTTGTGAGCTTATATGAATCTCAGTAACAGCACTTCAATATGAAATTCAAGTACTGTTAAAGAAAATCATTAAGATTGGAATTAGCTTTTTTTTTTTTTTTATAAGCGAGTTATGTGAGTCACCTGTTATTGCTCAAGTTTTTAAATGTCTTTGAATATTCATCAAATGCTACAAAGGATAAAAATAAGGAAAATGAAAAAGAATATGAATTTCCCTGTTGTGGTTAAGAAGTAATGAGGCATATGCAACTATATTTACAGTACTTAATGAATTTCAAAAATACATATTACTTTATGTTACAGTTACATTTCAAAACTTATTGCTTTCATGTATACAATATTATTAGTTTTTACTGTGTAGGGCTTCCAACCTACAACCTTTATTTCAGAAGCTTAAAAACATACAATTCTTGATAAATGTGTAAAAAGTAGTAGTAATTTATAAAAAAAATCATCGGGAAAAAAATTTCTATTAAAATAAATAAAGTATCAATTTATTAAAAAAAAAATCAACATCAAACAATTTTGATCAAACTTTTTAAGAATAAATCATTTAACATGGTTAGTGAAAGAGAAAAGTTTAAAATATTATCATCTACTGCTTAATAAAAGAAATAGAATACTCGGCTTCTCATCTAATTTTCAGCCATAAAAATTGGGGATTAGATTTAAAATTTGTATAAGTTATATATAAAGTATCCAAATGATTCCCAGTACATACAGTACCTCATTACTTGCAGACTATCTTGAGAGGAAAAGATACAAACAACATTTAAGTAATATAGAATAAGTGGGGAAGTTATTTTATTTTCAGCTAAATAATGATATCATAAATTATCACTGAGAAATTTATCACTTCTGTGATTGAATGTGAAAATTTTTAACAGAATAAAAAAAAATCCTTTTATATTTTTAAACTGCTTGTACATTTCCAAATTAAAAAAGAGCTCAGTTATTGAAGAAAAAAAAAGTTCTGAAAAGGGATGATTTAGTATTTTTTAAATAAAGTGGACTGTGGTAATCTACATCCCTAACAACCTAATCATATCCAAATTTGGGTGAGGAGCTTCACTGAAAAGTTTGATCAACTCAGGATGTGGATTATGAAAATAAATTCTATCAAAATGTTTAAAAGCGATACAAGTTAAGGTATGATGAATGGTAAGAAGGATATTACAAATAGAATATTTTGAAAGACGTTCCACCCAAAACAAGAGGTTATGTGTGAGTCTATTGTGACCAGTATAGAGACATGTCAAAATAACAGTTTGTGATGGAACAGTGATGGTCAGAAGTGTTTGATTCATTTTAACCCTTTTGTGGGCTGTGGGAAGATTACTTCCTACCTACATGATCTTACAAAATACACCTGTGGGAAGCGCAAAACATTATAATATATTGGTCTTGTTATTGAAATGATGTGAAGACTGATTCCCACCTCAGTTTTGCTCTGTCATCAATTGTTCAATCGATTGAATAAAATTAGCAGCTCTATTTTGAAAGTTTGGAAACGTGGATTGAGAAATAAATGGCCCACGAAATGGTTAACTGGTTTTTATTAATTTAACAAATTATCTGTAAGCAGATTATCATGTAAATTTTTATGTGTATAAATCACTTTCAAATGGAATTTTTAACACCCTGCTAAATGATATTAAACATGCTTTTGATTAAGCTTGCTTTAATATATTTAAAAATATAGAGATTAATTAGTCAAAACCAACCAATCTTTATATTTGTAGATTACAACTTAAGTGCCTGATTAGCCAAAGACATATTTCCTTAAAAATTTTTGTGAATTAACACAAACGTTAACACCAACACTGGAATCCACAGTTTATGGTTAAACAGTTAGCATTTAAGTTTTTGATAATCATCTAGTTTAAATTTTAGTGAAAGAACACACCAATGAATATACATTTTAAAATTTTATTTTAGCCTCATGGACTTTCAGTTGTAATAACAGCTCCTGCAGTATTCAGTTTCACTGCATCAGCGTGTCCTGATCGTCATTTGACTGCTGCAGAAATATTAGGTATCTATTTTATACTAATTTAATTTTTTCGGATGTCCCTAATTAAAGTAAAATTATTTCACTAGTTTTTAATAAAGCAATATTTCTTTAGAATTATAAAATTATTTTCTGATATTGATAGAAAAAATTACTAAAGCCTTCTATAAATTTATTTATGAATATGATTCACTTTTAAACATGTATTTATAAACTACACTGTAGTTTCATTGTACTAAATATTTGTTTTCATTCAATAAACTCACTGAAATGAATTTTTCATGACCTTTGTTATTTGAAATAAATGTTAACGCTTTCTACTCATTTTTACTAGTGAAATATTTAGTTTAGATTTACCATCTTTAAACCATCTGAAGTGACTTTATAAGCAATAAATTATTTCCTTTACTATTGTACTAAATAGAATTAGGCTGCAAGAAAGATTCTATCTGGGTAAAATAGGTAAATTTTTCAGCTTGCAAGAAAAAAAATAGTGATCTCGTAAAATGGCTTCACAAAAAGTCAAGTGTCTCATTATCTGTGTAGTGACATCTGAAGTTGAATGATTGTGTTAATGTTTAGAAACTAATTGGAGAACAATACTAATGAAACATTAAAGAATATCTGAATTAGGCAATAATTTTCATAATATGGACTTCTAAATGGAATAATATATTTCCAAATGAGAAAAACAGGGTTGGCATGATTTAAATCAGTTGATGTTTTTAAAAAAATCATTGATTTAAATCATTTTTTTTTCACTTTTCTTAAAACCGACATTCAAAAGACAGAAGAATTGGGAATCAGTCAGCACAAAAATACCAATAAGTAAATAAGTGTAAATAGATAGCATGTTTTCTAAGAATTTAGGTGTTGTTATCAGAAAGTATGTAGTAGAGGTAGGTACGACTAGTTATGACTAGTGGAATTCATTTTATGTAATTGGGGGGTAAAGAGAGTATTACAGAACTCAAAATCCAGTTTGTATACCAAATAACAACAGCCGTCACATTATCTGCTAGAATGGAAAGACAGTTTTCTTCTTTTGGTATTGTTCATTCTAACCTTCGTAACTAATTAGGAGTGGATACGACATCGAAACTAGTGTTTTTATTGAAACAGTTAAATCCATAATTCGTTGCTTAAAAAGTATTGAAATAATTGTGAATTTTTTGTTTTTTAATAAATAGTTTGCATTAAATGAATATTTAATTTGTTCTTTAAATTTACATCGTATTTAGTTTGCACCATCCAATTACAAAATAATGAAATGTATTTAGATTAAAATTTATGTATTTAATTTTAGGTAATCAGTGTGTAGAATATACTAGATAGATAAGTTGTTACTGATAACAAACTATTCTATGTATATTGCAAGAAATATGAAAAACACAATAAATAAAATTAGAATTCAGAAAAAATCAAATAAATCTGATTTAAATCAGTTAAATCTGATTTTTTTGATAAAAAAATCATGATTTTTTTCCAACCCTGGAGAAAAATATTAATGTAGTTGGCTCTGATGGCCATATTCCCTAATGGTAAGAATTTCTTAAGTTCTACTGATGGCAAAAAGGTGGGATTGTGAGACACAATTTCGTTAGTGTGGGGTGTTTTCTTATATACATTTTAATATTCATCAACTTACAAACGTACTTACTGACGGGTTTTTTCATTGTAGGCTGGAAAATTTCCTTATTTTCACTACCTTTTTCACTTGATAGCATCTTGCATTTCATAATATTCTTTCTCACTCAAAATATTGTAAATATTAACTTTCAGACTATTAAGAATCTTATTTTTTTTTTCATAATCAAACTTTTCTCACTTCTACTTCAGGCAGTTCATTTCAGCGTAGTGTTTTATTAAATAAACCAAAGAGTCACATTTATTTCCAAGTATCTACTATTTTTTCTCCTTTACCTGAACCTTTCTAAATAAGTTTACAGTAACCTAATTAAAATATATTGGATGTATAATTATTTTTGTATTAGCTAAATTAATACTAAAAATATTTTTATTTCACATATGTTCTTTAATGCTGTTTATTCAAAGCTTTATAATTACAATATTTTATATAGATTTAATATGTCAGAAAGTTAAGGGCAGGATTAAATTGAGATTAAAAGTTTGAAACAAATTTATTTTAATGGTTTTTTTTTAATTTAGGAAAAGATGTAAAAAATGCCAAAAGGGATGATGCTGGCCTAATTTTAGCTGATGCAGTTCGAGATTTTATGAATGACTTGGGAGTAGAAAATGGATTAAAAGATTTAGGATTTAGTTCAGATGATATTCCTTCATTGGTTGAAGGAACTTTGCCCCAGGTAAGATTTTTAAAGTTTAAATATAATGACCAGTTTTACAATACAAGATCTTATTTAATTGGTTTGAAGTGGTTAGTTAAGAATGCATGCAATACATGATTTGGGCTTCTTGAGGGCTTAGTAGATAAATTCATTGATCTTATCAGAACAGTTTAAATTATTCATTTCATATTAAAATGGAAGTTCAGTAACTTATGTCAGATGTGTAAGAATTGATCTAATTGAACAATTGCATGGATTAATGGGATCTAATATTACTCAACAATAAATAAAATTCTCATTAGGTTGATCATCATTTGTAAATTTCAAAGAAAATATTTTTGAGGGCACAAGGAATTTGAAATAACTATTTTGTTAATGGAACCATAAATAAATGCAGTTACATAAGCATGTTAGACACAATGTCTGCAAGAAAATAATTTGATTAACCCTTTCATGGGCCACTTATTTCTCACTCCACATTTCCAAATTTTCAAAACAGAGCTGCTAATTTTATTCAGTCGATCGAACAATTGATGACAGTGCAAAACTGAAGCGGGAATCAGTCTTCCCATTGTTTCAATAACAAAACCAATATATTATAACGGGTTTTGCACTTCCCATATGTGTATTTTGTAAGATCGTGTAGGTGAGAAGTAATCTTCCCATGGCCCATGAAAGGGTTAAAATATAAAACAAATTAATAAGAAATATTCAAAGAATATTCTTGAAAACTGTTCCTAGTTCATTACATATTAAAAAATTACTTTTTCTGTTGTAGTGAAGGGGGGGGATATTGATGTCTGCTTACATTGAATATAGTTTTTATAACATTTATACAGTGTTTTAGAAAGTTTGTTTTGATATTTTACAGTATCACCCATTTGTGGTGGAACACTTTCTCATTGTATCAAACAAATTTTACTGGAAAAAGCAATATTTTCATTTATAAAAAAATTAGCTTTATTATGAAATTTACTAATTTGACATTTTATGTGCAAAAGAAAATTTAGGTATGGTTGAATTCTATCATTTTCAAAATTCTTTGAAAAAGATTGTTTTAGGGATAATATTGTTCTTGAAGTTGTACATATTTTTTATTGTAATTTTTATAATGTATTTTTCATTTTCAGCATCGTGTTACGAAATTAGCTCCACGAGAACAATCTAAAGAAGATTTGAGCAAATTGTTTGAAAATTCTTTGACTGTGTACTAAATAATCAAGATTCAAATACAGAAATTAGTTTTTTATTCAGAAATCAAAATGTACAAAGTTTAATAAATGTTTTACATGTAATGAGCTCTCTCCAGTGTCATGAGTCTTACCGTGAAGGATCAATAAATAAGTTTTTAAAAGGGTAAAACTCATGAACTTTTAAAATATTTATCACAAAATGATGGTACAATTGTCAACTTTTTTCATCAGAATTCAATGAAAATTGAAAATACAAACTCGTATGAACATAAATACATCAAACAATACTGTTACTTTTCATTTGATCATATTAAATACTCAATCCCCTTAAAACAGTTTTCTTTCAGTATAAATTATGAAATGAAAGCAAGACATTAAAAATAAGTTAAAAATGAAATGTTAAATTTTGATTTTGCTTTAAAATTTACAATTCTTCATTCATTAAAAAATCTAATAAATTTGAAAATGTCAACTTGAATAGTTTTTCATGTAATGTGAACACATGTCCATTTATAAAAATAATTTCTTCCTGCGAGTTTAGAACAAGTTCAAATCATATAGGAGGATGAACTGAATTTTCAGTCTTCAGATCTTGATAAAATGGTTAGAACAGAAGTACCTTTTATAATACATGACTTTCATGAATGAAAGCTTTAGGTTTGGAGGACATACGAAGATGACTAAAAGATTTCTCTATGCTTGAGTTATCTGATATGTTATTGGAATCTAACATACTTGAATTCCACTGGAAGTCTAAGGAACATGAACCAATCCATTCTGCTTTCTTGTTGACATGAGACTGCAAAAGAGTACAATCATTAATTACAAAATAATTTTTTTAATAAGATTCTCTAAAAATTTTACAAACAGTCACATTTTCATAAAATTCACAGGGAAATATTTCTATATCCTGTATGTAAGAGTACAGATTTTATTCTTTCTCATCTTTGGAAAGAAAAGTGCTGTATCAAGTTTCTGAAAAGTGCTGCAGATATTAAATCTACTGATTAGGATGGATGAGTAAGACAATTAAACCATTTATGCCGAGTTAAAATTCTTCCAGTAATACATGCAATTCATATTGATCAGGAAAAAAAATAATTTTTAAAAAAATTTGTCGCTATTAAAATGAAAAAGCAAAATACATAGCTGCGTTATACATAATTTATAAATTATTTCTGGTGGTAGTCTCTGATCCTGGTTACACATACTATTGGATGGGATAGTCCAAACATTTCATATGTAAGATAACATTGCATCCCATTATCATTCTTAAAGTACTTACCACAGATTTATTGTTCCAGTAATGGAACAATGCCCATTCCAAAGACTAACTGATTATTTATAGATCCTTACTTAAACTTTAACCCCTAAGTTCCCGAGCTGAACTCGGGCAGGCGAAATGTACCATCCTGGCTCATCCCTAGTGTATCTCGGGCACTGAAATTTTACACTGTGCAATCAGTCTTTCCGAATTATCTCGCATGTGCTTTTTATGGTTTCGAATGCTTTTGTTTACTTTTCTGGCTACTAGATTATTTGCTGCTCAAAGAGAGACAGCAGGGGGAAGAAGGTAATGAGAGAAACAAGGTTCTACTGTCCAGATTGCGATGTTAGACTCTGTGCAGTACCGTGTTTTCGATTGTATCATACACGATCAAATTTTGATTAATAATTTCATGATAATTTATGTAAATGCAAAGGATATAAATAAAATTTAATTCTAGCTAAAAGCTAGGTATTCTAAGCTTTATATTTAGTGTGAATAGACTCCAAAATCTAATGATTTCTGACGCACAGAAAGCCAACTATACAGGTAAATTACTCATTTATTTTTTTACATTAATTTTTACGAAATTTTGTATGCGAATGATGCTATTATGCTCAAAAAGCTATATATGTATGAAAATAAGCATAAAAAATTGACATTTTTTTTACCCATAATCCCGAAATGAAATGAACCTGGTAGGGGTTAATAGAAGATCAACAGTATTTTTACATAAAATTGTTTAAATTAGATTTTATTTTTAAGTTTATGTATTTGCTGTAGAATATTTTCTTCATAGCAAACTACTAACATATATTTCAGTCTATCTTGTATATAGACAGCCATACACTTTATATACTTATACCACTTTATGTACATATACTAAGTCCTCTAAACTGCTATTTTAATAGTATAAAATGCAAAGTCAATGTAAGTAAGGCACAAATAGAAAGTGAAAGTACACGGATGTTGTTCACTCAAAGAAATAAAACAAATATTTCTGTTCTTTCTTTCAATATTTGTGCCTTACTTTCATTAGCTTTGCATTTTATGCAATATTCCAGCACAAAGATTTTGCATTCTTGTATATATATATGTTATTTTAATGCCATAAGTTAATGTAAAGATTTCTCAGAAATCACAACCAGGTTTCTAAATTCATATAGGAATTATTATATAGCAAGAAATAAGTGTGAAGTCTTATATTTTGAGGTGAACAAATGAATATGATCAAAAATATTAAGACCCTGATAATCTTAGTTTATGGTAGATACTAATTATGCTGTTCAAATGTATACTCACAGCAGTAACATCTCTTTTCCACATGGCTCCACACTGTCCATTACATTTAGGACATGGTCTGCACATGGCATAACCACCACATTCACTGCAGTCTAAGTTTACATGGTCATCATACCAGCATACACCACAACTGAAAATAAGAAATAAGATGTAAGAAAACATCTCTAAGTCAATAAGAAACTTTTTAACATTTCTAGAACATAAAAAGCAAATTATCCAGAAAGATCATGTTAGCAAATTTTCATTTTTAAAAAAAATCTACATATGGAACATTAAAGTTTCTTATTACCACTGTCTAGAAATGACCTCAAATCGCCAGTGAAAAATTTAAGAAAATCAATGTAATCACTAATTAATTGCTGGGAAAACTTATTAAATGTAATGAATTATAGGGTACACTCAAGCTAACAATGGATTCAAATAACATTTGCATACATGATTCATTTGAATTATTAGTATCACAGTTCTAAATCTGGGTGACATGAGCATAAGCCAAAAATGCTGCAACAACCCTTAAAAAAATCAAACTATTAAAAGACTGCACGAGGATACTTCGAATTTTAGTTGTCTTCCATCTTGATAAATGAAAAGTTGTAATGTACAAGTATCTAAAGTATACTACATTCATAATAGAATCATAATTGTTAGTTTAAATTTTGGAAATTTTACCAAAAGAATAATTTATTGAAACAGAAATGATGTTTAAAAGGCAAGAAGGCATTGTAAACTTCTGACCTGTGTGATAAATTATAAATTTTTCGATCAGGATAGGTGCCACTTACTATTTTTTTCAGGAAACCATAAGCCCCTTTAGAATTAATTGGACATAAGTGAAAGAAAAAGTTGTCTTCCCTTGCCACTGTACCATATACTAAACCCTACTTGTATCTATCTTGATGTGTAACCAACTCTCTACTTTCACAGTTTTCAAACTAGGTGCCACAGCCTCCTGGGGTGCCTTGCGCATATGCTAAGCATACACAGTGAAAAAAGTTTGAGAACAGCTATTCTAGCGAGCCTTGTGTTATGTGACATAGACCAGGATAGAAAGTAATACTAGTGAGTCCTATAGATAAGGTGGTACTGAATTCTTCCTTATACTCTTGAGTATGTTTATGATGCAAGACTTAAATCTAAACAAAATTCATATTTAACTACAACATAAAATATCAAAATGGATATATATTATATATTAATTTTGATATATAGTATAAATCCATTTTGATATATAATATATATCCATTCTGGATTTGTATAGGATTTCTATTAGAAGTCCTATACAAATCCAGAAAGTTTCATTTGCTATTTTATTTCACTCAACCTTACATTTCATTCTTTTTTTAAAATACAATCTTTAAGATAAAGAGAAGAGCAAGAAACTAGGGAAGAAGTGGTCACAAATTAAAGCTACTGCAAAGACTTAATTCCCAACAAAATGCCATAAAAAATTAGACTAATGTGTGAAACTTGTGGAACTTCCCTTTTCTCATCTCTTAGAAAATCTAAACTTCCAAGAGATGTTTAATATTGTCCATTTTTAAGGGTAGGTAAGTAAACCAATTAATACACATTACATATTCAAAAAAAGTCTTTGGTTATTCATATATCGACTTTCATAATTTAATACAATACTCATATTCTTAAATTAGACTATTTTTTTAAAGCTATGTTAAATGTTTAAAATCTAAACTTACTCAGAACAAGAGTTGTAGTGCCTTCGTAAACCTTCAATTGTCAGCACATCAGATGTGTCATACTGAGGTGGACAGCTGGTCTGTAGATTTTCATCTTCACTTACAGAGCTTTCATCAAAGCTTAAGTTTTCATTGTCTTTATTATTTGCATATGTAAATCTCATTTTTTCAAGGTTAAAATCTGAAACATAATTTAAATGTCAGTAAACAGAAAATAAGATATCTACTAATTCAAATTTTTCATTAAACAAATTGTTTTCACTAATTAAAAAAAGTATAGAAACCTAATACAGTAAAATATTTTTGGAGATAAAGTCATTTCGCCATTTTAGAATTATTTAAATAAAATTTACCGTGAAATAATTTAAAGTTAAATCAATGTAACAATTTTGTATTATATATAGTAGTCACACTTTAAAAATTTAAAAGTAATTTCTTGAACAAATAAAGGGAACAGAATTAAACACGCACACACACTTCAGTTGGTAATCAAACATTACTTTTTTACGTGCAAAAGACGTAGTTCCAGATATGCAGAGAATATGCATTAAAAATTACAAATATTGAAAGCGAAATTTACAGACTTTCCCCAATTATTCAATGAATGGAATCTGAAGTTACAAGATTCAATATTTCAAAAAGTGCAATTAATTCAAACGCGATTCTGAAATTGTTATATATCAGGACAGCATTGAATTAAGACGTAGGGAGGTGATGTGGAAGGAAAGGTACACTTTTCTTTCTGGACGACATTAACTAACGAAACCAATTTTTTTTTTTTTTTTTTAATCACGCTAACCAACACCGAGAGTTTAATTTATACAGGTAATTCTTACTATTGTATTTAAAAGGGTGAAAATTTTTCAATAGCGTCATTCGTATACATACAAAAGCAGACTAACTCTCCCATCTCTACAAACTACGCAGGGTTCATAGTAGCGTAAGCCAGAGAGGTTACAGCCAACTTTTTCCACCACCCAGCCAGACCCCAAGCAAGAGTCTAGGCCCAGCTACAACAACGGTACTTCATTTAATTCTCAAATCACGGGATTATTACAACAGGAAAACATAACACAAAATTGACATAAACTTTGTACCTAACATTTTTACGATATATACTCGTGTCAAAATAGATCGTACTTTGCGATAACAAAACCATTAAAAACATAAAAAATAATTACGCACAATTTTACAAAATTATAATTTAAAGCAATGTAAAAAAAAAAAAAAATTACTTTAAAGAATAATGATTATAGTAAGTTATATATGCCAACTACAAACTAAACGAACCCATCCTTTCCCTAGCAAAATAAATATCTGCACCTCAATCATTCATTTATCAAAATATCAAGCTACGGCGCCGAACTTCCTTCCTGGGAGCACTTTGGCTCAGCTGAGACTTCATATGCACTCTTTTGAAACACTACTGTACTCCAATTCAATTTCAAAACATACTACGACACTGCAAGTTGCGAGCAGTCGAACATCAGGTGCACGACGCGCAACAGGTGTTTCCAAACTTGACCTTTTCCGATTCCACGAGCACACACGCATAGATGTCTCCCCCCGCCTACTTCCACACAATCACAGAGTCGCCCACGCATTATCAACGGAAAAGCCATATGCGAGAGAATTCCGTTTGAAATTCATTACACGACACAATGCGATGCCGGAGCTTGTCAGCTATGCTTCCATTCTCTGCACTATTTGCTATCAAAGTTTCCCCCTCCCCCATTTTTTTTCTTTAAAATATAGAATAGTTTAACAATCAAGTTCACCCTACCTCTTCTCCGCTTACTATTTCCTAGATTGGCTATCGTGGCAAAGAGTACGGGATTCAAAATAGATTATATCATGGCCTGCCCTAGGATAGCCTAGGTAGGCGACTGCATACGGTGAAAAATAATTAACACTAAACATACCAACACTTAATACATACCTATTTCTACCATAGCCGGTCAAATGACCGGACTTTATTTTTTCTGTTTATAAATATGTGAAACATGAAAATTGGAAGGAAAAAGACAAACTTTATTATAATGAAACAAAATTGTATAGTGTCAATTTTTATGTATTGCAAACACAAAGAATAAGAATTTTTAATTCATTTCCCATCGCATTTTTTACATAAACCTTATGGGTCATTTGACCCGTTATATGGTATGTTTAATGTTAGGGAGCGACAAAATATGTTATCCAATAAAGTAATTTTCTGTAAATATTAGTATTGTGTTATTATATCTGTTGTTTCTCTAATTAACATAATTCTTTTAAATTTTTTTTAAAAATTTAAAAAAAAAATATATAGAATTAAGAGGCGGGTTTTTTTTTTACATAAGGTGAGCTGAAGCGTTTTGGGTGCCATAAGCAACCTCTAGGGTCCTAATACATGTAGTAAATGTCCTTTAAAATGACAAAATAAATATGTAGTACTATCGGAAACACCTCACAACTTTATTAGTATTTCAAGCATATTTACTGCTACCTACTCATGTTTATACTGCCCTCTTTATACATATGTGCACTCAAATTTATTTTTGGCTTTTAAAATTGCAGACTGAGTTTGCAATGACGTCCCACACCGACCCACAGAAATCACGTGACTAGCGTATTGACTCACTCAAATTCCTCGCGCCTGATCAATAATTTAGCTACTAATGCCGAAGATCTTTTCAAGCAATTTGGAAAAAAATATTAATTTCTCCAGCGAGTGTTTCACACCTTCGAATTGACTGTCTTAAATCAATGATAATTAGGTTACATTTCTTAATAAAATATTTGTCCTAAAAATATGTTAAAGTGTTGAGACCAGAAAAATTATTGGTGCAGTAAATTTGTATTAAGCAATGTCTTCTTTGCGGGGCAAATTGTCAATTTTTCAAATTCATCGTTGCACGCAAGAAAAGCACGATCCTTTACAAGCACAACAAATTGCATAAAAATAAAAGGTTTGTTTATATGTTTATGCACAAAGAAATATGCCTCCTCTTATAGTGAGCAAATGCCAAGAAATGAGAAGTGTAAATTATTAATTTACATATCAGTGGTTAAGCTTCAGCTAAAACCTCACGTAAATGTCTGGTATTGCACATTTTAAAACAGCTAAGAGGGAAAAAAAAAAATTTTTTTTTCTTGTTTCTCCTAAACCCATCTTTAGGTCGTGAAAATTCTTCCACTATTCAAAAGTATTAAGAATCGTAGTTTGTGTAAATAATTCGGTCAGCTGAATTAAGCAAGTATTCATTACATCTATACCTACTGCTTAACCCCTTCCAGGTTCATTTTATTTCGGGATTATGGGTAAAAAAATGTCAATTTTTTATGCTTATTTTTATACATACATACATAGCTTTTTAAACATAATAGCATCATTCACATACAAAATTTCCTAAAAATTAATATAAAAAATCAATTTAAATAAATGAGTAATTTACATGTATAGTTATCTTTCTGTACGGCAGCAATCGTACTTTGGAGTCAATTCACACTAACTATAAATATAAAGCTTAGAATACCTAGATTTTTATCTTTAATTAAATTTTATTTATATCCTAAGCATTTACATAAATGATTATGAAATTATCAAAATTTGGTCGTGTATATGAGACAATCGGAAACACCGTACTGCACAGAGTCCAACATCGCAATCTGGACAGTAGAACCTTGTTTCTCTCCTTACCTTATTCCTCCTACTGTCTCTCTTTGAGCAGTAAATAATCTAGTAGCCAGATAAGTAAACAAAAGCCTTCGAAACCATAAAAAGCACATGTGAAATAATTCGGGAAAGACTGATTTTGATTTGCACAGTGCCCGAGCTACACTCGGGATGAGCCAGGATGGTATATTTCGCCTGCCCCAGTTCAGCCCGGGAAAAACCGGGAAGGGGTTAAAGCAAATATCGAACAACTATTGCAACAAACATCCATGCCATCCAGTGAAATTAGAATCACGTTATCGGGCACCGAAAAGTAGCCCACTATCATCTATTCGGCTATCACCTATTAAAATCACCGACTGTAAAACTTGTTTCTTAACCACGAAATTTCAGTTTTAAATTGATTTATTTTTTCAGGGATGGGAGCGGGTGCCTGTTAACACATTGTATGCGGGACACGTACTAGTACGTTTTCTGACGATTGGTTTGGTTTGGTTTGGAGTGTTACGGTCTACTTTTTGCAACACGAGGGCTAATGAGACCGGGACCTACAGCTTAAAGCCGATTCCGAACGGCTACGAACATCCATGCCATTGTGGGATTCGAACCCACGAACTCCGGTACCGAAGGCCAGCACCCTAACCAATCGGCCATCGTTCGGCTTTTGACGATTGACACTTGAACGCGGGTTAGAACATTAGTTTTATAACTGCTCTTTTCTTTTCTTTTTTTTTTTATAATGTAAAAAGGTTTATATATAATTCGAAAAAATTAAAATTATATACCACTATTTCTATTTGATTTTTCATATTTACGATACTATTATAAAGGCTTTAAAGGTGGTGTGGCAACTGGACCCTATGGGCCGAGCCCTTCAATCCAGAGGCTTCTGTCAGTAAGCACAAAAATGACAACGAGCGAAAAATAAACACATAAAAGAGCAAAGAGACAGAAGGGTGGATTCATGAGTTCATAACACAAGAACTAGAGATTAGAGAGTTTAGGGATAGAAAAACATAAAATATTTTTGAGGCCAGTGACATCCGTACGAAATAAGCAAAAAATAATAATGATCAAAATCGAAAAAATTGAACGATACTATTATAAATTTATCCACTAAAAAATATATTTTTTGTTTACAAAAATCTTATGGTTGTTATTTATATATTTCTATCTATATATTTCTTTATATATTTCAATATAAAATACGAAAAGTTAGTTAAAAAATTAAATAATTTTCGATCTATTGAGATTTAACTGATAATAAATATACGCGCAAAACGTCCGCTCCCGGTACAATTCCGCTGCGAAATGTACCCACACACAACGTGTTAAGTTTATATGTATTCGTATGTAAAATCAAGTTATCTACGATTGTCAGATTCTATCTATCTGAAAACCTGATACATTACAGATCACATCTCTAAAACAATTTAAAAAATATTTCTGATCATTAAATAAGAGATTTGAAAAAAAATTTTCAATTTTACAACTCCTCTTCAACCTCCACTCAAAACACAGTTTCTTTTAAATCAAAGAGTTTTTTGCTGGATGAGATCCCGCCTACCCTCCCTTATCCCTTTGGACTAACTTTCTCTTGGTATTTTCCAATTTTTTTGTGAATTTATTTCTATTAACAATTAAATTTCGTTATTATCGATGTTATTTTCATTTCTCATTCGTTCCATTTCCTCTTTCGCTGCAAGATTTCATGGTCTTGTACCAACTAATTCAATTTGATTTAATGCTTTGAGATTTTATTTAATTTGTGATTAAGTGAATGTTTCAGTCTATTTAGTATGAATGTTATGTGTTTCCTTTGTGTTTTCTTTGTTAATTCAATTAGATTTTAAATATTCAATTTTTGTAAAATTTTTCCTCAAAATGTTGTTTTTGTTTATGTATCAATTTGTTGAGTTACGATCCCCTCGCCAGATTTCAAACGCCACGCTGCAAGCACGCAAGCTGCAAGCACGCCAATTTCGCCAAATGTGGTTGAAGCACCAACAAGATCCATGATTAGAAACAGGAGAGTGGGCTAAGAAGAGGAGTTGAAAAAAAGCGGGGGAGGTTAAAAATGCAAACTGCGGTAACAACTGTCAATAACAAGTCAAATGACGAATATTATGCCATAGGCAAGATTAATTATAAGCATTTAAGTTTTTTAAAGGCTGATAGTAATTAGCATCGTCCATAAATCAGAATTCCTATCAAACATTTTTTTCTTCACTAAAATGACAATGTAAGGCACTTTAATTTTCTTTTTCTTCGGCTAGCAAAAGGCTAATTAGTAATCTTTCTTTTCTTGTACACTAAAAACCATATAAGATAATAAAAATTGTAATGCATCTTGAGTTGTATCAGGTTTGGTGCACAAATATTTAATATTTTTAAAATAATAATAATAATAATAATAATAATATTAATATTAATAATAATAATAAATAAAAATAATAATAATAAATATAAAAATAATAATAATATAAATAATAATAATATATAAATAATATAAATAAATAATATAAATAAATAAAATAAATATAAATAAAATAAATAAAATAATAATATAAATAAAATAAATAAAATAAATAATATAAATAAAATAAAATATAAATAAAATAAAATAAATAAATTAAAATAAAATAATTTTATTTAATTTAATTTAATTTTATTTTTAATTTTTATTATTTTATTTAATTTTATTTATTTTAATTTTAATTTAATTTAATTTAATTTAATTTAATTTAATTTTATTTTATTTATTTCATTTAAATTAAATAAAATTAAATAAAATTAAATAAATTTAAATAAATTAAATAAATTTTAAAAATTTAAATAAATTTTAAAAATTTAAATAAAAATTTAAAAATTTAAAAAAATTTAAAAATATAAAAATAAAAATAATAAAAATATAAAAAAAATAAAATAAAATAAAATATATATATATATATATATATAATAACTACAGACATAAAACTTTCGACTTAGAGAAAACCTAGTAATTACACTTTCAGTTAGGTTTTATTACTATTTTGTCTATGAAAGTAACATTCTCGAAGGGGTTACAAAACTATGTGCAATAAAATTAGTAGACTAAGTCTGGGTAACAGTATTTGCGGCAAACAAACACTAACGAATAGTACACATAGCTGACGCAGAACCGCACCACACTTAACGTCTAGCCAAGTGTCCCGTCGTCTGAGTTTTTTCATCCCTTTTTGGTGACCGTAACTCTTGGCGACAAGGCTTTGGAAACGAGTATTGAATCGAAAAGGAACTTTGTAGTTTAGTTTTCCCCTTTTGTAGAAATTGCGGTGGTGAAATTTAAACGGAAAAAAAAAATGAAGTTTGTAAATACTATTTCGATTAAGTGTTGAGAACAAGTTTTCCAAAACTAAATTCACAATTTTAACAGCATAAATTTTTATTAAAGCGTGAGAAAACTAAATTCATCTTATTAAAAACTGAATTTCAGTGGAGTAGATGAAATAATGATAGCTTTTTCGATTTCCTTCTGGAAAATCGATTATAGCTCTGGTGAAAGATATCCGTAAAAAACCACATGATTTCTAAGACATTTTCTACAGTCCCGTGTGTACCAATTCTACGGTATCTTAGCAATGTAAATTCCTAATTCCGGCGTTTAATTTCGGATAAATCCCATTACATATTTTTAACAGAATTTTAGTTTTAGACTCGGTATAATCGAGACATTCAAACTAACAAGTCTAAAATGTTTAATTATAGAAAGTTAACCGTAGCATGTAAGACTAAGAACATAAGATTTAGATTATGTATTGTATAACGATTTCAATAAATCGTCAACAATAGTGGAAGAAAAAGAGGCATGTTATTTCATCTGGTGATTAAGCTAAAAATAAGAAATTGACAAGTCATAACAGTGTTTCAATAATGAGGATTGCGTAAAAAAGGAAACTACCGAAACTAGAAACCTTCGATTGCTATCAAAATAAAAGGAGATATAAGAATGTTTAGATTATTGGTTTCAAATAATTCAGTTATTCCTTGGAATTCAAGTTTCATTAGTTCTTAAAATTTTCATACATGAAAACAATTATTTAATTAGTATCGCAATATTAAGAAGTAATCACACAATTATCAGGAAAGCAATATCTTAGATTTAAAATGTGAAGTATTGAAGATCAGTTAAGGAATAAGAGTAAATAGATTACGTATTCGTGTAATATTTAAATGTATAGTTATTTTTGGGTATCATTTACATTGATAGTTAGGTTTGCAATAACCACCCCCCAAAAATACGAAGTTGGAAACAATTGTGTTCTTTTAAAATTCATCCTTCCCTCCCCCGCAAGTAGTAACTTTCACTGTGGGAATTTAACAAGCGATTACATGATCACTATCTATATGCCATTTAAAGTTCAGAAAATTTTCTTTTAAACTTTTGCCCAGGAAATTTGTAAGGCACTTCAATTGTTTATAAAATACTAAAATAAGCGAAAATGAAGAAGCAAAACATCTTTATTTTACGACGTCTGAAACATCGTATATAATATTTTGAAATTTATATACATTACAGCATCTTACAATAACTACCAAAAGGTAAGTTACTTTTATTTTTTAGCTTTAAAATTATCTTGACCGCTTTTCGCTTCTTCAGCTAGTAGCCTAATCAAAGTAATAAAACAAAATTTTACTCACTTCTACGATTTCAACAATGCTGCTAAAAATAGACTATCAACTATTGACTGCCCACGGAGTGACTAAACACTTCCCGAATGCGACGACAGTTGCTTATTTTGTAGGGTAGATGGATCACGTGTCCAAACGCGAGGTTCGGGAAGCGAAAGCGATATCAAGACGTCGTCAAAATCACTGCCATCCGCAAGAGAAGTCTCACGAGGATTACGAACCGAAATTCAAACTTTGTAACCAAAGATTGGGCAACAGCTTAGAGAGAGTTCAACGAGAAAGTAAATTCTGATATCGCACTTCTAACAGGCGAGCATGTTGTTTGTCTAACAAGTTATTTCAACAGATGTTTACATTTTTCGTCTCCCACGGTGACTTCGACTGAAACTAAAGATTTCAAAATGCATTGCGACCTAGACTCGTCCTCAGGATACAGAATTTCCAGCTATTTATAGTTATACAAGAAGCAATAACTAAATAATATAAATAAGAATAAGAGTAAAAAACCTGAAATTATCTCTCTCTCCATCCCCTAAACTAATCCAGCACTTAGTATATCGGTCATTCAGGCGTTGTCACAATATCCCACCTTCCTGAATTGACATAAGCAGGCGAAGAGTACCTACTTGTACTTGCGGTTGGTTATCTGTGTAACAACTCATAAAATGGGATCTGTCGAAATCAGAAAATACAGTACAAGAATACAGTTACGATGTACCCAATCAGCAGGAGAGGAGGAATTTTAATCTTCCCTTTTGCACTGACGCAATGAGGAGTCGTCAAAGAATTAACGCTCTCTCATGGTTCCCTTCAAGATCAGACCGGAAAAGCTACATAGCAGGGTGTGGTCCAGGGAATGCAGTTTACCAATCAACCCAGTTGGGCCTGTTGATATACACTAGTAAAAAATAAGGCTAGATTAAATTAAAAGCCAAGAAGGAATCAATCCCTACTTAATTTTCAGTAACCAAGAGGTTGATTCATAAAATACAGTTAAGTACAGCACGTTTTACAGTTTCCTTTTTAAAATTACCAAAAGTATGCGACTAAAAAAACTAAGAGGAGACATAAAATAGGCGTTATATGTAGTTTGATAAATGTTTATACCTGATTACTAACTTTCAAAGAAAAATTCTTAACTACTTTACAAGTCTTTGCTTTGAGATATTAAAATTGCGTGCGTACGACACTTACTCTGAGCGCTTAAAGAATTTGTTGGATCTTTAAGAAGAACGACCAGCTGAACTAACTAAAAGTGCTAAATGCTACAAAATCGCGAAAATTGCCTGATATAACGCTTAGAATTATTTTTATGACAAACTATTGAAACTACTATAAGCCAAAAGCCCCCCCCCCCGTTAGAACCACTTACATCTAAGAAACAATGTTAAAACCGACAGGTAACTATGTCAACGTATCTTTATAGAAATGGCTTAACAGCCAAACTATTGTTTCTCTGAATACTTTCAAAATGCGATATCTGTATAAGTATCAGTATAGGTACGTAAGAATTGAGACTTATCAAAAATATATTTTCAAATTTAGCTGTCAGGACTTGCTATGCAAACACTTCAGGCAGCTTAATAACTGATGCAAACGAGCTGATTTAACCCTTAATTTGGTATTGTATGCTGTGCCATACAAACTTAAAAAAAATAAAGTGTTAAAGAAATATTATAATTTCAATATAATTATTAATATTTATTCTCTTAAACTAGTCACACTTTATGAAAAAAAATGTTTTTTTGAGTGTTAGCAACACTCAAACATTCCTATTTCAGTATTTGTTTCAATTCAGAATGTTTATTTTTTATTTATTTATTTATTTATTTATTTTTGCCAAATAAAGGGTTAAAAGAAATGAAGCAATGTGTTCTGTAAGAAAATATAAATAAAATTAATGATATCACGAAAGCTGTACGCTAAAAATACTTGGTTGTAATTTAAACTCAACATTCTGGTTAATTTCTATCACGTCAAGATAGAAACACATAGTGAAGGATTAAAAATGTTATTGCGAAGATACTTTTATTTAGATAAGTCTATTAGAACATAAATATACCATTACAGTACTCCGCAACTTTTACTAATGACCACCTATCTTAAAATTTTCAACCGCCAGATATTTTAAAAACATTCAAGAGTAGACAATTTATTTCTTCAAATACCGCAATTAGCAATTTTTCAAATTTCTAAAAACATTGAAACACTTGCGGGTATGCATTTATACTTCTGTAGTGAGCTTGTCTGTACGAGTTCCTGAGTTTTTATATCTGATTTAATTTTCAAGCTGTATTTGGGAATTTAAGTTCATAAATCGCAATTTTACATAACGCTAAATAGATGAAAGTTTCAATATAGCTGCTGATAAGCGTCAAAGAAGAAAAAATAACTAGTCTTTTCAAACTGGCAAATGTAAACTTCAAATTGTTTTCGGTGCTAACTTATATTTGTCTATATTCAGAAAATGACTCAAATTATTTCACACTTGTTAGACAAAGGCAATTTTATGTATAAAATATATTTGACTGATAATTGAAAAACCACCGCTAAAACCTATCCAAATCTTTAACGAAATCAGTTTTATTATTACTATTGATGCAGGAAAAAAGCCTTGCTTGTTTGTTTTTAACCAAGGAGGAAAAAAAATTATTGCATAGTAGGTTAAACCCAATTACAAGAAAGAAAAGACATGCTTTTATAACCTGTTCTTCGTATATCAAAATTATCATTTTTTCATTCCTTCATCGCGATTGAGCCGCTCAACATAAAATGGTTTACAATGACTCAAGACATACCACATAGCTGTCCTCATTCATCAAAAATAGAAACCGAAGGTCAAGAACTAACGTAAAGTTGCTAAACTTAATTTCTCTAACCACAAGAATGAATGGAATGAACTTATGTTTAGTGGAATTGCGTAATACCTGAATGGCCAAACTTTACAGCTAAATGAAAAGCACATCTTATCGGTTATGCAAAGGAAACTGAATGATAAAACAAAATAATTACTTCTAAAGAAATTTTCTGGCGGAAAAGGAAACTTTGAAAATTAAACTAAGTTTATTATAAAAATACTCTAAACGATGTTTTATTTAATCGTTTGACCATACAATGACGAGTTGGGGTTGTCATTTATTTCATGTATCACAGTAGACTTTGACAAGTCTAGATTTGTTTTCGGTGGACACCGTGCAGTACGTTATAATATTATTCGGTTGCTTCTCACATGCATCGATTCTGATTTATTTCTGACGTTCAAGACTCTCCACCCTACCATTTTCTAAACAGCAGAAATAACAAAATTCACAAATCCCTAAAATGCACACTGAGAGCAGTATTCAGTATAGCAGTGATCACTCACAGCGAATGCCATACTAGACGGTAGTTGAGTCTGATAGACTCAATTATAAATAACAGCAAGGATAATATTTGAGTCAAATGTTACACAATCCAAGTTTCAAAACAAAAAGTTCTCTTTCTCAGCTTGCACGTTAACTGTTCAGTTCAGCTATATTGAATAGTATCGTATAGCTCTCGTTTAAATTTAAGTATTTACCTATGATCAAATTTATAGTGGTTATTTATTTTGTTAGTCACGAAGACTTAATATTATTTGGGTTGCGTTGTGTAGATTATTTAAGTTTAAATTCAATAACACGTTCTGAGAGACTACAGACTTAAAAGAAAAAAAATTAATAAGCTAAATTAAGAGTAACTGAAATCAGCTTAAAATAAAAAAAGCAAATTTATTATAATGATATATACATGATTAATATACAAAAATTTGATCAAGTTCCATAAGATTTACTTTTTCAACACCTTTAAATAGGTGGCACACTAATTAAGATTTGACAATAATTTTCTATCACTTGAGTAACTATAAGAGAGAGGACCCAATCTCAAATTCAAATATTTATAACGAGTGCCTTTGTGGATCTATTTGGTTGCCAGGAACACAGCTAGTTGGGAGCTGTCTAGGGCTGGGCATAGGTAACCTCGACTGGTGTAGTAGCAGTTTTAAATCTTCCGTGCCACCTCTGATCAGGGGCTTCCTTCTAAGTGTTTGGGGGTGCGGCCGTAATATTGCGACACAGGAACACTGCTGTTAACCGCGAGAAATTCCAACGTTTCCGGAGTCCCTGTCGAACTTAAGTTGGCCTCCCGAAGTCTCACAGTCACAATCGTTTCCTCCGACTTCTGACCTCTGACAGTCGGACTTCCCTATTCGACTCGACTGCCGAACACCCCTCCCTCTTGACTTTTCTTATTTTATACTACTTTCATCTCTGTCCTTTCTTACTTCTTTTCGTCCAATCGGGAGTGTTGTATAAATCTATTGGTCTCCTTTACCCCGCCTTGAAACCGCAAACATGGTAAAACCTTGGCCCTTGAAATTGGGTACTGTTCCTTAGGGACTCATAAATAACTCCACAAAGGTACATTCTTATTTAGTGTTATGTACGGAGACGCGATTCTAATCTGGGACTGGGATCAGAACCCCGCCCGAAAGTCTAGCACACGACGAAAAAATCCGTTAAATTAATTTTTATTGTCCCCTTCCCTTTACAAAAGATGTGATGAGGTCAGATTTAGATCCCAAGCAATTCACTTCTCTTTATTTTTAGCAATTATATTAATTAATCATATTAATGATCTAAATTGCCTCACCACAAATAGCCATACATTTTTCGGAAGCTTCGTATTCCGTTCTATCCGTATGTCAAGGGGTTAATACTAGAGATGCAACTGATGTTAATTCCGCCGGATAACGGATAACTGGCCAGTTTAAGCCGGATGTCATTATGTCTCGCAATTTTTCGTTCTAAATTTATTTTAAATAAATATGCCATATGTGCTTTATTTTTGCAACCAAATTGTAGTATTTTGCCTACCTTTTATATTTTTTAATTGGTTAACTATTTGTACTATAATTTATTTTATTTTTTTTTCTTTATTTTAAGTTTCAGTACTCAATATCTCAATTCGACATTATTTAATTAGAAAAATCAAATATGAATAAAAGCATTTTTAATAGTCCTTAACTTCCTTCGTTAATGGTTTTTATGTTTGTGTACAAAACATTTCAAGAATATATTCCTACTTTTTTTTTATAGTAAATTGTCTTTATTCTTCTATCCTCCAAAAAAGTACGTTTTGTCTTTTGTGTTTCTCAGATGCAAGAACACAATTTTGTAGTTGAGAATAAAAAAAGAATGATTTATGATTTTTTGTAATGAAATGTGTAAATAAACCTAATTTTTTTCCATAAAGTTTTTTTTTTATATATAATGCTCCAAAACACTTATACGCATTGTTTTATGTAGTATGTTGTTTAACATTTTGCATTTTTAAAAAATATTTATCTTACTTTTCGGTGTATAATTTTTGGCTGGATATACTGCCGGATAACTGCCAATTATCCGGCACAGTGACCAGATATACCGGATGCAGTATGTTAGCCGGATATCCGTTGCATCCCTAGTTAATACCACCTCAAAAATCCAACTTGATAACCCATACGAAATTAATGCCTGTGGTTGGCTTTTTCTTTCAAAAGAATTTAAGCTGGACATCTAAATCGTAGATCACAGTTCCGGTAACAGATACAAAGTGGTACATCTCAAAGTAAAACATTTCTGAAAATACAACTACAGAGTTTCAGGTGAACAGTAGAATCCCGTACAGTCTGGCACTGAAAACTGTTTGGCGTATAAATTACTGACCAATCAAAATGCAACCCAGTCGCATGTTGCAAGAAATGTAAGGAATTGTATTACAACTGGGGGAAAAAAAATCAACGGAAAACATACGTGTCTCAATAAATCTTTATTTACAGTATGAAGAAATTAATATTAAATTCCAGTTAACTCATTTTTTGATGAAAACTATGTGCATCTTTGAGGATAGTCTGTGGACTAAATAATTCTAGTAAAAGAACTAGTTGGTACTGAAAACCGTAGCAGGATTTTAAGCAAAATTTTTCATCAGAGCAATTTAAACAAATTTGTGTGGGTCAGACCAACATTTTCGAAGTGACATGTTTATGTAAAATATCTACAGTTCAGATAAATCTTTACAATTGCTGCCAAAAATCCTCATCTCAATCCTGCCTTTGAAAGCAACATTCCTAATTAGCATAAAGCAATCCTGCTGCCGGAAGATCGTAGAAGGAGAATCAGCTTCAAGAACCATCAGGAATTTCAAGATTTTATTGGAACGGGTAATTCGAGATATTTAGGGGAAGCCTACCTTGAAAAATATATGGAAGTCCTTATCTTCGCTGTCAACTAGTTCTAGTTCTTTTATTTCTTATCTTACCGACGACGAGGTTTCAAGGTTACATCTGCATTTTTCTTTTCCCTTAATAGCCGCAGTTGAATAACGGTATCTAGACAAGCTCTTCACATAGTAATGAGATTTCTTTATAGGCGAGGTTTGGACATTAGGTATTACGGGTTTAAAAAAGAATAAAGAAAAAATAGTCCTAGTTTAGATTACTTCAAAAATTATAACTACCAGCATACGATGTCCCAAAATGGTACCTGAAAACCTCATTACCTGGCACTTCATTAGTCATTTCATACCAGCTTTCTTTAAAGACAGCTTTATTCAGGATGATGATATTTTACAATTATGAATTTTGCCCTTTATGTTTTATTTTTCTCTCTTTTTGTCTTATTCATGCTCACTGTTAGGAATCGCAGTATTATTGGGCTTGGCCCAGTTAAACCTGTGGAACCATCATCCTGAAGTAATTATGAAGATAACGGCATTACTCGCTAATAAAAATGCCTGCTGTCTAAAAAGCCCCAATTTGTGACTTAATTTAATGTGATTTTGGATTTTCAACATTCGTATGACCTACTTAACATTTTGGTAACCAATGTTCTAGAACTGATGACTCAGCTCCTCTCTAGGGTCAAGTATATTTTATATAGATAATCATCAGTATAAGATCTAACATTTCTTTCAGAAGAATGGCCAAAATAAAATGTTCTTCACCCTACCAAGATTATTAAGTCTCAATAATTTTGAAAAACAATCATTTAAATTTTACATTCTATATAAAAAAATAGTAGGTAAATATTGCAACGTTTATCGATAAATTTTACTTCCTATTATTTATATTTCTATGGAATGTGGATATTTCTGTGGATTCTACGATATAGTAAGAAAGTCTCAGTTATCCAACTTGGTAAGAACGTATCCGGTTCATTGCAAAATGCTGTTATTAGCGAAATGCCCTGTCAGACGCAGAATACTATATCATTACAGATGTAAAGTTAGAGATTTTTGAAAATAAGTCCAATATTTGGAGAGGGTCAGATTAAATAAAGACTGTTCCTCATCTCATCGCACAGACTGTATGGTGGTTAGCAAATAATGCTTTCCCCCCATAAAACAAAATGGCCAGCAAAATCTACGACATTGTAGTGACCAATATGGATAAAGCAAGTGTCCCTGCATTGGAATAAAAAGTTTCCCTATTTTTGATGTGAATGTACCAGAGCGTTTTGAGTAATTCCACTGCAAGTGGAAGTGAGAGGCTGAGACGGGAAAAGTTAAATATAAAATTCGGATAAAACTTACAAACGAGAGTAGAGGATTATTTGCTTACATTTAAAGAAAGAACTATTCAAGAAAACTGAAAATTACTCGCTTTGGAGTGCGCACCTAGTAATTTAACTTATTGCCATCTTAATTATATACAAGAGTTTTACATTAGATTCGTACTAGAGATTATCACTTATAAGTGACGAAAGTACATTAATAGAACATTGAATTTCCTTTAGACTAATTCCTTAAGCAAAATAAAGCCCGTAGTTATGTGATTTATGTACTGTCACAAAGCACGTAATTTTATGGCTTTAACCTATTAATTACTTAAATCCTTCCATGTACGTTTCAGCTAAGCAGCTATCATTCAATTACAGAAACAGAAAGGTACAACCAAAAGTTTGGTTGATGGTTTACTGGGAACCAAAAAGGTAACAATTTAGTATGAACCAACAGCATGAGGGGTACAAAAATATCAGTTGGTGGAATTGCTGTATAACTATACAACATGTAATGTAATCAGAATGCATACATGTGCAAATTAAAAAAAAAAATACAACAAGAGCCTTGTAATTTAAGGTAAAAAAATAAAACCAAGACCTGTAAACAATAGTAGTTCCTAGAAGGTGAAAAACACCCGCAAAGTAAATCAGTCAGCCGTATGGACCACCTTGAAAATATATGTCTAAAGAAGTAGAGGACATGTTAAATGGCTGATTCATGCCTCAAGTCGAACAATTACGCGGCAGACACAAAACAGTATCGAAGGCCAACAAAATCATAACTTCCACTTTAGAAGAAAAAACTCTGAATTTCGAGGCGGAACTTCAGCGTTTTTTTTTTCCTCTACAAAGATTGGCGAAACCACGGAAGAAAAACAAAACCGACAAATCAATGACGCAATATTATACGCTGAAGGAAAAAAAAAGAATTAACCAATTACACAAGCACAATGAAGTAATCGTCACTTTTTGAAAATAAAACGAAATATACTGTACTCCGATAAATCTGCGGTGCAAAGTTTTTAAACTAATAACATCTGACGATAAAATTCAAAACCTTGGACAATACACTAAAAAAGATAAAACTTGAGAATGGAAGAATACCTTGAAACTTCAAAATGATTTTCATCACTTACAAAAGCAATGCGCTTTGGGAATAAATGCGTAGCTCTTTAATCGTAACAATTTATTTTATTACAAATTTAAATAATAGGTATGATAATACAATTACGATAAGAAAACTTTGTATTTAGGTTACACATCATAAAATTTCCTATAGTAGAGTACCAAAATACAATATTTGTACTACCTAAAACCCGTCTACGACATTTAAGTTCTTCGAGAAATTTCATTATAGACCCTCCCTCTTGTTTGATTCTTTGTGCAATCAATATTTAAATACGCAAACAATATCTACAGATATTGGTACAATATTTAGATATCTCATTTAACACTTTAACTACCGTGAAAATCTATTGAGAGATGCAACTTGGTAAATGATCTTGACTGATAGCTGCAGGAAAATATTTAGAAAGGCAGGAAATACGATTTAGAAGGGTGATAATGCTTAGGGATGATATCCATGGCACACATTTAGAAACCGTAGATGGTCCAAAACAAAAATACCGAGGATGATTAGAAGACTTCCTGGTATGGTAAATAAACTCATGAATTTGTGTTGTGCTATTAAGTCAAGTCGCAAAACTGTTGAAAAAAATCTTGCAGTAAAATTTTCTATATTGAGGCAATAGCAAATCTTCCTGATTACTATTCCCGTAGCTGACTTGGGCAATTCCAGAACGGCTTTTTCAATCCCTAAAATAAACCCTAGGTCCTAATTGCCTCAGAGATTCTTGGTCTTTTGGATGTTATTGACTATGGTATTTTATTAAAATTCAGGTCCTTTTCTGGGCTTTTTCAATCCCTAAAATAAACCCTAGGTCCTAATTGCCTCAGCGATTCTTGGTCTTTTGGATGTTATCGACTATGGTTTTTTTAAATTCAGATCATTTTCTTGGTTTCTGTTTTTCATTATTAATTTTTAGTTGTCCATTTGAATCCTAAAACTAGTCTCATTGGGTCACATTACCATGCTCTCTAACCGAGCATATGGAGCTGAGCTCTCTAGTGCCTTGTAAATACTGTATCTGAGACTGAGCAATAGCAGTTGATTGATTTTATTTAAAATTAAAATATATATATTTTTAACACAATTACTAACATTTTAGCGATTTTGGATAAATAATTCTACTTAACCAAAGAGAAATAGTTATACACAAACGTTTTATTGTATAATGTAATTAAACCCTTGACAAACTATGATGAGTTGGGGTCGTCATTTATTTCATTTGGCACTGTAGATTTTGACGAGTTTACTTGTCAAGAGTTGTTTTTGGCGGACGTCATGCAGAATATTATATTACTCAGTTTCTTCACTCGTGCGTTCAATTTTGGATCATTAACAATGTTCAAGATGCCTCCCCCCCTTGCACCTTCTAAATAGTACAAATGAAAAATGCATCTACAAATCAGTAAATCAGAAATAAGCCCATTGAAAAAATATACAGTATATCAGTGATCTCGCCTAGAGAATGTCATATTAGGCAATACTTGAGGCTAATACTCAGATTCGATGACAAATAGCAGAAAGATAATGAGTCAAATATTTTATATGAATCTAAATTTCAAAATAAAATGTTCTCTTATTTAGCTTGTTTATAACTGTTCACTTAAATTAATATTGAATTTTACATGTTAACTGCATAATTTAACTGTTCACAACCAAATTAAATAGTATTTTTCGAACGCATAAAATCCTGCTTTATTTGTATGTCAAGGGATTAATATTTTCAAAGGATACAATTTTCATCGAAGGTCAAATTTCAGTTTCTGAACCATTCTTCTTCCGATAACAATAGAATTAATAGACATTATATTAGTTTTCGTAAACCTAATACGTGAAAAGAAAACATTTCGTTCTCCAGTAGAGATGACTTTTCCGGGGGGAAAAAAGGTGGGGGTATTAGTAACTCATCCATGAAGTAAAGTTACAAGCTCATTCTTTTCCGCATAGTTTCGGAAAAAATTCTTTTAAAAAACAAAAAGCCGCATAATCTTCAGTTACCGAATTAAGGGAGGAAAAAATCCTTTTCTGGAAAATATCATGAATTCCTCCTCACGCGCTGGTTGCAAACTACATTCCTGGGAGCGTTTTCATTTGTATTCAGACGACATAAGGATATTTTTACCCCATTTCTTTTCATCATCATCATAACTTTTTTTTTAAATAAAACATCCCCGCCTTGCAGCGAAGGCGCAAGACCGACGAAGCGCGCGAACCGGTGTCGCCTCTATAATTGCGCCCCCTAGGGACGCACATGCCCACAAAAGAAAAATTTAATAAAAAAAAATGTATAACACAAGGCGTATAAATATTTTGGCTGTGGATTTTTGTTTTGGTCGGTGCCCGAGAAAGGCAGCAGCCAAAAAGAGCCGTCGGCCAGCGACCTTGAAATGCACGAGGCTGAACTGCGAGTCGAGTTACCTTGAACCCTTTAGGGACGACGCGAGACGAGGCGATCGAAGACTACGATAATGAGCGAGAAGAAAGAAAAACAGAAAAAAAAAGACGCCAAAATACGGCCCGATAAATGTGCAGTCGCGTGTGGCAGGCAGGAGGAGTGAATGGACGGTGGTCCGTATAGTTTGGTCGGTGGTGGCACACGGGAGCAGTAGTCGGTTCGCTGACCTGATCTCTCTCTGGAGGCATCAGCCTCCAATAACGAGCGACCAAAGGGTCTCGCACAAAAGTAAATGGGGTTAAAAAACAACTTCTTGGGCTCAAGAGAAAAATATATATAATTAAGCATCTCTTCAAAGCAGCCTGATAAGAAAGCACCGAAAGGGTTATTCGGGGTACGGTTTTTTTCATCCTTTCCTCCAGATCTTGTTGAAATAGGATAAATAAAATCTTCATTCAGAAGATTTGTTTACATTAACCCTCTAAGCGGTTTGCACGTACAATTCCGCCAAACCGATGATGTCTTCAAAGCGGTTGTCACGTACAATTTTCGACTTCCAAAAACATTCCGTAAATTGATGTATTGTACATTTCAGCCAGTGTTTTCCCGCATGGATTTTTGAGGTAGGAGGGTCAGGTCGATTGTTTAGGAACTGCACCCCTATTCCCTGAGGCACAAAGACGCTGATAAGTTTTCATGGCTTTGTAAATCTCTATTTCGAAGTATTTCGTTTGAGGTAGCAGGTGTATCTCTAATTGCACCACTTAAATAGCTTGGATGACTTTTGTAAAAAAATATAAATCATTCTCTTAAAGAATATTTTTATTTGTACTTTTAGAATCCATTATTTCTTATGGGATGATCATCGAGACTCGACGAGCTTTATGTGTATTAAAAGTTAACAATCTATAATGTCTATTTATATATCTATTTATAACCGGAAGTAAAAGGACAATAACGAGGGTGGGTTTCCCGTATTCCAATCTAGTCGACAAAGGATGAAGTAAAAATTCATAGAACACTTTAGTCACTGAGGCAATAAAACTTTAGCGTATTTTTTGGAGACTTTTTTTCCTGGGTGTGTTCCACTCGGAGGGTTAACACATGAGGATATGAACTGAGAAGTTTACCAAAAAAAAATATAGGAGTAAGTTTTTTCTCAGTTTCTGTGTGGGTTCAGTGTAATGTTGACTACTCTTACCATGAAAAATTTATACTATACATTTCTTCAAATCAGCCTGATAAGAAAACAAGAGAATATTCGGGGTACGTTTCTTTTTCTTCTTGATTTCGTTTGAATTTGGATAGATAAAATCTACATTCAAAACAATTTTTCGTCATACAACAACAGACGAGAATATGAAATACTTCACAGTTTACCGAGGCACATAGGAGTAAGTTTACTTTTACGACTTCTGTTTGGGGTGAATGTAATGCCAGCAGACCCTCTAACCTTGGAAAGTTTATATATTATTAAATATCTTTTCAAAGCAGCTCGATAAATAAAACAACGAAAACATTTATGGTAATTTATTTTCTCCTATTCATTTTCCTTACATCCTGACAATGCGATAAATAAAATCAGTATACAAAACAATTATCTGTCACACAACACATGAAATACTACGGAGTTTATTAAATAACGCGGAAGTTAAAGATTTTTCTTCGTGGTTTCAGTGAAAGTTTAATGTAGTGCCAACAACTCCTATACCAAGACATTTATCATTAAGCATCTTTCCAAAGTAGCCCGATATGGAAAAGGGGTTTCTCCCTTCCCCTTTTCGATATCTAGATAAAGTGGAATTAATAATATCTGGTTTCAAAACGTTTATTCGTTATACAATACACGAGGATGAGTTACTCCGGAATTTATTTAAAAACACTTTTGCATAAAAAAACACCCTCCCGTTGGTTTTGTATGAGTTCAATATAATGCCAAGCATTGCTTTCCCAGAAAATTTGCAGACTAATTTTTAACAAGAGACAGCTGTAATAAAGTTTAAAAATTTTACAGTTCATAAACAAAATTTTAGCCTTGTTTTAATTCAAGATATGCGATTTTATACATCGTTTATTAAATCGTGGCAAAAGGGTTCAATTTCAATTCATTAACTAATATATCTATCCATCTATATCTATTTATCTATAGATATCTACCTATCTATCTATATCTATATACCTATATCTATATCTATATATCTATCTATATCTATCTATATCTACTATCTATCTATATATATCTGTCTATATCTATATCTATCTATCTGTCTATATCTATATCTATCTATCTATATCTATCTATATCTATATCTATCTATATCTATCTATCTATATCTACATCTATATATCTATATCTATCTATCTATCTATCTATCTTTATCTATCTCTATCTATCTCTCTCTATCTCTCTTTATCTATCTCTCTCTCTATCTCTATCTATATCTATCTATCTATATCTATCTATATCTATCTATCTATCTATCTATCTATCTATCTTTATCTATCTATCTTTATTATCTATATCTAGAAAGAAGCGCATTTAAAACCATATTCAGTATGACAGTGATTTAATACTGCTAATACCATGCTAGGCAATGCCTAAGTCAAATATTATATAATAATCCAAATTTAAAAATAAAACGTTCTTTCTCAGCTCGCACGTAATTGTTCGGTTGAGCTAAATAGAATAGTATTTTACGAACGTATCAAATTTTGTTTTATTTGTAAGTGAAAGGGTTTAATATGTCAAGATGTAGTTTGAAAAAAACTTCTTTATCATATTTAAGATTTTTTGAACGTTTAAAACTACTGCGACCTCTTAAGTCAGTGAAGTATAAATATTCGCTGAATCCCTGTTGCGGATATTTATCTTTTCTTCATAAGGTATTTTATAGAAATAACAACTCAACCGTAAAAGATATTTCTTAAGAATACACACATGTGTTTCTTTTTCTGAAAACAAAAGTTGATACACCGATGTAATCATTAACTGCACATTTTTTCAGATACTATCGAAAACAAACGGATTGTCTATGCAATACAATTATGCAATACGATCTCGCTGAAAAATCATTAGACCGAAGTATTTATCGGAAAACTGAAAACCATCTATTGAATTTTATAGATTTCCTTTTGAGAAGAAAAGTACGGAGAGATGCAGCAAAGAAACATCCAAAAATTAGTGGTTTTCAAAGTATGTTTCTCAAAATTTGAAACATCTGTCATTTTATTAAATAATTAAACACATTTATCTTTCCACTGAAGATTTAAAAAAATCTCATGTTAGTTTGAATAAATTTCTCTATTCCCAACGAGAAATACTGAACACTAAGATATTCGAGATTACCTTTTGAAAATTTAAAGACTCAATTCCGTAGCCCCTCCCACCCTACTAAAAATTTAGAAACCCATTCAAGTTGCAAATTTTAGAATATAAGTACGTATATGCTTTCAAATAAGAGGCTTGTAACCTTTAAACACAGACGATAGTTTGTTATGTCACATAGCCCCCCCCCATTTCTAGAGATGTTTTCGAGGTAAGGGGTGAAAATTGTGTTTTTGCTTCCATATGCAGAACATGAAAGATTGAATTTAACATTAAAAATCATAAACTTTATAACATTTAAAAAATTCAGATCAGAAATAGCAAAATCATTTTCCGAATAAGTAAAGAATAATGTATAAATTAATTTTTTTACGATTGACTGAATTCTAGAAGTCTGACCGAGTGAAATAAACAATAATTATATGTCTGCGCTTAACTATTCAACAAATTTGTAAAATTAAATTTTCATTTAACCTATTTTTTTTGTAAATACACGCCTAAAAGAAAATCACGATTGGTAAAGTTATGCAATTGATATTTCGCAAAGGGCCGCTTACATCGAAGTGTGTAAGCCATTCGTAATGCCACATTCGGTTTGGTTTGGTTTGGTTTGGAGCGCTACGGTCTACTGTTTTGCACACGAGGGCTAATGAGACCGGGACTTACTGCTTAAAGCCGATTCCGAACGGCTATGAACATCCATGCCGTTGTGGGATTCGAACCCACGAACTCCAGTACCGACGATCAGCGCCCTAACCAATCGGCCAGCTTTCGGCAATGCTACATTCGAGAATCTCCTCAATTTCGATCATTCTCAGGTGGAGCGATTTTGGCTCAAAATTCCGTAACTTTTTTTCCTCAATTTTCTAACCTACAAGCGCGAGGATATTTAGACTCAAAGTTTAGCCTGCATGTTTCGTAAACATACAGGAAAATGTTTAATGTGCCTACGATGCAGGAACCCGCAACCCAAGGGCCTTTAGCTCATCGTGATGATACCTAGGCCATCTCAGTGCCGATATTAAGTCTTTAACAAAGATAGTAACAAATTCAAAATATTAACACTTTCTGAAGATGGCAATTATCCGCACTTAATCCCTTCGTGGGCCGTAAGCGGCTCTAAGTTGCTTATTACTGCTTTAAATTCGTAAACGCGGAACCACACCAAAAAATTAACAAACAAGCGTATTCCAGTTCACCTATTATTCGATTCCACAACCCGAAAGGCGAGGGGGAAATAACCCACTTTATAACGATAAAGCACAAATCCACAGAAAACACTCATAACAACTTTCATTTCTCTGGCAACACCGAGACTAAAGAGCAGCGCTAATAACACAATTATAAGTTAATCATTGCTCTGAATGACCTCTTTCGGAGAAGGAAATGACAGTTAAATGTCTCCCATAATGGTAGTGTGTCCTAACCGTTATGTAACTATACCCCGGATGCAATGGGTGTGAAGGCTACGCACACAAGGCTGCGACTGACTAGCTAGTGTGTATCGATTCCCGAGCAGGTGGACAGCAACAGGCGATACATCTTGACCTAGAAACCTGGAAATTTCACCAGCTTGTTTGAAAACAAACTTGAATTAGGTTTCATGAAGTGTTTATGTTTTCAGTACAACGGCACTAAATGCCGATAGGTAACGTTGAGTGACAGATTTCTCCAGGCGCGCCATTTTCCATATCTATCTATCTATCTAATATTGTTTAGAACTTCTCATTTTACTCAACTTGAATTTAAACGACAGAGCAAGCGTACCCGAAATAAATTACTGAATATATTTAATACATGACTGCTAATCTCGGAAACAGTTTAGATAGTTATTCGCTATTGGCTCATGGTAACACTGATTACTAGTATCAGCAGCTTTCATCAATTTCTGATAATTGACAGTTACTGTCATTCTTCATTTTGATAAATGTTTAATATCACGGTCCGTTAAATATTGCTTTTAAAATAACAGTTACTAGGAACCTAATATTAGTAAAATTTAATATTTAGTTTGTTATACGATATTATAGACGATTAGCATTAATAAATTATATATTTTGATTTCATAACAACATTAACAACTAAGTTTTTTTTTTTAAAAGCCGGTAATGAACACGTTTCCTTACCTCACAACACGCTCCATATTCTGACCCCTCGTTATATTGCTTTAACGTTACCTTTGCTTTATGAGTAAGGTACCCGAGTCCAAGGCATCGAATTCTGCTGCTAGCATGAGTATTCGTAGCAGTTTGGAATCCGTTTAATAAACTGTAGATCCAGTCTAATTAGCCTTCGAGTAGGAAAAAAAAAAACCGTAACAACCCTTTGATGTTACTCTACACCAGGCTGTCGAACTCGTATCACCAAGATCATATTAACTGCTGTTGTGCGATGCCAGATTTCTTCCCTTAGTATTTTCACCACTCTAAATTATAAACGATTCCCTCTAAATAACTCAGAATCTTAAAAAAAATTTAAAACTTATAAAATCCAAAAAAACTTTAAAATTTAAAACAAAAATAATCTTTCCTTTTCACACTTCCTTTCATTTTTTATTACTATTGTTTATTTACTAAGGACTGGGACTTTATTGTAATTTTTAACTTATATATAATATCAAGATCTTTCACTCTTTAAATTGTTTTTATCTTAATTTACTCCTGGAAATCTCATGATGCACATCTGTAAAGACATCTCACCGCTCAATACTGGGGATACGACTCAGTGTCAAGGAGCCCCAAACAAACTTTCTGCTTGGAATTGCAGCTTGGTGTCAATATTACTTACCAAGTTGCAAGGTAGTTAAAAAATCGAAATGGACAACTGGTGATACTTTAATCGCGAATACGCCCTATAAGGGTTAAACATTGTACACGAGTAATTTCACATTTCTTGAAACCTAAAAATCTTTCGCATTCACTCCCTAACAGTTTAATTAGAATTCCGAAGGCTTGACAGGTTATGACCACAGGTGGAGAACGTGCGACCTTGAAGGCTCATACGGCCTTGTTAAAGCTCTTGTATTAATATTAAATTAAACAAATTACGACAATACGGAAATTAATAGGAATTGTATTGTTATATTTTTAACGCGATCGTGAATATGAAACTGCAAGAGTAAACGTTTATGCTTCTATTTTTTTCATAACTCAATATATTGTATTTCTTTACAATGTAAATAAATTTAAAAATATACCAATTTCATTATTTTTTATTTCAAAGATATTTATGTATGTAGTTTATTAAAAATATTTAAAGATAAATTATTACTTTTATAAGAGTACAAACATATTTTATGTTGCAATTTTTATGTCAAATAGTATTTAAATGGTAATGGCTAACTAAATATTAAATTTTACTAATATTGGGTTCCTAGTAACTGTTATTTTAAAAAGCAATATTTAACGGACCGTGATATTAAACATTTATCGAAATGAAGAAAGACGATAACTGTCAATTATTAAAAATTGATGAAAGGTGCTGATACTAGTAATCAGTGTTACCATGAGCCAATAGAGAATAACTATCTGACCTTTTTACGAGATTAGCAGTCATGTATTTGTGTTTCTATATAATGCAATACTCAAAACTATTCATAAAAATCTCGCCGAACTCCTGGTTGGCGAGATTTAATGTTGCCCAATTTAATGTTGCCTCTAATGGTAAAAAGGTTCCTCACCTCTTCTATGGACTATTATCGGCGAGCCACTTGCTGCCCGCGAGTTGCGTGTTACACTCCCCCCTCTCTCTGTCTCTCTCTCCACACACACAAAGAAAAAGAGAGAAAACCGCATAGTTTATCAAAGTGAAAATCCCTAACCGCACACTTTCATTTGACTTCAAACATCTACATAAACCGCAATCTACTTTAAATCCCCTTTCTTCTTCACCTCACACGAAATTCACAAGTTTACCGCTTGAAGAGGCAAGTTAACATGCGTCCTATTGAGCAGTTTTATCCCTTTAATTTTGTTAATCACTTTAATACTTTCTAAATAAACGCTTTAACTTTATAACCTGGGATGTTGTTCAGCAGATCAAAAATTAGCTGTCTACTTTTTCTTGATTTTAAATTCATAAAGTTCTTATTCCAATTTTAGTATGGTATGTATACAAAATGGAAGGGGATAATCTGAATACTGCGAACTTTATCTGGCCATTAAAATATATTCCGGAATTCCTTTCACAAGTTGCATATAGACTACAAAACCTATTAGTAGTAGAAAGCGTGCGAAGTAAAAACTGTTTGAAATGAGGTTTATATTCCCCAAATTTATGAGTTAACCTGACTGCGCTTAGCGTTTCTGCGTTTAGTGCATCTAAAAATACTCATTT
>CM063508.1:80304818-80322318 GCA_032207245.1 Pardosa pseudoannulata | reverse complement strand
ACTACGGCCCGTCGGAAGGTTTTATCCGTCCCACGGATAAATTTTAAATTGCCTGACCGAGGCAAATTAAAGGAAATATATATTTATACATTATATATCCATCTCCTTTTCTACTTTGCTTAAAAATTATATCCCAAATTTATTATCTCACGCCCAGAAGATCAGCGGTATATTTGCTTCTTATATGTGAACAAGTGTTTTTAACTTTAAACATCAAAAAGAATAATTTCAGACATAGACTGACAGATGAGCATTTAGCATCGTTCCTTAAAATCAGTACATCTCACTTCGAACCTCAGCATAAGGTACTTTTAAAAATGAAATCCCAATTTCATTCATCTCATTAACGTATTTAAACCGTTAGGTACTTGAATATTGTTTATAAAATTTTAGAAACATTTATCTTGGCCCGCTAAATTTATTTTCTTTCGATTTTTGGCCAGTGGCCGAAAATGTTTGTCCATCCCTGAGCTATATACCGTGAACTTCTATTGTCCTTCAGTTCTTTCTATTTTTTCCTCTTTAAAATGTTGCCGTGTATCTTACTCTACCGAATCCTCATTTGTTAACTTCCCTTCGGCATAATTCAGCAATGTCGTCCACTATTAATTGGATGCATTGGCAAGGCCCGCAATTCCATATTATTACAGTTTTTTTAAAGATCGTCAAATGATTCGATATTGCTTGCGATAGATTGTTATCGATGTTTTATCTTATAACCCTTGCATACACTTATTCGTCAATTATGTATAGTGTTTTCGACCTGCACTTCGGAAATTTCCCTTATTGCAGGTCAAAACTCGATTGGTAAATCGTAAATGAGAGTAGTCGTCAAGCAGGTGGGTCGTAATGTGAAGAGCACCTGTACCTACGGAAGATGTATTGAAACTGCAGTACTAGGAAGAATTAATCATTTAATACCAGAATTATTTATGTTGATTGTATACATTGGGGAATATCATAAATATAAGTTGTCAACGACTCCTGGACTTAAAAAATATAAAGAAAAATATGAAATTAAAACTTTGAATATTATCGCTCATTATGAATGAGCCGTAATTTTAAACATCATAACGATGTCATTTATAAAAAAAAAAGAAAAATTTCTTTGTTACTATATCTAAACACTGTACTGCAAAGTCGAGTTTTATAAAAGATATATCTATTAATCACGATTTCATTCGATTAACCTGCAGAAAATTTTCCCTTTTTGTGTGGAGATCGGAGAAATATCATAAAATGCCGATCCAAAAAGTTCAAAATTTCAAGTATTAGAAAATATTTGAAAAATTGAGAGATTTTTTATAGCTTAGCCAACACAGCAGATTTGGTGGGCCGCACTGCAAGTGCATTTTTATCCTATATATATATAGGTAAAAGTTAAAAATGCATTATAGTTATTACTTCTAAAAATAACAATGGGACATAAAATAAAAAATTATATACATAAATATTTAAAATAATAAATTAAATACTGTATTTAGTACAATAATTGCTATATTTGTTTCAATTAGAAATGTCCTTGATTTCATCACGGACAAATTTTACTCCTGGGTGACTGTTTAAACTCATCTCTAACCCCCCCCTCGGTTTATAGTATTATTCACCTTCTCTTAATTTCTGAAATATATCACCTCAAAATATATAACGCCTAACCTTCACAAAATAAAAATTTCAGGCGTTAATACGTTAACAATATATATGTAATGAGGCGGACTTCTCGATGGGTGGTTGCAGTCATGGCCATAAAAATGATACCATTTCAGCTAAAGACCTTTATTAAGATAACGTTGAAGTACGGGTTCCCACTTCATCATAGGGACAGGACAAACTGAAGGGTCAGCTAGCATGAAGTTCTATGTACAAGACCCGTAACACCTGGGCCAACATCTGTGGGAAAATATCTCTAAAAAATCTGTCTCCGATAGCATGTATCTTCTTTTTATGTGAAAATTTGCTAAATTGTCCGCTAGGGCCATGTAGGATTATAATTGGTCAGACCCCTTCTCTGAGGGCGTAAACTGTAGCCTCGGTGGTCAATTTAGGTTAGGAGTTAAAAAGGGGAATGCAAAATGACGCTGGAATGTTTAGCCCTTGATTTAATTTTTGAAAACCCCTGAGAATTTTCCTTACATATATATATCTTTAATTTGTTGAACTATTTTTTTTAAATGTATTATCACTGCATTTTAAATTTTAATTCTTGTTTGCATTCTTTAAAATGGAGTTAGACAAAATTCCTTCACAGAAATTAAGAGTGCTCCGAGAATGGACTACCAAAAGCGTCTCGGCAACGTCATTCACTTCGTACCTTTTTCGATAACGACGTCGATAAAGAGCAATCTGTTTCCCAATCACGACAGGCGCTTTCCTTCTTCCGACCCCCACTCTGTACACACGGATGAGTGACAAAGCGACATTTTTCCCATTCGTCAGTTCAGACGTCGTAGGCGACACTCAAAGAAAAGATCGCGTTATCGCCATGCTTTCTATTTCCCCAAGGATAGCCTTAAATCCAGCATTATTCTCATTCTGAATCGGTCTCCTTTTTAACATAGGTTTATCGATGGGTCTAGGTCTTTTTCACTCTTTTGATCAGCCGACAATGGCATTATAAAATGTGGTGTTGAATTTAAATATCAGGAGTTATTTTTTTTTTTTAGGCAACGCAGGGTCGGATTTTAGTAGGTTTGGACTGAAAAAGAACTATATAGCACGAGCTAATTAGACTTTTTGTTGAACTATTTTTTTTTTGCTTATGAGGACAAATTAACTGAATTCTATGCTTAAAGCAGATTCCGAACGGCTACGAGCATCCATGCCATAGTGGGATTCGAACCCGCGAATTATGGTACCGAAGAGCAGACTTTACTATTCGGCTATCGTTCGCCCTAATGAGACTGGTTTGGTTTGGTTTTGGAGTGCTACGATCTACTTTTTGCAACACCAGGGCTAATGAGACCGGGACCTGCTGCTTAAAGCCGATTCCGAACGGCTACGAACATCCATGTCTTACTGGGATTCGAACCCACGAACTCCAGTTCCGAAGGCCAGCACCCTGACCATTCGGTCATCGTTCGGCCGTAATGAGACTGCAATCCCCTGGTTAAAGCTGATTCCAAATGGCTACGAACAACAAAAGCCAGCAGTGATATTCGAACCCATGAACTATCGAAATCCGATACCTCGTAACGGGCCATCTGCCTTAACATGTGTAAGGCGTTTGCGATGTCCAAATTGGAGAATCCCTTAAATTTTGATGAGAGAGTGTGTACTCCTGATTTCGTACCTCTCTCCCACCCACCGATCTCCTTGCAAAAGGTCTCCCAAACCCACAGATTTCATGAGTACTTTCTCTGGGTATACAGGAAATATTTCTAGTGTGCCTTCTAGGCTAGAACCCGGCACTTCTCGATTCTAGCTGAACACTAGACCATCTCGGTCACCACCCACGGACTTCTGTACCGGCCCATTAGGAGGATTTGGGTTAGTGAGGGTCCTTTTCACAACATCGCATAAAAGCTAAATATTAGTATTTACTATTGTTATCCTATTTATTTACAGTAAAATTTAATAGATTGTCAAATATGTTAAAAGTGTGACTATACATGAATTTTATTTTAGGATTTATTTATAAATTTTATTTTATGATTAATGTTTTAATCATGCAAATAGATGATTTTATTTTATGAAATTTCATGAAAAATATTTTATTACATGGCAAATTTTAATAAATTCTGACTAATTTTTTGAAAGTTTTAAAAAATTTACTTTTTCGAGTTTTTTAATATTTTTTTTATTTCTTTTCCAGTCTTAGATGTATATCTTCAAACTAAAAGTTTCACTCAAAAAGTCAACGATCATATTGAATTATATGTTAAAATTTTTTGAGATTACGATTAACAAATACAAGCTCTTATTCCATAAAAAAATAAAGAATCAAGCTAAAAAGAATTCTTTTGTAAAACTTAAAGATTTGTTACCTGCAGTTCAAAATTTCCTTTCCCCTACACAAGGAAGAAAACTATCATTCCTAAAATAAAACCAATCATCAGCGTAGCAGAGTGGCGCAGTGGAAGCGTGCTGGGCCCATAACCCAGAGGTCCGTGGATCGAAACCACGCTCTGCTAGTACTTGCATTTTTATCAAATAAGCAAAATTTAAAAAAGACCGTTTTATGAATCAGGTCTAAAATTAACGTTACCCATATATCATCAATGTGAGGTACTATGATATTGCTTTCTATAAAAATCATGCAAATACATGCTTTTTTTATACTGCAAAGTTAAAATTAGAGTACAATAGTTTAGAAAAATATTTAGTATATACATATTTCAAATAGTTATTTTTCTATAATTTATAATATCTGATAGGTAAAATAATTTGATAGACTAAACACTTGGAATGTTTTTTTAAAATTTACTAGCTTTTCTAAAAGGTAACAATTGTTTCACAAACTTTTTCCCTTGCTGGCCCGTAACCCAGTCTGCTCACCCCTATATCTGTCCTTGGTCAAAGATATGATTACATTTGACTATCAGTAGACGTATTTTACGAGATAAAACTATCTTAAGTTGTTTACCGTTCATTCAGTTAATTTTTAACTAGCGTGCAACTTGGCAAGTGATTTTGGCAGCACGTTGCAGTGAAATACTGAGAAAGGCACCAGTAAGTTATGATATAGATTCGAATGCTTTGGGATGGTATCTGTGATATGTGATATCACAGATACAGCAGTTTAAATGCAAATACTTCGATAATTGGCAGTCCCGGTGTAATCGATTTTTGCAAACAAGAGAGAATCCAGAAACTGACTGAAATGATTTACTTTTTCAAGATTTTAATGATCTGATTTTACAAGAACTTTTCTGGTGCAGGATTTTAAAAGAATTTGCATTATCTACGATGTTCTATTTTAAGAAGTGCCAAAACATATTAAGTAAGCAAACTTACATTAAATAAACAGCCTGTTGCAGTAACAAAAGAACACATTTGGTGTAGAAATATAGTGAAGTAATATCCTAAAGTCTTAGATGGCAATTAGCATTAGCGATAAGAAAATTAGAGAAATCAAAAGATAAATAATAAGTTTTCTAATTACTAGGACCATATATTTAGATAACATTACTGTATTTAACGCAATTAAATGTAATTATTTAGGATTGAAACTTAACATCGTTATTTATGAAATATATCGCCTAATTTAAGCAAATTACTAAAAGAAATAACACACTGCAATATGTTTTACAAAAAGTTTTAAGTTTTAGGCTAAAAAATTAGATAAAATAAAAAAATGTTAATATTGGACAACTGGTATTTACTGATCATACTGGTATTTACATCTCAATACAAAACACTTATCGTTATTGTAAACATAGAGTAAAAAATTAAAAGATTTATCAGAACAATTTTTGATTTAAGAAAAACGTTTCATGCTCAAAGTAAATTCATATTGATCAATTGTTTAATTATTAATTTTAGCGTTAATAATACATACTCAAAAATTCATCTAAAATTTCTTAACCAATCACAACAGTAAACAAACAAATATAGAATTTTACACTAAGTTATTAACAAAGTCTAATAGAATCATTTTGCCGCCTTACGCATAATATATGTTCCAAGAATAATGCTAGATTGGCCGATTCAAATAAAGAAACACATGCAAAAATATATATACACACTAATATTTAACTCAGATTTCCGATCACAAACGGAGATATTTCAGAGTTTTTAAAGCAAAGAGTTAAAACTCCCGATAGGATAAATTAGACACATGACACACTGGAATTCAAATAAAGAAACACATGCAAATATATATATACACAAGGATGTTTAACTCCGATTTCCGATCACAAACGGAGATATTTCAGAGTTTTTAAAGCAAAGAGTTAAAACTCCAAATAGGATAAATATGACACACGACACACTGGAATTCATCCGCGGAAATTCCATTTATTTTTTATACATGAAATTCAAATTTTTCAAAACTTATTATTGTTGAACAGAAAACATTGACATTCAACATTAAATTACTAGAACAAACACTGAATCTTACTACATTATTATTTACATTAATAACTATATTACGCACATTAATATTACAATACATATACTAGAGAAACAAAAGACACATAGTACACAGTTATACTCGATTGAAAACGACATAATAAATTGATGTGCAGACGTATTTATAAGTAAAGATTACATAAAAACGAGAAATAAAGCTGACTTAGATGGTAATAACGTCAAGTAAAAAAATAAAATAAAAAAATAATAATTTATTTTCTTTTGGCAATGTTAATTTATGTTTCAGATATAACAATGTAAATTGTAATTCTTTAGATGATTGTTTGTTAAATAAACAAAGATTTCTTTTTATGAATATGTTTACATAGTAGAATATTAAAAAAAAGAATAAAAGAAATAAGAAAATGTGCGTAATAAAAATAATAGAGAAAGTAGTAAAATTATTTCAGCAGAAAAATAAAATATTAGAAAATTAATAAAAAAAATCTTATCATTGGATATTTGCCTTATAGATAATTTATATTAATTGGCATTAAATTTTATTAATATTCTTTTATTTTCGTAAAAAAATAACTGAAATATATTAATTAAAATTAGATTTCAAAATAGAATTAAATATAAATTATAATACTCAAAGATTTTGTTCACAAAAAACTACAAAGTTTAATGTACAAAAATTAGTTTACAAAAACACAGTTAATATGATACAATATTTAGATTAAGACATTTACTGATCTATTTACAATAGATATGATCTCCATATAACAAACGCAATATATGTTTTATAAATTTACACATAATTATACAATTTTTTATTATGCGTTATTTTAATCAAATAAATGAATTAACAAAATAACACATATATTTAACACGGTTTTAACTCCGATCAAACAAATATTTCAGAGTTTTTAAAGCAAAGATTTCCAATTGGGATAAATATGACACACACACTGGAAATCCCGAAATTCCATTTTTTTTTATTCCAACTCCTCACCGGAACACCTTTTTTCACCAGTGCTTGTTTGTTGAAAGTCTGACATTGTTCACGGGTGTCAAATACCCTCGGGAAAACTGAAATCTACTTACTACTTTAATCGGGATTAGTATATTACGCACGTTATTTAACTTTTCCGAGACACAAACCGAAGTCAACAATTGACAAACGACTGGAATCAAGTTGTGCAGACGTATAAATGTGAGTAAAGATGGCGTCAAGCCTGCGTGGGACTGAAAGAAACTTAAACACAAAAAATTCACATTAGGAAAAAAAAAAAAATAAGAATTATTCTTTTGGCAACTATATTTTAAAAACGTGATCAAAAAAATAATTTATTAAAAGTTTAATGTATTTTAAAATGATTGTATTAAATATTTTTTTTCATTCAGATTCTTTTTCTGAGAGTATATTTACATACGGAAGAAGTGTAGGGTGAAGGAGTAAATGAATCCGAGGAAAGAAAGTCTGCTTGGATTGCCGAAAATGAATTGGAGGATATGGTAAAAATTATACGTGTATATTAGCAGAAATATACTCGAGCTTTCGAAAATTGTTATGAGCTATATTTGCCGATATTACTTTTCGCAATTTATATTTAATAAGATTTTATGACTATCATTTAAGTAAACATGGAAATTAATATTTTTTAAATGTCAACTGTAAAAAAAATTTTTTAAAAACTTATATTCGATGTAAATTAATATTGTAAATAAGCTAAATTAAAAATTTAAGCATTTATGTTTTGATTACTGCTAACGATTATTGAAAGAAATATGTTTATTTAAATATTTTGATGATTTGAGGTGAACATATTTATTGTTATAGGTATCTATGTTTTGCCACAATGGCCGAATGGTAAACTCTGCTTAAATCGGAATTCGCGTTCGAATCCGCATTGGCATAGTTGTTCATACGCTCGGAGTCGGAAGCAGTGGCTTGGTATCATTGCTTGTGCGCAAGAGAAAGTAACTTACAAACAATGCTCTTTATAAAAATTTACTTACAAAAATACATGCAAGAAAAAATAAAAACGTTTTTTATTTATTAAAAAAATTAATTCAATTAAATTTGTAATTTTTTTCCAATTCAGTGAATGTACGTAATTTTCTGTTCACTGATACACACGTCATTTAGCATTTTGCGTGATCTTCATGTAATTCTCATGTAAACATTATTAGTTTTATGATTGTCAATTTTTTTATATGTAAAAATGTTTTTTAACATAATGAAAAATAAAACTATTTACTATTTCTATTTGAAATATTTATTACTATTATAAATTTTGACTAAAAATAAAAAACAGGGTTGTTATGATATTTTATAAGATGTCAAAGTCATGATAAAATCGAATGATTAAAAAAAAAAAAAAAAAAAAAAACTAGAGAACAATTGTAAATGATAGTTAAGAAATTAATATTTTTTTTTTTAAAAAAAGCTAATATAATCAATATCGATTTTTGAAATAATTATGAATATTTAATGTATTATTTAGAAAGATAAGCTGAGTTTTTTTTTTAAATATAAAATTTGATCCTATATAGTTGAACACAAATAATGTAGTACACTATGCTTTTTAATTCGATGGTACTAACGATTCATGATACAATTGAATAGTTTATTGTTCATAGGCGAACTTGTGCATATTGGCATTGTTGTTACCGCTATATCTAGTATTTTACTTGTCGGAATAACCAAAGTAACGTATTCTTTAGTTTATTAAAAATTAAATTTTTTAAATTCAGACAAATCAGTCATTGATTTTTTGTTGACATTGTAAAAAATATTCTTTAAATTGTTGATCTTGCGTTTTAAAAATACGTGTAAAAAATAAAATATTTTTTTCTGACGATTTTATTTCTTAACATTGTCATTTTTTTATATGTAAAAAATTTTTAACATAGAGATAAAATGTTATATTATATTTCTGCATTCTTTTTAGAATAAAAAATATATATTTTAATATTAATTTTATTTAAATTAAAAATATTTGTGTATTACAAATAGATTGTTTATGAGATTTGTGGCTGCAATTTTAATTTCATATTTATGTATTTCATTAAAACATATATCTTGTTTAAAATGGTATTTAGTTTTTATTGAAATAATACTAAATAATAATAAAAATTTACAATTGTATTACAATTGATGCATTTTGCATAAAAATATTGTTTTAATACAAAAATTTTCAATTTTTAAATATTTCGAATATTTATATTAGATCTTCAATTTTTTTATAATTTAAGATACATATTAAAAAATTATGAAAACTAAATTTTTTCAGGAAAAATCTTTTTTATAATTTTTTTAACTTTTCAATATAAATGAGTGTTAAATTAAATATATTATTTATTTAAGAATGCAATAATCTTTCTAAAAAATTAAAAAAAATTTTTGATCGCGAAAATTTTGCACAGAAATTTAAGCGACAAATATTAAAATCGATTTGTTTTTTCGTGAATTAAAATTTAGAATTTATTTAAAAGATAATATACAAAACATCTAAACACAATTTTTGAATCTATTAATATTTTTATTTCGAAATATTAGAATTATATAAATTCTCTTCACAATCAGAGATTTGTTTTTATGGTATATGTTGATCCTGAGATTTATTGTGAATGGCTTGAAATTGTTGATGCTTATTAAGATTTTATTAAATACATTATTTGATTTATTTATTGTTAACAAAAATTTTATAAAATTTATTATTATTTTGTGCTGAGAAACAATTTTTGCTTTAAGATATAAATGAAAAAATTATCTGATTTCTTTATGTTAACAGTAAACTGTTTCATTTGACTTTATTAATTTTTTATGTACTGTTATAACAAGTGTATACAACGCGATAGTAATGATAGTAAGAAAACAATTTCTGATTTTTCTTAATGTTAACACATTGTTTCGAAAACGCGTTATTCTATTTATTTTGTAAAACACAAATACAAACATTTTGAGTAAATTGTAAAACATTGATTCTGATTTGCTCTAGATAAAAGGGGAATGTTTTTGAAAGCTGAGTCTTTTTATTCGAGTATAAAAATTAGAATACATAATTGCGATCACAAAAGAGTTGAACTGCATGTAAAAGGAAAAATGGTTTTTCTAGATTTCCAAATGTTTTGAATCTATTAATCTATTTATTTTGAGTTTCTCATATAATGGATAATGAGTGTTAAAAAAATTATCTATTTTTTTAGAGCAGCAGAACATGTTTCATAAAAGCTGGCGAGTTACAAAATTTCTGAGTTCATGACAAGCAATAGTAATAAGTAAGGAGTTAAAGGGAACAATTATCTGATTTTGCTTTAAGTTAACAGCAGTGGGAACGCTGTTTCGATATATTTTACAATGCTATTATTCGATATAACAAGTAGAATACAACGCATAGTAATGAAAGTAAGGAGTGTAAAGGGAGAACTCAATTTTCTGATTGCTTTAGATGTTAACAGCAGGGGAACCTGTTTCGATATGGAGCTCTGATTCATGCTTAATGTGCTGAGATAACAAGTAGAATTAAAGCGATTGTTAAAAGGGGGTGGGGGGCAATTATCTTGATTATACTTTACATGTTAACAGCAGGGGGAACGCTGTTTCGATATGAAAGCTTCTGAGTTACATGCTATTTATGTGCTGAGTATAATAAGTAGAATACAACGCGATAGTAATGAAGGAGTAAGGAGTGTAAAGGGAGAGCATTTATGCTGATTTTGCTTTAGATGTTAACAGCAGGGGGAACGCTGTTTCGATATGAAAGCATGCTATTTATGTGCTAAGTATAACAAGTAGAATACAACGCGATAGTAATGAAGGAGTAAGGAGTGTAAATGGAGAACAATTATGCTGATTTTGCTTTAGATGTTAACAGCAGGGGGAACGCTGTTTCGATATGAAAGCTTCTGAGTTACATGCTATTTATGTGCTGAGTATAACAAGTAGAATACAACGCGATAGTAATGAAGGAGTAAGGAGTGTAAAAGGAGAGCAATTATGCTGATTTTGCTTTAGATGTTAACAGCAGGGGGAACGCTGTTTCGATATGAAAGCTGCTGAGTTACATGCTATATATGTGCTGAGTATAACAAGTAGAATACAACGCGATAATAATGAAGGAGTAAGGAGTGTAAAGGGAGAGCAATTATGCTGATTTTGCTTTAGATGTTAACAGCAGGGGGAACGCTGTTTCGATATGAAAGCTGCTGAGTTAAGTGCTATTTTTGTGCTGAGTATAACAAATGGAATACAACGCAATAGTAATGATAGAGTAAGAAGAAAAGGACATACAGATGTCATACATACATATGTCGGACATACAGATGTCAAGAGTAAACTAGTCATAAACAAGTTCAAGAATGGTCAGAATGGATATTTAAAGTTTCAAAATTAAAATTCCCATGTACATACATATACGGACTTAACACTGAAATTGGTCAAAACTTAATTAGGCATCATCAATATAAATATTTTCGTTCAAATCTGAGCACTGAGAGTTATCGTGATTATAATACTTGCTTTACTTTGTAACAATTGATAGTTTGCCGTGACGAATGCAAAATGTTTAGACATTTAAAATAACTCGGTTTTAATAGGGTGTTTATTAAATAAAAGAAATTAATTATAGCATTAATATGCAGCAATCTCAATTAATTACTATGTATTAGTACTATGTATTATTACTATGTATTACTATGCTTTATAGATAAAATTAAGCTTAAAATGGAGGATCCAGATTGTGCTAAAGATCTAATCAAATTTATCCATAAAAATATTTTAAAAAAACTTAAAGATTTGAAATGAAATGGCTGAAAGAGAAAACACACTCATGAGTGCTAACTATTTATGAAAACATGAATTTTTGCTTTTACTGCTAAAGAAAGGATTTTGTTTTGATAGCAACGCAAACGTTAATAAATATTACAAAAATGTACGAAATTTCTGAGTTGGCATAGTTTCAAAAGGTTGACTGCTTAAACTTTTCTGATGAGTGCTTCTCACGCCAACAATGCGTGTTCACTACCTTTTAAATCCATGTGCGAAAACCCTACGACGTGTTAAACTATTTTATATGAAGAATAATGTGTTAGTTTAATCTACAGTGTGAAAGTGTACAACTCCATTTAAAATCTTTTGATTATAAGTATTTTCTATTTTATGTATGTAAAATATAATGATTTAATAATCGCAACTGCATATAGTAATCATCATGTAAAATAGCCCGGTGATGTGGAAAAATATCAAGTTAAGAATTTGGTTTCACTTATCTTTTCCCTATCAACAGATATTATGTGACTTTATCAAAGCCACATGAGGATTGCTGATACACAGAAGATTCTTTCTCCCAATCGTTCGACCTTCACTTCATATCAGTGCTGTAGCTTCTCCGGAGTTCTCTTCACATTCAGGTAATGGGGATGAATGAAAATTGCATCTGGGGACAAGCAGACTTACTGAGACAGCGATGTGAATGAAACAGATTTAACACAAAATATTTTTTTTTCTTGGTTGGTATATGAATATTGTCTTGATTAACACAGATGGTTTGGTTTGTAGTACTTCTATAATTTATCTCGAAGCGATTCGAGGATAAAGTAATATAAATATAAGTATACTTATCCTTCAGTGTAGTGCTCGGGATCGTCATTTGTTGATGTAAGATTCCTACAAATTGTTATAATATCATTTCCTAAACATGAAAAAGAAACTACCTATTAACATTAAAGTATACTTATCCTTCAGTGTAGTGCTCGGGATTGTCATTTGTTGATGTAAGATTCCTACAAATTGTTATAATATCATTTCCTAAACATGAAAAAGAAACTACCTATTAACATCTACAAAACACATTTAAAATATAGGAGTTGGGAAGCATCATGGAAAGGAAAAACTTCATTCCATCACACATGCGTAGATGTGCTCCAGAAAAAAAGAGTTGGAATTTCTAAACGCCTCACCCCACTTTGTCCACTGCAAGCAATTACCACTATGTGGAGAGGGTAGGGCTTATAGTGGTCGACGGTGGCAGACGATGGTCTTGTCAGAGGATGGCTCCGGAAGCTTTCTCCATCAAAGACAGCCAGAAGCGCTACAAATGTGAGCAGTAGATAGAGGCCGCATCCCCATGCTAGTCTTCTTATGCGGCTAGTGAGTGAATGTAACCCGTGAATCATCGGATGAAGGTCACCATTAGAGAGAACACTGCAGTGATCAATGATGGGCCATAGTGGGGAGGACACATAACAACTACAATCAATTTTTCACAACTAACCGACACCTACAGCCAAAAGCCGATTCCTTTTGACGATGCACATCAGTGCCAGTTGCACGACTCTTTCCTGGACACTTCGGAAAGGCAGGGCTCTACTATTCGACCAGGACAAATTCATGGGAACAAACAGTTGTAACCAATGATGGACTGGGGGAGAGACAGTATATGAGGAGTAAGGTAGTAAGTAATATTGAAATTCAATATCCCATCCCTTGGCGTTATATTGGTTTGGATGCTGAGTGCTATGGTCTACTTTTGTACATTACAAGAGCTAGTGAGACCGGGGTCTACTGCTTAAAGCCTATTTCGACTAAAGCCGAAAGATTATGATCATCCATGCCAGTGATATTCGAACCAATGAACTCCGGTACCGATAAGGGTAGCGTCATTCGGCCAACGATCGACTAGCGTTTGGTAATTATTTTAATTGGTCTCCAAAAAATCTCTAACCTAGTCATCAAGTTGGAATTCTACCCAAAATATCTGGACTTCGCACAGGAATAACTGACGAAATGACTTGAAGATATAAGTAGCAGTGTACTGATGTACTTTCCCACGATGGTCAGCACGTGCATACACAGCTGTGTACTAAACTTCTAAGAAGAATATAGACGCAGCTGTTGACTTCGAGTTTTAATGGGGATCTCTGAGGAGGAGTTATAGCTGATGGAGTGGCACAAGTGCCCAGGCAGGGATACAGCCGTGAGATATGGGGTCAGAAGCTATGCAATAATGTCAATTTTCACAAAAGGGGCCATTTTAATGAGTCCACCTGCACACCCGAAGGGATAGCAGATGTAGGAAAATTTCACTAACAAGTGATCGAAAAAGAGAAAATAAGGGGCGTTGAACCTAGATGTAAAGTTGTGGAAAAAAGTGAGAAAAGGAGTCGAGGTCGGAAGCCAGAGAACCCGAGCCAGCAATATTTGCCCGATCCCGCATCCGACAAAGTGACGACCGTTACGCCAGTAACGACGTCCAGCAAAGTGACGACCTTTACGTCAGCACCGACATTCAGCCTGCCAGGGAGCCCCGCCCTGCTTCTCTGTAATTACTAGAGGTAAATCGACTTAATATTTATGATTGTTACCTGGGTCTCATAACATTTTGATTAAGTAATACTATTTTAAAAATATTGATGAATATAAAAACCATATACATGTCATATAATAATCAAGTCATGTATTAATCTGTAAATAATGTCTACGGGGTGTCCCAAAAGGTCGTTTACAAACTTAACATGCAGGTCTGTCATATCATGATGACCAAGATTTACTTAGGAACTTGTGTCCGAAAATGCAAACTGTAACCGCTAGAGGGCAATAATTGCAAGAAAATAGCTGGATCGGTAGAGGCGGACCGCCGCGATCCCCTTACCTGACTCCCCTCGATTTCTACCTGTGGGGACATATGAAGTCCATGGTGTACGAGACACCCGTAACATAGGACATGGATCTTATCGCCAGGATCGCTGAAGCGGCAGCATGTGTCCGTGACACTCCTGGCCAAATTGAACGGGTTCCTGAATCCATGCGCCGACGTTGTGAAACGTGCATTGTGGCGAAGGGAAACAATTTTGAGCATTTGCTGTGATGTAATCATCATCTATAGTAAAAATCATATTAACACAGCTGTCGATATCATTTTTGTCTCCTGCTCCTCACTCGTGATCATAGCACTCTAGCGGTCGCAGTTTGCCTTTTCAGACACAAGTTCCTATGTAAATCTTGTTCATCGTGATATGACAGACCAGCATGCTAAGTTTGTAAACTACCTTTTGGGACACCCTGTATAATAAATGTGTTAGTTTAAATAGAAGGCATTTACCTTTAATTCTATAGCGTATATTTTACCTTTGAGAACGAACACTGACCTGTGTGTTGATAGTACATTACAACAAACAGCTATAAAATAACGAAACGAGCGGTCAGGGAAGTGACAACGCGTACACAGTTTAAACGTTCATAAGTATTTGTGCCGTGCCAAACAGCGGCAGGCGCCACATATCTATACGCACATACACATATCCGTGCAATTTTTTCTCCGTAAATCAACCCTAAGGGAAGCTATTGGCAGTATCCCTCCCAGCTGCTCGTTCGCAGCTTCCTTACGGATATTTCTCCTCGCGTCTGACAGCACAACAGAACCATTTAGTCCCGTCATTAAGTCGAGGTTTATTAATGGAATTAAAAATTTCTCCCGTCTGCCGACTGCTGCTCGGTCTCGCCAACCGCACGAGACCTGGCGCCACGGCTCCCCTCATTACGGCGTTCTCCTTTTTTCCCATAGACGCATAGCACTGACGCAGCCTGTGCCGAAGCGTGTGATTCGGTGCCAGCTCAATCGGATACATCAGTGCTTCATTATTACGCGAGCAACATGTCATCAAAAGATCTCTTAAAAGCAGGGTCCCCGCCACTTCCGTGTATAATTCCCTCGTGTGCAATAATTATGCACAGAAAAAGAAAGAAGATTGCGAAGATTTCTTGAAAGCGGGATCTCCTCTGTGACGACAATCGAGGAAGCCTGATTGGAAACCGACTCACCATTGTTTCCATTCAACAAAACCCATAAGCAACAGGTTGTTAAAAACAATCACGATTTCGAGAAAGTCGTAAGCTATTCAGGTTGACTCCGTGGCATTAAAAAGCATTAACCCTTTAACGGACAGTGGTTTCGTAGCAAAACCACCTATTAAACATTTTTTTTAAACTTTACTTTTTGGATTACTTTACTTTATCTTTTTATAATTATTTACGGCTCAGATGTTATAAATCTGTGATATATGGAAGCCAATGATGTAGAATCAAGAGCTTTTGCAATTAAAAAAAAACTTCTTGGAGACATGGATGAGTTTTCGATTATATATATATATATATATATATATATATATATATATATATATATATATATATATATATATATATATATATATATATATATATATATATATATATTTATATATACATATTATACATATTTTATATTAAAAATACATTATATATTTTATATATTTTGCATATTTTATACATTTTATATATACATATTATACATTTTATACATATTATATTTTTGATATTTTAAATATATAACAGATGATAGTTCTACGTTTAACTTATTTATTTCTTTTTCTATTGAAATATATGTATTTAAACTTTCTGTACTTGAGAAGTCAGAATCAATTTATCTTACTTATGACCTCAAATAAAAGTATGTGTACAAACAACACTTTTAAGTTGTTAAGCTATTTATTTATTATACCAATTTAAGGATTATCATTTATTGTTCTTCCAGTATAGTTAAACTTTTAAAAAGGCATAATGTTCAAGCTGTACAAGGGTAGGGGTTAGTCAGTTAAACCATTTCTCAAACCCTAATTTGTTATCCTCTAAGGCAAACCCTTCTAAGGAATGTAAAAAAAATTATATATTTTACATATACAAGGCTTATAAATAACATTTATAAACAAATTACATTAAATTCCCATGAATTTATTTTGGTGACCTTTAAAGGGTTAAGAAGACAAAGTACTTTTCGGGTTGAAGAAGTCTCATTGCAATAGCCCCTTTTTGATTCAATATAACGTGTTCTGCATTGTTTAGAAAACTTTTTTTCTAGTATCTTAATAAGATTTTAACTGTATAAAGATAATTTAGTTTTGTTATATAAAGTAATGCGTTTATTTAATATACATAAAATATGTTCACCAAGTGAAAAAATGAAAATTCCCTTATTCCCAAAATAGCTATTGAAATTTCTAAATTAGGAACTAATTTTTTAGATCAAATAATAGTTAAATATTTATCTTATTATGTGAACCCCCATTATATTAATGATAACAATATATTTTATTTTACATCATAACAAAAATAATTTTGTTAATATTTTTCATTTCTTTACATATTTTAGTTTTTATTAAATTTTAAAATATCAGATGTCTTTTAAATTTTTAGGTTGATAAAATAAAACATATATTTTACTTCCGATTGAACTAAAAATTAAGTTTCTCTTATGCATATTAAAAGCTAGATGTTTCTTATTATGTGAACCCCTATTATATTAATGATAGCTATGTATTTTACTTTATATCACAACAAAGACTAATTTTGTTAACATTTTCAATTTCTTAACATATTTTAGTTTGTATTAAATTTTAAAATATCAGATGTCTTTTAAAAGTTTAGGTTGACAAAATAAAACATATATTTTAC
>CM063508.1:80269818-80299818 GCA_032207245.1 Pardosa pseudoannulata | reverse complement strand
ACATAAAGAAATTTATTATGGTTTGCAGTAATTAAAGGAACACTAGCTGCTTCGCACCCAGCCTTCGGTCTGGGTAATAAATGTATTCCAATAATGTTTTGGAACCACTACTATATATTAACACATTCATAAAAAAACCAATGAAATGTGATACAGAATGTTAACGAATATAACAGTTTATTAGAAACTGAAAGTCCGGTACGTGTACTGTTTTGCCCATGAGCAGCTGAATAATAATTCCAGTTGCCATGACTTTCCTTACTGTAGGAGTCGAATTTTAACATATTGTAAATATTAATATATATATATGAACTGTTTTGAATGTGGTAATTCATTTCACAAATTCTATTTATTAATTAAAATTTGTATTAACATTTTTAAAACGAGTATAAATTGCTAGCAAATGTAATTTATTACTTAGGGAACGTAATAAATTGCATTTGCTTGCAATTTTTTACACGTCCCTTTTTCAGTGCATAGAATAGAAATTCTTTTTACGTTATGCTGAAGCGTCAAAAATCCTCAAATATGATTCGTTTTTCAAGTCATTTTAAATAATTCAATGTATTATATCTATCCTATAGGCTTAAATTAAGTAAAACATGAAAAAGCTTTAAAAGATAGATAATATCTACTTATTTTAGTGCTGTAGATGAAGTGTAGGTCTACATTTGCAGGTTCTGAAAGTTTTTGCATTTTTCTCAATTCAAAATTTTTGAAAATTTATTTTTCACATTTATATATTTCTAATTTTTGTAATCTTTTTCCCGTTATTTTACAAATATTATGGTTGCTTACGGCAAAATAGTTGACCTGTAAGAAATATTGAATAAAGAGTACATATGTCAGTTTATACATAACAGTTTATTACATTCGATATTTATAATATGAATCATTAAGAAAATAATTTATAAAATATTAAAGAAAAAAAGTATTTATCTTATTTATTATATAACATAAATTAGTAATAAATTAAAAATTTCAGCCAGTTATAAAGAAATATTAGCACTTTTTATTATATTTCTGAAATTTAGATACAATTGTTATTTGCTTAAGAATTTTATTATTTTTCTCATATTAATTTTGTCTTAAAATATACGAATAGCTATCATTTGTTAATCTTACCTGTGCTATTTTATTTATTTTTTTATATAAAAACTTATTGCAAGTGTTATTTTTATCCTTATTCAGATTTTTGGCAATCGACTGTACTACAAAGGTATGTAAACATAAAAAAAAAACTAATATAAAATTTCCTCCAAAAATTTTCGTTTGTATCCTCTTTTATAAACTAATAATTTTTTTTTGCCTTGAAAAGAGGGTAGGAGGGGGTCGAAAGACTACAAGGTCCTGGGCCCAACGTTGCCTTTATTGGTACCTGTTTGTACCTGTCATAAAGGTATAAAAGCTAAATGAAAATTGAAATTATTATTTATAAAGAAAAAAAATTAAAAAATTATATGTAACATTTGCCTGTAAATGTTTTAAAACAGCATGCTACATATGTGTGTAGTAAAGCCAACATTCAGGCGTATTTATTTTGTATATTGATTCAGGAATCGTTTCTGTGGCCAAGAATATGTAGATAGAATAGAACAGCTATTTCATAAACATTTCCTTATTAAGACCATTTTGTAATTATTTGAATTATTTTATTTAGCAAAATTTTTCCTGCGATCTAATTTTTTTCTAATTTTTTATATATTTGTGAACATTTTACCACTTTATTGTTCTTTTAATAGATTTTATGCAAGTGACTAATGATCTTCAATTTTTTTTGTCAAGCTGTATAACAAAGTATGTCTTAAACCTTTATTTTATTTGTGCTTTATTCAAAAGTGCAATTTTTTAAATCAGTAATTAAATCTAAGATGATAGTGCATGCTTAAAATTGCTTGTTATAATATATACGGTAATATCATTAAAATTAATTAATTTTAAAATAAATATTAAAAAACCAAATTATATAACATTTGCCTGTAATATTTTTTTTAGGTACCATTACTACTTGTCATTAGTTTTATTTATTTTGATATTAATAAGATTGATTTTTTTCGAATATGTAGAAAAATAGAACTTTTTTGCATTCCATTGTTTTAACCATTCATTTATTTGTTAAAATCTAAGCAGATTTTTTTCCTTCGATTTAATTTTTTTATTTTTTCACTAAAATTTAACTTTTTTAAATTGATTTCATAACAACTTTCAGAGTTTATTAACACCCTGATTGTAGTTATATGTGATTAAAAATTTTTTTCTTAAATTAAATGAATATCAAAATTGCTGCCGATTATTTAACGCAAAACGGTCAATACATAAATTAAAATTAATTAATTTTAAAATAAAATTTGTTAAAGCTGACAACTGTATATTCCCGGATAACGTTTAACTTGATTCTGAGTTTCCCCAATTATTTCTTTTTGATGGGTAAATTAAATAAATAGATATTAATATACAAAAAGTGTGATTAATTACGTTTTTTAATATTATTTAGTATTTATGAATATAAAATCTGTTTTATGCTTTTAAAAGATGAATCTATATTTAAGGAATTTTCCATATAACGAACTTTAGGGATTTAGCAACTTCGTTAAACAGAGATTCAACTGTATCTAAAATGAATGTGTGATTGATTTGGAACGCTACTGTCGTTTTTTTTTCTCACACGAGGGCTAATGAGACTGGGACCTACTGCTTAAGGTGAGTTTGTACTTTCCATATTAGATTCCTCCCACTTGACATTAACCAATTGTGGGTTAAAACTCGGTACCTCTGAATCCACAGTTCAAGCCACCCAGGAACTTGGGTTACAGGACCACGCCTCCTCTGACTTTCATTTAAAGGCCTCTTTAAAAAATACATATACCACATGGCTTAACAGAAAATTCTCTAGGATGCTATCCCCCCCCCCTTTTTTTCAATTTATATGTGTTATATGTTCTTATTTGCTTTTGAAAAAGAGTATACAAAAATTTCTCACAATTTAAAATTAAATATATTTTTGTCGGTGTTTTATTGAGTGAATTTTCTGTTGCATCACGTGATAAATTTTTTTAAAAACAATTATTTAAACGCGAAACAATAAGAGGAAATTTTATTTTCTCCATAGGTTAACATTCAGCGAAAGGAATACAATATGGCAGGTAGAGACTCACTTTAATCCGATTTCGAACTACTCCGAACATCGATGCCAGAAGTGGGATTCGAACCCACGAACTCCAGTACTAAAGAGCAGCACCTACAAATGATTGTGATTGTGTGTAAAATATTCTATGTTCTTTCATATAGCGTAGTTATTTTCTTTTATCCTTTTTTTCTGAATTTGGCAAAATTTTCATAATAAGACATTGATTTGGAAACATAGTACTTGAACGGGTTAAAGACTTCATGGTTTTTTGTATTATTTCTACTATATTTCTAAATTATGCAATAAACTGTTTTCCATCTGATTTTAAAACTGTTTAAAGTTTTGTCCCTATGATAAATTTTATAACTTAATAATATTATTTTTTTCTTGCATTAATTTATAATGAAATAAATTTATTTAAAAATACTTCCAATTATTTATTTCTACTTGAAGTGGTATTTAATATTGTTATTAAAAATCTTATTAAAGATTAATGTTATAACAATTTTCTTTATGTGAGTACAAAAATAATTTGTATTGTAACTTTTTGTGTTAAATAATAATAAATAAATGATTTTATACTTTTGGCATTACTTTTATATAATGCCAAAAATGCAATAAATCTTTAAAACCATACAGAATTATACTAATTCCACAAAAATAGCACTTTTATCGGCTTAAGGTAACCGACCACTTTCAAACAGAGTGAAAAATATCGAAAAAATGTTATTAATTTATTATAAAGATCAGTTTTTTAGCTTTCGAAAACAGTTTTCAGCTTGTTTCTAGAATCATTAGAAATCATGATACGGCTGTTTAATCATCACCGGAAGTGTCGAAAATATACCAGAAGTGAGCAGTTAAAGGGCTTGACTTTGAGTGCTGAAAAACGTCGTAAATAGCATGGTATAGCTTCTAAATAAATGAATAAATTATATATTTCGGAATGTTTATCAAATTATAAAACATTTAATGATTTTATCCAATAAAATCTTTAAATTGAATTTCTGAAAAACTGTGATTTTTGCTACACCACCACACTTTATAACAATCATAACTGCTAAAATAATTTTCAGAATTTAATTAGAATTTAACTGTATGTTTTTAATGATGTTATGTATGCATTGAAAATCGGGATTATAAATATGTTCATTTTGAGATGAGTTATGGGCATTTATGTTAGAAACTTCATTATTTTTTCTTAAATTTTTTCTCTAAATTGCTCTATTGGCTATAACTCATTTATACTTCAGAATATTTTCCTTCTGGAGGTTCAGTGCATATATAATGAATATATGTGTACATTTATCCAAGTAAAAGTGATATGTTTTGCGTATTTTTTTAGTTAGGAATATTGGCGTAAAGTCAAAAAATGTTTGTTTTTTTCTCTATTTTTGCTAATTTTTAAGACAATGTAAACGCCTCGCGCGTCCCCGGCTACACTTTCTGAAGTCTGCATGCCTCGTTCTATACCTGCCCGCATATTTTTACTGGAGCAGGTATCTTGGGTCCGATTAAAGGCTACGTGGCCGACAATTAATCACAGCAGCGACAAAATTCTGGGTTAAACATTTATTATTAAGACTTGTTAAAATATATATACACCGCAAATCATACCCAAACAGGGCTCAAATAAGACCGAGGACAAAATAAACTGTGCCGAGCGGAAAAACACCTCCCTCGGTCTCAACTCCTTTCACAAGAATGTTTTCCGTCGTTCAGCCCGGGCATCTCTCCTCTCCTCTTCGTGAGGGCCGGGGGGGGGGAATCCTCCCCCTCTGTCAAGTTTTCGTCTCCACGGGAAAATGTCCTTCTCCGCAGCTGTCGCGTGCGGGATCGCATCTCTCGCCCCCCTCCTGTAGAACTTGCCCACCCCCTCTCGAGGTGTCCGTCTTCGGCCGCCGAAAAAAAACCAGGGGCTCATGTAACACCAACTCGAGTCTTGAGTCTAGTATTACAGACAATATATATGTATTTATGTTTATTTTCATATTTTTCTATGTTTCATAACCTATTACTGCAATAACTAAAAAATATTTCCATAAAAACCTTATTTAAATATTTTGGCCCCGAACGTGGTCGGTGATCTTAAATGATCTCCTTTAATGCTGCCTAATTTGACTGTGACTTTTAATAGTAAAAATGTTACCCATCTCTGAATCACAGTATCATTCTGGTTAACAAAATTCGATGTCCAAACAGACGCATTTTCCTTCTATTTTATCCCTTTAATGTCCAGCATCTCATTATGGATACCGCTAAAATATAGCTTATAGATTTTATATGTTCTTTTAGAACGAGTTTGTGTTTTGAGAGTAAGAGATTTTATAAATAATGTACAATATTTTCATGCAATTTCTATTTATAAATTTTCCATTTGGTTTGATGCTTTACGATTGTTTGAACAGCACACATAAATTTACTTTATCTACAGGTACATAGATTGAAACTTTCAGAAATTGCTTTATCTATTATTATACTCTCTTTCAAGGTACTCATTTTACATATAATACAAAATAAATCTTTTTTTTTCACGAAGTATTTCCCTATTTCATAAATAGTATCCTTTGATGTTTTAAAACTACAATTGATCACTAACGCGACGTGCTGTAGTATTCAAAATTGTTTAAGCTTCATATTTATTTTATTCTGTGCAATCCGTAATAACTTCAATTAAAGATATGAATATATATGTAATCGGTAGAAATGACTCGGACATTAATGGTTTAAAGAAGTAAAATTCTCAGACAGGTTAGAATGAAGTTTTATAATAGTTATCGCATGACTTTAATCAATGGACCTGTAGGAAAGTAAACTAATATATGAGGCTGGAAGGATCACAAAATGTCGATCTAAATGCTAAATCCCCTATATAATAATAGCTTAATTTATCTGTCCATCTGTCCGTCTGCCTTCGAATTTATGAAGCGGTTGTACCTGGAATGGATAGAGGCATCCATATTGTATTTTTGATGAGTTAGGGTTAGCAAAATTCAAAGCGAATTCGAAAACGTTCGAAATCCAACTCTTCCCCTCTTTTGAAGTGTTTAATACCATTATTTCAAACTCTATTGTCCCCGATTAAGAGCAGCAGAACATTAAAATTATCAATTTATCACATAATAATAGATAAAAGTAACATTTTTTTTCTAACATTATGACGTCATTCCTTTAACCATCTCATTTAATCATTTCTTATTTTAAATTATTTAAATATCGTCGGCATTATTTTCATACGTTTTATCACTGGACTTAGATATTATGAAAATAATTTTCTTTTATATTTGTATTAAATAATAGATTAGGTACGTATGTGTTAATTTTAAATTTAATAAATTATTTTTTGTTGCAATGAAAATTTTATTCCCGGTAGTAACAACAAATTATTTTCATAAAAGTCTAGGAGTCTATTTCACGGACTGATAAATATCTAGCGTTTAAGTTATATATCTTTGAAAATTAAGAAGTTTGTTCGTTTGTGTGTTTGTTTTTTATGTATAACCACGCGATTGTCAATCGATTCCCTAAATTTTGCACATCATTCATATATACCGCAAAATAATCACTGTCCATATTAAAACTTCTGCTGTCCATCCTATCACGTAATATAACAAGATAAATTAAAGTTGGAAACTAACATGCGGTCAGTAAAGATAAACAAATTATTGAACGTGTACTAGATAATTCTCAGCCAAAAAACAAACCATTTTTTACCTGCATTATAGGGTACTTTACAATGAGGAATTTGCACATGTGGGGGATTCGAACAACTTAGTGTTTTTCTGATAATTTCAGACTCGTAGATTCCAAAAATGTTCTCAAAAATGTAAAAAACTGGGTCCATCATTTAAAAAATTAATTTTAAAGTTAAGCGAAAATCACGTGACATCAAAACGCTCCGTGATTGGTTGTGATGTCATCGTTCATGCAGACCAATATTTTTGTATTGCTTTTAAGCGCGCACTATTTTCCGATTTTGTTTTTGCAAGTTCCTAAAATTTTATACCTATCAAAATTTATTTTTATTTAAACCTGAAGGTTTATTTTATCGTTCTAGATAGCTTAGTTATCTCAATTTGTCATAAATGTATCTTCTACCTGGATTTACCAAAGGACAATCAGACAACCTTCCGAAAATTGACAGCATGTCAATGTTTTCTTTCTTGGCAATAAACCCGGATTTTATGGGAGCAGAAATACGAGGAATTAAAACCCAAATGTATGTAAAATCATTTATATTTTTTTTCCAATTTTACTTAACATGTATTAATACTTTATTCATGCTAAACACAACTCTTTTGTTTGTAAACACAAGCAAGTGAAATAAATATACATATATCATATACACACACATTTGTAGTAGCATCGTTTTTTATAAATAGAGACGGATGTAATATTAAAATAAAAATTAGAGAAGGTATTTATTGTGAGACCAGTCTCATTAGCCTTCGTGTTGCAAAAAGTAGACCGTAGCACTCCCAAACCAAACCAATTCTTAGATATTTTAAATATGATGAAAAGAAATTTAAAATCTTTAAACGGCTTTTCTTAATTATTTATACATTTTTAAATAGCAATACAATTTTATTGCTTTAATATTAATGTCAAATTAAAAAATGTATAAAATTTCTCAAATTAAATTTAATTTTTAAAGTAATATCATTATTAAGTATTTTAAAAATATTATACTTTTTTTTCAAATTAGTCACCAATTTAATCGAAAAATATCACTGTGATTTGATACACAATAAAGTATGCATCTCTGAAGAAAATATTTATAATACCTTGAAAATACATAACCTTCCCCTCCCCCGACTTATTTATTAGATAATTATATGCTTTAGATATTTATATGTTTTTCGATATTTATATGCTTTATAAAATATTTATTGTACTTGAACTCTGTGATAATACTCGAAAATTAGCAGTTTTAAAAGTTAAATAGCAGTGGTTAATCAGCAATCCTTTTAAAGGTATAGATGTATTTTTATATACTTTAATTGTTCTAAATTAGTAATATTTAAACAAAAGCAAGCATTTACTAACCGATAAATGGTCTTCACAAACCCATAAAGATGATTTATATGATAATTTGGGGTTTAATTTCTCATCCCTTTTCATCGCAGTTGTCCAGATTTTACGTGTATGTGGGTCTTTCGGGAAGCTGAAAAATATCTTCTCATTGCAATTAGTTGTATTTTTACAGAGTGACACAATACGATATTTAGAGTATGATTTTTTTAATGCCAGACATAACAAAAAAATTTCTATTATTTGCGATACTTTACACAAAAACAAATTTAAAAGTCGCCTTTTAACATGTAAACAGCATAGGCGGTCGGTGTCTACATGAACGATGACGTCACAAACTCGGCGGAGAAAAAGTATCGTTTTTGAGAGACGTTAAAGAGTCCGCTATAAAACCCATGAGAAATCACTCATTAGGCCCCCAAATGAAAGAAAAATAGCTACTGTCCTGCTTACTTTTTTGTCTTCTATAGTTTAAAATCAAAATTAGAAAACGTGAAAATTCCTCATTCTAGAAAATTAAAAATTTTACTAATTCCATCATATGACGGGCTATATGCTAGTTTATAAATAATAGTAGATACTCGAAAATTTGAGATATTGTTTATACTATTGTCATCTGCCTTTGCTAAAACAATCATCCTAATAAGATATAAAAACCCTACGGATTATTTTTTTAACTGCCCCTAAAAGGGAAAGCTAGGCATTAATATGTTATTACCAGGAATCATCAGGATCAGGTACCATAGAAGTAGTAGTTACTTTTTTGGTTAAACCCAGAGTTTCGGATCATTTCTCCTTACATTGCAGGACCTATGAAGCGTTGCAGATATCAGGAGTTTTTTGACGAAACATTTGAAGTAAAAAAGCATTTTACTCTTTGAGGAAGGGTGTATCGTACAAGCAATTTTTTTTATATTGACGCTATAGAAGATTAAGCTATAAGGTATTAAGATGAATTTATTAAGATTTAAATTATATCTTAAAGGACGAGTATATCATACACAAAACTTCAGATGGAACAGTTTTGAGCTTTTTTAAAATACCATTAGATGTATTCATATTGTAGCACGCCAAACGATAGCCGAATGGTTAGGGTGCTGGCCTTCGGAAACCAAGTTCATGGGTTCGAATCCCATTGTGGCATGGATGTTCGTAGCCGTTCGGAATCAGCTTTAAGCAGTAGGACCCTTTCTCAATAGCCCTCGTGTTGCAAAAAGTAGACCGTATCGCTTCAAACCAAACCAAACCTATTGCCATACGGGAAGACTAAAATGGGTACCCAGTGCCTGGGTGTACAGCAGGGTACCCTGCCGTTGGAGATTATATCAGGGGACTGGTCCTTCAGGTTAGGGGTTGGACGTAAGGCCAACTAACTTACCGCATAACAAATCTCAATTCGGAAACCTTCTGAAAGTGCTAAAATAGGTTGGATTGTACCCAGACGTATCTTACAGGAAGAATTGTCAACTGAACTCCCTGGGCCACGCCCTCTAGTTCAGATGTTGTATGCATAGTAATGGTGTTTGCAAAAACTAATGATATTCAGTTGGCATGGCATGATAAAAGTATGTTAATGGAATTGAAAATAGTAAAAATGCTTGAGTTTGGATAGGAAGAAGACATACGATTACAGCAATAAAAATTAAAAAGAGCTTAACATTTTAAAATACAATTCAAACCAGTGAAGTAGCTGGGAGAACAGTCGTTATATATTCAAGAGAAGGTTTTTTTTTATAAATATTAAATTAAACCGCAAGAGGAGCAACTTATTTAATATTTATAAAATAAAAAAAAATCTCTTGAATATGTAACGACTGTTCCCCCAGCTACTTGAATGGTGGATTTGAATGGTGTTTTAAAATGTTAAGCTGGTTTTAATTTTTATTGCGGTAGGAAAATGACTTGAGAATTGGTATCAGAAATTGGAGAGGAGTCGCTAATGAAAGAAGACTCTAGAAGAAGCCTTGGTTGAGTCAGCTAAGTTCTGTAAAGGGTTGTTGTGCTTGTAAAGAAAAAAGATGTCTTATGTCTGTTTAGAGGAAATTTTCAATATTAGAGCATTGTCTGAATAATTTAGAAGGCGTTGCATATTTGATACGCCAGTCCACACAAGGTTAAACAAGATTTGTTTCATATTCTAAAATCATTATTTAAAACCCTTTTTATCAGAAAGTGTACTTAGTGGATTTTTTCATACGCTGTAAAATAAAAAGCCAATATCATCTAAGTCTCTAAGACTTCAATAATGATTGAGTAGAATGTAATTATAAAGTAATAAGTTAAGGTGATTACCCATAATCACCGATTACCCCTAATCGACTATGATGAGATTCCTTTTTGACTTAATATAGAATCATCAATTGAGGAAAGATTATTGAATTTCCTTGAAACTTCTTTTAATAAATTCACTTGTTATTGAAAATACAAGGACTTGCCGTCATTGTTGAAGATCCTTTTTAAATGTTGGAAAAGAATAGACAAATTTTATGAATGGAGGATGGCTTTGTTTAGTTTATGCAGAATTTTCTTTTCATTTGAAAAGTTAGGGTAAAATTTTACTAATTAATGGCTATAGGGAACATGAAAACGGACGAACAGGGAAGGCAAAGAAGGCGGACTGTTACATATATGAATGTTGTTTAGAACTGTGCACAGAAAAGTTGATTTTCTGAACTTCGTTGGCCTACTCCTATAGTTCAAAAATTTCTAGTAATTCGTACACATAAAAAATTATTGAATTGATGACGGATAAAAAAAAAACTAAAAATTAGTTAGTTCGCATAAAACATGGGAAGAAAATGTGATTAAATTGTTTGAGTTTGGACAAAGCAAATAGAAATAAACTATGGTCAAATTCATGAGGCAATACAGTATTACAATAAAGAATAGAACAAAAAGCAGTTAGATATAGGTACATAATTAGATATAGATACATGATTGATTTTTTAATTGTTTTTTATAAATTTAAAATTTTTATGGATTCTAAAAACGGTTTAAGGAATTTCCTATCAAAATAAAAAAAGTCAAACTACAGAAAGGGAAGTAGATTGGATTTGTAATTCAAATCAAAAAGACCCAATCACTACCCAATCAGAGGAAAGAAGGTAACCAATGGCAATCTTGGAAAACGACCTACCGAAGTCTGGCCGCATGCTGTATCAATTTTCACCTTTTTCATTTATAACTTATCTCTGGATCTATAAACCCTTTTGTAAGATATGCGCATGTCTGAAAAAGTCGAGTCTATATAGAAAACAACGAAGTCAGTTACCCAAGTTGAATTTGTTTATAAAATATTCGGAGTCGCACAATTTTTGAAAAATATATTGAATTCATATTGAATTGTACTCAATTTTTTAATTACTGCTAAGCTATTAGACAATACTAAAACATGCATAAAAGAGCAGAGTTTGGTTTGGTTTGGTTTGGTTTGGAGTGCTACGGTCTACTTTTTTGCAACACGAGGGCTAATGAGACCGGGACCTACAGCTTAAAGCCGATTCCGAACGGCTACGAACATCTATGCCTCAGTGGGATAAAAGAGCAGAGTAAATCCAATAGATGAAAAGAATGTGACGGAGATTTTAAAGATACTAAAGAATGTAAGGAAGGAGCGATTCAAATTTATCTTTATTTTAACCTAGTTTCGTCGCCTATAGTAGTAATGAAATGTATTTGGTACTTTGCTATCCAAAATTTTGCATTGTGATCGTACTAAAGTATATTTTGTGGCCTTGAGGCATGTGGCTTCCGTGACTTTCTTTATGGCCTTAATAAAAAAAATACTCTTGCATTAATTAATATTCAATAATATAGGTCACAACAATTTGAAAATTAATAGAATTAAATGGTATGAATTTAAGTGACTACCAGTAGTAATAGAGAACAGTTTCTATTAAGGAAGAAACACATGCAAATAAATCACGTTAAGTTTTCCATCTAATTTTAAAATTATTTTAAGTATTGTTGCTGTGCTAAATTTTATAAGTTAATATTTTTATTTTCTTTTGTATTTCTTTATAATGTAATAATTTATTTAAAAATTACTTTCACTTTTTATTATTTATACTTGAAATGATGTTTAAACATGTGGTTGTTTAGAAAAAATGTTATTGAAGATTAGTGTTAATAAATGTTACCCTTATATGAGTACAAGGATAATTTGTGTTAAATCAGAATAAATTAATATTAACTTAATATTTTTGGGATATTTCTATATACTGCAATAATTTCTTTTAAATCATTTGACTTTATATTCCAGGATTTTTATAATCTTTTTAAGTGGCTCTTCTAGTTTCTTTTTAATTGGTCATCATCATGCTTTTAGATTATTCAAAGCATGTTCAATCATTTTTTTATGTTTTACTCATGGTGATTGGTTACGCACATTGGTTTCCAGTTTAATAACTTTACTGCTCGACTATCGGTTGTCTCTAGAATTTAGAGAGATAATAAAATAGTTTCTATTAGGCTCTGTCTCTAGCCTTCTTTTTGCAAATGGTCCTCATCATGCATTTTAGATTATTCAAAACATCGTTCAACCATCTTTTTTAAGTCTTACTCTCGGTCTATTACACATTAGTTTCCAGTTTAATAACTTTACCGCTCGACTATCAGTTGTCTCTAGAATTTAGAATGATAATAAAATAGTTTCTATTAAGAAAGAAACAAATGGAAATAAATCACTACCTTAAGTTTTCCATCTAATTTTAAAATTAATTTAAGTATTGTTGCTGTGTTAAATTTTTTAATATTAATTTCTGTTGTATTTCTTTATAATGTAATAGTTTATTTAAAAATACTTTCACTTTAATATTTGTACTTGAAATGATGTTTAAACAAGTGGTTGTTTAGTAAAAACCTTATTGAAGATTAAAGTTATTACATGTTACCCATATATGATTACAAAAATAATTTATATTGTAACTTTTTGTGTTAAATGGGAATAAATAAACGACTTAATATTTTTTGGGTGACTTCTATTTACTGCAATATTTTGTTCAAATAATCTTTGACTTTATATTCCAGGATGGGCTTTAGCCCGCCGTGCAATCTTTTTCCAAGTGACTCTGTCTCTAGTTTTCTTTTTGCAATTGGTCATCATCATGCATTTTAGATTATTAAAAGCATCGTTCAACCTTTTTTTATGTCTTACTCACGGTCTATTGCACATTAGTTTCCAGTTTAATAACTTTGCCGCTCGACTATCAGTTGTCTCTAGAATTTAGAGTGATAATAAAATAGTTTCTACTAGGAAGAAACAAATGGAAATAAATCACTAACTTAAGTTTTCCATCTAATTTAAAATTATTTTAAGTATTGTTGCTGTGTTAAATTTTATAATATTATTTTCTGTTGTATTTCTTTATAATGTAATAATTTATTTAAAAATTACTTTCACTTTTTATTATTTCTACTTGAAATGATGTTTAAACATGTAGTTGTTTAGTAAAAATCTTATGGAAGTTTAATGTTACACATATATGAGTACAAAGATAATTTGTGTTAAATCAGAATAAATAAACGACTTAATATTTTTGGAGTGATTTCTATATACTGCAATATTTTGTTCAAAATCATCTTTGACTTTATATTCCAGGATGGGCTTTAGCCAGCCTGGCAATCTTTTTCCAAGCGGCTCTGTCTCTAGCCTTCTTTTTGCAAATGGTCCTCATCATGCATTTTAGATTATTCAAAACATCGTTCAACCATCTTTTTTAAGTCTTACTCTACCTACTCTATTGCACATTGGTCCAGTATAACTTTGCACATTGGTTAATAAAATCCAGTTTAATAAATTTTGCCGCTCGACTATCGGTTGTCTCTAGAATTTAGAGAGATAATAAAATAGTTTCTATTAGAAAGAAACAAATGCAAATAAATCACTAACTTAAGTTTTCCATCTAATTTTACAATTATTTTAAGTATTGTTGCTGTGTTAAATTTTTTAATATTAATTTCTGTTGTATTTCTTTATAATGTAATAATTTATTTAAAAATTACTTTCACTTTTTATTATTTATACTTCAAATGATGTTTAAACACGTGGTTGTTTAGTAAAAACCTTATTGAAGATTAAAGTTATTACATGTTACTCATATATGATTACAAAAATAATTTATATTGTAACTTTTTGTGTTAAATGAGAATAAATAAACAATTAATATTTTTGGAGTGATTTGTATATACTGCAATATTTTGTTCAAATCATATTTGATTTTATATTCCAGGATGGGCTTTAGCCGGCCGCGCTATCTTTTTCCAAGCGGCTCTATCTCTAGTCTTCTTTTTGCAATTGGTCATCATTATGCATTTTAGATTATTCAAAGCATTGTTCAACCATTTTTTTAAGTCTTATTCTCGGTCTGTTGCACATTGGTTTCCAGTTTAATAACTTTACTGCTCGACTATCGGTTGTCTCTAGAATTTAGAGAGATAATAAAATAGTTTCTACTAGGAAGAAACAAATGCAAATAAATCACTAACTCAAGTTTTCCATCTAATTTAAAAAATATTTTAAGTATTCTTGATGTGTTAAATTTTATAATATTATTTTCTGTTGTATTTCTTTATAATGTAATAGTTTATTTAAAAATACTTTCACTTTAATATTTCTACTTGAAATGATATTTAAACATGTTGTTGTTTATTAAAAATCTTATTGAAGATTAATGTTATTACATGTTACCCATATATGAGTACAAAAATAATTTATATTGTAACTTTTTGTGTTAAATGAGAATAAGTAAACGACTTGATGTTTTTGGCATGATTTCTGTATACTGCAATAAATTGTTCAAATCCTACTGTACCAAAGTACTTTCCCACGGTGGTCTGCACGTTCATGCACAGCTGTGGGAGAAATTTTTTAGAGGAATTTAGGACTCCAATTGTGCACGTCTAGTTTTGGGAACCCCGCAGAGAAGGTATAGATCACGGAATGGCGTCGTAACGGTCAAGCTCGCACAGAGATGTAAATGAGTTAAGCACTAAAAATAATGTCAGCTCTTGAACAAAAGGGGCTACTTTAATGAGCCCAGGCACTCCGAAGTGCAGATGTGGGAAAAATTTCCGAAAGAAGCGATTGGAAAGGAAGAAAAAGGGGCGTTAAAACCATGAGGAGTTGGAAAACGAAGTTAAGAAGAGGAGTTGAAGTCGGGATTGAGAGAATGGACAGTCCACAGTGAAGCCCTGCTTATCCCGGCCAGATAAGTATAATGCGCTAAATTGTAAGTAGGCCCGAGCTAGTCAGGGAAATATTTCGCGTGAGATGCGTCTGAGTGAGGGAAGGAAAAAAGATGTTTGATTTGACCCAATTATGGAGCGAAGAAAAGAGAAAAATAATCCGGAATGCTCGTTGAAGTGACAGAAAACCGATGGCGAGAGAAAGACAGGAGATAACAACTCAACCCTGATTCCATCACTCAAATACTCATTACGTCCCACTCAACAAGAAGAGGGACAAGGATCCAACACCAATCGTCCCGTGGCCGGACCGAAATGGAGGAAAATATTGCCTGATCATTTGGAACTGAGGAGAATAGTTCACCATCACCAAATATCCCGTGTGGCCGACACGCGTGAGGAAAATGCCTGCTCCCCTGTGCCTGTAATGGAGGTAAAGATAAAATAATATTTACAGTCACTTAGGCCTCTATTCATGATTTTGTTGGCATTTTCAGAATTTTAAGCATAAAATAACCCATTTAACTGCCAACTTAATTTTTCTTAAAATCGCTTATTTCAGTTATTTTATTTAATTTGTACTGAAAAATTCCTACTATTGACGTAATAGTCACAGCCAATCGGAGAAATTTAGGTAAGCATACTTTGAGTTTATGCAAATTAATAAGTATATATATTTAGCCTCGAGAGATTTTTATATATATTTATGTTTTTATTGTTTTTATTCCTTTATAAATTTAATCCTGTTTAGCTTAGGTTAGGACTTGTTAAATTGTATATTTAATATTTATATTTATATTTTGTTTACAAAATTTATTTTTACCGATTTATCGTGTATTTTTGCACTAATCCAAAAGAATAACCATAAGTTCTAGCAGATTTAATTTTAATTGAATAATTTTCATTATGAAAAATATTAGTAATCATGCTGTAAATATAAGACATACAGTAATTTATTATGATCTATGATAACCAAGGATCAACTTGTAAATGAATGTACATAATAAATATCTGAAGTTCAGTTAAAGTACTATATTTTTACTGTGTTTCCCCATTGCAAGAACACTGGTGTAATTTAAGTTCATTACAACAGTAATAATTTTTTAAAATACTTTCACTAATATTTCTATTGAAATGATATTTAAACAGGGTTGTTTAGTAAAAATCTTAAACCCTAAGATTATTGTATTATTAAATGCACCATATATGAGTAAAAAAATATTTATATTGTATTTTTGTGTTAATTTTATAAATAAACATTAATGAATTTATGGCATGATTTCTGTATACTGCAATAAATTGTTCAAATCATACAAAAGCTATAATAATTTCCTAGAAGTCTCATTTCTAGATATAGCAACTTATACAATCTCTTTTACTTCTGTCTAATTTTAATGTAGCTACTAAAGATGAAAATGTTACCCACCTCTGGGCCATAGCCTTATTCCGGTCAACAATATTCAGTACCCAAACAGATACATTTTCCTTCCAGATTCTATTTTAAGAAGTAAAATGGCTTACCGGTTACAGTAGCTATTATGGAAATTTAAAGGCATCAGGCAATTATAACGCTAGAATAAACAAACAAAAAGCTGAAATGCAATGCTAATAAAATCGTCTCTCTTAAGCTGTCGCATTAAAAAGCTAATCTCGTTGTTAATTACAGGTATCTATTAAAACATTTCCCTTGGCTTTTTAACAAACGCAAGTATTCACAAATGTTTATTTTAGCAATGCTTTGTTTTTTTCTCTTTAATTAAAATTGTATAATATTTGGATGCAATACGCATATGTTAAAATCTATTTTATTATTGCACAAATTGTTTAAATTTAATGGTTTAAATTAAGGATTTTAATTTTGTACAAATAGAAAAATTTACACTGGAATAAACATGCATCCAGAAAAAGTTTTTATTTCTAAAATTTAAACTAAAATATGTCATAGTGTTAGATTAAAATAAACAATATCTGAAGTAGATATCACATGACCTCTTGTTAGAAGTCTATTAAACTATACAAATTTTTTGCTGCACTTCATTTAAATTTATTTTACTTGAATGATATATATCTTCTAATTCTTTGATATACTGAACACAATTGCTAACTTCTCATTTGCTAAAACATTACATTTAATAACATAGAAAATTAAACAGTATTAATTCAACAATCCCCTATGTATCTGTCCGTCTGTCCTCGAATTTATGAAACGGTTGGACCTGGAATGGATAAGGCATCCATATTGGACTCTTGATGAGTTACGGTTAGTAAAATTCAAAGCAAGTCTTTAAAACGTTCAAAATCCACCCCTTCACCCTTTTCATGACATTATTTCAAGCCTTTTTTTTCCCGGTTAACAGAATTTAATCAATTTATCCCTTTATAAGTAGGTAAAAATAATTTTTTTTCTAGCATTATGACGTCCTTCATTTAAACGTCCCATTGAATCACTTCTTATTTTAATTTATTTAAATATCGTCTGCATTATTTTCATGCGTTTTATCACTGAACTTAGATATTACGTAAATAATTTTCTTATATATATAAATTAGATATAATTTAAAAAATAAAATATAAATATAAAAATAAATATAATAAAAAGTAAATAATTTTCTTTTATATTTGGCTTAAATAATAGATTAGATATATATGTGAAAATTTTAAATTTAATCATCGATTATATTTTGTTGCAAAGAAAATTTCATCCCCAGTCTTAACAACAAATTCTTTTCATAAAAGTCTAGGAGTCTATTTTATGGACTAATAAATATCTATCGTTTAAGTTATATATCGTTGAAGATTAAGTCGTTTGTTCGTTTTTGTGTTTGTTTTTTATACTAACCATACGGTTTGACTAAATGAATTCAATATGATACTAACTGCATTCACAGTATCGGAAGACTTTAGAGAAGTATGAAGATAAACAAATTATTGAGCTTGTACCAGATAATTCTCAGCCAAAAAACAAACTATATTTTTACCTGCCTCATAGGGTACTTTACAATTCTGAAAAATTAAAAATTGTACTGATCCCATCATATGCATGTAGTCGAGATATATTTAAAATAAAATTTAAAGTTACTTTTTTTTTATATTCTGTTTAAAATTTTTACATTATAATGTCGGCATATGTATGTTTTGTTTAGTTATAATATATTAATATAATAAGCAGTATATATTAATTCAACAATGAGTAGAGCTCTAGTACTGCCATTTGGTGAAAGCTGGTAGCGTTTTAATATTTGTTACATTGAGATATTTTGTTATATAAAGTGCAGATTGCAAAAAAAAAAATTAGAGGTACGCTACTAGATGTTACAACATTACTAAATACTAAGGGCCCGTCTCACCAAAGTCGTTTAACGGCCAACCGCGATTAACCCATGGCGCCATCCTATGGTTTGACGCAATTCTTCGTTTAAACAGAGATTAATCGCGGTTAACCGTTAAACGACTTTGATGCCAGCCAAAATTGATATGTTAATTTTTTTTTTGTGTTTTTGTATTTTTTCATAAAACTATTATATAAAAACTATTTCAAAACAAACAAATTTTTAAAACAATCTCTCAATTTTTATATTTTTTTGTTGCAGTTTAATATTTAATTTTTATAAAATTACTCATAAATTGTCACATATATCCAATTTGCGAAAAATATACCTAAACATTGAGAACAATAAATAATCGTTTTGTAACTATAACATTTTGTTAGCCATCGAAGTTGTTAAAACATAATATATCGGATAGCCAGTGTTAACGGAAATATCACTGGATATAAATATAGCCATATAAAGTTTAAACGACTTTGTAATCACTTAATTCATCTTATTTTTTTTAAAGTTTTGCCCGCTAGCGTTAATATTTGCTATATCAAAAATTTTCGCTTTATAGAGTGCAGATTACAATCAAAACGGCAAGAGCACAATTAGATACTACAATAGTTCTAAATACAAAACTACGTCTAATCTTTAGCTATACGAGATGCATACAGCCGTGACAGCAAATTTAATTGCAACGCAATCGGGGATGGTGTAGTGGATATTTAAAGTTTTAAAATTGAAGTTTCCTTGTATGTATAGTATGTATATACACATAATGCTTAAACTAGTCAAAATGGGTTCATACATGGTCAAAACGGGGACTCTTAAAACAGAAAGTTTTCACGATCTAAATATTTTTATTGAAGAAATAAGAATAACAATTAGTTGTGTAACAATCTAGTTTGCAAAAAGGAAATCACAAATTGTAAAAGTTTTTGAGTAAATTTTTTTCCATCTAATTTTAAATTAAAATTTGCTGCGTAATTGTTTAACTCTGTTCTAGTTTTTTTTGCAATTTATTATCATGCATTTTAGACTATTCAAAACATCATTTCACTTTTTTTATGTCTTACTCTCGGTCTTTGCAAACACGTGGTTGTTTAGTAAAAACCTTATTGAAGATTAAAGTTATTACATGTTACTCATATATGATTACAAATAATAAAATATTTTTTGGTTAAAAAGAATAAATAAACACTTAACTTCAGTTATACTGCATCTTTGACTTTATATTCCAGGATTAGCTTTAGACCGCCGCGCAATCTTTTTCCAAGCGGCTCTGTCTCTAGTCTTCTTTTTTCAATTGGTCATCATCATGCATTTTAGATTATTTAAAGCATCGTTCAACCATCTTTTTTAGGTCTTACTCTCGGTCTATTGCACATTGGTTTCCAGTTTAATAACTTTGCCGCTCGACTATCAGTTGTCACTAGAATTTAGATAATAATGATAATAAAATAGTTTCTGTTAGGAAGAAACAAATGCAAATAAATCACTAACTTAAGTTTTTCATCTAATTTTAAAATTATTTTAAGTATTGTTGCTGTGTTAAATTTTATAATATTATTTTCTGTTGTATTTCTTTATAATGTAATAATTTATTTCAAATACTTTCAATTTATTATTTCTATTTGAAATAATGTTTAAACATGTAGTTGTTTAGTAAAAATCTTATTGAAGTTTAATGTTATTACATGTTACCCATATATGAGTACAAATATAATTTGTGTTAAATCAGAATAAATAAACGACTTAATATTTTTGTGCTTTAACCCGCCGCGCAATCTTTTTCCAAGCGGCTCTGTCTCTAGTCTTCTTTTTGCAATTGGTCATCATCATGCATTTTAGATTATTCAAAACATCGTTCAACCATCTTTTTTATGTCTTACTCTCGGTCTATTGCACATTGGTTTCCAGTTTAATAACTTTGCTGCTCGACTATCAGTTGTCTCTAGAATTTAGAGTGATAATAAAATAGTTTCTATTAAATAAGAAACAAATTCAAGTAAATCACTAACTTAAGTTTTCCATCTAATTTTAAAATTATTTTAAGTATTGTTGCCGTGTTAAATTTTATAAGTTAAAATTATATGTTGTTTTCTGTTGTATTTCTGTCATAGTTCTTCTTTTTCATCTTTGAATTTACAACCAGTGATGAGCCATAGCCTGCAGCGCAATCTTTTTCTATGTGGTTCTGTATCTAATCTTCTTTATCCAATTGGATAATCTCATGCATTTTAGATCATTCAAAATATCATTCAACTATCTTACTCTTGGTCCGATGCACATTGGCTTCCAGTATAATAACTTTGCCACATGACTACCAGCTCTCTATTTCCTTTGTGTAGCTTTCGAAACTTAATTATTTTGTGACTTCGTTAAATTGAGGTTCAACTGTATCTAAAATGAATGTGTGATTGGTTTACTTTGATTTTAAACACTACGGTTTCCTTTTTTGTTACTCGAGGGCTAAGGAGACCGGGATATACTGTTTAAAATGGGTGTTGTAACATCCACTTTTCATTTTCTCCCTGAATTACTACTAAAGTGAAAACGAAGTGAAGTGAATGGATTGATGTTGACTCGAGAGAGAATGCGTGGTTCTAGGTAGAAGTGATGAGTCGATTCGTTTCGTTTGTGTAGATTTAAATGTTTTTTACATGTATATTGTGTGTAGTGATGTAAATAAAAATGTGGATGCCTTGACGTTGAGCGTCTGACAAGTGCTATCTACACATGAACACCTGAACGACGTTACAGTGTGGATCTGCTGTATTGGATTCTTCTCGATCTACTCTATATGAAAAATAAAATTCCACTCGAACGGTTCACATTTAAAGAATTCATTAAAAAAAAATCTACCACGTGATAGAACAGAAAATTCTTTAGGATGTTACCATTTCACTTTAATAGAAAAACATCGAGAAAAATCTATTTAATTTTAAATAATTAAACTTTAAAAGTAAATGCATTTGACATTAGAGAAATTTTGATTATACTCTTTTATAACGCAAATAAGTGCATTGAACTTGCTTAAATGTTTTTAAAAAAGGAAAATATAGCTTCCTAAAGAATTTGGTGTTCTATCAAGTCCTATAGTTTTTAAAGAATTCTTTAAATGTGAACCGGATAGAGGAAATTTTATTTTTCTCATAGGTTAACACTGAGCAGCAGGAATTCAATATGACAGGTAAAACCCACCTTAATCTGTAACATAGAGGACCAATTTCCAGATATTATCTCCAAGGATAGGGTGCCTGGATTAATTCCCAGACACTGGGTACCAATTTTAGTCATGTCTTAAGTCATGCCTGACCTATATTGGAGCTATCCTTTCTCACCCCGACACCACACGGGTGAATGTAACAAATATATTTTTTTTTCAATAGGATAAAATTACCACAAAGTGAAATTCTTTATGATTACACTGATTCTTTATTTCACAAATGAAAATAAAAAATATCAGAAACAAAAGTACAATATGCATTTTATTTTCGCATTTAAGAAAAAAATTTCCAGGATCCCCTAGGAATTATCCCCAAGGATAGGGTACCAATTTTACTCTGGGTACCAATTTTAGTCATGTCTTAAGTCATGCCTGACCTATATTGGAGCTATCCTTTCTCACCCCGACACCACACGGGTGAATGTAACAAATATATGTTTTTAATTGGGATAAAATTTACCACAAATGAAATTATTCACGGTAACACTATTTCTTTATTTTGCACAAGGAAATAAAAATATCAGAAACAAAAGTACATTATGCCTTTTATTTTCGCATTCAAGAAAGAATTTTCCAGGACTTGCTTTCTCTTTTCCCCATTCTTCTACAGCTTAACACAAAGGCTAGAGATATGCGTAAACGCCTAGAAAATGAAAACAAGCAGCCGAATTTATGAAAGAGAAAAAACACACAGAATATCAGCTCTATTATCATGAGAAATGCACGCGTGTCTGTTTTCTTATCTACATTTGCTATGCGTTTGAACAGAACCCATCAATGAAAAATAATCGATATTTGAGTTCCCTCCCGGGGTTGTGGTCAGTTTCCACATTTCTAAAGACCCTTCCCGAAGGAAACACAATTCCTTCCCTGTCTCTCCTGATATTTCATCCATTTCTGTTTATCCCAGTACTAAAAATACTCCTCTTACGCCCACTCTAACAAATAAACTTCATTTCCTCCGCTGCCTACACTGTTTTATCTAATCCCGCCGGATTTCTCTGGAAGTAAATATACTTGTGTAAAGAGAGATACACTAACACTCTTAGACGATGTCAGTTAATAAAAATTTATCGCCTAAATTCGCTTTTCAAATGAGTAAATATGTTTTTGAATTTAAAGAATAAAAAATGGTGTTTGCTTTACTCTGAGTATTTCGAAAGCAATCTTTTTCTCTTTTGTTCACCGCATACCCTGAAACTAGCTTACTGAAAGTAAAAACTATACGTCTTATTCTTCTGTTGCCAAAAAAAAATAAGAATTTAAAGTAGAGGTATTAATCCACCGAAATTATTATTTATTAAAATCATTTCTCTTTAAATATTTGCTGCCATATTAAAAAGTATTAAAAATATTGTTAATGAAATTTTTTTAGAGATATTAAAAATATTAAAAAAAATATTTTTTTTTAATGTCACTAAAAATAATTTTTTTATATAAAATTTTTAACGCAGATTTTTTGTTCGAATTTATTTTTAATTCTTTTTTATGCGATTATAGCTTTTCACCTTTGTTATGGCCTTGTTTTTTGATTGAGATTACGGAACTACAGATTCTACTCTAATCTTTAAATGCATTGGAAGTTTTCTGTGTGTGAAGAAATTGTATGTAGCTAATGAAACATTCAATATAATGCACTAGAAATCTCTCTCAATTTTGGTCAACCGCAGAAGTGGAAATGTTTGGTCAGGATTATGTGTTTCTCATCTACATGCCGACCGTCCAGAGAGTACATATCCAGACCTGCAGATTTATAATGCACATTTTCTGGGTATACAGAAAGATGTATTGTGTACCTGACAGTAGTCGATTCAGGGACCCTGGTCTCATTAGTCCTCGTGTTGCAAAAAGTATACCGTAGCACTCCAAATCAAACCAAACCAAACCAAAACAGAGACCCCTAGGTTCTAACTCCGACCATCTCGGGCCTAACAGGGAACAATGTTAACCCATATTGGACCGCTGTTCTATAAATAGGACAGCAAATAAAATTCCATTTAATAATAAAGTTATAAATATTTTCTGAGTGGATTTTATTTTAACACCTTTAAAATAGACACACTTTAGCATAGTAACAAAAAAAAAAAAAACTCAGAAATTAAATTACATTGTAGTGTAAAATTTGTTTTCAGCAAACCCTTAAAGTTTGTCAATTTTTAATCTTTAATTTTCTACTTATTATTATTATTTTTTAAACATTGTGGAGGTTACTTTTAGTTTAAAAACAGAGCTAATAATGTAGCTGAAAGTTTTTGTTCAAAAATATATTTTACACGTGTATTTTGTAAGTATAAGAAAGGTGCCCTAAAATTAATACAACGGTCCAGTCCCAGCTATTTCAATATCAATATTGCATCCATAGCACACATTCTTTTCTTATCTTTCAATGAAAACCAGTTCAAAGATATGTTTACACACCTGGACAACAAGGGGTAAATAGGTGTCTATTCTATTCAAGAAATCTGGAGATTTCAAAATATACTATTATCCCTTACCAAAGATGCCAGTTCAAGAACTGCAAGAGAAAACCAACAACAGTGTGCTTAAAATGTAATGTTGGACTTTGTTTTGTCTGTTTCTCCAAATTTCACCTATGAATCAGCCTAATGTAATGTGATATTTGTTAAATTTTAGTAGTGCATTGGAACATTGTGCTATTTATAAAACAGCTAATTACCTAAATTAAAAATATTTTTTCAAAATTTTGGTTTTATATTCTTAATTACACCATACTAATGATACGGATGAAGTTTTAATAACTTACATAAATATTTAGTTGGTGTGGTACAATATGGGTTAAAAGACATAATTCCTTTGCATACTTCGGCAATGTCCATTTATACAGTGATCCCTCTTTTTTGGCGGTTAATGGGGACCAGAATCTTCCTCGAAAGCTGAAAAACCGCGAAGTAGGATTTGCCCCTAGGAATTTTCGTGTATGCGGGTACACGAATGTTTTAAATATGTAAACAGTATTTATACTTTACACATTTAAGACAAAAATTGCAACAGTATACGTATTTACTTAAACGCGTCAGTGCTAATTAATAAGGTTAATTACAAAACCTTATAGAGTAATAAACATTGTTTTCTGAGAGAGGCGAAGAGTCTTGTGTTGATGGAGGAGGAGAGGCTCGTAGATGTTTTAGGCTCACTCGGAGACTCTCCTGTTGGAAGCGCTGATGGTAGAGCCAGGGGGCTTTACCTTGGAGAGACACATGGTGATGGGTAGTTGTTGTCTTTGTTTTTCCTTTTTCTTCAAAATCCCCCTGTACAAGGACATAACCCCGTCAACGCGATTGCTGAACTCGACAGCTCGAACCGTATTGTCGTCCATGTCTTGTGCAAATTCTTGCCAAGTTTTACAATTGTTGCAGATTCTCCAGGGTAAGGCCAAGCTTTACAGTTTGTTCTTCGTCTTCCTCTTCATTTTCTTCCTCACTTGCAGACATTGTCATCTCAAGAGCCCGTGGTATGTATTCTGAGTCAACTCATCTCTTTGTTTGACATGCAGGGATCCTTCTCTCTCGCTCATCAACATGAAATAACGCTCCTTTCCACAATGTGGCTGCCGACATGGTTGTATTTTTTCATTTTTATTTTTTGATGAATATTTTTGAAAAACCCGCGAAACACTGAAGCCACAAAACATGAAGCGCGAAGTGGAGAGGGAACACTGTAATTCCTTTGCATACTTCGGCAATGCCCATTTATACCGAGGTGTTTCTCTATAACGTCAAATTCATTTTGTCGCTGAGATAGGTCTGGAAGAATAAGGTCACTATAACAGCAAGAACATAAAGCGCTTTATTTAATGCTCAACTCTTGGTTGACAGAACTAAGAATGACTGAAAAGTTGGGTTACTTACTGTTTAATATCTTAGTAGAACACCATTCTAATTAGCTGAAGAATGTTTTAATAACTTCCAGTTTTAATGAAAGAATTATAATTAAATTAAATTAAAATTGCCGCGGGAATTTGAACCAGGTATCTCTCGCTTAGAAATCTAGCGAGGCAGCATTATACTCCACTGGAGAAGACTTTACGAGGCAATTTTAATTAAGGGGGGGGGGTCTGCACTTTCCATATTAGATTCCACTCATTCAATGTTAACTTATGGTGATTTGAGGGCCATATGCGGATATATCTAGGACTCCAATTAGTTATGAGTTTTGTTTAAGTTTTATAAATTGATAAATTTTGTGATAAAGTCAAAATTTTCGAAAAGTCCGGCCCTTTGTATTACTTTAAACGGACAACATGACATCATGTGAATTTAACACCTCTCTCTTAGAGGTTCAGTATTTAACCCTCCGAGTGGAACACATCTAGGAAAATATTCTCCAAAATACTCTAATGTCAGTGAAAAAAACGATCTATGATTTGTCGATTAGAATGGAATATGGAAAACCCATCCTCGTTATTGTCCCTTTACTTCCGGTATAGATATATAAATAGATATTATAGATTATTAATTTTTAATACACATAAAGCTCGTCAAGCCTGGAATATTATCCCATAAGAAATAATGGATTCTAAAAGTACAAATATTCTTTGAGAGACTTATTTATATTTTTTTACGAAAGTCATCCAAGATATTGAAGGGGTGCAATTAGAGATACATCTGTTACCGCAAACGAAGTACTTCGAAATAGAGATTTACAAAGCCATGAAAAGCTATCAGCTTCTTTGTGCCTCAGGGGGTAGGGTTGCATCCCTCAAGAAATGTCAGTGAAAGAGGGGTGCAGTTCCTAAATAATAGACCTGACCCTCCTACCTCAAAACTCCATGGGGGAAAGCATTGGCAAAAATGTACATTACATCCATTTTCGGAGCGTTTTTGGAGGTCGAAAATTGTACGTTTTGAAATCATCATCGGTTTGGCGGAATTGTACGTGCGAACCGCTTAGAGGGTTAAATACATAAGTATTATTCAATATTCTGATACCAGAAGGCCCTTCGGATTAAGACTCATAATGCCTATTGTGAAGACCCCCCCTAGTTTAAAATACTAATGACCAAAATCAGCCTAGCTGGATCCCACCGGCATGACCAGACTACAAAAGAGCGGCGACGCAGTGTCTGGGAAGTTAACAGTTTGGTTGAATAGGCTTCATGCCCTGGTCGGTCGTGGTAAAGATTCCAGAGCATCACCTTGAGAATTAAAGAAAGGGACGGATAGCTAATGATAATTCGACTAATTATCTAGCTGTAACCTTAGCTGGAGTTTTCAGGTAACTGAGCAGACAACTGTTGGCGGTACCATAACTGCCCTCCCCCCCAGGTATAAAAAGCCTGAAATTTTGCGACTCGAGGCTTTTCGACATTTTTTTACGTAGGTGCGTTGATAACTTGGAGGCTTCAGCGACTTTTGACCAGAGCCAGCTTTTTTTTAGCAATTACGTTTGGGAGACTCTTAAAGTCCTCTCATATAAGGAACGGCAGGGTCTCGGACACCGAACGGGGATAAATTGGATTCGTGTTGCACCCTGGAAAAGCTTCCTCATCGTGTGAGAATAGTTAATTCTCTTTTACGACTGTGATCATCGTGGATATGTTATCCAAGCAACAATCCTTTACAATTCGAATGTTTTGGGATATTAGAATCCCTTTTTTTAAGCAAATATTTACTTAAGAAAATAAAAGTGATTTCCAATTCTGATTCATATTTATTTTGTAATTTTTTATTTATGGAATTGCAAACGTTTCTACGCAATTCTAATCTTATAACTTTTGACATATCGAAAATGAAACGACAGCTTTAGCAAATTAAACTGGATGGATGAATGGAAAAATGATAATGTTTCAATCACGCTTTTTCTTTTGAAAAATAAAAAAAGACCGTTTACTGCAAAATCGTTAAAGTTTTTATGAAACTTTTTGATCAGTCAGTTGTAAATTTTGACATAGTACATTTAATGGAAAACTACGAGAGTAGTCTATTAGTTTTAGATAAATAGATATTCATATTTATAAGTAGAGAAATCAATTCCCGATATTTTGTAATTTTATCTTTTTCCATTCCCCGATTCAATTTTCTATATCAAGTGTTACGTTTGTATACAATTTTAACTTTAAAATGTTATTTCTCAGATTTTATATTTTTTGTTTGCGTGCATGATAGCTTAACCCTCCGAGTGGAACACATCGAGGACAAAAATTTCCAAAAAATACGCTAAAGGTTTACTGTGTCAGTGGCCAAAGCGTTCTACGATTTTTCCTTCACCCTTTGTTGACTAGAATGGAATACGGGAAACCCACTCTCGTTATTATCCCTTTACTTCCGGTTATATATAGATATATAAATATATATTATAGATCGTAATTTTTTAATACACATAAAGGTCGTCAAGTCTGGAATATTATCCCATAAGAAATAATAGATTCTAAAAGTACAAATAAAAATATTCTTTGAGAGACTTATTTCTATTTTTTACGAACGTCATTCAAGATATTTAAGTGGTACAATTAGAGATGCATCTGTTACCGTATACGAAATACTTCGAAATAAAGATTTACAAAGCCATGAAAAGCTATCAGCGTCTTTGTGACTTAGGGGGTAAGGTTGTATCCCTCAAGAAATGTCAGTGAAAGAGGAGTGCAGTTACTAAACAATCGACCTGACCCTCGTACCTCAAAAGTCCATGGGGGAAAGCACTGGCAGAAATGTACAGTACATTCATTTTCGGAGCGTTTTTGGAGGTCGAAAATTGTACGTTTTGAAGTCATCATAGGTTTGGCGAAATTGTACGTGCGAACCGCTTAGAGGGTTAAGTCTGTGATTCTTCTTCACTCTACTCCTTCACTCAAGAAGCCGAACGATGGCCGAATGGTTAGGGAGCTGGCCTTCGGAACCGGAGTTCGTGGGTTCGAATCCCACTATGGCATGGATGTTCGTAGCCGTTCGGAATCGGCTTTAAGCAGTAGGTCCCGGTCTCATTAGCCCTCGTGTTGCAAAAAGTAGACCGTAGCGCTCCAAAACCAAACCTATCAAACCTTCACTCAAGAAATCGAAGGCATCACTCTATAAATGGGTTTACTGGTAAATTGTAATATATACCTTCAAAACATTAACCGGTAAATTTAATTCTTTTACCAGTAATTCTCAGATATGATTTTTATTACTCTTCTGCAATCGAAAATGATACAGTAGGTGTACAATCTCCCACCTTAGAGTGGAACGGCCTCATATTCAAAAAGATGGCTGGAACACGGTTGCGCAATGCGTCTCAGCTATCTTTTATGAATAGCAAAAAGCTAAAAATCAAGAAAAAATATTTCAGACGATTGCTTTGAATATGATGTTCTGTTTATGTGTGTTTTGTAAAATCAGCAATCCATAGTGGAATCTCTGGAATTTAAAAGTCATTTCTGTGTTATCGTCCCAAATGCAGTTTAATGTCTTTTATATGGCTTTATTTTCATCCTTGCTCCATTTTTTTTATAACGCAATGTTTTTGTCAGATAAAATATCTCTTAAAATGTCATTTGAATCTAGACAGAATAAATGGTTCTTCTGTGGGAAATTTGGGCAGTTTTCTAAATTATAGAAAATAATTCCTTATGCCTCTTGCAGAAAATTACGTTTCTATTTAATACAATACCAGAAAATTGAACTTTTTGATAAACTGAGTATGTCATTAAATATGTTTAGAAATTATCCATGCTGTGTCAAAAAAATGGATTTAAACAAATTCACTGTTTTCAACTTTTAAGAGCTGTAGCTACTAAGACTACAGGGCATGAAAGCTGCCAGAGTTTTTAATAAAAAATATTTTTTATCGCGAACGCAAAAATTGAAAGAAGATCCTTTTGAACGTTAAAATGTTTTTTTCCCCGAATGTAATACTTCTGAAAATAGTAGGTTATATACTAGCTCAATCGTTTAACATGTATGTACAAGTGTATTTCAGAGGAAATTCTGAACAATTTAGTGTTTGAAGTAGAAACTTTACTTTTTTGTTGTAATATATTTATTTCTAAGTGATGATATATTTAAGAAAAGTGAATTATAAAATATGGTTCATGGACATATAAAAAATATATATATACATATATATATATATATATATATATTATATAATATATATATATATGTACATATATATGTATA
>CM063508.1:80237318-80257318 GCA_032207245.1 Pardosa pseudoannulata | reverse complement strand
AATAAGTCAATCTAAATTATTCTAGATTTTAGATAAGCTAATATCTTTATAATGCGTTCTATACATTTATATTTTTTACAACAAATAAATAATGTTATAAAGATTATTTTTAATTAAACAATAATTTGTATTGTTTTCGATAAGCAGTATTTGTAGTATTGACATTTAGTCAATCTAAAAGCTTTTTCTAGATTTTAGAGAAGCTAATATCTTTATAATGCGTTCTATACATTTATATTTTTTACAACATAAATAGGATAAATAGGACGTTATAAAGATTATTTTTAATAAACAATAATTTGTATTGCCTTTTCGATAAGCAGTTTGGGTAGCATTGACAATTAGTCAATCTTTTTCTAGATTTTAGATAAGCTAATATCTTTATAATGCGTTCTATACATTTATATTTTTTATAACAAATAAATAAGGATGTTAAATAAGGATGTTATAAAGATTATTTTTAATAAACAATAATTTGTATTGCCTTTTCGATAACCAGTAGTATTTGGGTAGTATTGACATTTAGTCAATCTAAAAGCTTTTTCTAGATTTTAGATAAACTAATATCTTTATAAACGTTCTATACATTTATATTTTTTACAACAATATAAAGAAGGATGTTATAAAGATTATTTTTAATAATCAATAATTTGTATTGCCTTTTCAATAAGCAGTATTTGGGTAGTATTGACATTTAGTCAATCTAAAAGCTTTTTCTAGATTTTAGATAAGCTAATATCTTTATAATGCGTTCTATACATTTATATATTTTTTATAACAAATAAATAAGGATGTTAAATAAGGATGTTATATAGATTATTTTTAATAAACAATAATTTGTATTGCCTTTTCGATAAGCAGTATTTGGATAACATTGACAGTTAGTCAATCTAAAAGCTTTTTCTAGATTTTAGATAAGCTAATATCTTTATAATGCGTTCTATACATATATATATTTTTTATAACAAATAAATAAGGATGTTAAATAAGGATGTTATAAAGATTATTTTTAATAAACAATAATTTGTATTGCCTTTTCGATAAGCAGTATTTGGATAGCATTGACAATTAGTCAATCTAAAATCTTTTTCTAGATTTTAGATAAGCTAATATCTTTATAAACGTTCTATACATTTATATTTTTTACAACAAATAAAGAAGGATGTTATAAAGATTATTTTGAATAATCAATAATTTGTATTGCCTTTTCAATAAGCAGTATTTGGGTAGTATTGACATTTAGTCAATCTAAAAGCTTTTTCTAGATTTTAGATAAGCTAATATCTTTATAATGCGTTCTATACATTTATATTTTTTATAACAAATAAATAAGGATGTTAAATAAGGATGTTATAAAGATTATTTTTAATAAACAATAATTTGTATTGCCTTTTCGATAAGCAGTATTTGGATAGCATTGACAATTAGTCAATCTAAAATCTTTTTCTAGATTTTAGATAAGCTAATATCTTTATAATGCGTTCTATACATTTATATTTTATATAACAAATAAATAAGGATGTTAAATAAGGATGTTATATAGATTATTTTTAATAAACAATAATTTGTATTGCCTTTTCGATAAGCAGTATTTGGATAACAAGGACAGTTAGTAGATCTAAAAGCTTTTTCTAGATTTTAGATAAGCTAATATCTTTATAAACGTTCTATACATTTATATTTTTTACAACAATTTTCTTTATAAATAAAATTGTTAAAGAAATGTTAAAGTATGTAGATATTATTTTAATATATTTACATATAGTTATATATATACATTTATATTAATGTGATAGCGATTAATGTTATCAATAGCTTAGTTAATCACTTAGTTAATCGTTATCGAAATCACTTGGTCCCGATTTTCTCTATTCATTTTTACTAAATTATCGCTTTATGTGATCGTTACATCTTAATAATTTTCGAACCTCATTTTAACTGGCAAAGGAATATAAATATATTCAGAAAACCCATTTTTTATTTTTTTCTTGTTTATTCTGAGAACTCCTCTTTTACTGAAATTGGGAATGAAAAAGGATTGGGGCAATTACAGTTCCTGGAATTTATCAGAAATAGAATTATGGTCAGTGGTTAGATAACAGAAGGCAAAATTATTATCGAATGAGAAAATATTCAGATTTTTTCTCGTAGTGTTTCGATAGAAGCAGAAAGCGAAATGATTTAACGTTACAAAAGATGTTTTAATCGATTTGACGGTTTTTATGATTACGAACAATTTACCAATGAGCTTCTCAGAAAAAATTGTAGACGATCAACAATTGAACAATTTTTTTTATTTGTGTATACAATTCTTATGTTTTAAAGGATTATATACAGTACATAAATATAAAGTTGTGTTTTTCATTTTGTTTTGAAATTTAGTACGTGGGAATTCAAGAGGGGGTAAATTTATCTAATTTTGCATATCGTTCACTGTTATCAATCGGTTATTGTTATCAAAATCACGGTGACCCAAACTGATCACAGTAAGAAAAGTCCACTGTATATATACAAATCTTCTTCATTTTCTATCTTAAAGACATCAGATTAAGAAGATATGTTACTGTTTTCCATTTTTCTCACTTCGTATTTGGAAGATTCCTGATGGCGCCCGGGGTCATTAATAACTTAGCAGAGACTGCAGCTAGAAGCTAGCTGCAATAAATTCTATTGCAGTACTTACTGCTGGTGAGCGGATATTTAAAAATTACAAATTAACAATTCGTTAATAAGTGTAGCGACTGTAAGGAATTTGCACCCACGACTTTGTGTGCTCGGCAATGACATCGGCAGAATCACCCCCATTTAACCCCTTCCACCTGGCATTTTGCGGGGGAAGTAAGAAGCCGGCCGGAAAAAGGGGGGCGATAAGGATTTTCGGTGTCGGGGTGTGTTTTTGCAGGGCCTTGTGAGATTTCCAGACACCCCCCCCCCAGAAGAAGGGAGGAATCTGGAAGGAGTTCAGCAGAGTGCAGAGAGTGGGAGAGTCGAGATAAGGCCTGCAGCCGAGAAACATCTCTCTGCGCTGATGTGGAAAGAAAAGACGACGCTCGATCATTAGCTAGGACTGGCTCTAAGACTCACAAGGACATTTGATTTTCTTTAATTTTGTTTTTATTTTCTTTGTAAATAAATTTTTGTTTTGTCTGTCCAAGTTTCCGGAGAAATTATATTTAAGTGTATGCACCCCTGTGACCACTGTCGAAAGATACCTGCCCCAGTACAGTAGGCGGGCAGGTCCCACGCAAAACGTAGCGCACCGGAAAAGAAAGAGGGTGCGTATTACAGCGACCTTATATACAGGAGACTCAATGATTTGCGGAAGATTTACCAGGTCGGTTTTAGGTCGGTTCCCAAGCGGTGTGCACTATATTTTGGATTGAGATCCATTGAGTTCATGAGAGTATCAGAAAAATATTCATGTTAATGTTCGATGAACTCTATCTGTTGCTGATCCGATCCCCTTACTTTACAAATTTTGCTCATTTAATTCTTAATAATTTATTTTAATTTAATTGACTTTAAACCCATAAGGTTACCCAGGTTCTAACCTAAACAGAATATCGGCTCAGACTAATTAATTTCATTAAGACATAGAAATTTAGATTAATAAAAAGGAATTTATTTACAATTTACATTTGTACAGAAAATATTAATTCAATTGTCACTGCTTTAAAATAGTAAAAACAGAACTTATCCCACTGCAGAGAAAAAAACATCTTGACTCGGTCAAAATAATCTCACTCAATAACACGCTCAATAATAAAAGACCACAGAAAATTTTACTGCGAAAAATTAAAAGAGAGATCTATTCCTTCTCTATATCACTATCTTTTTTTTCTCACCTCTTTTCCCTCGTATATATATCCTTTACCCTTTTCCTTAGCCCCTCCTTGGTTCCGTCCCCATTTGGGAAATTATCCACTCTTGAAAATTCAGGTGGCCAGTTCTCAAATTCTGATGGTTCATTGGATCAGTACCCCATGCTCGTATTTATTTATTTATTTATTTATTTGCATTTTTATATTTTATTTTTTCTAGACTCCCTTCTCGAAAACATGCCCATCTTGAAAACGTGCTCATATTATCTTTCCCCTCCTTTTTTTCCTGGATCCCTTTTCTCAACATCTTTTTGTGCTGTCCCTTCTTTTATGTATTGAAGGGGTATAGGGAATTATTCGTAGACGTGGCTTCTTTTATGATTTTCCGAAAATACTTTCTCATTCTTAAATCTAAATACTTTCTCCTATTTACTATAAGTGCGGTATCTTTGTACCTATTACACCTGGCTTAAATTTAGTTCAAATCGAGAAGTTGGTTTTCAAAAGCTCGAGGTTTTGCGTAAGTTTTACGAGCCGGTTTTCTTTTGAAGTATTGACCACCATTTTATATAATTCTGAACTCAAACTGTCCTTTCTTTAATTCCATAATACCTAGCTACTAACTTCTATTTCTAAGAATGTGCGAGGCACGAGCATTTCTTATAATAACTTTTGCCTTTTCTTTACCAGGTGTGGCGGACCTACACATATGCCGCATTTTCCTCCTTTTTGGATAAAGCGTTAAATTTCTAAACGGGTTTTGTGAATAATATTGTAGAATGTTAATGTAAAATTTAGCATTATACCTTACAGGTGTGGCGTGACTTTACACCATAAGGCACATATTATATGTTTGCGAAGAAAACCCTAAAATATGAAAGGGGTACAGCACTGTGAAGTTCGGCTATCATACCGTTCGCTCGAGATTTATTAGTGTTTTCATAGTGCAATTAAAACCATGCATCGTGCCACCTTTGTGTCGCAGGGTGATTTGAATTCACTGGTTACCCAGCAATTCGTTGTACCTATCCTTTATGAATACTCCCTGTTATGCTAATCTGGACGAACAGCCTCTTTCTCCATTGTCATTAGTTTGACGCTCCTCTTTGGTGTTGTGCTGTGCTCCTCAGGTTTTCATCTCAGAGAGAGTTGCTATTGGGACGATACTGTGACGCCTTCGATGTTCTCAAATGAGAGGTAACGGGAATAATGGATCACAGCCAAAGAATAAAATTGGAAATTCACTTTAATTCTGGATTAAATACGCCTATTTACAAAGGAACGTTAATTCCTAAATCATCTAGAATTGCAAAGGAGGGTTGCCGATAAAACTTCCTTACGACAATCACAGTCGAAAGAAAAACAAGAGATTTAATAATCTCTTACAAATGGACTTTTCAGGGTGCAATCAAACACAATTTATTTCCCGTTCGGTCCCGAGATTCTGCCGCTCCCTATATGAGCGGACTTTACGAATCTCCCGAACTAGCAAGCTGTCGCTGGTAAAAGACGAAAGCCTCCACGAGGTCAACACACCTCCGAAAAAAATGACGAAAATCTTGAGTCGCAAAATTGCAGGTTTTTTTATACCTGGGGGGTCAGTTACGGTCCCGCCACTGTTTTTTTCTCAGTTAAGATCCCAGTTACATGAGAACTCCAGCTACAGTTACAGTTATACTTTTTAACTGAATTCTCATTCGCTGGCTCTCTCTTCACGGAATTTCCGAGCGTTCATTACCGAGATCCATCAAGGGCGGGTTCGTCTATTCAGTTCGATTGTCAAGATCCCCGACGCCATGATTGTCCAGGTACAGGTGCACAACGATCAGCTGTTTTGGCGCGTGCTCGGACAAAGGGGAGTCTTCACAATACCCTCGTTGGTATGTCGTGCACCAAAAATCTCTACAAACAAGTTAATATTACCTTATATACAGGACCACACTAATTCTTTCATTCCTCCACCCTTTTTCTCATCCTTTTCTTCTTTTAATGTTACCGGTCATCACTCTAATGTGTCATTGCAATTTGTTATTAAATTTTCCTTTTTGTTAAATATTTGTGGTAGTGCTCATTGTACAAAAGCTATAAAACCATTCACTGTGATCGAGATTACGAGACACGTGAAGACATCTTTTTTGTCATTTTACTGCCAAGAAAATGGGGTTAAAATCACCATTTCCAATAGTTACAGTAATGTCTAAAGAGTCTGCATTTGCGTGAGTGAGAGGAATAAGGGAAAACGCCAGAGTACAACTAAGAGAAAAATCGTTTCTAGCTAAAAGTCTGAAATTGTCCATTCAGTCAAGATTTAATAACTTCAAGGTATCTCAATTGTTTTCAATACCATATCATCATTTGATCTAGCTAGAGGAGAGCATCCGCTCGTTAAGATAATAGTGTCTGGATCAAAAATGATTGCTTGGTCGACTGAAACGTTATGGTAATTACTTAAGAGCTTTATCAGAATAACAAAAATCAAAGAATGGTATTTCCACTTTGAAAATAAACAGCATTATTACATAGAAATCAATTTACGACGATATATAACTTATAAATTTGTATTGTGTATCACTCTATTACGTATATCTGAATTGTTATGGAAATATAGATATTTTTCTCATTCTATTGTTTTGTGATATAGAATAATTTTCCTTTCCATACAGAAAACACCGTAGCAGTATCTTAACGTATCTATACGAAAAAAAGGTCATGACCTGTAGGTACCAAAACATCTGGTAGAGTGAGCAGTAATTCAAGCACAATTGACAATGCATTGAAGAAAATAGTCCGTTTTGGCTTTGAGCATTACAGTTAATAACTGTCTAATCGAAGGCTTATTTTATAGGAATTTTTTACTTAATGAACTATGCATTATACTCTTTATTTAAATAGTACGAGGGTTACTCTGATATTTTTGAGATGCGAGCAGAAGAGAATTTACAAAATAAAAATAACGGTTTAACCCATATTGGACCGCTGTCTTATAAACAGGACAGCAAATAAAATTCCATTTAATAATAAAGTTATAAATATTTTCTGAGTAGATTTTATTTTAACACCTTTAAAATAGACACCCTTTAGCATAGTAACAAAAAATTGAGAAATCAAATTATATTGTATTGTAAAATTTATTTTCATCTACCTCTTAAAAATTGTCATTTTTTAATCTTTAACTTTATATTCATTATTATTATTTTTTAAACATTGTGGAGGTTACTTTTAGTTTAAAAACAGAGCTAATAATGTAGCTGAAAGTTTTTGTTGAAAAATATATTTTACATGTGTATTTTGTAAGTATTAAAAAGGTGCCCTAAAATTAAGACGACAGTCCAATCCTGATTATTTTTCTACGAATTCGATATTGCATTGATAGAGCACATTCTTTTCTTATATTTCAATGAAAACCAGTTCAAACCTTTTCACACACCTGGACACAACAAGGGGTAAATAGATGTCTATTTTATTCAGAAAACTGGAGATTTTTTGCAAGATAAACTTACTCTCTTACTCCCAGTTCAATAACTGCAAGAGAAAACCTACAACATTATGCTTAAAATGTAATGTTTTGACTGTTTCCCCAAATTTTATCTATGAATCAGCCTAATACAATGTAAGTGGTATTTGTTAAGTTTTAGTAGTGTAATGGACCGTTGTCCTATTTATAGGAGAGCCAATTACATAAAAAATTAAAAATATTTTTTCAAAATTTTGGTTTTATATACTTAGTTACACCATATTAATGATATGAATTAAGTTTTAATAACTTAGAGAAATATTTAGTTGGTGTGGTACAATATGGGTTAATTTTAAAATACAAAGAATTTTAACACAGCAGACAATTTTTACTGACTTAGAGTAGAATAATTTTTAAACAGAAGAGAAAATGGAGTTGACTTAAGAACATTTTCGCACTATGATTTTCTACGATTTTACAGCAGGATTAAATCAAGAAGAATGCTATCAACGGTTGCAATTGGCATTTGATAAGGATGAATCTCCAGCTCATGCTACTGTATTCAGATGGTTTAAAGAATTTAGCAGAGGTCGCAATTTTCTTCAGGATGAAGAACACACAGGAAGGCCGCCGTCGGCAGTAATCCCGGATAATGTGTCTGCCGTGCGAAAAATGCTAATGGAGGATAATCGCTGTACCTATCGAATTATACAGAAGGAACTTAACATTGGATCCGCAGCTATACACAAAATTATTAATGAAGAATTACTTATGATAAAAAGCAGTTTGCCGCTGGGTTCCCCATAATCTAATTGAGCACCAAAAAGGGGAGAGTGTCAAAATCAGTAAAGGAACTCTTAAATGGCTAAATAATGGTGGCCACCGCATCCTTTCTAAAATTGTAACAGGTGATGAAACGTACATACCGTTTTTTGACTTTCCAACACGTCAAGAAATCAAAGTATGGGTTTTTGAAGATGATTCCACGCTGACAATGGTCAAAAGACAACGAGCACTGAAAATAGTAATGTATGCCGTTTTCTTCAGAAGTACGGGATTGGTCAAAGCTATCAAGTTAGAAGGACAGAAGACAGTAACAGCAAACTGGTATACCACTAAATGTCTTCCACAAATTCTACAAGAAGTGAATGTTAGGAGACTAATGCTTCATCATGACAATGCATCTTCACATACAGCCGAATTAACAGTTGAGTTTCTTAAACAAAAACAAATTAAAGTGATAGAATATCCGCCGTATTTACCTATTCTAGCTATGTGTGAGTTTTGATTATTCTTTAATCTAAAAAGGAACTTACGTGGACGTCGTTTTCATTCAGAAGAAGAGATTGATGTGGCTATAAATGTATTTCTTTCATCTATTCCAAGAAATGAATGGCTTGACTCTTTTAATATGAGGAAAATTAGTCTACAAAAATGCATTGATACTGGAGGAGACAACTTTGAACACACCTAAAATTTTGTAAGTGTAACTTTAAAAACCTAGTTGTATCTCAAAAATTTCAGAGTGACTCTCGTTACAGTAATTTAAAATAATTTTTCAATTTTTATTTTAAGTAACATCTCTCACATGGCTAGGTTTCATCTGTAACTCCAAATTTGATTTAATGAATAATTTTTAAATTTTCAGATTTTGGAATTATTATTTCGTAAGCTGAGTAGATTAGTAAATATTTGTTCTGTCGCTTGCAGTCCTACTTCATTTAATCTTAATTCTCTCGTTCACCTGAACCTCATACAAGGATACCAATTTAATTTAATAATTTTACTACCTATATTTTGACAAAAAATCTATTTTTAAACTTTTCGCACATTTTATCTAGTGGAACCCAATTTTAAAACGATATAATAATAATTAGATATGTGTATAAAATCATTTTTATCATCATTGTTTCCCTTTAAATAGTTTGTTTAAAACACCTTTATTTCATTTGCCTCAATATGTTTTAACACATTGCGTTCAAGTACATTTTGCAGCGGAATTTTAACGGGAGCGTGCGTTTTGCGCGTAAATTTAGCCATTCAGTTAAATTTCAATAGAAAGAAAATTATTTAATTTTTAACCAACTTTTCGTATTTTATTCAACTCCTCTTCTTAGCCCACTCTCCTGTTTCTAATCATGGATCTTGTTGGTGCTTCAACCACATTTGGCGAAATTGGCGTGCTTGCAGCTTGCGTGCGTGGTGTGCTTGCAGCGTGGCGTTTGAAATCTGGCGAGGGGATCGTAACTCAACAAGTTGATACATAAACAAAAACAACATTTTGAGGAAAAATTTTACAAAAATTGAATATTTAAAATCTAATTGAATTAACAAAGAAAACACAATCTATACTGTTCACGACGTTTTTGAAGTCGAGCAGCCTTTTGAGTTTATGTTTTCTGTTTAACCATTTTAAATTTGAATGGTATATTTTTATATAAATTTTTCTTTATTTTCTAAGTAAATAGAGCGATCTTAAGAGAACTCGTTAGATACTTGGTAAATTCTTTTTCCAATTTTTAAGTAAATCGACCGATCTTTGCAGAACACGTTAGATACTTATTTTTTATTTCAATTTTTCAAGTAAATCGACCGATCTTTGCAGAACACGTATTTTGAGTGGAGGTTGAAGAGGAGTTGTAAAATTGAAAATTTTTTTTCAAATCTCTTATATTGAAATATATCAACAAATATATAAGTAGAAATATATAAATAACAGCCATAAGAATTTTGTAAACAAAAACTTTATTTTTTAGTGGATAAATTTATAACAGTAAATATCAAAAATCAAACAAAAATAGTAGTATATAGTTTTAATTTTTTCCTGTTCTGTGGTTTGACTGACGTAAAAACTAGGTTTTTTTTGTCTAAATTTTTCCAGAATCTATGTAGTAGACAAGAACATTTGGCTTCGTTTTCCTGTATATACCGTTATTTTTGTACCCACAAACAAATCATGTTGTTACACTAACCCGTACTACTACTTGTCCCGCGCTCAAGTATCAATCGTCAGAAAACGTACTAGTACGTGTCCTCTGCTCAAGTATCAATCGTCAGAAAACGTACTAGTACGTGTCCTCTGCTCAAGTATCAATCGTCAGAAAACGTAGTAGTACGTGACCTGCTCTCAAGTATCAATCGTCAGAATAATTCTAGTACGTGACCTGCTCTCAAGTATCAATCGTCAGAAAACGTACTAGTACGTGTCCTCTGCTCAAGTATCAATCGTCAGAAAACGTACTAGTACGTGTCCCGCATACAATGTGTTAAAAACGACACTAAAAGAACAGAATGCAATATATAGATGAGAACAGCTGAATAAGAAAAAAATGGAATTAACTACTTGAATAGGTGAATATTTTTAATATAAAATTCTGTGTATTAAGGTTTTATGAATATGAAATTTTTTAAATGACACCAATGGTCTATAAATTTCAACTAATAATATTTATTTTCATTATTTATACATTTATAATATACTAGCAAGTTTTCCCGTGCTACGCTACGGTGAACTTAATATATTACTTTTAAACAAAGAATTATTTTTCGTGAATAACTCTCTAAATTCGTTACAGTTCAGTTCGAGTCATTGACATATTTATATATTTCTATCATAAGCGTATTATAACATTATTAAGTTTTTATAATCGAATTTGTGTCTTATATTAAATTTCCTCAAACTTTTTTTATGGTAAAATATAAGTTTAACCCTAAATTACATCACTGTATTACTACTGTACGTTGATTAGCAAAGTTAACAGATCTTGCCATATTACGTGATAGAATAGGAAGCAGAGGTTTTGACAGCAACAGTGCAATTTTGGTGGTAAAAATAAATGTTTTCCAAAATTAAGGAAATTTATGACAAACCACATGGTTTTGTATGAAACAGAAACACACATTCGTATTGACAACCATATGAATATGATGATAACTATATAAAATGATAGGTTTATATTTGCCCATGGGAGTCACTGAAATTTGTACTTTTTGTTCTTAGAATATTGTTGATAAGCATTTCATTGTAACGTAAAAATTACCCAAGAATTAAATTCAAAATTAGTTCTCATAAAAAAATGCTATAATTTGTGTCACATAGAAATGAAAGTTAATTACTTTATATCTATATTTCTAGGTCAAATCGAATTGATACTACGCAGACGATGTTTAAATAACATAAAAAAAGAAATGAATAAATGAAATATTTAAAGGAATGACGTCATAATGATAGAAAAATATCATTTTCACCTATTTATTATGTTATAAATTGAAAACTTTAATCTCCTGATTTTAACCGAGGAAAACTGTGTTTAAAACAATTACTTGGGATGACGTCACATTGATAGAAATATTTCTTCTTTCACTTAGTTATGATGCGATAAATTAAAAAATTAATCGTTTGCTTTTAACCGGGGAAAATAATGCTTTAAATAATGACATAAAAGACTCGAAAAAGGGGGAAGGAATGGATTTCGAACGTTAAAAATTTACAAAAACCTTCCCAGGGATATACCTAAACATTTCCCAAATTTTCAGGTCAATTGGATGCATGGTTTTTGAGTCTATAGAGTACACACAGACAGACACAAATTCATTTTTATATATATAGACTAGAAATACTGAAAAGATGATTTTAAGTAAGTATTATGTATGATATTGAAGTAAAAATACATTTTATGTTACGGTTCATCGATTTTTCTCGCCAATTCAACTTTGCTTACGTTTATAAAAAATATCAATTACTATAAAGTAATCAGCTAAATCAGTTAAACACCCTTTGCTATTAGTGCAAAACATAACAAGATATTAAATTCATATAACATTTCAAAATTTTGAATTATCATTTAAGCAGTTGTTTTAATTTAAGATGTTTAAATTAATTTATCTAAGTTTGTGTATACCTAGCTATATACAAAATGCTAAAGCTCAGACAAATATAAATAAAATTACTTGATTTTTTACAGATATTTGAAAATGTGAGTCTATAAGAATTAAGAATGGATTTTGAGTCATTGGATAGAAAACTTTTTAAGATTTAAAATACAAAGGAATTAACGTGTTTTGATCAATTTTTATGTTTTAACCGATGTTTTATATTTCTCTCAAGGAGCAATAATTTAATTCAAATTTTAATTACTTAAGTTATTTAAAATAGTGTTGTGAATATTAAAAAAATGAGAAGTTACAATCTTGAAACTTGAATCAGAAAAAAAGTTTCTTTTAATTCAAACATAATTTTTAATAAAATACTGAAGAAAATTATTTTTGTTTCTTAAAATCTAGATATGTATAAATATCCTTTGATAATAAGCAAATTACTTAATAAAATAACTTTAAATAAAAAGTTTTCCAAAATTGCCTATGGGGCATTAAATCCCAAAGGTAATAAAAATAGTTTATAACTATTTTTCAACTTTCATCTCAATCTGACAATTCTTATACATCAAGGTCTTATTATCAAATTTGTTTGCGTTCTCCGCAACTATTAGTATGTTGAGATTGAAAATTGGATGTCTCATATTTACTAAAGAATTGAATAAAGAAACAAAGCATTTTGTTTGTGCTTCATGTTTGTCACTTTATTAATAATATTTTTTGGAGCACCATTTGTAACAATGTAATATGCTAATATAATATTTACCACTTAAATATACCGTCTGTTTTGTTTAATTAACCCTCTGACTGCTCAATTTGTAAACCGAGATCTCTTTTAAAATTACGTATTTTTTTGTTGCATAGTTCAAGTATATATATATATATATATATATATATATATATATATATATATATATATATATATATATATATATATATATATATATATTGGAGAATTGAAATGCAGTTAACTTCTATTTATAATGTATTATCTATAATTCTATTATCTAATATAACTATAGTTCTAGTCATATAATTCTATTTATTACCAAATTAAATGTCTAATACTGTATATACTTTATTCGACTGGTTAAACGGTAAAAAGGCCGAATGTGCTTCTTAATAAAGGAAGAAAACACATGCCCGTGGAAATCGCGGGATGAGCAGTCAGAGGGTTAAATAAGAGATTTGAAAAAAAATTATCAATTTTACAACTCCTCTTCAACCTCCACTCAAAATACGTGTTCTGCAAAGATCGGTCGATTTACTTAAAAATTGGAAAAATAATTTACCAATTATCTAAAAATTTATTATTTAATTTAATTTAATTTAATTTAATTTATTAAAAATTTATTATTAAAAGTATTTAAAATAATCAAATTTTGAAAATTTTTCCTCAAAATGTTGTTTTTGATTAAGAATCAATTTGTTGAGTTACGATCCCCTCGCCAGATTTCAAACGCCACGCTGCAAGCACGCCAATTTCACCAAATGTGGTTGAAGCACCGACAAGATCCATGATTAGAAACAGGAGAGTGGGCTAAGAAGAGGAGTTGAAAAATATACGCTGCTGTGCAAAACTTAAGCAACAGGTGGGTTTTTGCCATAACTCCACGAGAAATCATCTGAGAGACATGAAATTCAGAAATGAGGGAGAATATTATGTATGTAAAGGATGACGATAGCATCGGCGCTGAAAAAGGAATAAAATGCATACGGTATGGAATCAAATGAAAACAAGCTTTATTGAACGCATAGTATCGTGACTCATGATTGTCTATCCAAAAGGAAGAACGACAAGGAGATGTTCCATAATATGGAATATGCCCTCCCATAACTGCAACGGTTCCTTCTCACCGTCTCCGCGTACTTAGAACCAGCTGGTCCAGTATTTCTTGCGGTGGGAGTGCACATTCCGCAATCAGCATCTGTTTGATGTCAGGGTGTTCTCCGGAGGATGTGTGTTTCTTTGATGTTTAAAATACAATCGGGTCTCGACCTCTCTCCAAATCAAAACGCGTTGAGAATCGCTTCTGGTACTGAACCAACACTCATCCATAAAGAGGACACGACTCCATTGATCAGTTGTCTAGTTTTTGTGATCTCTGCAATACTATAAATGGTGGCGTCAGTGGCCAATGTTCAACGGGAGGCAGCGTTCGGGACGGCGGCCGAATAGGCCCTCTTTTTGAAGGCGTCTGGCCACAGTAATGCAGACAATACGGCCCCATCGGACTCTTCCTGTTGAGGAGCTACTGGAAAGGGAAGATATCCCTGAAATGGATTGGCCAGTGTACTCCCCTGATTTAAATCCCATCGAACATGTGTGGGATCCTTTGGAGAAACCCATTGCAGCCCGTTTACATCCTCCAGAGAGCACCCAATAACTCAAACAGATGCTGATCGCGGAATGGGCACTCCAACCGCAATAAATGTTGGACCAGCTGGTTATGAGTATGCGGAGACGGTGCGAAGCAACCATTGCAGTTAAGAGAGGACATATCCCATATTATGGAACATCTACTTGTTGTTCTTCCTCTTGGATTGACAATCATGAGTCACGATACTATGCGTTCAATAAAGCTTGTTTTTGTTTCATTCCATACTGTATGCGTTGTATTCCTTTTTCAGCGCTGATGCTTTCGTCATCCTTTACGTACATAATACTCTCCATCCTTTCTTAATTTCACGTCTCTCAGATGATTTTTCGTGGAGTTATGGCAAAAAGCCCATCTGCTGCTTAAGTTTTGCACACCAATGTACAATAATTCCAAGCAATTCAAACTTCTTTAATGTGTAAAATGTATTACCTCTTAATGTTTGTCTGACTTTTACTTAAAAGGATCACATTTAAAAAACTATTTTTTTCTGCATAATTTTGAGTAATCATTTAAGTAAAACAACGAACAAAATGATAGTTTTCTTTGATTTTTATATAATATATGTATTAGCAAAACGCCCCGCGTTATGTTATGTGTGTGGTGTGGAGATACGTAGAAAGTCCAAAACAGAGTTCATTTCATGGATTAAACTTTTATTCGTTCAACTCGAACGATAAAAATATAAATAAGGTATTAAAATAAAAGCAAGCAGTTTTCAACATAGTACGTCGTATTTCTTTACGTCTGACTTACCAAAACAACATTTTTAGTAGCACTAAACAATCAGAGTTACAGAAAAGGGCAAGGAGCTAACCGGGAAACTTTATTTATACCACGGCTCATAGATAATACATTTGCATAGGAGGAAATACGGCTACGATCGAAATGAAAATTATACCGATATTTTTATCGATATGCCTTTCCAACAATATGACCAAGAGGTTTGATGTTAAATAAAGATAAGGATATCGAAACGAAGATTTTATATCGGAGATGCGCGGAGAATTATTATTAAGATACCTTCACATACAGTTAATATATCTGACGGTTAGTCCTAATTGCACACAAATACTTTAAAACACTGACATATAAATTAGGATCAAACAAATTCTATTATACATGCAAATGCTTCTAAAGCAAGTATAACATAAAGCTTGAGAAAATCCTAGGTAATTTGTCGTCATTAACTGCCAACGGATAAAATTGCGTGTAAGCATGAAATGTGCTTCGCCTACTTAGTAATTGGTCCTTAACAAATTAAAAATTCAAGGTTCATAAAACCAGGTTCGTCTTTTGCCATTTCTGTACTTACGTTAACGAAAGAACAGATTAGGAGAGTTTATGAAGCGAAAGTCTTTATTAAGCTTTTACTTTGACACACTTTCGACTGGTTAATCTGTCTTAATTTCTATTACGGCGTATCAGCACGAGTAGAAGAAAGAGATGCTTCGACGTCATTATGCGCGTATTGCAGTATCACCATAAGAAAATATTGCGCATATCTTAATTAACAAATGCACTGAAATGTAATTATCCATCTTGCTTACCTGAACCTCATATGAAACCTTTAACCGTTTCCCTTGCAAATTTTTTTGAAAAAAAAAATGCAAAATATCGTCCCATTTTTTTGTTGCTATTCAATACGAGGAAATGAAAGAAACAAAATGTGTAGGTTTTAAGTTGAATTTTGGATTTTTTATAGGTGTAAAAGCATTTAGTTTACTCTTCAGAGTGATCTCGGCAAATGGAAAGAAAGTTAAATATTTGTATTCGTATGATAGTTTCTGAAACAATTAACAACACAAAGTGATACATGCTGTAACGTCGCAACATACATACACCTCTGTGTTTGTGGGGGCTTAGTAAAAACAATCGCTTAAAGTCCTAGGCTTTATTATCTCAACTACATACAAAATATACACGTTATAATACAACATCATTTGGGAGAGAGAAATAACCTTCTCTACTCTCCAGCCCCCAACAACCAACTACCTTCTTTTTGAAAGACCCCTCGCAAAAAGAGGGGGGAGAAAAAGGGCTAAGAGCAAGGGAGTGGTCAGCGGAACGGACTCCTCAATGATAGCCGGCATTCCACACAGATATATACAGGGACATAAAAATCCGAAACCCCTCTGGGTCTGGAACTCCTGCTTTTTTCAGTGGAATAAATTCCCACGGGTCCTGAGAATGACCGACCCTCTCTTGTTCTCTTATGACCAGCTGCCACAATGCCATTCTGTACACTGGTATCTGGTCTCTTTTCTTACCTTTAGAATCTCTTTTACGGATAGCACAGAGTACACTGCCTCATTGGATTTGTTTTTTACAGTATCAGGAATAATATCCGGGAAATGCCATGAGGTTAACCTGAGTTGGTAAAGGACTAATGCTTGGTCTTTCTGATGTGGCAGAAAACTCATCACGATGATTTTTTGCAACTATCCTTCTTTACAGATTACTAATCCACAAGTCGACGTATACTACACAATAGAGAAAACACGTGACTAGTAACACCAAAAGAACTTAAAATCATAAAATTGTCAATCAAAGCTGAATATTCCCTTTCATTTCCTCCAGGCCGAGTAAAACCGGAATAAAACAAATCGTACTGACAAATTCTGTTTTGCCCGAGTGTTCTCGGAATAACAATTAACTGCAATATATACGAAACCGAGATAACTTGGGATAATCAGGCAAGCGGTTAAAGACTCATAAGAGATTTTTAATGAAGCTTTATATAATGATTTAAAAAAAATAAGCAATAATAATGGTATAAAATAATTTTTCAACAAACTTTTATCTGTAGAGTCACCTCTTATAAATTTACGCTTCGTATGTGATTAAAATTTGATTGATTTCTCATTAAGAGTTTGTAACACAAGATTGGGAAGTTGATGTCACAAATTTGCTGAAGAAGTGAATACAGAAGAAAAAATGTTTAAGCTTGATTTTTGTCTCTTTATCACTAATAATTTTAACAGAATTTAAAACGTTGTAAAATGTTAATATGGGAGGTTACAGGTTGCATTTTACTTTACCGCATGATTTTTATGGTTTTCCTGAAGTTTGGCACTTTAACCCTTTTGTGGGCCATTTATTTCTCCCTCCACGTTTCCAAATTTTCAAAACAGAGCTGCGAATTTTATTCAATCGATCGAACAATTGATGACAGCTCAAAAACGGAGAGGGAATCAGTCTTCCCGTCGTTTCAATAACAAGACCAATATATTATAATGGGTTTTGCGCTTTCCACAGGTGTATTTTGTAAGATCGTGTAGGTGGGAAGTAATCTTCCCACGACCCACGAGAGGGTTAAAAAAGTTTTTTATGTGCTTGCTAACAAGACTCTCCACTTATATGAAAGAAAAGTGGAGGTTATGGATTAGATGTAGGGGAACGAATTGCCTCCATCTCTGATACTGTTCTTGAAGAGTGAAGTGGCAACTTGAATTTGTTTCCTTTTAGTTGAACAAAAAGTTAATACTCTTTTAGATTTTAAAGAAGACTTGTAGTGGGGATTTCTATGAGTCTAGCAGAAGCTGCATGCAAGGGAAGAGAAGAAAATTTATAAATATGAGTATTTAATTTGCTATCCAAATGCACTGTTTGTTTTGTTTATTTTTATTGCCTATACAAGCATTTACATCCCCAGTTCTCCGCATAAAAATCTATCTGATAATGCATGACAGACCGTCTTTGAGACGGACAGTGCATATTCAGTGACTAACCTTTCTTTTTTGGTTCAACAAAAAGGTAAAAATTTTAAAGTGTTCATTTCATTAAATCATTCTTTTATTTTTTACAACAGTGAAAATAAATAATTTATACTGTTTTCTATTTGTCTTTTGCTTTATGCATATATATATATATATATATATATATATATATATATATATATATATATATATATATATATATATATATATATATATATATATATATATATATATATATATATATATATATATATATATATATATATGCGTGTGTATGTGTCATGTTTGAAACGTAAAATTAATAATTTAGGGGGGTTGAGAGCAGAAAACGCAGAGTACTCTTTTAATGCAGGCGCATGAATCTTTAATAACTCATTCTAAAAGCACTTAAAGCGAGAATTAAGAGAAACTTCTCAAGAAAGGGTTGCTGTATGAACCATCGCTGAGTAGGGCTCCTTTGTTAGAATTTGGACGATAGCCACTCGCCGCCATGTTCGATGGTTGGCTGTTAAACTGTTCAATATACATGAATAAAGACATTATAACGAACTAATTGGATATCTGAGTTTCCGTATGACTGCAAAGCCTGTCACACACACACACACACACACACACACACACACACACACACATATATATATATATATATGTGTGTGTGTGTGTGTTAAGCTTAGAATTTTAACATTAGTAATTAAAGCATTAATTTATAAAAAGATAGAGAATTGTTTGTGAAGCGGAAGAAAATGGAGGTAAATAAGCGTTATATCAGAGTAAAGCGCGCCAAATTCCAAGAGAGAACAGGTAAATCTTGTAGGCTGAAAACATGCTGTCAAATTGAGTCTCGTGTTGAAAACAAAATAATTAAAGTGGACTATGATGTTCGAATAAAATTTAAATGTCTCGATTGGATATTTTTTTCATGTTTCTTCGCCAGTTATGAGACTGGCATACATATATATTCTCGAGAAAGAATAAAGATTTGGGGGTTAAAAAAATTCAAATTTTTTAATGATTAATTGAAAATTAATAGTATATGTCTCATCTTTCTTTAAGAAATTAAATTAGTACTTATGCAAAAAAGAAAAATGATCAAATATTGCTACGCAATATTTGTCATATTTTAGAGCATAATAAACAGAAAAATTCAATGTGAAACAATAAACCAGGGAGTATTTTGTAATGACCTGAAAAAATTATAGTGAATTTTTATAAAATTAAAATTATTTTTACGCGCAACTATTTAATGATTTATAGTAAGAAACATATTACGAGTTTTATTCTAAATCTAAGATTTTACTTTTCTAATTCTTTTTCTAATTTCTTTAGACGGCAGTAAAAAAAATCCCAAGAAGTTGTGTAGTTTGGTTTGGTTTGGTTTGGAGTGCTACGGTCTACGTTTTGCAACACGAGGGCTAATGAGACAAAAGAAGTTGTCTAGAAACAGAAAGCTACAAAATGGCGGATACAAAAGTGGCTCAGATCTTTTGCCTCATCAGTATCGGAAAGGTTAATTCCATAGTTACGAAATGGTAAGTGAAAGGCTGAAACTCCAAGAACATTTAGTTCAGATGAAATTTTATAATCTCCTAATCAAATTTTCAAGGAAAAATCCGTAATTCTGCTTCGGGTATCCGCAAGTTAGTTACGTGCCAGAAATCTGAATAAAATGTGTTTCAAAGCTGACCTAATTATACTTGTTTGCAGATTCAGAAAGAATTTACACACAGATAAAAAAAAATGAACAATGATATAC
>CM063508.1:80212318-80232318 GCA_032207245.1 Pardosa pseudoannulata | reverse complement strand
AATAATTTTTAATCGTTCCAATTCTCTATCTTTATATTTTTATTTATATCCAATTTTATTAATTTATATAATTTAGTTTTTCTTGATAGCTGTAAGGCGCTTCAAGATTACTAAGATAAATTCTTATTTATTCTGAATAATTTTTAATCGTTCCAATTCTTTATCTTTATATTTTTATTTATATCCAATTTTATTAATTTATATAATTTAGTTTTTCTTGATAGCTGTAAGGCGCTGCAAGATTACTAAGATAAATTCTTATTTATTCTGAATAATTTTTAATCGTTCCAATTCTCTATCTTTATATTTTTATTTATATCCAATTTTATTAATTTATATAATTTAGTTTTTCTTGATAGCTGAAAGGCGCTTCAAGATTACTAAGATAAATTCTTATTTATTCTGAATAATTTTTAATCGTTCCAATTCTCTATCTTTATATTTTTATTTATATCCAATTTTATTAATTTATATAATTTAGTTTTTCTTGATAGCTGTAAGGCGCTGCAAGATTACTATGATAAATTCTTATTTATTCTGAATAATTTTTAATCGTTCCAATTCTCTATCTTTATATCTTTATTTATATCCAATTTTATTCATTTATATAATTTAGTTTTTCTTGATAGCTGAAAGGCGCTTCAAAATTACTAAGATAAATTCTTATTTATTCTGAATAATTTTTAATCGTTCCAATTCTCTATCTTTATATTTTTATTTATATCCAATTTTATTAATTTATATAATTTAGTTTTTCTTGATAGCTGTAAGGCGCTTCAAGATTACTAAGATAAATTCTTATTTATTCTGAATAATTTTTAATCGTTCCAATTCTTTATCTTTATATTTTTATTTATATCCAATTTTATTAATTTATATAATTTAGTTTTTCTTGATAGCTGTAAGGCGCTGCAAGATTACTAAGATAAATTCTTATTTATTCTGAATAATTTTTAATCGTTTCAATTGTCTATCTTTATATTTTTATTTATATCCAATTTTATTAATTTATATAATTTAGTTTTTTTTTTGATAGCTGAAAGGCGCTGCAAGATTACTAAGATAAATTCTTATTTATTCTGAATAATTTTTAATCGTTCCAATTCTCCATCTTTATATTTTTAATTATATCCAATTTTATCAATTTATATAATTTAGTTTTTATTGATAGCTGTATTGCGCTTCAAGATTACTAAGATAAATTCTTATTTATTCTGAATAATTTTTAATCATTGTTTCAATTGTCTATCTTTATATTTTTATTTATATCCAATTTTATTAATTTATATAATTTAGTTTTTATTGATAGCTGTAAGGCGCTGCAAGATTACTAAGATAAATTCTTATTTATTCTGAATAATTTTTAATCGTTCCAATTCTCTATCTTTATATTTTTATTTATATCCAATTTTATTAATTTATATAATTTAGTTTTTCTTGATAGCTGAAAGGCGCTTCAAGATTACTATGATAAATTCTTATTTATTCTGAATAATTTTTAATCGTTCCAATTCTTTATCTTTATATTTTTATTTATATCCAATTTTATTAATTTATATAATTTAGTTTTTCTTGATAGCTGTAAGGCACTGCAAGATTACTAAGATAAATTCTTATTTATTCTGAATAATTTTTAATCGTTTCAATTGTCTATCTTTATATTTTTATTTATATCCAATTTTATTAATTTATATAATTTAGTTTTTATTGATAGCTGTAAGGCGCTGCAAGATTACTAAGATAAATTCTTATTTATTCTGAATAATTTTTAATCGTTCCAATTCTCTATCTTTATATTTTTATTTATATCCAATTTTATTAATTTATATAATTTAGTTTTTCTTGATAGCTGAAAGGCGCTTCAAGATTACTAAGATAAATTCTTATTTATTCTGAATAATTTTTAATCGTTCCAATTCTTTATCTTTATATTTTTATTTATATCCAATTTTATTAATTTATATAATTTAGTTTTTCTTGATAGCTGTAAGGCGCTGCAAGATTACTAAGATAAATTCTTATTTATTCTGAATAATTTTTAATCGTTCCAATTCTCTATCTTTATATTTTTATTTATATCCAATTTTATTAATTTATATAATTTAGTTTTTCTTGATAGCTGAAAGGCGCTTCAAGATTACTATGATAAATTCTTATTTATTCTGAATAATTTTTAATCGTTCCAATTCTTTATCTTTATATTTTTATTTATATCCAATTTTATTAATTTATATAATTTAGTTTTTCTTGATAGCTGTAAGGCGCTGCAAGATTACTAAGATAAATTCTTATTTATTCTGAATAATTTTTAATCGTTTCAATTGTCTATCTTTATATTTTTATTTATATCCAATTTTATTAATTTATATAATTTAGTTTTTATTGATAGCTGTAAGGCGCTGCAAGATTACTAAGAAAAATTCTTATTTTATTCTGAATAATTTTTAATCGTTCCAATTCTCTATCTTTATATTTTTATTTATATCCAATTTTATTAATTTATATAATTTAGTTTTTATTGATAGCTGTAAGGCGCTGCAAGATTACTAAGATAAATTCTTATTTATTCTGAATAATTTTTAATCGTTCCAATTCTCTATCTTTATATTTTTATTTATATCCAATTTTATTAATTTATATAATTTAGTTTTTATTGATAGCTGTAAGGCGCTGCAAGATTACTAAGATAAATTCTTATTTATTCTGAATAATTTTTAATCGTTCCAATTCTCTATCTTTATATTTTTATTTATATCCAATTTTATTAATTTATATAATTTAGTTTTTCTTGATAGCTGAAAGGCGCTTCAAGATTACTATGATAAATTCTTATTTATTCTGAATAATTTTTAATCGTTCCAATTCTTTATCTTTATATTTTTATTTATATCCAATTTTATTAATTTATATAATTTAGTTTTTCTTGATAGCTGTAAGGCGCTGCAAGATTACTAAGATAAATTCTTATTTATTCTGAATAATTTTTAATCGTTTCAATTGTCTATCTTTATATTTTTATTTATATCCAATTTTATTAATTTATATAATTTAGTTTTTATTGATAGCTGTAAGGCGCTGCAAGATTACTAAGATAAATTCTTATTTATTCTGAATAATTTTTAATCGTTCCAATTCTCTATCTTTATATTTTTATTTATATCCAATTTTATTAATTTATATAATTTAGTTTTTCTTGATAGCTGAAAGGCGCTTCAAAATTACTAAGATAAATTCTTATTTATTCTGAATAATTTTTAATCGTTCCAATTCTCTATCTTTATATCTTTATTTATATCCAATTTTATTAATTTATATAATTTAGTTTTTATTGATAGCTGTAAGGCGCTTGCAAGATTACTAAGATAAATTTTTTATTATTCTGAATAATAATTTTTAATCGTTCAATTCTCTATCTTTATATTTTTATTTATATCCAATTTTATTAATTTATATAATTTTAGTTTTTTTTTTATTGATAGCTGTAAGGCGCTGCAAGATTACTAAGATAAATTCTTATTTATTCTGAATAATTTTTAATCGTTCCAATTCTCTATCTTTATATTTTTATTTATATCCAATTTTATTAATTTATATAATTTAGTTTTTCTTGATAGCTGAAAGGCGCTTCAAGATTACTAAGATAAATTCTTATTTATTCTGAATAATTTTTAATCGTTCCAATTCTCCATCTTTATATTTTTAATTATATCCAATTTTATCAATTTATATAATTTAGTTTTTCTTGATAGCTGTAAGGCGCACTGCAAGATTACTAAGATAAATTCTTATTTATTCTGAATAATTTTTAATCGTTCAATTGTCTATCTTTATATTTTTATTTATATCCAATTTTATTAATTTATATAATTTAGTTTTTATTGATAGCTGTAAGGCGCTGCAAGATTACTAAGATAAATTCTTATTTATTCTGAATAATTTTTAATCGTTCCAATTCTCTATCTTTATATTTTTATTTTTTTTATATCCAATTTTATTTAATTTATATATTTTAGTTTTTCTTGATAGCTGAAAGGCGCTTCAAGATTACTAAGATAAATTCTTATTTATTCTGAATAATTTTTAATCGTTCCAATTCTTTATCTTTATATTTTTATTTATATCCAATTTTATTAATTTATATAATTTAGTTTTTCTTGATAGCTGTAAGGCGCTGCAAGATTACTAAGATAAATTCTTATTTATTCTGAATAATTTTTAATCGTTCCAATTCTCTATCTTTATATTTTTATTTATATCCAATTTTATTAATTTATATAATTTAGTTTTTCTTGATAGCTGAAAGGCGCCAAGATTACTATGATAAATTCTTATTTATTCTGAATAATTTTTTTAATCGTTCCAATTCTATCTTTATATTTTTATTTATATCCAATTTTATTAATTTATATAATTTAGTTTTTATTGATAGCTGTAAGGCGCTGCAAGATTACTAAGATAAATTCTTATTTATTCTGAATAATTTTTAATCGTTTCAATTGTCTATCTTTATATTTTTATTTATATCCAATTTTATTAATTTATATAATTTAGTTTTTATTGATAGCTGTAAGGCGCTGCAAGATTACTAAGATAAATTCTTATTTATTCTGAATAATTTTTAATCGTTCCAATTCTCTATCTTTATATTTTTATTTATATCCAATTTTATTAATTTATATAATTTAGTTTTTATTGATAGCTGTAAGGCGCTGCAAGATTACTAAGATAAATTCTTATTTATTCTGAATAATTTTTAATCGTTCCAATTCTCTATCTTTATATTTTTATTTATATCCAATTTTATTAATTTATATAATTTAGTTTTTATTGATAGCTGTAAGGCGCTGCAAGATTACTAAGATAAATTCTTATTTATTCTGAATAATTTTTAATCGTTCCAATTCTCTATCTTTATATTTTTATTTATATCCAATTTTATTAATTTATATAATTTAGTTTTTCTTGATAGCTGTAAGGCGCTGCAAGATTACTAAGATAAATTCTTATTTATTTCTGAATAATTTTTAATCGTTCCAATTCTCTATCTTTATATTTTTATTTATATCCAATTTTATTAATTTATATAATTTAGTTTTTCTTGATAGCTGAAAGGCGCTTCAAGATTACTATGATAAATTCTTATTTATTCTGAATAATTTTTAATCGTTCCAATTCTTTATCTTTATATTTTTATTTATATCCAATTTTATTAATTTATATAATTTAGTTTTTCTTGATAGCTGTAAGGCGCTGCAAGATTACTAAGATAAATTCTTATTTATTCTGAATAATTTTTAATCGTTTCAATTGTCTATCTTTATATTTTTATTTATATCCAATTTTATTAATTTATATAATTTAGTTTTTATTGATAGCTGTAAGGCGCTGCAAGATTACTAAGATAAATTCTTATTTATTCTGAATAATTTTTAATCGTTCCAATTCTCTATCTTTATATTTTTATTTATATCCAATTTTATTAATTTATATAATTTAGTTTTTATTGATAGCTGTATGGCGCTGCAAGATTACTAAGATAAATTCTTATTTTTTCTGAATAATTTTTAATCGTTTTCAATTCTCTATCTTTATATTTTTATTTATATCCAATTTTATTAATTTATATAATTTAGTTTTTATTGATAGCTGTAAGGCGCTGCAATTTGCTAATAGTTACCTTAGATCTGAAGCTACTACTTAACCCTTAATTTGGCTAAGTCTGGCCGCTACACCGGACATGTATATTTATAACTACTATATAACATAATTGTCAGTGTTCGCCACAGAGGACATTAATTATCTCAAAAATGGAAAATGATATATATTTTTTTGTTTATTTTACAGAGATCCTAATGTCTATACAGACATGGAAAAATAACAGAAATTAAAAAATATTTGAAAAAACATCTTGTCAAATTAAGGGTTAAAGCCAATTTACATCGTTCACGAATATCCATGCGATAAGATAGAACGAATTATGGTGCAAAAGGCAGCAGAGTCATTCGGCCATCGTTCAACACGTCCTAGCAAACCATATATAACAGATCAAGGACATTTTGAGTCTCTTTTGTACAAGAAGCAGGTTGATATAGAGCGAGACGATTGTTAAAAATAAATGAAAGATCTATCCTTCTTTCCCTGGAATCCGGTATAAATTTTCATATATATCCATTCATAGAGGTTAATTCAGCCAAATTTCATTGCCAGATATATACATATGTATATAAATTCTAGCAATGGGAATTTCCCTGTCACATTCTAGCTTTCGAGTAGCGACTTTATAAATCAAAGTGGGTTCTTAATTTATGTGACGAGAGGATATCGACGGACACGTTCTACTTACATAATGAGAATAAGTTCTATCTTATTAGCAGTCATGGTCACAGTTACAGTGTCATCAAGGTTGTCAGCAAGCGTGAGTGGGAAAAGAGGAGTTCTAGATTGACGATGATTCCAGCGATTTGGGAGGGATTTTACTTGCATAACATGACGAATGTCGATAAAGAATAGTTTTCTCTTATCAATAAACATATTTTTCCGGTATCCTGCTGAATTTAAGTTTAAATTTTATTTAGATTTGTATAACTTTTGAATAACTTTTTGTGTAATTTTTGTATACCTTGAATATTTTGCAAATAAAATTTTAAAAAAATTGGAGAGCAAAATAAGCCAATTGCCAACTGGTGTCCTTTGATTATTTATATTGCTGCAAACATTATTACTGCTTTAACAATTTGTATAGTATTTATATTGTTGTAATGTACTTATAACCTTAACACCAGTGTTCGTTTACAAAGTGGAAACACAGTAAGAATATGATACTTTATATTGAGATTAAGACATTTATTCTGTACATTATTTACAAATTTATATCCTTGGTTATCATATAACATAACCAGCAATTATGTATGTCTTATATTAATATTTACACCATAATTATTATAATTCACTTTATAATGCGTTATTCCTTAAATCATAATGAGTTACTAACAGAGGCCTAAATGACCGTTGTGAATATTTTTACCTCCAGTACAGGCACAGGGGAGCAGGCAGGGCTTTCCTCACGCGATGTGTCGGTCCTTCAGTTGGTACAGAGGATCAGGCAGGGGCTTTCTTATGGGTGTGTCGGTCTGGGCGTTCGGGCGCACGGGACGAGTCGGTGCTGGTGAGCCGGGCTTGGGATTTCGATGTCCAGCTACTCTTGAATCCCGACTTCAACTCCTTTTATTAACTCTCTTTCCCAACTCCTCACCTCGGTTTTAACGTCCCTTTTCTTCTTTGCCAATCGCTTGTTTGGTGAAATTTTTCCACATCTGCACCCCCTTCGGGAGTGCAGGAGGGCTCATTAAAATACCATTTTTTGTGCAAGCTGACATTATTTTTAGCCCCTGCCCCCATAACTCACGGTTACATCTCTGTGCTAGTTTGACTGTAACACTTGTGCAATTCCGTGATCTATACCTTGTCTGCAGGGGTCCCTAAACTCGAAGTCAACGATCGAAGTCCTAAATTCTTCTAATAAATTTCTCCCACAGCTGTGCATGCACGTGCTGACCACCGTGGGAAAGTACCTCGGTACATATATATTGCATGTACTTGTTTGGCAGAGGAAATAAATTTTTCCTCAGATGCATGACCTTGTACCAATGAGTTGGCAGCTTCTACAAGATCGTGTGTCTCGGCAGCAACAAGCTTGGCATCTGATTTTAATCCTTATGACCATTGTTTATCATCTGAATTACAAATTGGATGGAACAACCTCTCCAGCAGCTATAAGCTCTCTTTGTGCGGCTGATGCAGCTTTCCCTAATGCAGATATAGCAGTAGATATAGATTTTGCAGTTATCTCTGCTTGGCTTCGCTACCATTACACTACTGATACCACTTGTGTGTTCTATGACAGCAGGGTTTAGTAACTAGGGTTAGTAATGCACAGTGTTGCATATCACTGTTACTTTTGTCGAGAATTGAAGATTGCACACGACTTAGGATTTGTAATTTAATGCTTTATGACTATTGTTGCTATTGTTGTTGAAGGTATATTGCACCTCATTACTTATGACTGGATGTTTGAGTAAATTGCACTGCGTTGCTTATCACTAGTCTTTGAGGTCGGTAGCTCGGCTGCTGGGAATAAGATCCCTATTTACAACTATGATATGGTTTAAAATCTTTATTTTATATATTCATATTTTAGAAATAGTGTAATAAATTTCAGAAAATTACGCAAGATTATGAAAATACATAATTATTTGAAAACAAAATATACCGAAATATTACGTATGTAATTTATCTTATTAAGATAAATTACATACGTAACAACATTAACGTTAACTGGTTAAAAATCATTTTAAAGACAAAAACGTGGTAGCAATAAAAAAAATTTATAATTTACATACATCCCTGCAAATTCCAACTTTAAAAAATTTCGTCGTACAACTAACCTATTTCCTTGTTCTCATCCTGTATGCAAGTATTCAGCAAGCAAGTTCCAGATTGTAACAATCCCACATCTTAGACATGGCTCTGTCTATGCAGTATCCCGTGGCTTTTGTTCTTTTAGAACTAATATTTAACGTCTCTTTATTATTTTATTTTTGTAGTTTGGTGTTTTTATAGTTCCATTTTATGAGGACTAGTTACACTAGTTATGTAACAACATTATATTACGTACCAGGACGTTAACTGGTTAAATATCGTTTTAAAAACAAAAACATAGTAGCAATAAAAAATTTATAATTTACATATATCCCTGCAAATTCCAACTTTAAAAAATTTCGTCGTACAACTAACCTATTTCCTTGTTCTCATCCTGTATGCAAGTATTCAGCAAGCAAGTTCCAGATTGTAACAATCCCACATCTTAGATGTGGCTCTGTCTATGCAGTATCCCGTGGCTTTTGTTCTTTTAGAACTAATATTTAACGTCTCTTTATTATTTTTATTTTTTCTACTTTGGTGTTTTTCCAGTTCCATTTTATGAGGACTAGTTACACTAGTTACGTACCAGGACGTTAACTGGTTAAATATCGTTTTAAATACAAAAACGTAGTAGCAATAAAAAAATTATAATTTACATATAACCCTGAAAATTTCAACTTAAAATATTTCACCGTACAACTAACCCATTTCCTTGTTTTCATCCTATGCAAGTATTCAGCAAGCAAGTTCCGGATTGTAACAATCCCACATCTTAGATGTGGCTCTGTCTATGCAGTATCCCGTGGCTTTTGTTCTTTTAGAACTAATATTTAATGTCTCCTTATTATTTTATTTTTGTAGTTTGGTGTTTTTATAGTTCCATTTTATGAGGACTAGTTACACTAGTTACGTACCAGGACGTTAACTGGTTAAATATCATTTTAAATACAAAAACGTAGTAGCAATAAAAAAATTAATAATTTACATATATCCCTGCAAATTCCAACTTTAAAAAATTTCACCGTACAACTAACCCATTTCCTTGTTCTCATCCTATTGCAAGTATTCAGCAAACAAGTTCCAGATTCTAACAATTCCACATCTTAGATGTCGCTCTGTCTATGTAATATCCCGTGGCTTTTGTTCTTTTAGAACTAGTATTTAATGTCTCTTTATTATTTTATTTTTGTAGTTTGGTGCTTTATAGTTCCATTTTATGAGGACTACTTACACTAGTTACGTACCAGGACGTTAACTGGTTAAATATTGTTTTAAATACAAAAACGTAGTAGCAATAAAAAAATTAATAATTTACATATATCCCTTCAAATTCCAACTTTAAAAAATTTCTCCGTACAAGTAACCCATTTCCTTGTTCTCATCCTATTGCAAGTATTCAGCAAACAAGTTCCAGATTCTAACAATCCCACATCTTAAATGTCGCTCTGTCTATGCAATATCCCGTGGCTTTTGTTCTTTTAGAACTGGTATTTAATGTCTCTTTATTATTTTATTTTTGTAGTTTGGTGGTTTATAGTTCCATTTTATGAGGACTACTTACACTAGTTACGTACCAGGACGTTAACTGGTTAAATATTGTTTTAAATACAAAAACGTGGTAGCAATAAAAAATTTATAATTTACATATATCCTTCTTCAAATTCCAACTTTAAAAAATTTCTCCGTACAACTAACCCATTTCCTTGTTCTCATCCTACATGTAAGTATTCAGCAATCAAGTTCCAGATTGTAACAGTTCCACATCTTAGATGTGGCTCTGTCTATGCAATATCCCGTGGCTTCTGTTCTTTTAGAACTGGTATTTAATGTCTCTTTATTATTTTATTTTTGTAGTTTGGTGGTTTATAGTTCCATTTTATGAGGACTACTTACACTAGTTACGTACCAGGACGTTAACTGGTTAAATATCGTTTTAAATACAAAAACGTAGTAGCAATAAAAAAATTTATAATTTACATATAACCCTGAAAATTTCAACTTAAAATATTTCACCGTACAACTAACCCATTTCCTTGTTTTCATCCTATGCAAGTATTCAGCAAGCAAGTTCCAGATTCTAACAATCCCACATCTTAAATGTCGCTCTGTCTATGAAGTATCCCGTGGCTTTTGTTCTTTTAGAACTAATAGTTAATATCTCTTTATAATTTTTATTTTTGTAGTTCGGTGGTTTATAGTTCCATTTTATGAGGACTACTTACACTAGTTACGTACCAGGACGTTAACTGGTTAAATATTGTTTTAAATACAAAAAAACGTAGTAGCAATAAAAAAATTTATAATTTACATATATCCCTGCAAATTCCAACTTTAAAAAATTTCGTCGTACAACTAACCTATTTCCTTGTTCTCATCCTATATGCAAGTATTCAGCAAGCAAGTTCCAGATTGTAACAATCCCACATCTTAGATGTGGCTCTGTCGATGCAATATCCCGTGGCTTCTGTTCTTTTAGAACTGGTATTTAATGTCTCTTTATTATTTTATTTTTGTAGTTTGGTGGTTTATAGTTCCATTTTATGAGGACTACTTACACTAGTTACGTACCAGGACGTTAACTGGTTAAATATTGTTTTAAATACAAAAACGTAGTAGCAATAAAAAAATTAATAATTTACATATATCCCTGCAAATTCCAACTTTAAAAAATTTCACCGTACAACTAACCCATTTCCTTGTTCTCATCCTACATGTAAGTATTCAGCAAGCAAGTTCCAGATTGTAACAATCCCACATCTTAGATGTGGCTCTGTCTATGCAGTATCCCGTGGCTTTTGTTCTTTTAGAACTAATATTTAATGTCTCCTTATTATTTTATTTTTGTAGTTTGGTGTTTTTATAGTTCCATTTTATGAGGACTAGTTACACTAGTTACGTACCAGGACGTTAACTGGTTAAATATCGTTTTAAATACAAAAAAACGTAGTAGCAATAAAAAAATTTATAATTTACATATATCCCTGCAAATTCCAACTTTAAAAAATTTCACCGTACAACTAACCCATTTCCTTGTTCTCATCCTACATGTAAGTATTCAGCAAGCAAGTTCCAGATTGTAACAATCCCACATCTTAGATGTGGCTCTGTCTATGCAGTATCCCGTGGCTTTTGTTCTTTTAGAACTAATATTTAATGTCTCTTTATTATTTTATTTTTGTAGTTTGGTGGTTTATAGTTCCATTTTATGAGGACTAGTTACACTAGTTACGTACCAGGACGTTAACTGGTTAAATATCATTTTAAATACAAAAACGTAGTAGCAATAAAAAAATTAATAATTTACATATATCCCTGCAAATTCCAACTTTAAAAAATTTCACCGTACAACTAACCCATTTCCTTGTTCTCATCCTATTGCAAGTATTCAGCAAACAAGTTCCAGATTCTAACAATCCCACATCTTAAATGTCGCTCTGTCTATGAAGTATCCCGTGGCTTTTGTTCTTTTAGAACTAATATTTAACGTATCTTTATTATTTTATTTTTGTAGTTTGGTGCTTTATAGTTCCATTTTATGAGGACTACTTACACTAGTTACTTACCAGGACGTTAACTGGTTAAATATTGTTTTTAAATACAAAACGTGGTAGCAATAAAAAAATTTATAATTTACATATATCCCTTCAAATTCCAACTTTAAAAAAATTTCTCCGTACAAGTAACCCATTTCCTTGTTCTCATCCTATTGCAAGTATTCAGCAAACAAGTTCCAGATTCTAACAATCCCACATCTTAAATGTCGCTCTGTCTATGAAGTATCCCGTGGCTTTTGTTCTTTTAGAACTAATAGTTAATATCTCTTTATAATTTTTATTTTTGTAGTTCGGTGGTTTATAGTTCCATTTTATGAGGACTACTTACACTAGTTACGTACCAGGACGTTAACTGGTTAAATATTGTTTTAAATACAAAAACGTAGTAGCAATAAAAAAATTAATAATTTACATATATCCCTTCAAATTCCAACTTTAAAAAAATTTCTCCGTACAACTAACCCATTTCCTTGTTCTCATCCTACATGTAAGTATTCAGCAATCAAGTTCCAGATTGTAACAGTTCCACATCTTAGATGTGGCTCTGTCTATGCAATATCCCGTGGCTTCTGTTCTTTTAGAACTGGTATTTAATGTCTCTTTATTATTTTATTTTTGTAGTTTGGTGGTTTATAGTTCCATTTTATGAGGACTACTTACACTAGTTACGTACCAGGACGTTAACTGGTTAAATATTGTTTTAAATACAAAAACGTAGTAGCAATAAAAAAATTAATAATTTACATATATCCCTGCAAATTCCAACTTTAAAAAATTTCACCGTACAACTAACCCATTTCCTTGTTCTCATCCTACATGCAAGTATTCAGCAAGCAAGTTCCAGATTGTAAACAATTCCACATCTTAAATGTCGCTCTGTCTATGAAGTATCCCGTGGCTTTTGTTCTTTTAGAACTAATAGTTAATATCTCTTTATTATTTTATTTTTGTAGTTTGGTGGTTTATAGTTCCATTTTATGAGGACTACTTACACTAGTTACGTACCAGGACGTTAACTGGTTAAATATTGTTTTAAATACAAAAACGTGGTAGCAATAAAAAAAAATTTTATAATTTACATATATCCCTTCCAAATTCCAACTTTAAAAAATTTCACCGTACAACTAACCCATTTCCTTGTTCTCATCCTACATGTAAGTATTCAGCAAGCAAGTTCCAGATTGTAACAATCCCACATCTTAGATGTGGCTCTGTCTATGCAGTATCCCGTGGCTTTTTTTTGTTTTAGAACTAATATTTAATGTCTCTTTATTATTTTATTTTTGTAGTTTGGTGGTTTATAGTTCCATTTTATGAGGACTACTTACACTAGTTACGTACCAGGACGTTAATTGGTTAAATATTGTTTTAAATACAAAAACGTAGTAGCAATAAAAAAATTTATAATTTACATATATCCCTGCAAATTCCAACTTTAAAAAATTTCACCGTACAACTAACCCATTTAATTGTTCTCATGCTATGTGCAAGTATTCAGCAAGCAAGTTCCAGATTGTAACAATCCCACATCTTAAATGTCGCTCTGTCTATGAAGTATCCCGTGGCTTTTGTTCTTTTAGAACTAATAGTTAATATCTCTTTATTATTTTATTTTTGTAGTTTGGTGGTTTATAGTTCCATTTTATGAGGACTACTTACACTAGTTACGTACCAGGACGTTAACTGGTTAAATATCGTTTTAAATACAAAAAAACGTAGTAGCAATAAAAAAATTTATAATTTACATATATCCCTGCAAATTCCAACTTTAAAAAATTTCACCGTACAACTAACCCATTTAATTGTTCTCATCCTACATGCAAGTATTCAGCAAGCAAGTTCCAGATTGTAACAATCCCACATCTTATATGTGGCTCTGTCTATGCAATATCCCGTGGCTTCTGTTCTTTTAGAACTGGTATTTAATGTCTCTTTATTATTTTATTTTTGTAGTTTGGTGGTTTATAGTTCCATTTTATGAGGACTACTTACACTAGTTACGTACCAGGACGTTAACTGGTTAAATATTGTTTTAAATACAAAAACGTAGTAGCAATAAAAAAATTAATAATTTACATATATCCCTGCAAATTCCAACTTTAAAAAATTTCACCGTACAACTAACCCATTTCCTTGTTCTCATCCTACATGTAAGTATTCAGCAAGCAAGTTCCAGATTGTAACAATCCCACATCTTAGATGTGGCTCTGTCTATGCAGTATCCCGTGGCTTTTTTTTGTTTTAGAACTAATATTTAATGTCTCTTTATTATTTTTATTTTTGTAGTTTAGTGCTTTATAGTTCCATTTTATGAGGACTACTTACACTAGTTACTTACCAGGACGTTAACTGGTTTAAATATTGTTTTAAATACAAAAAAAACGTAGTAGCAATAAAAAAATTTATAATTTACATATATCCCTGCAAATTCCAACTTTAAAAAATTTCGCCGTACAACTAACAAATTTCCTTGTTCTCATCCTATATGCAAGTATTCAGCAAGCAAGTTCCAGATTGTAACAATCCCACATCTTAGATGTCGCTCTGTCTATGCAATATCCCGTGGCTTCTGTTCTTTTAGAACTGGTATTTAATGTCTCTTTATTATTTTATTTTTGTAGTTTGGTGGTTTATAGTTCCATTTTATGAGGACTACTTACACTAGTTACGTACCAGGACGTTAACTGGTTAAATATCATTTTAAATACAAAAACGTGGTAGCAATAAAAAAAATTTATAATTTACATATATCCCTGCAAATTCCAACTTTAAAAAATTTCACCGTACAACTAACCCATTTAATTGTTCTCATGCTATGTGCAAGTATTCAGCAAGCAAGTTCCAGATTGTAACAATCCCACATCTTATATGTGGCTCTGTCTATGCAATATCCCGTGGCTTCTGTTCTTTTAGAACTGGTATTTAATGTCTCTTTATTATTTTATTTTTGTAGTTTGGTGGTTTATAGTTCCATTTTATGAGGACTACTTACACTAGTTACGTACCAGGACGTTAACTGGTTAAATATTGTTTTAAATACAAAAAAACGTAGTAGCAATAAAAAAATTTATAATTTACATATATCCCTGCAAATTCCAACTTTAAAAAATTTCACCGTACAACTAACCCATTTAATTGTTCTCATGCTATGTGCAAGTATTCAGCAAGCAAGTTCCAGATTGTAACAATCCCACATCTTATATGTGGCTCTGTCTATGCAATATCCCGTGGCTTCTGTTCTTTTAGAACTGGTATTTAATGTCTCTTTATTATTTTATTTTTGTAGTTTGGTGGTTTATAGTTCCATTTTATGAGGACTACTTACACTAGTTACGTACCAGGACGTTAACTGGTTAAATATCGTTTTAAATACAAAAAAACGTAGTAGCAATAAAAAAATTTATAATTTACATATATCCCTGCAAATTCCAACTTTAAAAAATTTCACCGTACAACTAACCCATTTCCTTGTTCTCATCCTACATGTAAGTATTCAGCAAGCAAGTTCCAGATTGTAACAATTCCACATCTTAGATGTCGCTCTGTCTATGTAATACCCGTGGCTTCTGTTCTTTTAGAACTGGTATTTAATGTCTCTTTATTATTTTATTTTTTGTAGTTTGGTGGTTTATAGTTCCATTTTATGAGGGCTACTTACACTAGTTACGTACCAGGACGTTAATTGGTTAAATATTGTTTTAAATACAAAAACGTAGTAGCAATAAAAAATTTATAATTTACATATATCCCTTCAAATTCCAACTTTAAAAAATTTCTCCGTACAACTAACCCATTTCCTTGTTCTCATCCTACATGTAAGTATTCAGCAATCAAGTTTCAGATTGTAACAATTCCACATCTTAGATGTCGCTCTGTCTATGCAATATCCCGTGGCTTCTGTTCTTTTAGAACTGGTATTTAATGTCTCTTTATTATTTTATTTTTGTAGTTTGGTGGTTTATAGTTCCATTTTATGAGGACTACTTACACTAGTTACGTACCAGGACGTTAACTGGTTAAATATTGTTTTAAATACAAAAAAACGTAGTAGCAATAAAAAAATTTATAATTTACATATATCCCTGCAAATTCCAACTTTAAAAAAATTTCTCCGTACAACTAACCCATTTCCTTGTTCTCATCCTATATGCAAGTATTCAGCAAGCAAGTTCCAGATTGTAACAATCCCACATCTTAGATGTGGCTCTGTCGATGCAATATCCCGTGGCTTCTGTTCTTTTAGAACTGGTATTTAATGTCTCTTTATTATTTTATTTTTTGTAGTTTGGTGGTTTATAGTTCCATTTTATGAGGACTACTTACACTAGTTACTTACCAGGACGTTTAACTGGTTAAATATTGTTTTAAATACAAAAAACGTGTGGGTAGCAATAAAAAAATTTATAATTTACATATATCCCTGCAAATTCCAACTTTAAAAAATTTCACCGTACAACTAACCCATTTAATTGTTCTCATGCTATGTGCAAGTATTCAGCAAGCAAGTTCCAGATTGTAACAATCCCACATCTTATATGTGGCTCTGTCTATGCAATATCCCGTGGCTTCTGTTCTTTTAGAACTGGTATTTAATGTCTCTTTATTATTTTATTTTTGTAGTTTGGTGGTTTATAGTTCCATTTTATGAGGGCTACTTACACTAGTTACGTACCAGGACGTTAATTGGTTAAATATTGTTTTAAATACAAAAACGTAGTAGCAATAAAAAAATTTATAATTTACATATATCCCTGCAAATTCCAACTTTAAAAAATTTCACCGTACAACTAACCCATTTAATTGTTCTCATCCTACATGTAAGTATTCAGCAATCAAGTTCCAGATTCTAACAATCCCACATCTTAAATGTCGCTCTGTCTATGAAGTATCCCGTGGCTTTTGTTCTTTTAGAACTAATAGTTAATATCTCTTTATAATTTTTATTTTTGTAGTTCGGTGGTTTATAGTTCCATTTTATGAGGACTACTTACACTAGTTACGTACCAGGACGTTAACTGGTTAAATATTGTTTTAAATACAAAAAAAACGTAGTAGCAATAAAAAAATTTATAATTTACATATATCCCTGCAAATTCCAACTTTAAAAAATTTCGCCGTACAACTAACAAATTTCCTTGTTCTCATCCTATATGCAAGTATTCAGCAAGCAAGTTCCAGATTGTAACAATCCCACATCTTAGATGTGGCTCTGTCGATGCAATATCCCGTGGCTTCTGTTCTTTTAGAACTGGTATTTAATGTCTCTTTATTATTTTATTTTTTGTAGTTTGGTGGTTTATAGTTCCATTTTATGAGGGCTACTTACACTAGTTACGTACCAGGACGTTAATTGGTTAAATATTGTTTTAAATACAAAAACGTAGTAGCAATAAAAAAATTTATAATTTACATATATCCCTGCAAATTCCAACTTTAAAAAATTTCTCCGTACAACTAAACCCATTTCCTTGTTCTCATCCTACATGTAAGTATTCAGCAATCAAGTTCCAGATTGTAACAATTCCACATCTTAGATGTGGCTCTGTCTATGTAATATCCCGTGGCTTTTGTTCTTTTAGAACTATTATTTAATGTCTCTTTATTATTTTATTTTTGTAGTTTGGTGGTTTATAGTTCCATTTTATGAGGACTACTTACACTAGTTACTTACCAGGACGTTAACTGGTTAAAAATCATTTTAAAGACAAAAACGTGGTAGCAATAAAAAAAATTTATAATTTACATACATCCCTGCAAATTCCAACTTTAAAAAATTTCACCGTACAACTAACCCATTTAATTGTTCTCATGCTATGTGCAAGTATTCAGCAAGCAAGTTCCAGATTGTAACAATCCCACATCTCAGATGTGGCTCTGTCTATGCAATATCCCGTGACTTTTGTTCTTTTAGAACTAGTATTTAATGTCTCTTTATTATTTTATTTTTGTAGTTTGGTGGTTTATAGTTCCATTTTATGAGGACTACTTACACTAGTTACTTACCAGGACGTTAACTGGTTTTAAATATTGTTTTAAATACAAAAAAAACGTAGTAGCAATAAAAAAATTTATAATTTACATATATCCCTGCAAATTCCAACTTTAAAAAATTTCACCGTACAACTAACCCATTTCCTTGTTCTCATCCTACATGCAAGTATTCAGCAAGCAAGTTCCAGATTGTAACAATCCCACATCTTATATGTGGCTCTGTCTATGCAATATCCCGTGGCTTCTGTTCTTTTAGAACTGGTATTTAATGTCTCTTTATTATTTTATTTTTGTAGTTTGGTGGTTTATAGTTCCATTTTATGAGGACTACTTACACTAGTTACGTACCAGGACGTTAACTGGTTAAATATCGTTTTAAATACAAAAAAACGTAGTAGCAATAAAAAAATTTATAATTTACATATATCCCTGCAAATTCCAACTTTAAAAAATTTCACCGTACAACTAACCCATTTCCTTGTTCTCATCCTACATGTAAGTATTCAGCAATCAAGTTCTTCAGCAATCAAGTTCCAGATTGTAACAATTCCACATCTTAGATGTCGCTCTGTCTATGCAATATCCCGTGGCTTCTGTTCTTTTAGAACTGGTATTTAATGTCTCTTTATTATTTTATTTTTGTAGTTTGGTGGTTTATAGTTCCATTTTATGAGGACTACTTACACTAGTTACGTACCAGGACGTTAACTGGTTAAATATTGTTTTAAATACAAAAACGTGGTAGCAATAAAAAAATTATATTTTACATATAACCCTGCAAATTCCAACATTAAAAAAATTCAATGTACAACTAACCCACTTCCTTGTTCTCATCCTATATGCAAGTATTCAGCAAGCAAGTTCCAGACTGTAACAATCCCACATCACAGATGTGGCTCTGTCTATGCAATATCCCGTGACTTTTGTTCTTTTAGAACTAATATTTAATGTCTCTTTATTATTTTTATTTTTTTAGTTTGGTGTTTTTATAGTTCCATTTTATGAGGACTAGTTACACTAGTTACGTACCAGGACGTTAACTGGTTAAATATTGTTTTAAATACAAAAAAAACGTAGTAGCAATAAAAAAATTTATAATTTACATATATCCCTGCAAATTCCAACTTTAAAAAATTTCGCCGTACAACTAACAAATTTCCTTGTTCTCATCCTATATGCAAGTATTCAGCAAGCAAGTTCCAGATTGTAACAATCCCACATCTTAGATGTGGCTCTGTCTATGCAATATCCCGTGGCTTCTGTTCTTTTAGAACTGGTATTTAATGTCTCTTTATTATTTTATTTTTGTAGTTTGGTGGTTTATAGTTCCATTTTATGAGGACTACTTACACTAGTTACGTACCAGGACGTTAACTGGTTAAATATCGTTTTAAATACAAAAAAACGTAGTAGCAATAAAAAAATTTATAATTTACATATATCCCTGCAAATTCCAACTTTAAAAAATTTCGTCGTACAACTAACCTATTTCCTTGTTCTCATCCTGTATGCAAGTATTCAGCAAGCAAGTTCCAGATTGTAACAATCCCACATCTTAGATGTCGCTCTGTCTATGTATATCCCGTGGCTTTTGTTCTTTTAGAACTGGTATTTAATGTCTCTTTATTATTTTATTTTTGTAGTTTGGTGGTTTATAGTTCCATTTTATGAGGACTACTTACACTAGTTACTTACCAGGACGTTAACTGGTTAAATATTGTTTTTAAATACAAAAACGTGAGGTAGCAATAAAAAAATTTATAATTTACATATATCCCTTCAAATTCCAACTTTAAAAAATTTCTCCGTACAAGTAACCCATTACCTTGTTCTCATCCTACATGTAAGTATTCAGCAATCAAGTTCCAGATTGTAACAATTCCCACATCTTAGATGTCGCTCTGTCTATGTAATATCCCGTGGCTTTTGTTCTTTTAGAACTGGTATTTAATGTCTCTTTATTATTTTATTTTTGTAGTTTGGTGGTTTATAGTTCCATTTTATGAGGACTACTTACACTAGTTACTTACCAGG
>CM063508.1:80189818-80207318 GCA_032207245.1 Pardosa pseudoannulata | reverse complement strand
CGTCACGCGTTAATGAGGGTCTGCGGTAATTTCGCCGCGTGGATAAACACGAGTGACGCCAAGGAAAGTGTGATCTAACCAACAACACCAGATCAGATCAATATCCACCCTAACTGGAAAGATCTGGAATGAGAAAGGCGTCCAACCTATCAGCATGCAAATGGAGGGGAAGCAGGTATGCCCTTCCAGAGGAAATCGCCATGCCGTCACGGACGTTTTTGACGTCACGTGGCCAATTACTCTCGCTTCTAATGAATCGGGTGTAACGGATCTGATCCTCAGAGTTTAATTATCCTCTAGTATTTCTTTCGCGGGATTCATTCATCAAACGGGGAAGCGGCCATGAGGAGGTGACTTAGAGTCGGGCCCGGCAGCATATAGTAGTTTCGCGTTACATAAACATATTTAATACTCATCTAGAGGTCGAGTGACGCTCCGTAGACGCCGAAAATATGCGGGGATTAGGTACAACGTCAGCCATTTTATTTCTTTATTTGATTGAAAAACTACTATGCTTCTAGAACCGATTGAATCCAGTTAATGGAAGTACACAAGGGGTGGATTTAACCCTCTCATAAACTAATAGTCTGAGAAAAGTCCATATAATTTTAACTTTTTAACAAATATTTTGCCCCAGATTACACATTTGTATTATATTTCGATTATTTTATATTATTCGATTATTTATATAATTATAATTTCTAGGTGGCCAACATCTGCTCGTGGGCTATATTTTGTCCATCATTGTTTTAAAGGGTGTTGGGGTTTTAGAGTTAAAAATGTTTTTTTAATTTTATAACGAATTATTTTTTTTCTATTAATTTTTAAACGATTAAAACATCCCATTGAGAAATTACTTGTAGAGAGTGAGTTATAGACTATATTATACTACTTACTTATCACTATATTGTGTCACTTAAGGAGTGTATAAGATTATAGGTTTTCATTTTATTTTCTTAGATTTTTTCTAATCAATCTTTTTTAAAAAAAAATTCTCGACAGCTTGTTATGAAATCTAATCGTAACTAAAAATTGATACATAAACAAAAACAACATTTTGAGGAAAAATTTTACAAAAATTGAATATTTAAAATCTAATTGAATTAACAAAGAAAACACAAAGGAAACACATAACATTCATACTAAATAGACTGAAACATTCACTTAATCACAAATTAAATTAACTGAGTGTGATTTTCATCACAAATTTGTGATTTAGTGTAAATTGTAAAATTAATTTAAACTGTATTTTGTATATTAGAAACTGTATTTTGAGTGGAGATTGAAGAGGAGTTGTAAAATTGAAAATTTTTTTTCAAATCTCTTATTTCCAAAAGTAAGATTTTCACCATTATCCGTAAGATTAAAAAAAATTCTAATGACATTTGAGCGTGTGCTTGTTACTTATAGACTAAATTAACTAGATAATAAAAATGACAATATGGCTTATTTTTAAAATATTTTCAACTTTGAAAAAAATAAATAAAGAAGCAATTTTTAAGTAAATTTTAATTAAAAAAAATATTAGATTACAATAATGATTAAATTATTCTATTTCATATTCATTATAATTTTTATATTTTATGTATTTCTATTTAAATGCCAGTTGAATCTTTTTTGCAGATTTTCCCCCTAATTTAGACAGGTCAAAGTGCTCATACTTAGATAGAATGCTTTTCTTTAATAGATAAATCGGATATCGACTTTATTTTAGAGACATTTGTATATTTTTCTTTAAATGTCTAACAATAAAATCGTTTAAATAAATTTTTCATCTGACAGGATAAAATGTCTGTAATAATTATTTTTTTATTCTTTTTATACATATTACTTGATTTTTAAATTTTAAATTTAATTTGGTATATTCTTGTATTTTGAATTTCGTTTCGATTTTTTAATCTAGTTTTCAATATGCTCATTCATTCATATAATCTATAAAATAATAACATTCAAAATTAGTAATACTCTTATTTGTCGATATATTTTTTTCTCTTTAAATGGTCTGGAACAAAAAAGAACTTTTTCCGTTTAGTTTATGCAAGGATAAATCGTCGAATATTATTCTTTTATTTCTTTATATTAAGTTCATAATGAAAGTTAAATTTAATGTGTTATTCGTGTTATGATATCTGAGAGTTTTAATTTCGAAATTGCTTATATTGGCAGTGTTATATAATCTATAAACTAACTTGAATTTTGAAATCAATATAACAAATTTATTAATTATCCGGATTTCAGTAGCAAAGTGTAATATTTATTATAAAAGAACTTGTCTTCTTGCCTTTCTGTTCATTTATTTCAAAGATTCTTACACTTCTTGAATTAAATTTAAAGGAAAATGAACAATTTTTTTTTTACATAATCCAAATATTATTATATCATTTTCAGTATAACTATTCATAAAAGAATTCTTCGGTTTTCATATAATAGGTGGTATTTCATATAATACAGGATTAATGTTCTCGAAATACTTCGAGTAAATATATATGACCTTCTCACGTTACTAATTTATGCATTTTCATTCATACGGTATGCGCGGTATGTGGGACGCACAGATGACAAAAGGAAACGAATACCTCAAGGTTTTTTTTATACTTCTGGATTAAGACATCATTCGTTTATAGATTTTAACCTTATTCAGGACTTTTCATTAATGAAATTCGGTGCTCATGATGAGATCCAAAACGTTATCGCTCTAACACCAAGTACGTTACACTAGGACTAGCTCTACCAGTGTTTTTGCCAATCTCACAACATGATAAAAGTTATTATTAAACGAGATATATTGCTCATGGATACAAACCTATAAAACTTGTGTAGTTCTTGGAATCAGAAAACAGCATTACAAAGGGACAGCTTTAGTGAAAATCATAAAATAAACTAAAGACACAGTCAATCCTTCTCCAGTCCTTCATATCTCTTAAATCTTGAAATATTGGGTTATCACAATCTCAAAAAAAGGACGCTGATATTATTCGTTCTCCCATGACGCATATATAATACATAGGTACAGCATTTTTGGTTATTTTACATTAAATATATTGTTAAATTAGTGTTGTTTTCTTTCGAAGCAAGGAAAGTGAATGTAAAACGCCTCGCGCGTCCCCGGCTGCACTTTCTGAAGTCTGCACGCCTCGTTCTATACCTGCCCGCCTATTATTACTGGAGCAGGTATCTTGGATTCGCTTAAAGCCTATGTGGCCGACAATTAATCACAGCAGCGACAAAACTCTGGGTTAAACATTTATTATTAAGACTTGTAATATATATATACACCGCAAATCATACTCGAACAGGGCTCAAATAAGACCGAGGACAAAAATAAATAGTGCCGAGCGGAAACACCTCTCTCGGTCTCAACTCCTTTCAGAAGAATGTCCGTTCCCCGTCGCTCCGACCGGGCATCTCCTTTTCACTCCTCTTCGTGAGGGCCGGGGGGAATCCCTCCCTCGGTCAAATTTTCGCCTCCACAGAAAAAAAATGTCCTTTTCTGCAGCTAGCGGGGGTGGCATCCATCGCCCCCCGCTCATGTTGAACCTTTACCAACCCTCTCTCGGGGTGTCCGTCTTCGGCCGCCGAAACAAAAAACAGGGGCCCATGTAACACCAGCTCGAATCTTGAGTCTAGTATTACAGTGAATGTATATATCTTTCAAACAAAAACAGTATAAATACTGACTGTAAAGTTTTAACTAAAAAGAAATCTCTGAGAAAATAAACCAATTAATTCGGTTTCTAATACAGTGGACTCCACTTAATGTGATCGCGGTTAACGTTATCAATCGCTTATTGTTATCGAAATCACTTGGTTTCGATTTTCTCCATTCATTTGTATGTTGAAATTATCGCTTTATGTGATCGTTGCATTGGTTAATGTAATCAGTTTTCGAACCTCATTTTAAGTGGCAAATGAATGTTCAGAAGGTACCCATTCTTTTCTTTCCCTTCGTTCTTGTTTTAGTTTCCTAGAATTCTCCCTTTATCACCTAGGGAAAAGGAGAAAAAACAAAGGAGTGAAGCATTACACGTTCCTGGAATTTTTCAGAAATACACACACCCTGCTGCTGAGTAATAGTTATCAGATAAGCAGAATGCATTACATTCTATTCGGAACTGAGAAGGAGCGTATTCACATTTTATGCCTTGCTCGCTTACATGCAGTTTGTCGATATGGAAGCCAGAAAGTGAAGTGATTTAACATTAAAACTAAATATCGAAATTTTAAATCGTTATGACGGGTTACCTAATATGAGTCAGTACAATTAAACAATTCTCAGCTTCTGAATGGCACTGAAAGTGTTGAAACTTGGAAAAATATCATAGCAAAGAAATTTTTAGGTTGTACAACCCTAGAGCGGTCTCTAGTTGCTTTGAGAATCTGGATGTTGTCCACTAAATTATGTGCCCATCTACAACACATTGTGCATGTCAGAAATCCAAAGTTTACAGAAAAAGAGACAATTTTCACCTTGGAAGAATGTTTTATGTAACAAAATGTTTTGCAGCCCAGATTCACTATCTCTCGTTTTCTTTCTAAAAAGAGAAAACTCTTGGAAAGTTTTCCACGCTTGGAAAACTAATTTCCAGCTACATTGTGAGGCTTTGATTTACGTACATTCTATCTAGGACTTTTTTATGTGGTCCCTTTGTATGTATATATATGTGTGTGTATGTGTGTGTGTGTGTAATTATTATTTGCTCTAGTCGCAATAATTATGTAGCCCCTATTGTTTTTACTTGCCGGGGCTACTGGGCAAGGAGAAGCCTAATCAGCTAGCAGTAATAAAGATACAGTTGGGTAGCATTGAAGAGAACGCCACAAGTCTAATTAAAACTTTATTTTAAAGCTGCTAAAAACGGACATCTTTACTAGTCAACGGCATACAAAAAAAAAAAGACCCAAAATTCACTGCTCGAAACAGAGAGGCACCAGCGCGAAGACAGAAAAAATTTTCTCAGGGGACAAGAAACTTGTCAGCGAATTAAACTGTTAAGATCAGAAAAAACGAGGAGCCATTTGCCGGTGACAGTTGGAAAACGTGTTGAGTACACAGGAAATTTACATCTATAGGACAGAAAGCTTTGGGAAATGTATCGAAAGAATTTTAAGTCAAGGACACTCCTTTGATTAAGACATTTAGAGGCTGGGAAAAAGATTTTAAGGAATTAGAATGGGAGAGAGGAGGTTTTTAAGGAAATATTAAATTTAAATAATTTTGATATATATATGTGTATATATATATATATATATATATATATATATATATATATATATATATATATATATATATATATATATATATATATATATATATATATATATATATATAAACAAATTCTTTTTTTCTTATTTCAAACAATACAAACCGTTAATATATGTTTCCTAATATATGTTTCGCATAGATATTTAGGATAAAAGACTTGCCCCAGGGATATTAATAATAACAGAAATAAGGCAATATATTTTATAGCTACTTATGAAGATCCAGAATATTTTTATGCGGTTCTTTATTCCCGCACAAAAACACGTTCGAGTGTATGCTGTTACGAACTAATGTAGTTTAAGGTATGCAATGCAAAATTATAATAATTATAATGATAACGACAAATAAACAAAGAAAATAAATGAAAAGAAAATAAAGGGAAATAATAATTAAATAACATTAATTGCTGATTTGTTGTGTCTGGTTGAAATTAAACTTAGCACCTTATAGGACGTACTTGCTCCACTTCCCCTTAGTAAAAACAGCATTAATTTTTTTTAAAGTTTTAATCCTATTTATTTCTACGATTATTTTTTCTTTATTTGCCTTTTATTTACGCTTAATGCATTAATTTGCCCATTCGTAACTTGCTCGTTATCCGATTTTAAAAATTAAATGCGCCCTCGAATAAATCCGTTTAACGGAATTAAATGTTACAACTGAAAACTTTCTGTCATGGCATAGAATTATTTTAATTCAAAAACAGCTGAGCTCAAAAATATGACAGAATTCTATAAGAAGATAAAGAAAGCTTATGATTGAAAAATAACGTAATTCTTAAAAAATAAATATTTAATAAAGAGATTACTGAATATTTTAATTAATGTTTTTTTTCGTAAAAAAAAAAATCGCCTTCTGAAATTAATGTTGTTTGATTTGGAGAGGTATGAGGAATCTTTTGCTAAGCATGGGACCCACAGTTTAAAACTATTTCAGAACACCCACGAACATCCATCTCAGTGAGATTCGAAATCTGGGACTCATATCAAAATCGTCCGGCGAATTCAATGAGAATCATGAGCAGCTAAGTGAATGAATGGATGTTTTTAACGCAGTGAAACTCAACCTGTGTGCCACGGCACCATGGTGCGTTTCCTGACATTTTCAAGTGAGCTCTCAATTTTTGGTAAATAATTAGTTACTTGGTATATCACTAGTATGAAATTTGTTTATCCTGTGTGCAAATTCGCTGAATGTCGGTTGCACCTATCCAGGACTGACTAAAGTATATTACTTGGATTGTGGTGGCAATCCGGCAAACTATCCTATCAGTGATCACTGTCTATGGAGGTTGCTGTCCTTCGACCCACATCGCTTTGACGATACCTGTGAGCTGTCGTGTAGCTCTCGTTTAAATTTAGGTACTTACCTATGATCAAATTTATAGTGATATTTATTTTTGTTAGTTCAAAGACTAAATATTATTTGGGTTGCGTTGTGTAGACTATTTAAGTTTAAATTCAACCACAGGTTCTGAGAGACTACAGACTGAAAATAAAATATAAACTAATAAGCTAAATTAAGAGTAACTGAAATCAGCTTAAAATAAGAAAAGCAAATTTATTATAATGATATATATATATATATATATATATATATATATATATATATATATATATATATATATATATGACTAATATACAAAAATTTGATCAAGTTTCATAATATTTACTTTTTTCAACACGTTCAATTAGGTGCCACACTAATTAAGATTTGACAATAATTATTTTCCATCAATTAGGTATATATATATATATATATATATATATATATATATATGTATATATATAGATATATGAATATCTCTCTATATATATGTATATATATATATATATATATATATATGAGAGAGAGAGGACCTAATCTCAATTTCAAATATTTAATATCAGTACCTTTGTGGGTCTATATGGTGTGCCAAGGCGGTACTCCGATCGGACACTCTTGTGAAATGACGTAGATACTTTGCGTGTTATCTCAATTAATGGGACGACAACGTTGACTCCAGTCTCACTACTGGTTTGGGGCTTTCTAAATAACTTGGAGTAATTTTGAAAAGCGGATAAGCTGAAATCTTGTGGGCGTTGCGAGATGTCAAGGTCTTTCTTGGACCAAACTCCTTTGATCCCCGTACTCTGTCTTCAAGTCCTGAACACTTGCCGTCGAACTCTCGACCTCCGAACTCTGACAGTCGGACTTCTCTACTCTACTCTACTCGACACGACTCTACTGCCGAACACCCCCTCTTGACTTTTCTTTATTTTATGTATTTTTCATTGTGTCCATTCTTAGCTCTCTTCGTCCAATCATGAGAGCTGTAAAAATCCAATTGTTCTCCTTTACCCCGCCTTCAAACCGCAAACTTGGAAAAACTTTATCCCTTCAAATTCGGCACTGTTCCTTAAGGACTCATAAATAACTCCACAAAGGTACATTCTTATTTAGTGTCACGTAGAGACGTGATTCTAATCTCGGACTGGGATCAGAACCTCACCCGAGGATCCGTCACAAGGCGTTGAAATAATTTCTATTGGTCCTGTTCTCCTTTACAAAAGATGTTATGAGATCAGATTTAGATCTCAAGCATTTTATTTCTAGCATTAATTAATCAATTATATTACTGATCTAAATCGTCTTACTACATGAGCTCTTAAGAGAGTTATTCTCTACTTATCATGTGCATAACGCACGCATAATACATCCTATTACAACAAATTAAAGGTTAGCCCTTGGTGGAGATGAATAGAAGCACTGTCAACTTACAGCCATCAGAGATGTAGTTTTGTACTTAATTTTTGTTTTGTGTCTAAGGTTTTAAATATAATGTTATTTGGAGCTAGCCGACGAGTCATTTATTTAAAATATCTTTGTCACGTGTGTAATTTTTCACACTCTCCCCTCTCCCTATATTAACGTTTCAAGCGTGTTACCCTTCTTTATCCTTTTCAATAAGAGTAATGCTTTCTTTTCGCACTACAAGTTTTGCTTTCAACTCATCGAGCAGACGTTCGCCTTAAATAAACTTCGATTGGGATTTTTATATGCTAGGACGTCGTGCATTTTAACTACTCAGTGTTTTAGTTTGAGAAGGAATTGTATGTCGCTGTTAAAAAGGGGTGTTGATGAAAGACTCTTGATTTTATGCTTTTCTGAATAGGGAAAAAATCAGAAAATTGTAGTAAAGGAAATAGAAAAGAACCTCTTCAATGAAAATTGCACGATTCTGACCAAAAATTAAAATTTTATCAGCTTCACCTTTGAAACCTTCTGAGTAAAGTACATAATGATATATGTATCACTCCCTCTGTTTCTCTCCCTATCTCCCCCCCCCTCCACTCCTATCCACTCTCACAGTCTCCTTCTCCTTTTCTCCATCTCCCAGTTTATCTCCTACCCTCACTCACTCTCATCTATTTATCTCCTACCCTCTCTCGCTCTTTCTCCTACTCTCTCTTACCCTTCTCTTGCCGAACGATGACCGAATGGTTAAGGAGCTGGCCTTCGGAACCGGAGTTCGTAGGTTCGAATCCCACTATGGCATGGATGTTCGTAACCGTTCGGAATCGGCTTTAAGCAGTAGGTCCCGGTCTCATTAGCCCTCGTGTTGCAAAAAGTAGACCGTAGCTCTCCAAAAACCAAACCAAAACCAAACCAAATACCCTCCTCTCTCTCTCTTTCTTTTTTTGGGGGGAGAGGGGGGAAATTACCACTAAAGAGAATTGTACCGCGGTACTTTCCCACGATGGTCATCACGTGCATGCACAGCTATGGGAGAAATTTCCTAGAAGAATTTAGGACTTCGATTGTTGACTTCGAGTTTAGGGACCTGCAGAGAAGGTATAGATCACGGAATGGCAGCTTAACGGTCAAGCTCGCACAGAGATGTAACCGTGAGTTATGGGGGCTGGGATTAAAAATAATGTCAGCTTTCACGAAAGGGGCTATTTTAATGAGCCGAGGGGGGTGCAAATGTGGGAAAATTTCACCAAACAAGCGATTGGCAAAGAAGAAAAAGGGGCGTTAAAACCGAGGTGAGGAGTAGGGAAACAGAGTTAAGAAAAGGGGTTGAAGTCGGGATTCAAGAGTAGCTGGACATCGAAATCCCAAGACCGGCTCACCAGCACCGACTCGTCCCGTGCGCCCGAACGCCTGGACCAACACACCGCATGAGGAAAGCCCCTGCTTGATCCTCTGTACCGACTGAAGGACCGACACATGGTGTGAAAAAAGCCCCTGCCGGCTCCCCTGTGCCTGTACTGGAGGTAAAACATATTCAGAACGGTCATTTAGGCCTCTGTTAGTAATTTAACATTGTGATTAAGGAATAACACATAACTAAAGAGAATTATAATAATTATGGTGTAAATATGAATATAAGACATAAATAATTGCTGGTTATGTTATATGATAATCAAGGATATAAATTTGTAAATAGTGTACAGAATAAATGTCTTAATCTCAATATAAGGCATCATATTTTTACTGTGTTTCCCCTTTGTAAACGAACACTGGTGTTAAGGTTGTAAGTACATTACAACAAGAATTATTATTAAGCAAATCCTCTTCATACAAAAATATTATCTGCATGATAACAGCACACACTATACACTGCCTATGTTACTTAAATTAATATTAATTGTAATTGCGCTAACAATTTCTTAAAAACCTTTTCAAATTTACCTTTCCTGCGTTTACATTTTATATTGATTTTTTAGGTGTGCCCAAGTAATTTAAGATATTTTTATCATGCGGTCAGCTAGAAAAGGTTTTAAAACACTTTATTCATATCACATTCATTACTCTTAAACCATTCATATTACATCCATTCTGCACAGTGTTTTCCGTTCTGAAAACAATCCTCATTAAAACAGTCTATTTATAATTCAACGTAAAATAAAAAGTTCTGATCGTTTTGCAATAAAGTTTTTCTGGATCATTAATAGGAATCTAACTTTGTAAAAATCCTTCAGTTTGTTATGTTAAGCAATAAACTTCTAAAAAAGATAAAATATATACATCATGTAATTTTAAAAATAGAAAACCAGTTACCATAAAATAACTTTTAAAATTGTTTAGGTTAAAAGCTAAACCAAACAGAAGATAATTATCATTTTTATTTTGTGAACCGCAATTATATTAATACGAGCGATATATTTTATTTTATAACATGATAAAAGCTAATTATTTTTTAAATTCTCAATTTCTTAACAGCTTTTATATATTTTTTAAATTTATAACTGCCCGAGATCTCTAAAATTTTGGTTTACAGAACAAGATAGCTTTTTGCTTCAATTTCATATGAAAATTTTGTTTCTTATTTACATATCTCAAAAGTTATCTTGAGTAAGTGAATTTAATTATTTTCATTTAATCTTTTTTTATGTTATAAGTTTGGTTTGCTTTGGAGTGCTATAGTCTACTTTTTGCAACACGAGGGCTAATGAAACCGGGACTAACAGCTTAAATCCGATTCCGAACGGCTACGAACATCCATGCCATTGTGGGATTCGAACCTACGAACTCCGGTACCGAAGGCTAGTACCCTAAGCAATCGGCCATCGTTCAGCTTTATGATATAAGCACACCACTTAAAATAGCAAAACTAAATAGTTTTTAAAGCTAGAGTGTTATTAAAAAAACGTGTGAAAAATTCATTTTAAGGAACGAAATAATTTACTTTGGAATTAATAAAATAAATATTGCGATAAAGACGTTTCAGCTCGAAAAGTACTATGCCCCTTTAAATCAAGAATATTTTTAATGCTCTTTTAAGGTTGTAATATACCGCGGCAGAAAAATACCATTTGTGTCATTTACCTAATTCTATTCCAAAGATATACACGAGGACACAGTCAATCTTTATAAAAAGTTATTGAGCACGTTATGAATGAAGAAATAACCAGCATTAATTAGTGAGTAATGAGTTAAAAAATGAGAGACAGGCGAAAAAAAAACTAAACACAGAAATAAATAAAATTAAAATAAATTATTTTACAAAATGTTAATATTATTACAATTAATTGCGTAGTCGAAAGGCATGTAAAAGCAGGTTAAAGTTTTGTATAGAAAGTTTAATCTGCATTAAAAAGTATTGAAACATATTGAAAATAAATAATTAAGTATTTAAGGATACTCAATTCGTAAATATTTTTAAAATTTAGTACATAGAGAACTTCCGGTCCACTTTATTTAATTCCAGTTTGTGAGCTTTTGACATGTTCTATATTGACCTGCAACGTGTAGTTTAGAAATACAAATTTTATAAAAGCATGCGTACTAAAGTTTTATGACACCCCTGAACTTGATTTTATGCTCCTGTTTATTCCACCTATAGAAAAAACTGTGAAAAAAATATTGTATTCGTATCATTTAAAAGTAAAAATTCATAAAAAATCATACAGCGGTTAATTTTACTTCTACTTTGAACAGCTATAAAAACTTGTACACCTACCTAATATTATGTAAGGACCCTGCGATTACGTAGAAGTGCCGCAACACGACGCGGCATGGACTCGACTAATGTTTGAAGTAGGCTGGATGTAATTCATACCATGAATCCTGCAGAACTGTCCATAAATCCTTAACACTACGAAGTGGTGGAGATCTCTTCAGAACAGCACGTTGCAAGGCATCCCAGATATGCTCAATAATGTTCATGTCTGGGGATTTTGGTGGCCAGCGGAAATGTGTGAGAAGTTACTGGAGCCCTTCTGTAGCAATTCTGAACGTGTGAGTGTCGCATTGTCTTGCTGGAATTCCCCAAGTCCATCGGAATGCACAATGAACATGAATAGATGCAGGTGATCAGATAGAATATTTATGTATGTGTCACCTTCAGAAACGTATCTAGACGTATCAGGGGTTTCTTATTACTCAACTGCATGCTGCCCATACCATCACAGAGCCTCTAACATCTCCAATAGTCCCCTATGAACATGTAAGGTCCATGGATTCATGAGGTTTTCTCTATACCCATACACGTCCATCAGCTCGATACAATTTGAAACGAAACTCGTCAGGCAAGGCAACGTGTTTCCAGCCATCAACAGTTCAATGTAGGCATTCACTGGCCCAGGAGAGTTGTAAAGTTTTGTGTCGTGAAGTTATCAAAGGTACGCAAGTGGGTCTTCGGCTCCGAAAGCCCATATTGTTGAATGGTTCACCGGCTGACACTTGTTGATGGCCCAGCATTGAAATCTGCAGCAATTTGAGGAAGGGTTGCACTTCAGTCATGTTTAGTAATTTTCCCCAGTCGTCCTTGGTCCCGTTCTAGAACGATTTTTTTCCTGTCGGAAATTTCATGTTTTACCGGATTCCCGATATTCACTGTACATTCGTGAAATGGTCGTACGGGAAAACCGAAATTTTATAACTACCTCGGATAAGCTATATCCCCTCTGTCGTTCGCCGACTATAACACCAAGTTCAAACTGACTTAAATCTTCATAACCTGCCATTGCAGAAGAAGTAACCGATCTAACAACTGTGATAGACACCTGTCTGATATAGGCGTTGACGACCGCAGAGCTGGTTCCCTATCTCTTTATTTGCATCCGAATGCTTGTACCAATTGTTTTTAGCTCTTCAATGTACTTTAAAAAAAGGGATAATAGTTTAATCCTTTACTAATATAAATATTCTTAAAAGAATTTTCCTTTCCTGGACCCAAAAATGACTGTTACTTAGAGATCTCTCAAAGACCGACGATATGTTTTACGAATTTTAGAAAACGCTACCTGGAAGGAAATTGTTTGGACTCTAAAATGACCATAGATCAAGATCGTACGATTACTCAGCCGGTACACACACAGAAAGACAAGAATATCGCTTAAACAGAAAATAAATAAAAATCTAAACCAAATATTAAAAAAAAGGCTTTGATCAATCTCTTATGAGTTACAATAATTACTATATCATATGTCAAGCTGTTTCTGTTCAATCGTATTTACCTTCTCTAAGTGCTTAATGTATAAGAATATATTAAAAATAACCCGTGCTTTTACTTCGCAATAGTAAAGCTTCGAAATGATGAATTTATTTTCTTAAATATTTATTAAATGTGATATTATAACCATCAAAATAAATGTGAAATATTTTAACACGGAATATTTAAAGATTGTTGTAACAGCTACAATTCATATTCCACCACAAGAGGACAATCACTTCGTTCCATCTTTAGATAGCTGATTGTTGGATTTAGGGTCTCGAAATACTTCGAGTAAATACATCTGCTTTCCTCACAACAGATTGGGAGTTTCTTTTTCTTGTTGCATCCCTGGGGATGTTCGGTGCTGACACACTACATTTTGAGATTTCAAAGAAAAGAAGCTGAAAGACTGCAAATGTCACGTTGACAGAGAAAAAAATAGTTGTTTTGTGTGTGCTTGTGCAAACGGAAGCATTTTATTACTTGCTCTCTTATTATAATTCGTCTGGAGCACCACCACAGATCTTTTCCAACATACGAGCTAATTAGACCGGGTTTGTAGTGGATTTAGAATATCCGGGACACAAGATCCACATAGATCAGGGGTGGGCCAAAGCCGGCCTGCGGGCCTGATCCGGCCCTTTTGCTTACTTTATCCGGAACGTTGAAAAATTCGTTTTTTGAACTATGTTCAAAAATACCTAGTTTTATTTCGTTCAACATATATTTGTGAAAGAACTTTTTCATTAATGATTTACACGAAAAATTAAATATTGACCACAAATTACGGACGAAAATATACACTCGGTATTAAGGATTGCTACAAGTGATTTGGACCCAAATTTTAAAGAAATAATATCAAATGTACATTCCAGATTTCACGTTTCGCATTAACTAAAACTATTCTATTTAATAGCTTGATGTTTGTCTTTTCTTTTTAAAATTCTATTTACTATTATATTTTCAAAATGTAATATAAATATAAAAATGTAATAACTATGATCAAAATAAAATAATTTGTATCGTTAAAAATATAAATAAATATAAAAAATAATCTTTCTTCACTAACTGATTTATTTAATGACCATTAATTTAATATAATGGATCATATTTCTTTAAAAATTCCGTGACATATTTTATTGGGCACAAATTATTCGCATATACAAATAAGTAAGACAATTTATTATTATTATTTTCTTTTCTTAACTGTCAAATTTCTCTGTCCAAATGTTTTAAAATGTTACTTATAGTGTTTTTGTGAAAAAATGTCTTGGGCAGGGAAAAAAAGTCCACCCAAAACATTCGCGTGTGCACAGCTTACGCGGTATAGTCCTCCGGCCCGGGAGACATTTTGAAAATTTCATTTTGGCCCGCGCTTAAAAGTATTTGCCCACCACTGACATAGATCTCCCAAAAGGTAGCATTCCATCTGCTCTGCCATCGTCTACCATTTAATAAGGCACACCTCTTTGACTTGGTTACGTTATTATTGAAAATTAATAAAGAAAAATATTATTAGAAAGTACTCGATATTCAATATCTATATTATCAACTGATATTTATCTTTATATTAATTGGGAATGAAGATTAATTAAGTTAACATTTTTGTTTTGGGGAACGAATTAATGAATATATATAGTTGTAATAATTGTTAAATTACATATAATACCAAATCTTAATATCTAGAGCAGGGGTGTTTTAGGTACAGTTTTTTCCCTGCCCAAGAAATGTTTTCAATTAATTATTGATTTATCATATATGTACTGAGAGAAATGTATTTTTGGTTATGTACAAAATATACTGTAAAATATAAATTAAATTCAGAGTCTTTAGGAGCTTGGGGTTTTGTAAGGTTTAATCTGCTCGTGATATTTCATCTGGATAGGGATAATGAACCACACATTAGCTTTCGGGTTGCCATAAACCCTATGAGTTTGGAAATGGTTTTGAGTTGTTAATTTTGATTAGGCCACAAATCTTAACATCGATCAAACCAAACAGGAGTAGTGTATATTTTCTTCTCCTTCTCATGTGTGACGAAATTACTTGGTTGATTCTTATGATCCATCTAGGAGAGATACTCTTTCTCTTGCGGCCTCAAAAAAGCAAAATAACAACATTTTCGTTATCACTAAAGCAACTTTTATCATGTTATGTTGTAGGTCTAGTCCACAAATGTGGCATCCTGATAAAGGAGAATATTTTGGCCAGAGGAGGAAGTTCCCCATCCTTCCAGAGGGAATTAAGGCTTTATAAAGACCCCCTAAACCGAAATTGCCAATTGACAGGCGTAAGCCAATCTACATATAAAGAAGAGTGTGCGTTTGTATGTCCCTCCACTTCATCTACAGTTTTGTTCTGATCTCAATGAAATTTTGAACATTAGATCTTCTTGGTGAGAGATAGGCCATTGTCTACTTTAAACTTTTCATGGACTGTAATTAACGGATATATTAATTTAAATTATCAGAATGATAATTTCTTCGTTTTTTAAACTATACTTTCCAGCGACGCTCGGGGAAACAGCATACGGAAGGATGTTTGCCAAAATTTTCGGATAAATTAAAATTCACATTTATTTGTTCTAGAAAGAGCTTTATATTTTTTTTTTCTTTTTTAACGGAAACCGGGAATTGAAAATAAAAACATTTCACTTTTCAATTTCGAGTTATATAATTGGCCTGATGTAATTCATACACACACACAGATATATATATATATATATATATATATATATATATATATATATATATATATATATATATATATATATATATATATATATATATATATATATATATATATATATATATATATACGTGCCTGGTAAAGCAGGTATTTTATTTGCTTACTCTCCGAACAGACAAGCCTAAAGCATTTTGTACTCTCAAAGTTAAAGAATGTTTCTTTTCTATGCAAAGAATTTACAGTTTTTTTAGATTTTCATAAAATTTTGCACCATGCCCCTACAATGAAATGAATCAACTTTAATATAAATAAAACATCAAACCCCGTCTTTACACACACAACACAGGGTACTTTAACTGGTAATCAATAAATGTCAGTTGTTGGAATCTTCAGGATTTGGAAAAGTGACCAACTGGAATAAGGAATGCTGAATTAGACATCATATAAATATATATACATATATATATATATATATATATATATATATATATATATATATATATATATATATATATATATATATATATATATATATATATTATATATATATATTATATATATATATATATATATACATATATATATACATATATACACACATATATATATATATATATTATAAAATTATATATATATATATATATAATATATATATATATATATATATATATATATATATATATATATATATATATATATATATATATATATATATATATATATATATATATATATATATATATAAAGATAGAATAATGACGGAGCTCTAGTTAGTTATCATAAACTTGATTGAATTTTGCTGGGGGAGTAGTAAATCATTTTTATCTAAAAGAGGTAATTTTAGAAATCTTCTTTAGTTGAAATAGCAATGTCACATAATTTATAAACTGAAACTCAGCTGTATGCATTTGGAAAATTGTTAGATGATCAATTATTAAATTGAATTTTCAGTGGTGTCTGCAAAAATTCCTTCTGCAATAGCTTCACGTGAAAAGTTCGAAGATGAACAAAGGAGTCACAGAAGAATCTTCAATTAAGTCGGATAAGAATTCCTATTTTGATTTTACGACAAACTTAAACGGGACAAACTTACGAGAAGGCATGTTGTATCTTCTAAGAGATAGGACAGGAAATGGTTCAATCACTATGTACAATGGTCCCTTTCTGCAATCTTGCGGTTTTGATCTGGGATTCGAGTAGACGAATCTGGCTACAGACCCAGGTAAATGATTTTTTGGACGGTGGACAGTAACCTGCTGGGGTTTGCTTCTAACATCATCCCCGTTTTTTAGTTCACCATTCAAAAAATTAGTTATTGAGGGTTGAGAACGGATTGGATTCATTTCGAGAGGGGACACGACACCGAAACAATCTGTGTCGTTTCAGCTTCTGTTGTGATATAATTGGCATTTCTTAGGGTGCAAGAGGAATAGTGATTAGATGGTTGGTTTGTTGGTTGGAGCTTAATGGCACTGAATCCTCCTGGGATATATTGTGCCAAACACAAGTACTCAGTAGTAAAAAAATATTTTAAAATTAATTTCAGTGTTTAACATTTAATAACGAAGTGATGTTTAGACAAGAAATACGAAAAGAAATATATGTAGAATTAAAAAGGTGAATAA
>CM063508.1:80014818-80182318 GCA_032207245.1 Pardosa pseudoannulata | reverse complement strand
ATATGATTGGCTGGCAAGCGCAGCACTCATATTCTATAGCACTATTAACCTTCTTAGCGGTTCGCAAGTACAATTCCGCCGGTTTCACGTACAATTTTGGACCCCCAAAAACGTTCCGAAAATGGATGTATTGTACATTTCTGCCAGCGCTTTCCCAAATGGAGTTTTGAGGTAGGAGGTTCAGGTCGATTGTTTAGGAACTGCACCCCTCTTTGATGATTTATTGATGGATGCACCCCTATTCCCTGAGACACAAAGACGCTGATAGCTTCTCATGGCTTTGTCAATCTCTATTTCGAAGAATTTCGTTTGCGGTAACAGATGTATCTCTAATTGCACCACTTTAATATATGGGATGACTTTCGTAAAAAAATATAAATATTTCTCTTAAAAAATATTATTATTCGTACTTTTAGAATCCATTATTTCTTATGGGATGATCTTCGAGACTTGACGAGCTTTATGTGTATTAAAAATTAACAATCTATAATGTCTATTTATATATCTATTTATAACCGGAAGTAAAGGGGCAATAACGAGGGTGGTATTACCGTATTTCAATCTGGTCGACAAAGGCTGAAGTAAAAAATCGTAAAACACTTTGGTCACTGACAAAATAAAACTTTAGCGTATTTTTTGGAGACTTTTTTTTCTCGGTGTGTTTCACTCGGAGGGTTAAAAATTAAACTAAGTTTCAGTAGGTACGGGTTGAAATCCGGCATGAGTTTCATTGGCGTGTCTTAGGCTTCTTACGCCGAGGTAGGAGTCAAATTTATCGTCCAATATTTAATTATTATAGATATAAAGTTTTTAGAGACTACAGAGAATATATTAAGCTGCAAAAAAGTCTTTCTCGAAAATTTCGAAGTTTTACTAACTAGGAAACAAAATTTAATAGAGAACTAGCTACTTCGCACCCAGCCTTCGGTTTGGGTATGCAAGGTTCCAAATATAGTTTTAGAGCAAATACTATAGATAAAAGTAGTAATAAAAATGTTAAATCAACCTCGCACGCTGCAAATTACCGATGAATATAAGCTTATTGTTATTAAATTTTTTATCGGAGAGAGTGGATGTAAGATTTGTAACTTTCCCCAAGGAATTCCTGATTCCTATTTGGCATTCCTATTTGGCTCTGAGGTCATCCACTGGGACTTACATCAAGGATCAATTTTATACTGGTGGCTTCAGAAGAAAATATTTGAAATATTTTTATTACTGAATAATTATAATAGTAATTATATCAATAATAATTTTACTAAACAAGCAGATTTGGCTGCCATTTTTTTAACCCTTTAACGAACGGTGGTTTTGCAGCGAATCCACCTGTTAAAAGATTCTTTTTTCTACTTTTTAAAGACATATGTGTTCGAGCCCCTGCGTTGCAAGCTCTTGTTTGTATTTATGAGCGCCATCTGGCGAGAATTGTCGCTAGTAGGTGTAGTCGCTAGTTTGTCGTCACCTAGAGCAGACGTTCGGTTCTATGGGGATCCGATCCTGCTTTTGTGAAAACTCCCTCATTGGGATTTAATTATGCTTCTTATCGTTGAAGTATTGGTTTAGTTGGTTTTGCAATAAATATGATTAAGATACAGTCCGCTCTCGTTCATTTGCTAGTTATGTTTTTTGACTTTCGTTTTTGGAACTGAGCTTCGGCGCCAACAATATGAATGACCTTTTTTTGTCATTTTCTATGTTTGTGACATTACATATCAAACTTAGATAAAAACACTGCACTTAATTCATTTTTCCATTTGAAATATCCATTTTTAAACTTGCTTTAACTAGAAAAATCAGAAATTCGATTTATCTTTCGTGTGACCCCGAATACCTATATTTATATAAATAACACTTAAAAACTGTTTAGCTATTTTTTACTATACACTTTTAAGGGTAATTATTCATTATACTCTCATCTTAATAAAAATTTAAAAGAAAGTACTATTTTCACACAGTACAAAGGGCTGGTTTTGCATTTCAACAAGACCTCTAACCTTTCTTCCTCCCAGTGAATGCACATTTATTTCGTGTATTTTACATTTATAATGTTCAAAGGTAACATTTATCAAAACATTTAATGAAATCTTAAGAAATTTATATTGTCCTTTAAAGGGTTAAAACTGTTGTAATGCTCATATTTGGCTCTTTGGCTAATACGTTTGCTAACCACTGTCCTAATATATAATTCATTCTCTTACTATTAGTAATTATGTTTCAAACTGATTATTAAAATGAATTAGAAGTCTCCATGATGCACCGGCTTTCGCAGCTGAAATGAATAACAAATAAACTGTGTGGGGAGGCTTCTGTGTAAGGTAATAAGGTATTATAAAAAAAACTGTGACCTTTAGACTTAACTCAATTATAAAGAAATACCAGAAGAATGGTGTGCTTAATTATCTAGTAATAAATTTATACTATGTTCGCTGTATGCTGCTTTGCAGTTACAGAAAAAGGAAATCATAATCTATGGTAGTAAGATGTGTGAATAAGAGAAAAGTGGAATATATCGTAATATTCAATATAATCAATATATTTTTACTTACAAATGTAACACCAACACTAACCTCGAAAGGACATGGAGAGACAATAAGTCAGATGGATGGCTGACTGCATGTATAATTAATTTCAGTTGCTGCTGTTATGTTTTATATTTAACCATTGTAAGACCTAGTTTTAATAGAATTCAAATAAAGAATCATGGCGCCTTGGTTACACAAATCAGTTTGTGGCTGATGGGTTTATATTAAACAATATGATTTCATTAATAATTGTGAATAGCGATTTATTTGTTCTTTAAAATTTTCAGCTTATTTATTTAAGAGCAAACTTTTTGTTCTGTTTTAATAGGATTCTCTTTTTTTTAAGGTCAGAATAGAATAAATAGCTTTGGACTATTGTGTTAATATTTTTTCAAGAACAGATACGTAGTTAAATGAAAAAAAAAACAACGGAGCAATCATAATAACTATAACCAGACATAACAATTGCTTATGTGCTATTACTTCTAAAAATAGAAGGAAAGGTTGTTAAGATTTCACCTAGCCTGGCTGTTAAAATATTTCGTAAACATATTAGAGCCATTTACAAAATGGCGGGCATTTATTTTTTTCGTTTTCGCGTTATAGAACACAAGCGATTACAGCATGCCTCGGAATAAATTGACTTCGGTTATGTAACATCATCGATAACAGGTAATTACATAGACGAAAAAAATAATAATAAAGGATGAACTTCTGCTTTCTCTAAAGCCACGGAGAAAGAAAATACTAAATTAATTCTCGGCATTGTGACCGGTAAGAGCGAAAATAAAAACAAGCGAATCCTATAATTCTCCGCAGACGATCATTCATCTCAGAGACGAAAGGTCTTGTTGGGTTTTTTTTAGTGTTTTTTCGTTCTCTCTTTACCCTATTCTCATGCAGGAACACAGATAACAGTTGTCGGAAAGACAGACAAGAAAAGATGCGCCCGTGACGTACTGGTAAAATTAAACAGCGTCACGCCTAGAAATTTGTGAGGCGAAGTAAGAAAAAAAATCGATTATGATGGGAGCAGCCAGTCTTTCTTTGTCTCATGAAAACGCACTGATTGGTTATTGTCTTGCTCAGTCGTCATGGGTTTTCTCCAGATGTTCGATTTCCAGGAATATCTGTTTCATTATGATAGGGATGCTCGTGTGTTATTACTATTTTTTATATTACAACCGTCATTCATATCTTAACATGTCGTATTGTGGCATTTAGAGAATATTCTATCAGCACACAACCGGCAATATTTAAATAGAATTTTTAGTTCCAGAAGACTTCCGTAGTTTGATAATACCATGGGTTACGCATTTGTTTTTTTTCTTGGGGCGGCGTATTAGCCCGAATTTTGTAAATCTTTCCAGAGATAAAGTATGAGAAATTTGCCTCGTGTTGTGATACATAAACAAGTGTTTACTTTTAAAGCTGTTTTTTCTGCCCGTGATAAACAGTGTACCGGCAGAAGCCTTAACATATTGTGTGCGGGTACATTTTCCAACGGAATTCTACTGGGAGCTGGGGTTTTGCACGTACATTTAGTTATTCAGTTAGATCTCAATAGATCAAAAATTATTTAATTTTATAACCAACTTTTCGTATTTTAGATTGAAATATATAAACAAATATTTAAATAGACACATAAACAAATATATATATATATATATATATATATATATATATATATATATATATATATATATATATATATATATATATATATATATATATATATATATATATATATATATATATATATATATATATATATATATATATATATATATATATATATATATATATATATATATATATATATATATATGTATATATATATATATATATATATATATATATATATATATATATATATATATATATATATATATATACATATATATATATATATATATATATATATATATATATGTATATATATATATATATAATATATATAATATATATATATATATATATATATATATATATATATATATATATATATATACAAATATATGTAGGGTTCGGTGTCTAGGGGTGTCGTTAGATAAATTCGATGACAGACTAAATTAACAATAACAACATTTAATTACGGAACAACATAAATAACACTTAAGCGTGAAGACAAATAGTTAAATCACAGTGATGACGCGGCATAGACAAGACTTCCTACTCGAAGTTTAACACAAGACACCCTACTCGGTGTTTAACATAGAAAATACCTGGTCACTCCTTCTCCACGACTCCGACTCGAATGTCCCTCTGTCTCTCCTTACTTACCCCACTCAGTGATGAGGGCGCGACCTTGCGAGGATGCGCTGCACTAAATCCCCCCCCACATATATATATATATATATATATATATGTCAGGATATAAAATATAGAGTAATTTAACAGATTTAATTAGGGATTATTTTAATGGGAGTAACGTGCCTCGCGTTATTAGTCACATAAATACGGCTCACGCGCAATGATCAGAGAGAGAGAGAGAGAGAGAGAGCAGGATGCACTGTCCATGGTCAGACGTGGCTCCTCGAAGCAGTGAAAACTGCCTTTGTTAGCAGTTGGGCGCCAATATGAGACGCAATTGTTGAGTAGCGTGTGAAATGGATTAATAAAGAGAAGAAAAAGAATTACTTGAGAGTGGACTCATTTATATATTTTACTATTGTGTTTACTGGACCACGACATATATATATATATATACATATATATACAGGAAGATACATACATATATGTATATATATATATATATATATATATATATATATATATATATATATAATATATATACATAATATATAAATATACACATATATAATATCATTTTCGCAAGGATAAATAAAAAGTTAATTTTAAATCTAAATTGATGTTTTTTAATTAACCTTCCTGTTCTGTGGTTCCGCATCGACTGATGTAAAAACTATTTTTCATTTGTCTAAATTTTTCCAGAATCTATGCAGTAGACAAGAACATTCGGCTTCATTTTCCTGTATATACCGGTATTTTTGTACCCACAAATAAAACATGTTGTTACAATAGCCCGTACTAGTACGTGACCCGCGCTCAAGTATCAATCATCAGAAAATGTACAGTACGCGTCCCGCCCTCAAGTATCAGTCGTCAGAAAACGTACTAGTACGTGTCTCGCATACAATGTGTTAATTAACATTCTTGGAAACCTTTTAATTTTGCAGAGGAAATGAAAGATTCAAAATATGTTTAAAATATAGCCCTTTAGCTCAATGTATAATAAAAATCGAAGAAAAACTAGTGAAATGTTTTATTTTGGTTTGGTTTGGTACGGTCTGCTATTTTACCACGAGGGATAATAAGACCATGACCTGCTTGTTAAAGAGAATTCTGAACGTCTTCGAACATATATTCCAGTAGTGGTATTCGAACCCACAAACTCCGGTACGGAATGCAACGTCCTACCCATTCGGTCCCCCTCTTACTCCGACGGTGACAAAATATAATGATATAATGATTTGACAGTGTAAAATGAAATAGGAGAAATTAAGAGTAAAAAAAATAGTCATAATCTAACATTTTACTTAAGCCTACAAACTTTATGAAATTTAATGTTAGGAATTAAAAAATTAAAAAATTTACTGACAAAAATTAAATTAGTTGATTTGCAGTCGTAACAAATATGTACTTATATAAGTATGCAATTTGTTACTAAAAATATTTTCTAAGGTATGCACACAAGTTAAAAATATGGAAACCGAGAAAAAACATCCTTTTAATTAAATTCTGTACGGAATGGGTTAATTAAATTTTTTGAAATTAGACTAAACTTTTGTTTCATGTGAAATATTCAAAAAATAATGTTATGAAAATTTGAAAAAATGTTTTCAGTAAACATTCGGACATTTCAGAAACATTTGAAAAAATGTTTCCGAACGGCTTCGAACATCTATTCCAGTAGTGGTATTCGAACCCACAAACTCCGGTACGGAAGGCAACGTCCTACCCATTCGGTCCCCCTCTTAATCCCACGGTAACAAAATGTAATGATATAATGATTTGACAGTGTAAAATGAGTTAGGAGAAATTGAGAGTAAAAAAATAGTCATAATCTAAAATTTTACTTAAACCTACAAACTTTATAAAATTTAGTTAGGAATTAAAAAATTAAAAAATTAAAAAATTTACAGACAAAAATTAAATTAGTTGATTTGCAGTCGTAACAAATATGTACTTATATAAGTACACAATTTGTTACTAAAAATATTTTCTAAGGTATGCACACAAGTTAAAAATATAGAAACCGTGAAAAAACATCCTTTTAATTAAATTCTGTACGGAATGGGTTAATTAAATTTTTGAAATTAGACTAAACTTTTGTTTCATGTGAAATATTAAAAAAATAATGTTATGAAAATTTGCAAAAATGTTTTCAGTTGTGTAATATTTTTAAAAAATGTCAAATGTGTAAAATTTATTCAGTATTGACTGAAAAAATTTAAAAATCAAAAAATTCAATAGTCCTGAGAGTCTTTCCGTAAAATCCAAGAAAGTCACTTTCAGATGCTATGATTAACTCCATGATTAATTTATCGATTAATAATCATAAGTTAGTTCTGTTGTGTCACTTGTGAAATTTAAGTCTGAAATATACCAAAAATGTTCATTATTTTACCATTGAGGAAGAAAGTTTTACCATTCCATTCGTCGCGCGTGATCTCTCAAATGCATAGCCATAATTATCCTGCTTTTTTGCACTGGACAAAAATATTTCCACGACCTTGATCTTTACATTCTCTGCCTTTTAAACTATTTGGAATGCCATTGTCCCTCATTTACGGCGCTTAGCCCTTCTGCACACGCACTCAGAAATGTGACGCTGGCATACCCGCCGGGTCAGTTGAATCCTGTATTGAGTTAATTACAAGTTAGCATATTGCATCTTACTTCTAATAGTTTAGCCCTCGCTCAACAAAAAAATAGCAAACCGCAATGCTCCAAACAAAACTAAAGTATGAATTTCCAGAGAGCCCATAGCTGGTCAGTGCTTTCTTTTGTAGTTTTTTCTATGTTGACTCAAGTTTTCTCCTCGATCTCCAGTTCTTTTCATTAATGAATGGAAAATCAAATTGGGAAAATCCTTTATCGGTAATTGCCGAAGGATGAATTTGGTTAGGACTCTAATCTTCGGTACCGGAGTTCATGGATTCGAATCTCACTGTAGCATGGATATTCATAGCCGTTCGGTATAGGCTTTAAGTAATGGGCTTTTTGAGGCTTTAACTCCTTGAGGACCAGCACGTAAATGCTATACGAGTCAACAGTTGTGAAAACTGTTGCCGTTTAACGCCATCTAGTAATTAAATCCAGCATTTAAAAATTAAAATAAAACGTTCAGATCTCCTATTACGCATATGCACCGCTGGTCTCTCAATATCAACCGGAGATCATCGCATGGAGTCGATCTTGGACTGATAAGAGTGAAATCGCTGCTTCGCGTATACGAAACGTTCGTCGCGAAGGGGTTAAACAGCTCATTAGCCCTCGTACTGCAAAACAGTTGCCGTACCGCTCCAAACCAAACCAAACTTTTGCCAGTGATGGCCTAATGGTCAGCGTGTGAAGCTGGAATATCAGGATGACGGGTTGTCTGACAGGTGCACCATACATATCCCTGTGTTTCCAGAGAACATGCAAGATAAATCTATGGGTCTCGCTAGTATATCTTCTTGTCAGTCCTGTGCCTTACTATACCGTCATCAGGTCTGTAGGGAGAATAAAAAAGCTTTCTAGCTTCATCTTCACCATCGTTAACGTAAAACTTGCGCCATTTTCACTTTTCCGTCGAAGACACGCGTAGAGTGTTGTTGATAGCTCCATGTCCACGCGCTCACTGAAAACTTATGTGTTTGCAAGCTCATCAAATAACTCAAAAATGCTTCCGTCTGACCGGATGATTCCCAAAACTTAAACGAGCGTGGGTCTTTTTCTTTTATTTTATTATCATAAAAGAGTTCCCTTTTTAAAGTCGTTTTTAACTCCCGTAATTTCCAACTACCCCTTTTTTAGACATGACATATATATATATATATATATATATATATATATATATATATATATATATATATATATATATATATCAGAGAGAAGAGGTACTTTGGATTATTTCATTAGTTTATTAAATATTAAATAAGATTTATGTAATCCCAAAATTAATTTTTATAACTTGAACTGTCTTTTACTAATAGCTGTCATCTGGTATTTCTTTGCTATTTCTTCTATGAGAGTCAAGCGTAAAACTCCAAAGTAACACACGACTATTAATTTAATAGGATATATCTGATTTAAAATCTTTAAATAACAATTCAATTTTAGCTACACAATTATAATGTATCAAGACATTTAAAATTCCTGTAAAATATTTATATTTCACATTTAATTTTAATAAACTAAAGTGTATACCCTCTGGGAATTAAAGTGAAGAAAAAAGAATTTTCCTCCTTCGAGCATATATTGACATTTTCCTACAACATTAATTAGCATAAAAAAAAGAAAGTGCAAGCTTTTCGTAATTTTTTAAAGCAAATTTTATTTTCGTCACTCTGCTATGACGACAACGTGTAATAAGATTAAGTTGTGAAAGTGTATTTCCCTTTTTCGTTCAATAACTGTATTTCGCCGACACGATTAGGAAGTCACTGATTCTAGAATTATTATTTTTAAACTTAAATTCCGCGTCGTTTGTGACGCAATTGGAGGCTTAAGATATTTGCACGTTTTTCAAACAGGCGGAAATTTCGGAATTGACGTCACCATCGGTTTATGCGCAGATAAAATTTAGCTTGGAGAATTGGATGTATAAATATATCCTTTCTTAATACGTGCATTGGGATGTATGTATAAATCATCAATTAATGCACTGCGTGCTAACGTAAATACTTGACCTTTTAATAGAATTATTATTTTTCTTTCGGCTGCTTAATTTAAAATGCTATTTTTAAGGGCGTACTGCAGGATCGATGTTTAATATAAAAAATTCTTTATTTACGTAGGAAATAATTTGATGAAAACTCTTTTGTTCACTTTATGAAGTCTCTTTTAGTAGGGAGTCCGGGTTCACACCTCTAATGAAGACTTCCCTTGTTAAAAATAATAAAATACTTTTAAGGGCGTACTGCAGGATCGATGTTTAATATAAAAAATTCTTCATTTACGTAGGAAATAATTTGATGAAAACTCTTTTGTTCACTTTATGAAGTCTCTTTTAGTAGGGAGTCCGGGTTCACACCTCTAATGAAGACTTCCCTTGTTAAAAATAATAAAATACTTTTAAGGGCGTACTGCAGGATCGATGTTTAATATAAAAAATTCTTCATTTAAGTAGGAAATAATTTGATGAAAACTCCTTTGTTCACTTTATGAAGTCTCTTTTAGTATGGAGTCCGGGTTCACACCTCTAATGAAGACTTCCCTTGTTAAAAATAATAAAATACTTTTAAAGGCGTACTGCAGGATCGATGTTTAATATAAAAAATTCTTCATTTAAGTAGGAAATGATTTGATGAAAACTCTTTTGTTCACTTTATGAAGTCTCTTTTAGTATGGAGTCCGGGTTCACACCTCTAATGAAGACTTCCCTTGTTAAAAATAATAAAATACTCTTAAGAGCGTACTTCAGGATCGATGTTTAATATAAAGAATTCTTCATTTACGTAGGAAATAATTTGATGAAAACTCTTTTGTTCACTTTATGAAGTCTCTTTTAGTATGGAGTCCGGGTTCACACCTGTAATGAAGACTTCCCTTGTTAAAAATAATAAAATACTTTTAAGGGCGTACTGCAGGATCGATGTTTAATATAAAAAATTCTTCATTTAAGTAGGAAATGATTTGATGAAAACTCCTTTGTTCACTTTATGAAGTCTCTTTTAGTATGGAGTCCGGGTTCACACCTGTAATGAAGACTTCCCTTGTTAAAAATAATAAAATACTTTTAAGGGCGTACTGCAGGATCGATGTTTAATATAAAAAATTCTTCATTTAAGTAGGAAATGATTTGATGAAAACTCCTTTGTTCACTTTATAAATTTTCTTTTAGTATGGTGTCCGGGTTCACACCTCTAATGAAGACTCACTCCCCTTGTTAAAAATAATAAAATACTTTATTCAGTTGCACAAGTTTTGTGCAAGCTTTACTTTCGTCTGCCTATCATCCTTTTTGAGTTTTGCTTTCCGTAAAAGTCTTCGTGGCCTGTACTGCCTAAGCCAAGCTCTCTAGTCCAGAGATCTCTAATAATTCCCCCACACCATTGATACTGACTTAACATTTTACGGGCCAAATTCAGATACAGATAACTTCTAAATTATTTTTTTGCATATCTTACCTTCTAATGATTCAGTTAAGGTATGTTAGTCATTTAATTGTGGAAAAAAAAATTTCTTTTACGATTTTCATGATGTTCCCAATTGGGAACATTGGCCACTTCCGACTATACACTGGATTCAGAAATTTAGTTGAATGATGTATATATTAAATATTAAACAATAAGAAAAATAATTAGAATGCATTTAAAATTTATTTTTCAATTTAAGCACAGATATCAATAAAGCTTAAAACTTATAAATTTAAAGGAAAACAACATTTTCTTAAACAAATATCAAAAACATGAGTTTATACCTTTATGCCATGATATATTGGAAAGTAATGGAGATGCAATTTTTTCTTGCACTCATTGCAAGCTAATCTTGCATTTAATGTGCACTGTGCACATCTACCTTGTGTTGTTTGTACAAGAAAATTCCCATCACTTTGTCTCTGTGATATAGGGCGGTGAACTTTGGGTCCAGGTTGAGGCCCAACTTTCCTGGGTGCAATTCTTAGAAGAGCGGTTGTAACTTGTAGTGTTCACAGACAAAATGCATTGAACACCTTTCAAAATAAAATCTGATAAGCGAATGTACTAGACTGCTTATTGAATTGAAATGCCCTTTCATAAAATTAGGGAATTCACCTTCATTTTCTACCCCTTTCAAGAAATGCTCTCCATAGAGGAAATTATTTTGTCACAGTATAGTGGCAACAATCCATTGTTCCCAATTGGGAACATCAATAATTAATAAATTATTCCAGGTACGGTTCTGATTATTAATGTCGAATTTCATATTTGTTTAATAAATTAAAGTTGTTTTAAATATACTAATCGGATTTTAGAGGTATTAGATTTTTTTTAACATTTATGTGAAATTTTAATTTGTGCTCTTTAGAAAATGATGAAAAGGGCCATTTTATGATTTTTTATACATTTTCCTATTAATCATAGAAATATAGCTTCCATTTTAAAAAATCGAGTAGACTTTTTACTACATTTGCTAATTTTTTTGTATCAATATTGATGAAATTTAATTTAAAATAATTTTATTAATATTATGTTCCCTATTGGGAGCAATGGGTTGTAAAAGGCTAAAAATGGAATGACTTTGTGTTGGCATAACTTTTGTTGAGCAGTTGGAGTTAAAATTTTCCTACTGACTTTTATAAGCTTCGTCCAATAACTTTCCCTTTCACTTTTTTCGAGAGTAGATCGAGACTTCCTCTTCATACATGCATAATTAATGCCGAAAACAAAATACCTCAACGAACCTCATAACTTAGTATATGAAAATAAATGAAAACAAATTATTTTGTAGATTGTTATATTTAAAATAATGTTCTAGAGCTATTGAAGAGTTGATTATTAATTATTGTTAAGTTAAAATTCAAAATCAGGTGTCCAGTCTTTTAAAATTAAAAACAATAAGTATAAAAATGATTTAATGATATGAGATAAATTGCTATTCAAGTTAAATAAATTAAGATGAAATACATTTAAAATAAAAAGAAGAAAGTTTAAGAATAGCAAGAAATTTTAATTTATTTATTTATTTATTTCTTTTTTTAATTTTAAAATTGTTTTTTTTATTATTATTATTATTATTTATTTATTTTTATTACTAAATTACTGTACAAGACAGTGAAGATATTTAGTGAATATTGATGAGAGAAATAATAAGTGAAACTACATTAAGTTAGAACAAGAAGTAAAATTAAAGTTAAAAAATTAAAATTAAAAATTAGGTTCAGCTTAAAATTCATGGCGAGAGCTAGAGCAGTTCTGTGACGCATTGCTTTTTGAAGTGCATTATTAAGAAGATGAAATTCTACCAGTTTAAGGAATCATGGCGGCTCTATTTATTTTACTTTCCTATGATCATAGTCAGGTAATTCGGCTATGATCTGATTATAGGCTATACACCTGACCATAGAATTTGGAAGAAAGCTTAGTGCAAATAATTTTAAATGTATCTATGTTCAATCCTTCGAATAATTTAGGTTAATACATGAGGGCCTGAGCGATAGAGTTCTGTTGTGAATTTTATTAAGTAGGTCAATGTTAGATTATGCAAACGACCTCGCTACGTTGCAGCGGCAAAATACTGCTGTACAAACTTTTATTTTTAATGAGAGATCCGTAGTAGTGAACGGAGCTCACAGATTCTGGCATTCATACAGTTTTTAATGTTGGTTATATGTTTCCTAAACGTTAATCTCTTATCTAGAGTGATACCTAAGTATTTAGCAAAGTAATGTTCTAGTATATATAGTATAATAGTATGTTCTAGTATAATAGTAGTAAGTAATGTTCTAGAATATTAAGAAAAAATAATAATTTCTATTAACCAATAAAATTCAAGTAACCTCATAAAAAGCTTTAGACATTTGAGACCTTAAAATGAAATGAAATATGATATAAAATGATATGATAACGATATGAAATATAAAATGGTATTATATGTAATGGTATATATAATAGTATATAAAATGGTTATAGTATTAATTACAGTCCAGTCACATTAATGTGACCACCTGTCGAAATCCAGAATAACAACCTTCGGCAGAACGGACCTCTGAGAGACGTGCAGGAAGAAAGTCAGTTAGGTTCCTGAAGGTGTTTGTTCACTGGGATGATAGGCTATGCTGACTCCAGTGCCGTGGCCAGCTGCGCTAGGTTACGCGAGTGAGAATCCATGGTGGGTACAACCCGATCAAAGTGGTCTCACAGATTCTCGATTGGGTTCAAGTCCAGGAATTTGCTGGCCAAGGTATTACGGTAAACTCATCCTGATGCTCTTCGAACCACGACCGTACACCATGAGCTTTATGACACGCCGCATAGCCCTGCTGGTAGATGCCATCATCCTGAGAAAAAGCAATTCGCATGTAGAGGTGAATATGGTCCGCAAGAATACATGTGTACTTGTGTTGATCCACTATGCCTTCCAAAATGATGAGTGAGAAAATAGCTCGAAAACCATATAATGCGTCTCCTCCAGCTTGGACCCTTCCGGAAATTGTTGCAGGGTGTTTGATTTCAGACTTTTACGCCATATACGCTAACCTGCATGTGTCCGACGGAGCATAAAACGTGATTTATCGGAAAAAGCCACCTGTCTCCACTGGAATCCAATGGAAGTCCAGTTAAAGTATTGGAGTGCAAATTCCAAGCTTCGTCGCAGATGAACAGCAATCAACATAGGTGCATTAACTGCTGCGGAGGTCCGCACATAGTAATGTTCACTGAACTGTCGTTGTGGAAGCACTGTTGGTAGGCCCTTGGTTCATCTGGGCGTTCAGTTGCTCAACAGTTGCACGCCTATTCGCCCGAACGCATCTCCGCAGCCGTCGTTCACCTCTGCCATCGATGGCCCGTGGTGCACCACATTTGCCACATCGCTGATTTTTGATAGTACTATTTTGCCTTGCACGGTTTGATTTTACCACTGCAGCCCACGGACAATTTACAAAATTAGCCGTTTCGAAAATGCTTCAACCCTTGGCCCGAAAACCAATAATCATCCCCTTTTGGACGTCCATTTCTGCATGACTGCAAGAACTGAAATGTTTTCTGAATGCCTACAACACATTTTATATTTACACCAAATTTCCTGATGACACTTGCCTTCTGTGAATGCTTATTTAACGTTGAAGTCAAAAGTAGAGGGTGATCACATTAATATTATTGGGCTGTGTACTTAAAATGGTTTTATAGACTATACAACTTAATTAGAAATGGCAGATATAAGAAATGTTACCATTACCTGTTATCATCAATACGCATTGTTCGGTACATATTGACGTTCCCCGCACCCCTTACGAGCAATGGTTGTGTCCAACGCTTACCTTTTTTCTTATTTTGTACTGTAACGGAGTGAGCGTTTGGACCCCGTCTAGGCTGGCCGAACCGTGGTCCGCATCTCCGATGAGAACGCTTAGTTAGAGCTCATTACTCTTGTACAACCCTTTATATTTTTTATTATTAAAGTTTTTGTTAAGTTTTAAAAATACAGTCCACATTTTTATCGTCCTCAACATGGATCATCATTAAAAATTAGAAAGGATTAAAAAAATTATAACTATTGCTAAATTCTTTACCTGATCTAGTCGAAGTCAAAAGGTTACATAACATTGAAGACCAGACCGCCACGGCAACAACCCGAAGCGGCTGTCAAGCTGCTTCGGGTTGCTTCGGTTGACTGCTTTGGCTGTCAAGCTGCTGACCTACTGGAGGCCCGTTATGGTTCGAACTGCTGTGATCCACCCAGGTGAGGAGCAAACATCACAAAGGTAAGCTCGTGAATACCAGAAAGAACTTAGAGAACGATCGCTCCGGTACCTCGAGTGCAGGACAACTTTTCTGTAAGGCAAACATCGTGATTAGAAAAATCTGAATGTTCGCATGCAACAGATGTTATTGTCACGTTAAGCCATCTAAATATACCTGTCATATACCTGGACTGCAATATTGTAGCACCTATTATTTTAAAATAGGACTTTGATTTTTCTATCCTGAGGTCGCGACAAATGTTTAAACAAAATGCGGGCTCGCAAAGGACAATAATTCGCTCGTCGCTGGGTTGAAACGTTAAGTTCACATGCATAGTTACACATCCAATCCATTATGGCCAATAAACAGTCAACTAAACATTACATTTTCCCCAGCCATTGGGGAAAAATATATTTCGAGGTATTAATGTGTGTATTGTGCCATGTAGTCACATGATCGTTATTAATTACGTTAATATTTTTCTGTGTATCAAATTAAAGAAGTGATTGTATCTCTGTGTCCTTAAGCTAATGACTCTTTATAACATCTTTTTTTAAATATTCCTTGACACTGAATTCCCTCCTCTTCTTGTATTTTCATTTCTGGAAGTCAATTTAAGTTTTCCTTACAAATTTAATAAAAATTTTCCGTTAGAATTTGATGAGAGAGTAAACAAAAGATGACAAGGGCAGAATTACTAAATTTACGCTTGTCATTTCTCATATCGTATGAGAGTATGAAAGACATTTTCTATTTCACCACGGAAAAAAAAATGGTTAATCTAGTTTTCCGATGGAAGTGCCCGCAGGTTCAGTTACCAGGAGATAGAAAAGGAACAAAATAATTTTCGTGTACTATTTTAAATCCATTTATTTGTGGGTCAGACTATTCGAAATCTATTTATAGAATGGATGAGAGAACATAATAGCGAAAATCGGATGCTAAGTACGGATTGAGCATTTCAAACCGCGAAATAGAACAAGATTATATTAAAAGGAAAATAAAACCAGGGACCATTTGAAAAAATCATGTCGTTTAGAGTATTTCACGGATTTTACTCGAGTAAAACTTATTTGATGGCCTATTTTAGAAATGTTTATATATTTATTTATAATTTTTTATAGTTTTTAAAAAGTGGTGTTTTATAAAGGAACAAGTGATTCTTTTTCGTAGTTTTTAAAGAAATTCAATATAAAGTTAAAATTTTGTCTAGGAAAGAGAGGGGAAACAATGTTTATCAAGTATTTCGAAATAAAAATGTCAAAACTTTAAAATGATTGAAGTTCATTTTAGTTTTAAAAAGTGTCAGATAGTTATAAGGGAGGTGTAACGGTAAGCTAATGTATTAACTTGACCTATTAGTTATAAAGTTATAACGCAAGAAGAAAATACTCTGAACTGCTTCTCACTTTCTATGACTAAATGAAGTCGTGGGGTGTCTGTGAATAAAAAGAAGAAGACTGCGTGAATTGACCTGCACGAAGAACCTTATTTCAAACCGGTATCTCAGCCAAAAAACAGCCAAATTGGGTTTCAGGCTATTGGAAATACCATATATCATCCATAAATTAAATGCTTTATTTCTCTCAGTTTTAGGCTCTGGCTCTGTTTATGGAGCTGGACTCATGCTGGGGAACCTCCTCCTCTGCGCGTCCAATCATGTATTCTCTACAGTGGTGTAGCGAAGGGGGATGAAAGGGTAATAACCACCTGTAAAGATTGCTGTATGCATATATGATATATGTCAGGAATACTGTATTGATTTTAAGATGAACTGAAGGCAGTAAAACCTCTCCCATGGAAAAAAATTTCGCTATGCCCCTGATTCTGTAAATAGCAAAACTTTTTAAAATAAATCTCTTGGAGGTGCTTAACAACCTTACACGTTTAATTAGGTGGACTGTATCCTCTTGAGCATGTGAAAACGAAAATCTCCAAAGAATGTGATACACTGGTTCCATTCTCATGAGGCAAGTTGCTATGATATTGGACTACAGAATCTTATCACACAGTATGCCAAGTGTTACCATTCCGGAGGTTATCATGTTTAGAAGTAACTAAAACATTATTGTATCATTTGCAATAAGTCTTTTCAGGATTAATGTTTTTTTTTTTCCACGGGTCTACGAAAACGTACTTTCTGGATGACCCTCGTATATACACACACACATATATATATATATATATATATATATATATATATATATGTGTGTGTGTGTGTGTGTGTGTGTGTGTGTGTGTGTGTGTGTGTGTGTGTGTGTGCGTGCGTGTCATATATATATCAAAATTTATTTTCCATAAAGTTCTACAAAATTCTCCCAATTTACATTCTTTTACTCTTAATCCTAACTTTCTCAGTCATTCAAATTAAAGTCAAGGATGGGATTATAAAAACTTCTTCCTTCCACACTTCTTAAAACTAAAATCTAATAACTGCTACATAAGGCCCTTTTTTCCCTTTCCTATACATCTATGAATTGTATAACGAAAAACTGGAGATCATTGCTCTCTATAGGTAATTCTAAAAATTTTAGCCGCCACGAATTGCTTAACAATTTATAAAAAAAGTTTCTTAAGCTCTCTCTCTCTTGAGAACTTAAGCACTTGATTACTCCACTTTTCAGCATGTCATCTTCGCATATTTCTAGATAAAAGCTTGTTTCTTGCCTGAGTAAAGAATGTGTCCGTCGGTTTTCCGAGTTTAGAGTGAAAATAAAAGATTTTTGATAAGTATTTGCCTGGTCTTAGTGTTCTAAGGAGTTTCCTTCCTGGATATGACTGCAATAAAGTTGCGTTTCCAAGCCAGTCCTAGCAACTAAAAAATATGTGGTATAGTGTTGACTGGACAACGCCAACGCGGGAGACTGACCGAAGGACGAAAGCGATGTCAGTGACCCCCCCCCCCTTCAACCCCATTGGAGAGGAGGGGTTGATTACGCGGGTAAGTCGTCTTTGGCCCAGGCAACAGTAGTCATTGGATTTTGCTCGGTAGTTTTGAAGGCCCCTTCAGAGGAAAAAAAGGCCAAGACAGAGCGAATGGATAGCATCATCAGAGTCAGGGAGTTGCTCCAACATTTCTAGAGATTCCATATTGATACTTAATTTGTTTTATTTGCGTCACCAGATTATTCTTCATCAAAAATAGAATTGTAAGATAAAGAGTCTACAAAAGGGTTAGTCTTCGCTCATTTGTATCGGGTGTCTTTTTCCTTGTATTATCTCGGCAGGCATGGTATAAGTCATTAGTACGTAATATATAGTTTACCTGCAATTCCTGAGTTTCATCTCAGAAAATTTCTCCTTTCAATCAGCTGGTGTTCATTCATCCCTTGTGGCTGCTCGATACCCCTGTTAACAAAGTTGGTCCTGTAAAAGTTAATCTTTAGGGTTTGTCAGAATGCGAGAACGAAAGTAGTCAAGTGACTGTGTAATGCTCAAGGTGGTGTGTGAAGTTGTCCGAATAAAAGTACACTGGTGGAATTAATTATTTGTGTTCATAATTCAATACAGTCGACTGTGGCGCTTCAGGACATAACTTGTGTGGATGTTGAGGAATAATTTTTACCATTTACTTATTTATATATCCATACTATATTTGTACAGTTAACGTTGAATACGTCCCGTAGTTTAGATAAGAAGTCGTTAGAAAAACATTCAAGAATGAATTTTATTCTTAATCCAGTTCAAAACCAGAAGCTAGGAAAAGAATTAAGGTTATTTAGCTCTTTCTTAGAAGATAGATAATAGTATTTGGAGATCAGCGTCAAAAATTCATATTTAAAAGTTGAAAACAGAGCAAAACAAAACACTGCGGTCAATTCACTAGGAACCCTAGTGCCATAACACTGAATTAGTACATAGTGATACCAAATTGTATCAATAAGAGCAGAAATCAAGAATCTTGCTTTGAATTTTTTTGAAAATTTTACAAAGTAAGAAAAAAATGGTAAATCTGCCTAACTATTATCCCAGAGAATTCATCAAAACATCGAGAACTACAACAATTCTAACTTCCTTTATTAAACCTAATCCGATATAGTTTCAACGACGTTGATGCTTCGTTCTGAATTTTGAATACAAAGTTATTTGAGTTTAATTTATTTTAATCATAACTTTGCACTTTTTATAATTTAAATAAACAAATAATAATAATAATTTTTTCTACTGTAATTCTATACCTTTTTTATGTCATGAGTCAACTAAAATTAGTATCTTAATGTGTCCTACATGTCTAACAATTTACTATCTTGGATATGGAGCTCTTTTGTGCCACAACACTTCATGTCTATGTCTCTGCGATAATGGAATAAACAGGGTTTCTTTATTATTAAGTTTAGAGTTTCGGGTATTCGGTAGATATTGGTGATAATTTAATTGGGAAAAACGTTTGAAGCGTATCATTTAGCGTCAACACCGAATCACTCAGAGTTTCATGCACTATTTACATTTACTTAAATTTAAAGTTGGCGAGTGGCAAGAACGCAGAGCTCTTATTTGACAGTCTGGATGAGATTTGCAATCAGTGAGACACTTTGGTTTGAATTTCAGTCGAGCGGTAATGTGACGAGGAAATAAAATTTTAATTAGCAACATTTTAATTTCTGAAGTGAAGCATGCACGAATTGAAAAAAAAATGTAAATACTGATGACCCAGAAATTGTCTCTTTTGGTATCGGGCGTTATCCACGAAAAGATCACTACTACACGTATTCTAATCATTTTGCTCGGCTGAAAATCATATGATGCTTCTAAATGAAGAAGTAAAAAATAGTTTAAAATAATCTGTCGTCAAGATTTTATCTTCAGTAAAACCTTTTATGCTTCTAGTTCTCATATGCGACTTGAAATTTGATTTAGTTCAATAGTCGGTAGCACAATATTGAAAAGCCGTGTTCGTTAAAGGTGACTGGGGCAAGTAAAATATGTTTGTGATCAAAATGTCCTCCAAGTTCTCAATCAATACCTCTGGGGATGGCAGGCTAAGTCTTCTGCTTGGACCCTGCTTCAAAATTACGAGGACCCACTTAAGCAAGAAGTCGTACTTTCACCCTTGTGGTACTCGTTATAAACGAAAGGCTCATCCTTTTACCTTAAATCGAGTAGCCTCCGGCTCAGTAGTGCTTGGTTTGACCAAGGGGCATAAGACAACAACAACAATGTTGAAAAAGTTGATGTCTCTGATTTGACAAAGAAGTAAATACAGAAAAATAACAGCTTGCTTCTGCTTGGTTTCAGTCACTTTATTACTAATAATTTTTTGCCCCCTTAAACTTCCGATGCGCTCAGCACATAATATTAGCATATATTTATATACATGTATGAAGGGAAATTGAAAACAATATGTACATTATTATTCTTGTTATTTTTTATTAACAAATGTTATTAATACACTAGTCTGCATGATATCATAAGACCAGAAACTGATAACCGCTCTTAACTCAATTATTTATACTGATTACAGAACTGTTTTAAGTTTTTCTATCAGTCAGAACTGTTCTATGTTTGTTTGCAATCGACCAGAGTTGATTTTAAAGAACCAATGGCCCTTATGTGAAAGTCACACATAACGTACTTTTGGATAATTGCCAGTTTTCTAAACCCACTTTTAATTAGTCTGATTGACGAAAATTAATTAGCAAGAGTCTATAAAGTAACATTAAACCAGACAGACGCTCGCAGCCTTTAGGCCAGTTGTACGTGTTCAAAAACTGCCTGCCTATGTTCCTCCATCTAATATAGAAAAGACGAAGGTGAACGTACTACAATCTCCAAAGACTGTAGTTAACCTTTTAACTGTCATGCCCGAGATAATCTCGGGCACAGCACTAGTGTTCGAAAATATCATGCCCGAGTATTACTCGGGGTAATTTTTTATTAATGAATCGTATTGTTATACCCGAATATATATCATGTACTTCAAAATATAAATTTTTAACTACTAAGTATAATTTATTTTGTAGTAAATGTTTGAGTTTTGCAATAAAAAAAATTGACATTGTGTACCCAAATCATCAAAATAACTTGACAGTTAAAGGGTTAAGATGTTTACATAGCGTCCAGTAAATGTTGAGGCAAACTTCTAGGGGAGGTTCAGCACATCATAAGGATGAAATATTGCATAGGAACTATGTACGGAATCTTAGGGATAAGTGGTAGCAGATGTCGAAGTTGAGGAAAGAAATAATAGAGTGAATAACTTGAACATAATGAATAGAAACGGGGCACACTAAGTGCATGTCTGCAAGCTTTCGTATACTGTTGCATTCTTATCGTATGCTGACTACCACTCGAATGAGGAATTCCTCACTGTCACCTCCTCTCTCATGTACAGTTCCAACTTCCATGGCATACGAAGAGCATGGGACGGTAAGTGAACGATGAGCTTATAGACGGGCACTTAGTCTACATCATTTGTATTCATGATGTATAATTAATGTTTCCAATTAATCACTCTATTGTTTTTATAATACTAATGATATTATTATTCGTATATATTTAACAACAGAGCATTTATAATAATAATCAACAAATCAATTGAATTATATTATATTTACAGTAATTAGTGTGATACTATTTTCAATTATACATTTTGTAAATTCTCCCACGTGCCACAAAACTTTGCTGGCGAACCGCGGTTTGACCATTTCTGTCCTAGAATATCATTTTAAGTATAAGAATTCACAAAATCTTTATTTTAAATTTTCATACAATAAGTGATACTGTTGAAACACTTACAGTTGTGGAAAATTTCCCAATTTCCTATTGATTACAAGATAAATAAAAAACAAAAGCAACAGAATCCACGGAAACAAGAAAATGTTTACAAAAAAGGTCCAAGAAAACAGATTTACATAACTTCGTTACGGTTTAGAATAAAGTCAGCGTAAGGGTTTTCCATCAGTGACTGTCGTCACTATCACCAATTAACTAACTGGCATCACAAGAGGAGAGATAGCTGTAAGGCATTGCTCCGGAGAGCAGATAACGGCCACCGAATTTTGCCCATTATTCGTAAACAGTTAACAGTTGAGTCATGTCGCCCGATTCAATTTGAAGTCTGACTTTATTTTCGCTAGAACCACTCCATCCTCGTTGCCACCCCAGAAAATAACTTCCTGAAAGAATAGAATTCAATGGATGTCATTCCGATGTAACATAATGATGTGTAGTGTTTGTGATTCGTCAGGCGCCGGGGGTCATATCCATATCCATTCGTGTGGACTTTATCAAAGCAAGCAACATTCCAAAGACATTATCACTCTCTCAATTTCTGTCATTTATATATATATTAATGACTATGTTACATGTTAGCTTATTTGCATCACTAAATTTGTGTAACAAAAGATGACCTGGTTCAAGTGCCTAAGAGTTCATCATATTTGGCGGTTACATTTTGTCGCCAAATTTGGATTTTTGTTACTGAAATAAATGTAATATAATGGGAAACATACAAAAAATAATAGATATTTTCATAAGGATAACTGTTTACTCTTTTTGAGTTAACTTTGTCCAAAGTGACATGATCGGTTAAAAATTTCCTTTCCATACAGAGTATTAAAAATATTTATGACGGAATCAGGAGCAAGGCTTGTCAAAGGCGCGCAAACCCTGATTATATATATATATATATATATATATATATATATATATATATATATATATATATATATATATATATATATATATATATATATATATATATATATATATATATATATATATATATATAATCCATCAAAATAACACCTGCCGGTCACAATAATTATGTAGCCCCTATTATTTTTACTTGACCGGGCTACTGGGCAAGGAGGAAGCTAAACAGCTAGCAGTGAATACGATGCAGTCAGTCGACATTCAAGAGATCGGCAGAGGTCTAATTGAAACTTTATTTCAGAGCTTCCAAAATGGACATCTTTACTAGGCAACGACAGACAATAGAAAAACACAAAAATCATTCTGCCCGGACAGATGTCCACCCAAGAGCGAAGACAGAAAGAATTTTCCCACTTACTCAGCGAATTTAACTGTAAGATCAGGAAAAACGCGGAGCCATTTGCCGGCGACAGCTGAGAAACGTGTTGAATAGACAGAAAGTTCATATCTATAGGATAGAAAGCTTTGGGAAATGGATCGAAAGAATTTTAAGTCGAGAATGCTCCTTTGATTAAGACATTTAGAGGCTGGGAAAAAGATTTTAAGGAATTAGAATGGAAGAGAGGAGGTTTTTAAGGAAATATTAAAGTTAAACAATTTTGATATATATTATATACACACACACACACACACACACACATATATATATATATATATATATATATATAAGCGAGTTCATGTTGGTATTATTATTTTTCCTTTGCACAAATTACTTGGGGTAAATTGAGTGAAGATATGGCTGAAACTTACGGTTCACCGTAAAAACATCCAATTTTGTGCAACCATGCTTTGAAACAGGGATTACTGTTCACTTCAAAATCCGCGCATCCAAATCTGTTAAGTCATAGCAAGCCCTAAAGGCTTAAACAGATTACCCTTGCAGACTGACATTAAGACCTATAACATGAAAGTCATTTAGCATATCAAAGAATGACTAATATTAGAATTTCAGAGTTCAAAAAAAGGTTTCTTTCGAATGACGAGAAATGCGCATAGATCTATGTTAGGTCTAAAAAATGGGGTAGTTGGAAATTACGTGAGTTAAAAACTATTTTAAAAAGGGAACTCTTTTATAATAATAAAATAAATGAAAAACACCCACGCTCGCGTAAGCTTTTGGGATCATCCGGTCAGGCGGAAGCATTTTTGAGCTATTTGATGAGCTTGCAAACAGATAAGTTTGATTTGGCGCGTGGACATGGAGAGGTCAACACCTTCACTCATAGCTCCGCCACGAACAATGAAAATGGCGCAAGTTGCTTTCCGTAAGAACGATGATTTAATAAAACTTATTATTATCAAGAAGACTGTTTTCCATTCGTCTTAACTCTGGATCACGACATTACATGTATATATATGTATATATATATATATATATATATATATATATATATATATATATATATATATATATATATATATATATATATATATATATATATATATATAAAAGGATTTATGTATAAAAAATTAGCAATATGTACCACGTATTGTAGCTTCCCAGTAAATTTACTTTACAAGATCACAGGGTAAAGGAGAAAAGACACGGGGTTTTACTCCATATTTTTCAGAATATGATAGTATTTAAATGAATACAGCTGAAACATGGGTGAATGAATAAAGCTCTGTACTGAGTCTGTGGGTTCAAATCTCAACAACTGCCGGAGATGTTTCTACTTATTCTGAATCGGCTGTAATCAGGAGTTTCGTTCCATTGAAAGGAAAAAGCTGATTGTAATGACACCAACAAAACTAATCGTACTATCTATTTTTTCATCTTAGACTAACATATTATACTCCAATTTCTTCGTGAACCTACTTGACCCTGGTACAGAAATTGCAGAAATTACATAGGATTATCATAACCTAGAAAACTAGATGAATGCTAATTTTAAGGAAATATGAACTTCAGTGATACTTTATATACTAAAATGTTTCGTAGATTGGCCATAATTATGCAGTCTGACTCTATGATGATTTAAACTTCATAAAATTAAATTTGAAAGACAGATAATATCATTCATCTGTCATTGCAAACATACGTTAAAGGCAAAGAGCCTTCTTCAAGATAGTCTGTTGTACGTTATTCAATGACTCATCATTTCGCCAGACATCAGAGAGTTAAAAAGGATAACGTTGTCATCAATGATATTTTATTTTACCATTATTAGAGATTCCTTTAAAAGTTCAAGGTTTTACGCTTTGAAACGATGCAATTTGATTAGATAATTCACTTGATGTTGCCTACCCTGACGAGCGCAAGGCTGGAGAATCCCCTCACTTTTAAATATCCCGATTTTTCATCAGTTTTTACATCTCTTCCTCCTACCTGCCGATTTTCCGATAAGTTAGCATTCGGAAGTACTAATTTATCCTGCATGTGCTGCACTTTTTCAGTGGTACGTTTAAGGTCTCTACAGAAGTGAACTCGATACCACTGAAATCTTGTATAATACATTTATTACTGATTCACCCCGAGCTCTGGAACAAGTGAGATTAGATCAATATTTTGGGAGCAAATGGAAATGCAACTATTATCTCTCTTTCATAGAAAGACAGTTGTTTTTCATCATTTGCCCACTACTGCATACAGGTATACAATAAAATAATAGGAATACATGAGAAAGAGAGAAATATTTTATAAATATTAACGCTGTTTCTCCCTGAGCCTTAATTAAAGCATGCATTCGAAGTGGATTAGAAATCAGACATCGTGGACAAAAATATTTCGTATTTATCAGTCGTACAGACCGATTTCAAGCTCATGTAATGTTCATGGAAGACAAAACTAAAAGGGATTTAGTTCTCTAAAAAACCCGTACAAATTCTAAACGATTTTGGGATCAGCAGAATGAGGACACTCGGTGAGATGAACTACTTCATTATACTCATCAAATTATGTTCAGCAATGAGCAATGTAAACTAGATCTTTGTCCTCTTGGAACACATGAATCTCTCCATGAAACAGAACTTGAACCATGGGTTGGAAATGATCAGCATTCTGTGGCGTCTCTAACAACTTTGGAATTACTATTTGTCTTGAATGGTCTCAGTATGTAATTCCTGTTGAATAATTTTCGTGGTTACTAGGATTTGAAGATGGAGGGTGTAATGGCACTCTACTGGGAATATGATTTTCTTAAAACTGTCACAGACTCCAAAGTTCAACTGTACTACCCACTTTGCCGTAGTTAGGTGGCAGACTGGTCCAACACGTGACAGTGCTGTACTGGAATGACTAAACTGGAATGGATTCTGTTATTTTGTCCTACATCTATATATTGTTAATCTTACTTTGGATCAGCGTATATGTGACCAACAGGGCTTCTTGCGAGGCAATCACTCAAGTCTGAAATTTCCAGGCATGTAGCCAAACAAAGAGGACTTAGCTTCTTGATACATAGGTCAGTGAATTCAAATCTTGCTTTTGGCTTCCATTTTTGTAGTATTTAATAATGGGATTTAAAAAGTAGATCTCTGTATCATTACCTTAACACCACACAGGTACATCTAGATAACTTCCAAGGCATCATATGAACTTCATCAGGATGCTCAAGGAAACTAGGATGATGTTAGAGTACAACTTCTTGGTGCAAGAGAAGTTGACCATAGTGCTTGGAAAAAACAATTTAATCAGAAATTGAACCCAAAACCACTATCATGGGACCATATTCACTGTATAATAAGGGTTGTTATTTTCCAATTATCTTAATATTTGTAGCAATTTGATAAATCAGCCAAAATGTATTGACAAAAAAAAATCCGCTTCACATTTAATTAGGATGGAAAATGATGAATTACTTCCCACTGACGACCTATTCTGATAATATACAGTAAAAAAATTAGAATGAGATTTAAACGTTTCACGGTCAAAGAAATTTCCGTTTTTCGCAAAATATTTGATTTTATCTGTAGAAATTCTCATGGTAAACCAACGATCTTTCAGAAAAACGCTAAGTCTCTATCCAAGTCCGATCAGTAATGCAGTTGATAATAATGATATATTTTGGACTTGAAACATTCAAATAATTCCGAAACTTTTCCCACAGTTTGGTGTTGCTTAGAATCGTAAATTTCCATATCATATTCCCCAAGATAAATGACGTTAGATCATATCATATGACGCCCACCATTTTGTTTCAATCATGCTCCAAAGTTCTATCATGAAATCGGTTTTATCTGAAATGATAAGAATATTAGGAAATACGTTGCTAAATATCATTTTATTCTTACTTCGTAGTGTAAGTGAGATTTCGATGCGATGCATTCATGAATTCAGTTCGTGGGATGAATTTTATGATGAGAAGGATGCTTAAAGTACATGCGACTTATTGAAACGTCACTACAAAATGATGTTTCTTAAATTCTTTTTGACAGAAGTGAAATTCTGCTTTCTGCTTCTACTAAAAATAGGAGGTTGTTGAGAAGGCTACTAATAAAGCTGAAGAGAATAATTTTAATTTTTTCACAAGTGAGAGAAAACGAAAAACGACTGTACCGTGTACATCCAGGGCCTAATTATCGCATGGGCACTTATGGCACGTGCCCTGGGCACGAAAACGAAAATTTAGTCCAGTGCTTGAAACATATATTAAGTGGGGAAAAATTGAAAACGTACGCTACCATCGCTAAGTTTTAATAAATTATTGTACGGGGTAATTGTTTTTGTCATGAACTATATTGTTCCATATTTACTTTAATGTTACTGTTATTTACCTGATAATTAATTCGCTCAACAAACCTGGTGCTCTTTTTATCCTATTGGTTACTGGATATTTATAAGACAGATTATTAGCAACGTATCACTATAAACCATTAAATCATCTCATCAATTTAAATTATTTTTAATTATATTATTATTTATTTTCTGCTTGACAGAACTTGTGAGTATGACAAGGTAAAAATTACAAAATCGGTCGCTCTAAGTCTTTAAAAGTCCTTAATTTTTATCATGGCTAAACAGAGATAATAATGATTACGTAAAATGAAAATTGGGTGTTTTTGATTTTGAATATTACTTTAATGCTAATTTCTTAAATCTGTTTGCTAATTCAATATTATAAATTTTTATATGTCTGTAATTATGATAATAACTTGTCGCTATAAATTTGCATGGAGGTGGAGGGCACAAAAATTGGGTTGTGCCCTGGGCACAAAAGTATCGTAGTCGGGCCCTGTGTACATCTTCAACCTTGACCTGGCAATCACGAATTCAAAAGTTTTGTCATTGAGTGTACAGTAAATCAGATTTTTGAGAGATATATTGCTTTGAATTTTTAACCCGAGATTTGAACAGGGTCAATAATAAATCTAACCCAGCTTAGAAAAACATATGCTTTTTATTAATAAACTTTTAATCATGGCAGATTTAAAATAAATAGTTTCTTTTCCTAGGTATGAAAAGACATGATTTATTTTGCTTCTTTTGAAGAGGAATTTAATAAGCATTATACAGTGTACTCCGTTTAATTTGATCAATTTGGGACACCGTGATTTTGGATAGCAATAAACGATATACAAAATTAGATAAATTTATCCCCCCCATTAATTCACACGCACTACATTTCAAAATAAAAGGAAAAATCTCGCCCTATATTTATGTACTGTATATTATCCTTTAATCCTTTAAAGGACAGTGATTTCGTAGCAAAAGCACCTATTAAACAGCTTTTTTTTTAAACTTTACTTTTTGGATTACTTTACTTTATCTTTTTATAATTATTTAACGCTCCAATCTCATATTCTGTAATATACGGAAGCCTATGATGTAGAATCAAGAGCTTTTGCAAATAAAAAAAAACTTTTTGGAGTCATGGATGAGTTTCCGATTTTATATATATATATATATATATATAATATATATATATATATATATATATATATATATATATATTATATATATATATATATATATATATATATATATATATATATATATATATATATATACCTATATACATATATATATATATATGTATATATAAATATATATATTTATATATATATACACATATATATACATATATACATATATAATACATATATATACATATATATATGTATGTATATATATATATATATATATATATATATATACATATATATATGTATGTATATATATATGTATATATATTTATATATATTTATATATATATTTATATATATATATATATATATATTATACATTTTATATATACATTTTATACATTTTTACATATTATATTTTTGATATTTTAAATATATAACAGATGATAGTTCTACGTTTAACTTATTTATTTCTTTTTCTATTGAAATATATGTATTTAAACTTTCTGTGCATGAGAAGTCAGATTCAATTTATCTTACTTATGACTCCAAATAAAGTATACAAACAACACTTTTAAGTTGTTAAGCTATTTATTTATTATACCAGTTTAAGGATTATCGTTTATTGTTCTTCCAGTATAGTTAAACTTTTAAAAAGGCATAATTTTCAAGCTGTACAAGGGTAGGGGTTAGTCAGTTAAACCAGTCCTGAAACCCTAAATTGGTATCCTCTAAGGCATACCCTTCTAAGGAATGTTAAGAAAATTTATATATTTTACATATACAAGGCTTATAGGTAACATTTATTAACAAATTACATTAAATTCCCATGAATTTATTTTGGTGACCTTTAAAGGGTTAAGACAAAAAATTTGGTTTATTTTTTAGTGTTACGGTCTACATCTTGCAACACGAAGGCTAATGAGACCGGGACCTACAGCTTAAAGCCGATTCCGAACGGCTACGAACATCCATGCCGTAGTGGGATTCGAACCCACGAACTCCGGTACCGAAAGTCAACATCGACCATCGTTCGGGTTTAAGACATAAGAATTGTTTACATAATAAAAATAATTGATCAATTGTTGTCTATCTACAATTCTTTCTAAGAATCTCATTGATGAATCCTTCGTAATCATAATGCGTTTTAAAGTCATCGGAGCGGTGTTGTACTCCACGTTTCAACACTTTCAATGCAATTCAGAAGCTGAGAAATGTTTAACTGCGCTGCAGCATTGAGCTGACTCATATTTGGTAATCTGCCATAACGATTTACGATTTCGATATTTAGTTTTAATGTTAAATCATTTCGCTTTCTGGCTTCCATATCGACAAATTGCATGCAAGCGAGCAAGGCATAAAATGTGAATACGCTTCTTCTCAGTTCCGAATAGAATTTCTTGCCTTCTGTTTATCTGACAAGTATTGACCACCAGCAAGGTGTGCGTATTTCTGAAGAATTCCAGGAACGTGTAAACTCCCACTCCTTTGTTTTTTCTCCTTTTCCCTAGGTGGAAGAGGGAGAATTCTCGAAAATTAAAACAAGAACGAAGGAAAAGAAAAGAACGGGTTTCTTTTGAATAGATTGTGAATATTCCATTGCCACTTAAAATTTGTTTCGGTAACTGATAACATTAACCGATGTAACGATCACATAAAGCGATAATTTTAACATAGAAATGAATAGAGAAAATCGGGACCAAGTGATTTCGATAACAGTAAGCGATTGATAACATTAACCTCGACCACATTAAGCGAAATCCACTGTAGTTAATTATCATTTTATATAATAAAACTACACAAACTTTCAGGTACTAAGGCTTCATATTAGAATATAGTAAAATTCCCTATTTTATAGGAAAAAAATAAGATACTCTCACAAAATGTGTTTATTAAAATCAAAGGTCCTAGATTCCTTGCATCTAGAGCCGAGCGATGGCCGAATGGTTAGGGTGCTGGCCTTCGGAACCGGAGTTCGTGGTTTCCAGTCCCACTATGGCATGGATGTTCGTAGCCGTTCGGAATCGGCTTTGAGCAGTAGGTTCCTGTCTCATTAGCCCTCGTGTTGCAAAAAGTAGACCGTAGCGATCCAAAAACCAAACCAAACCAAACCAAACCTTGCATCTTGAAGAAGCACACTGAGAAAATGCTGAGAAGTTATACATCAGCATCACATGGATCCGAACTCGGACGTTCTTCACTAGATATAGAAAATTCAGTAGAACCAAGTTACCCTCTTGAGCAAAACAGTAGATCGTAGCACTCAACCAAATAAAACCAGAACCAAGTTACCATTTCATTAGGTGAAAGCCATTTTACACTCTTTTTTTATATTTAAATAAAGTAATAATTTGTCTTCAGTGCTTCAGTGAGTTGTACAATTTCTTTCCGGTATTCGGTTTCGATACTTACACTGGTTATTAATGAATGTAATGAAATATATAAAGCCAACTGTTTCGTGTCACTGTTACAAAACAAATAAACACTCAGAAGGATCTGGTTTCATTGCAAATAAAGCAAATGAAAACTGTCGTCCTGTTGACATGTCAAGACTGACGTGATTCACGCATGCATACCACTCAATATTCATCCATCATTCGTCGTTTCTTTTAGAAATGATGTATTTTGACGAACTGGGGAACCAGGAAAATGGACGGCCATGGTAAGTTGCTTATAAAACTATATTCTTTTACATAAAACTATACTTATTTCAAAAGTTTTATTATTATTATTATTATTATTATTATTATTATTATTATTATTATTATTATTATTATTATTATTATTATTATTATTATTATTATTATTATTATTATTATTATTATTATTATTATTATTATTATTATTATTTATTATTATTATATTATTATTATTATTATTATTTTATTATTATTATTATATTATATTATATTATTATTATTATTATTATTATTATTATTATTATTATTATTATTATTATTATTATTATTATTATTATTATTATTATTATTATTATTATTACTATTATTATTATTATTATATTTTATTATTATTATTTATTATTATTATTATATTATTATTATTTTATATTATTATTATATTTATATTATATTATTATTATATTATATTATTATTATATTATTATTATATTATATTATTATTATATTATTATTATATTATATTATTATTATATTATATTATTATTATATTATATTATTATTATATTATATTATTATTATATTATATTATTATTATTTTATATTATTATTATTTTATATTATTATTATATTATATTATTATTATTATATTATTATTATTTTGTATTATTATTATATTATATTATTATTAATATTTATTATTATTTATTATTTATTATTATTATATTAGTATTGTTATTATTACTATTATTATTATTAAGGGTACATAGTACCTTATCAGACTTAAAATTTTCTCTACAATAGTTTTTTCTTATTCATCATAAAATAAAAAGATCGAATTTTTTACTAGTTCTGTATTTTTTAAATAACGTAATTTAACAATAATATTATAGTTTTAATTATATTTAATAAATAATTTAATTATATTTAATAATAATATTTTGTAAATGACGTAAAAACAATATACACTAAATGAGAAAAAATAAAATTCAGCTTCCCTCGAGATAAGGCTTGAAATATGTATGCTAGAAATATGTACATTAAAAATTTTATATCGAATTGGAGATGAATATCGTTTTTAATCTCTGAACTAAAACGTTAAAGGCACTGAAATTTTAAAATTTAAAAAAAAATTAAAAACTGTTAAGAAATTGAAACTTTAAAAATATCCTTTAAGATGCTATAAAAAAACGTATATAGCTCGTAACCGTGGAAGGGGTATTTTGACCCAAAAACTATTTTGTGTTATCGTAACAGATTTATAGATTTTAATAAGAGATAGTAATAAGAGAAATAATATAGGTTTTTATGAAAATATTTCTGAGGATAAATTTTGAAAACATATTTTAACTAGTATTATATTATATTTTATATTACTATTTGAAAAGAAAATCTGTTAAGGAAACACAAAAGTTTTGGGTCAAAATGATGCCTTCAGCGGTTCTAGTGTTGAAAGAATTCAAGTTAATGGAATAAAAAAGATAATATACTGCTGTTTAATGTAAAAAATGTATATGTGTAAACGTTTGATTTGGAGGGCTATGGTCTACTGTTTTGCACGCGAAGGCTAATGAGACCGGGACCTACTGCTTAACCCTCTAAGCGGTTCACACGTACAGTTCCGCCAAACCGATGATGTCTTCAAAGCGGTTGTCACGTACAATTTTCGACGTCTCAAAAAAGCTCCGAAAATGGATGTAATGTACATTCTGCCAGTGTTTGAGGTAGGAGGGTCAGGTCGATTGTTTAGAAACTCAATCCCTCTTTGACTGACATTTGTTAAGCTATGCACTCCTACTCTCTGAGGCAGAAAGACGCTGATAGCTTTTCATGGCTTTGTAAATCTCTATTTCGAAGTATTTCTTTTGTGGTAACAGATGTATCTCTAATTGCACCACTTAAATAGCTTCGATGACTTTCGTAACAAAATATAAATAAATCTCTCAAAGAATATTTTTATTTGTACTTTTACAATCCATTATTTCTTATGGGATGATCTTCGAGACTTGACGAGCTTTATGTGTATTAAAAATTAACAATCTATAATATCTATTTATATATCTATTTATAACCGGAAGTAAAGGGACAGTAACAAGGGTGGGTTTCCCGTATTCCATTCTAGTCGACAAAGGGTGAAGTAAAAAATCATAGAATGCTTTGGCCATTGACACAGTAAGCATAGCACTTTAGCGTATTTTTTCGAAACTTTTTTTTAATCGGTGTGTTCCACTCGGTGCGTTCGGAATGGTAGGGTTAAAACCCATTCCGAACGACAACGAACATCCATTCCATAGTGGGATTCGAACCCCTGAACTCCGGCACCGACGATTAGTGCCCTAACCAATCGGCCAGCGTTCGGTTATGCGTGTAAAGGAAAAGTAAACTAAATAGGTAAACTAATTGAGTGCCCTCAAGGAGCAACCTACCCTATTAGGTGTACGGCTTGTAAGTGCTGTTCTGGGGAAGAGTCTACCCCGGACTCAAAGGCGTATAAGAATTTAAAATCCCCTATATAAAAATAGTCTAAGTTGTCTGTCCGCGAATTTCTGAAGCTGTTGTACCTGGAATGGACGCAGACATCCATATTGGATTTTTTATGAGTTAGGGTTAGCAAAATTCAAAGCGAGTGCAAAATCCACCCCATCCTCTCTTTTCGAGCTTTTAATACTATTATTTCAAGCCTTATTCTCCCTCTTATTATATACTAAATTCATTCTTGATAGGATGGCGAGGGCGGAGCGTAATATTTAAATTTCTGGACTTTTTTACTCAACCCTCATATTCTCTAATAAGTTCCTTCACCATGTGCAGGTATGGCCCGCTCAATAGAGTGTCTGCCCATTTAATCGTCGTATTTTTCGTGTTGACGGTTTAGCCAATTTTTTTTAAATGTCTAATTAATTTAATATTTTCTGCTTTTTTTTAAAAAAAAAAAAATTCTTATTCCTAAAGTTGTTTAATATTTTTAAAGTTGTTTTACTATTTTTAAAATATATTTTTACTATTTTCTAAACTTTTTATGATTTTTATTATTTTTATTTTATTAACCCATCCACCGACCACCCTCCCCACCTTTTTCCCTTTCAAAACAGTCAACCTTTTCGTAAATTCCAGACGGAACTTACCGTACCATACTAGAGTTGCCGGTTTAAAAGTTGTCAGGCTACTTTTAAGTTATTTTCCCTGCAAGGTAAAGGAGTTCCGTTACGCAAAATTAGTTTCTTTCATTTATTATCGCTTTGCAATATTTTTTTTTCCTCAAAAGTGTGTTATACGAGTGCGAACGAGAAGGGGTCGACAGGTCCGTTTTCGAACAGGAATTCGCTGTCGAACCCCCATCGACGCGTCCGTTCAGTGGGTTAAATTCCCGTATTGTTGTACAAATGTCCCTGGCCACATAAACATTTCATGTTTTGTATCCTTAAACTTTCTTCTTGTATTGTAGTGATAACCTAAGTTATCTGTCCGTCTTTCCTCGAATTTATGAAGCGGTTAGACCTGGAATGGATAGAGAATCTGTATTGGATTTTTGACGCGTTAGGGTTAGCAAAATTCAAAGTGAATAAAGTTTATCTTTTCTTAAACTATAGTTCCGATTCTAAAGTAAATTGGTATGAATAAGCTTCGTATCACAGCGAAAAATACTGTCCTCTTTAAAACGTTCGAAATCCACCCCTTCCCCCTTTTCGAGCTTTTAATGCCGTTATATCAAGCCCCATTTTAAGAGCAGGCGATTCAATTTATCAATTTATCAAATAATAAAGAGGTAAAAATAATAATTTTTTTCTAGCATTTTAACGTCATTCCTTCAACCCTCTCATTTAATCATATATTTTAGATTATTGAAATATCGTCTGCATTATTTCCATACGTTTTATCACTAAACTTAGATATTACATAAATAATTTTCTTTTATATTTGTCTTAAATAATAGATTACGTACACATGAGATAATTTTAATCGATTATTCTAGTTGAAAGATAATTCTCATCCAAAAAACAAACCATTTTTTTTACCTGCCACATACGGTACTTTACAATCCTGGAAAATTAAAAATTTTACTGATCCCGTCATATGACGGGCTATATGCTAGTTTAAAAATAAATAAATGAATAAATAAATAAATAATAAAGTTAAAAATATAAATAAATAAATATATAAAATAAAATAAATAGAATTAATAGCAAATAACCTAATTTGTTTAAAAATTAATAGCAGGGGAAACGCTGATTCGGTATGGAATCTTCTGAGAAACTTTCTATTTATGCGCTGCGTGTAACAATGAGAGTACAGCGCTATAACACTTTTTTAAAGTTATTTATTCAGAAAAAGTTAGTTGGCTCAAAAGTTACGAATCACAAAATATAGGTACCCAAAATGTTTAGTTATATTTATATTTATCAGAAGAAGAAATTTGTTTTAATATAGCTGGTGACGATTTCAAGTAAGAATGAAACTCTTGGCACGTTTTTTTTTTATATATATATATATATTCACTTTAATTATCAACATCGCCTTTAGAACTGAAATTTGTAACTGGGTTTTCTCAAATGTCCACAATTTGTTCATAATAGAAAATACTCTTTCTACTGGAGCATCTGTGCAGGAAAACATAAAATATATTAAATTACAGTAGAAAAGTTTTTATGCTGAAGATTGTTGACGTGAAAGTGTTTGAATGCTTCCACATAACTGGTTTTCGTGGAAACATTTAAATTATCCCATTCCGTTATTTTTTGCGATGTAATATTGCCTATGTAATTAGAAATTAAGGAAAATTCGTCAAAAACTTCAGTATCTTTATTACAGTCAATATATTGCTTTTCAATTAATACATCCAGTCTGAAAAAAAGCGGTACATTTATGATCATGCCACCTGCTATGATTTCCTTTTAAAATGACATTTTTTGTAATGTTTTATTACTTTAATTTTTCTTGTCTTAAAATCGGTAATACCGATCACCACAACATAAATACATCGGTGTGAAAAAGCCATATGAAAATATCTACAGTAAACACTAACACTTTTTTAATTAGAAATCACACATAAATTTTAGCGCAGTTTCTGAAAACGGGACAATTTTGCGTCCCACAGTCCATTTCGGGGACACCGGGACTCGTGAAAAGGGACAGTCCCGTTCAAAGCGGGACGTCTAGTTACGTCATGTATATCCAAACCGAAAGCTAGGCGCAAAGCCGCTGGTGTACACTAAAACAGAACATGCGGTCGTTATGTCACGTAATATACAAACAAAATCCGCGAAAAATCATGCTTAGTATATTAAAAAAAAATGACGGCTGAAATCTGCAACACGAATTAGATTTCTGCAAATAATAAACTAGGAAAACTTTTAGAACTGTTCCATATTTGAATTTTTCTCGAATAGCAGGTGATATAGCGAGAACGGTGCGCGTGACTGGGGAAAGTGTAGAAGTTATTTTAGGAGGATGTTCCCATTCTACTTTTTCTTTTTTACATTTGTAGACCAATAAATCCTGTTTCATTTTCAGCCAGATTCGTCTCCATGTCAGAATCATTTTTTAAGAGCTTGGCTGACGTAATGAGGTCTTAACTCTCGATTAAAGCTCAGCAACCAGAGAAATGTTTCATCTATGCGCGAAATCCAGATTGCCTCATTTGCGGCTAGATGTTTAAAAATATATATATTAAAACAGGGGAAAACTAATACCTATACCGTTCCTTATGGTTTTAAATGAACCCTTTGCGGTAGAAAGTGACCACAGGAGTGAGTACATACTTCTACTTACTAGGCCAAATGTCACCGCTTAGGTTAAGAATTGCTCTCATTAATTTGGAACCACCATTGCGTATATCTTCTTGGTCATACAGTACATTTCGAGTATCCTGTGTCTAGAGGGCAATCCGGATAACCAAAAAGCCTGATAGGTCGGAGTTCAATAAAGTCATTTATTTGTCGACCAATACCAGAAAATACAGTTTTTATAGCACAACTCGCTGTTATAATACGTATAAATGGAGGGCTTATTGAGTACTAAGCCCTCTATTATTTATCTCAAGCCACGTACAATGCAGCCGCAGCAGTTCGTTGAATCATAGAAGAATTTGTTGAGTTAAAATGAAAGGTTTTGTACTGGTAGTTCATATATGTTTAGATACTACACAACCCGTTTCAAGAATTTATGAAAGATAAAACACATGAATAATTTACAAATTATGTATATACTGTGCAGTTTTAATCAGAAACAGTAGCAGCAATTGAGGTCCGTTTACACAGTTACTAAACAATGAACAACAAGCTGTTTTCCTGTCACAATTTGTATTTTGCATATAACTCGTAGGAGGATCCTAGTATTTTTCCGTTTGATAATTTTTGTAATGAATTAGTAATTTAAAATTGTTTAATGTGCATTACTTTTGTGCATCTATTATTCAAAAGTTCGAAGATTGTCCATTGATGTATTTCTCAAAAAACTGGGCATGCTTTTTAAAATAGCAAGTCCGCTTCCAATGTCTTGCCAATCTTGCTATTGCAACTCCTTGACTTCCTGACTAGTAGTTCATATATGTTTAGATACTGCACAGCCCATTTTCAGAATTTATGAAAGATAAAACCCATGAATAATTTACAAATAATGTAAGAACTGTCCGGTGATAATCAGAAACAGTGGCAGCAACTGAGGTCCGATACATATTTACTAAATAATGAACAGCAAGCAGAACAACAAGCTTTTTTCCGGTCACAGCTTGTATTTTGCATATAACTCGCAGGAGAATCCTAGTATTTTTCAGTTTGATAACTTTTGTAATGAATCCCCCCCCCCCCCCCCCCCCCCCCCCCCCTGGAAACATTTAAATTATCCCATTCCGTTATTTTTTGCGATGTAATATTGCCTATGTAATTAGAAATTAAGGAAAATTCGTCAAAAACTTCAGTATCTTTATTACAGTCAATATATTGCTTTTCAATTAATACATCCAGTCTGAAAAAAGACCGGTACATTTATGATCATGCCATCTGCTATGATTTCGTTTAAAAATGACATTTTTTTGTAATGTTTTATTACTTTAATTTTTCTTGTCTTAAAATCGGTAATACCGATCACCACAACATAAATACATCGGTGTGAAAAAGCCATATGAAAATATCTACAGTAAACACAAACACTTTTTTAATGAGAAATCACACATAAATTTTAGCGCGGTTTCTGAAAACGGGACAGTTTTGAGTCCCACAGTCCATTTCGGGGACACCGGGACTCGTAATTGTAAAAAGGGACAGTCCCGTTCAAAGCGGGACGTCTGGTCACGTTATGTATATCCACACCAAAAGCTAGGTGTAAAGCAGCTGGTGTAAACCAAAAGAGAACAGGCGATCGTTATGTCACGTAATATACAAACAAAATCCGCGAAAAATCATGCTTAGTATATCAAAAAAAATGACGGCTAAAATCTGCAACACGGATTAGATTTCTGCAAATAATAAACTAGGAAAACTTTTAGAACTGTTCCATATTTGAATTTTTCTCGAATAGCAGCTGATATAGCGAGAACGGTGAGCGTGACTGGGGAAAGTGTAGAAGTTATTTTAGGAGGATGTTCCCATTCTACTTTTTCTTTTTTTACATTTGTAGACCAATAAATCCCGTTTCATTTTCAGCCAGATTCGTCTCCATGTCAGAATCATTTTTTAAGAGCCTGGCTGACGTAATGAGGTCTTAACTCTCGATTAAAGCTCAGCAACCAGAGAAATGTTTCATCTATGCGAGAAATCCAGATTGTCTCATTTGCGGCTAGATGTTTAAAAATATATGTATTAAAACAGAGGAAAACTAATACCTATACCGTTTTTTATGGATTTAAATTAACCCTTTGCGGTAGAAAGTGACCACAGGAGTGAGTAAATACTTCTACTTACTAGGCCAAATGTCACCGCGTAGGTTAAGAAATGCTCTCGTTAATTTGGAACCACCATTGCGTATATCTTCTTGGTCATACAGTACATTTCGAGTATCAAGCCAACTGTGTCTAAAGGGGAATCCGGATAACCAAAAAGCCAAATAGGTTTAAGTTCTATAAAGTCATTTGTCCACCAATACCAGAAAATACAGTTTTTATACCAAAACTCGCTGTTATAATACTATAAAAGGAAGGCTTATTGAGTACTAATCTCTATATTATTTATCTCAAGCTACGTAGAACGCAGCCACAGCCTGTTGAATCATAGAAGAATCTGTTGAGTTAAAATGAAACGTTTTGTACTGGTAGTTTATATATGTTTAGAAACTGCACAGCCCGTTTCAAGAATTTATGAAAGATAAAACCCATGAACAATTTACGAATAATGTACTTACTGTGTGGTTATAATCAGAAACAGTAGCAACTATTGAGGTCGATTACATATTTACTAAACATGAACAAGCAGAAAGACAAGCAATGAACAACAAGCTTTTTTTTTCCTGTCACAACTTGTATGTTGTACACAACACGTAGCAGGATCAAAATAGACGTTCGTTTCGAATATCTTGGCAATGTTGCCACTGCTACCCCTTGACTTCCTCACTTAACCCCTTTCCGGTTTTTCCCGAGCTGAACTCGGGCAGGCGAAATGTAAAATCCTCTCTTATCCCGAGTGTAGCTCATGAACTGTGAAATTTTACACTGTGCAACCAGTCTTTCCCGAATTATTTCACATGTGCTTTTTATGGTTTTGAATACTTTTGTTTACTTTTCTGGCTACTAGATTATTTGCTGCTCAAAGAGAGACAGCAGAGAGAAGGTAAGGAGAGAAACAATTTTCTACTGTCCAAATTGCGATATTGGACTCTGTGCAGTACCGTGTTTAAGATTGTAACATACACAATCAAATTTTGATTAATAATTTCATAATCATTTCTGTAAATGCAAAGGATACAAATAAAATTTAATTCAAGATAAAAGCTAGGTATTCTATGCTTTATATTTATAATTAGTGTGTACCGTGTTTCCGATTCTATCATACACGATCAAATTTTGATTATTAATTTCATTATCATTTATGTAAATGCAAAGGATACAAATAAAATTTAAAATAAGATAAAAGCTAGATTATCTAGGCTTTATAATTAGTGTGTACCGTGTTTCCGATTCTATCATACACGATCAAATTTTGATTAATAATTTCATAATCATTTATGCAAATGCAAAGGATACAAATAAAATTTAATTCAAGATACAAGCTAGGTATTCTATGCTTTATATTTATAATTAGTGTTTACCGTGTTTCCGATTGTATCATACAAGATCAAATTTTGATTATTAATTTCATTATCATTTATGTAAATGCAAAGGATACAAATAAAATTTAATTCAAGATACAAGCTAGGTATTCTAAGCTTTATATTTATAATTAGTGTGAATTGACTACAAAGTCTAACGATTTCTGACACACAGAAAAACAACTATACAGGTAAATTACTCATTTATTTAAATTGATTTCACATTAATTATAATAATTTTTAGGAAATTTTGTATGCGAATGATGCTATTATGTTTAAAAAGCATGATATTATGTTTGTATGCATGAAAATAAGCATAAAATATTGACATTTTTTTACTCATAATCCCGAAATAAAATGAACATGGAATTGGTTAATTACTAACCGAATACTCGGGAGTGTACTGTACTTCTATAACTTCGTGTCATAAATATAACTAGAGGCGGATTATGAGTGTTTGAGGCACCGAGGGCAGAAAAAACATTGAGCCTCTGAAGCGAACAAAAAAGCTCCGAAATAACAGAATTTGACTAAAAATATGCAATGAATTTTTGTTCTGAAAAAATCAAATTAAGAATACACTTCATTACAAAGAGACATTCTTCAAATAACATAATTATTTTACTGCCCTTTTTTCATACGGCACAGTTTTAAATTAAAAAAAAATCAGTTTGACGATCTTTGTAATGAATTATTAATTTTAAATTGCTTGAGGTGCATTACATTTGTGTATTTATTATTCAAAATTTTGGAGATTGCTTATTGATGCGTTTGTCAAATAACTGTGCGCGCTTTTTAAAATAGCAAAGTATTTTTCCCGAATCACAGTGAATTTAATGCTGTGAAATGGCAAAAACAGTTTCTAAAACATGGTATAATTTGAAATAACTGTGTAGCATAAATAGTGTCGAACGTATGTTAAAATCGACATCTCCAATTCCAGTCTTGTTTCTGTATAAATAAAGATAAAATGAAAAAAAAATAAAAGCAATTGGTTACTCTGAGGTTACTCTGAGTACTAGGAGCATTTTTAAGGAATACTGTTGGAGAAATATTGTTGTTTCCTCTTTTAATCAAACATTATTTTCTAACATATTTTAATTTTTTATTTGTTTTTTTGTAACAACATTATAGATTAGCATATAGATATAGCCCTTATAAAACGGGATCAGTAAAATTTTTAATTTGCCCGAATTGTAAAGCACCTTGTAAAACAGATAAAAAAAGTTTTTTTTTTTTTTTTTTAAAGAATTATCTTGCAACAAAAAACAATCGATGATAAATTTAAAATTATCACATATGTACCTAATCTATTATATAAGCCAAATATAAAAGAAAATTATTTACGTAATATCTAAGTTCAGTGATAAAACGTATGAAAAAATGCCGACGATATTTAAATAATTTAAAACAAGAAATGATTAAATGAGATGGTTAAAGTAATGACATCTGCTAGAAAAAAATATTATTTTTGCCTATTTATTATGTGATAAATTTAATCGCCTGCTCTTAACTGAGAAAAATAGGGCTTAAAATAATGGTATTAAACGTTCGAAAAGGGGGTAAGAGGTGTATTTCGAACGTTTTAAAGAGGACAGTACTTTTCTTTGTGATATGAAACACATTTATACTAATTTATTTTAGAATCGGATCGATAGTTTAGGAGACGATAAACTTTACTCGCTTTGAATTTAGGTAACCCTAACTCATTAAGAATCCAATAGATGCCTCTATCCATTCCAGGTCCAACCGCTTCATAAATTCGAGGACAGACGGACAGATAACTTAGGCTATTATTATATAGTGGATTCTCGTTTCAAGAATATCGGTAGAAATTGAAAAATATAAAAACGGAATTTCAAGATCCTTTCTTGAGACACAATGGACGATGAATTTCAATTTTTTCAATTTTTTAATTTTTAACGATATTTTTATAATGAGAACATATAATATTGTTACATAAAACATATAAGACACAATCTATCAGAAAATAATGTTTTGAATAAAATACGAGACTATTTGATAAAAATTAGTCGCTCAACTATATTTCTTACAATTGTTCCTAATTGCTTTTATTTTTCCATTTTATCTTTAAAATTTATGCAGGAAAAAAACCTGGGCCTATGATTTCACTTGAATTTATTACTATTTATAAAAGACAATTATTAAAATTATGCAATATTTTAGCAAATGCTTTGACTGTTCTCTGTTATTAAATCCTCTGTAACTCGAGAAAATACTTTACAATTTTAAAAAGCATGTATAGTTATACGGTAAACAAATTAATAGAGAATCCCCAAAATTTTGAATAAGCTATACATAAAAGTAATGTACCGGGAACATTTCGAAATTACTAATTGAATACAAAAATCATTAAAGCGAAAAATATTATTTTTTGTTAAAATTTGGCAAAAACTGAAAATAAAAGCATCTTTTGATTTCACGTCGTTACTCTGAACTAAAAATATGTGTCAGCATACTTGGTTAAATGTAAACATACATCTGTTATATGTGAAAATGTTCTAGAGAATAAATGAGTTATATCCAACTGAGTAATCTACAGCAAAAACTCAATAAAAGTTCCTAATATAAATACCAATAATTAGTCTCTAAATTAATATATTTACAACCTTTCGGTTGAATGCATACATCATTATAAAATATAATCAAACTAAAGCATAACTAATAAAGTTTTATTAAATTCTGAAAATTGTTGTAACAGTTTTTACTGCTAACATGTGGCAATGTAACAAAAATCGGTGTTAAAAGTCCAATTTAAAAGTTTTATTGGATAAAAAGGAAGGATATATTTCATAATTTGATAAACGTCCCTAAATATACTGCAGTAATTTATTTACTTACTTAACCCCGTAATGCACAATTATTTTTTAAAAAGGCCGACCAAAAAAAATCAATTTTTTTAATGTAAAAAACACAATTAAAACGTTGTCTTGCCAAAAAAATTACAAAAATAATCAAAATTTTTATTACAATTTTGGATTTAATAACAATGCAGAAAATATTGGAATATTGTAATATTATATTATATTGTTATTTTCAATTCTCGATTGCATTCGAGTGTGAAAAATTATAGCAATATAGAGTACAACGCCGCTCGAACTATCTCGGGTGTGCACAGTTTGGCCAGTTTAGAGCGTGCACGTTAAGGAGTTTAAAGCTATAATATTCTACATACTTCTTTTTTTACGCTAACATTTAAAAGTCCGGTCCTTTAGTTGCACATTCCCGGTATCTCTACAGCACTTTCGGTGGTGATTAAATCCAAATTAGATGCATCTCGGTTTCTAATGACTTCGGAAACAAACTGAAAGTTCTTTTGGAAAGCCAAAGGTCTAATCTTCAAAACAAACAAAAAAAATTTTTGAAAATCGTTATTTGGACATATTTGGTTACTGTAAGACTCCCTAATACGAAATAAAATCTTACTCTCTCTTAAATAAAATATACAAGCACTTGAAAACATTCTAGTTTTCCAAACATGTAACTTTATCATATTAAGTATTTTTTCCCTCTGGCTAAAAATTAGTAACAAATGTAACAAATAAAAGCAGTTTGTTTATTTTTCCTGGACACGTGAAATTTTGACTAAGAAAATAAACATTTATTTCCAAACAAACAATAAAATTTCTCCTTGAATTTCTTGTATGGTTTGCGTAGTTCCGAAGTCGTGATATTCGTTCAAGCGCATTGAAATACCCCATTATTCAACAATAGTTAGCTTGTTGACAGGTTTAGTGCAGTTAATTTTGTTTCCTCACAAGTATTTTTCTAATTCGCAGATTAGTAGGCCAATTTTCCATTCCGATCGAAACGATCAGCAAAAAATTATTCAAGTAAGGAATTTATTTTTAATACACGAAATCGGATGAGTTGAGTTGAGGTAATCCCGCGGAAGTAAAGCTGTTCAGAATGAGACTAAGCTTAAATGGTTAAAGCACGTTCTTTAAATGTAAAACTGCGTTCATTTTTCAAAATACTGGTTTTAGAATATGGGAAGCATGAATTGGAAAACGTCATAGTGACGTATAACCATAGGAACGGGTCAGCAATGAACTACTAGCAGGATAGAAACTCAGTAGAAGAAAAAAAATATTCAGGGATATATAAATAACGGTGAGAATGGTGCTATCGTTCTCCGAATCAACCAACTGACGTTTCCTGCTTGTTCATTATTATTTGAAATTGGAATTACGATTATGGCCGCATTTGGACTGACTAGATTATAATTAGAAATTTGAATAATGATTAGAAATTAGAAATTTTTCTACATCGGATTACACTTTTAAAAAAGTGAGACTTTTTTTTAAGGGATAAGTATAGATGGTTTATTTCTGATAATGGCATGGATATATAATCATTTTTATCCAGTTTTAAGCAAGCTTCAAATGGCAACATGTCCAAGACAATATCGATATAATCCCTCTAACAATAAATGGATTTAGTTGTAACACTCTTGGTGCTGTGGGTTGTGTCTAAAACAAGCGTGTGACCTGTCCACCTACTTTACTGGGGCAGGTATGGTCCGGTTGTCGATGGGGTGCATAAAAACTACACCTTGCAAAGTTAAATGGTTAACAATAAAGTTTATTTACAAGATTATATAGAACTCAATGCAAGTAAAATTATATTTCGAGTTCCAGAGCCTGATTTTTTAAAGGGATAAGTATAGATGTTCTATTTCCGATAATGGCATGGATATATAAAGATTTGGATCCAGGTTTAAGCAAACTTCAAATGGCAACATGTCCAAGACAATATCGATATAATCCCTCTAACAATAAATGGATTTAGTTGTAACACTCTTGGTGCTGTGGGGTATGTCTAAAACAAGCGTGTGACCTGTCCACCTACTTTACTGGGGCAGGTATGGTCCGGTTGTCGATGGGGTGCGTAAAAACTACACCTTGAAAAATTAAATGGATAACTATAAAGTTTATTTACAAGATTGTATAGAACTAAATGTAAGACAAATCATATTTTGAATCCCATAGCCTGATTTATCAGTAACCATGATCAGGTAGACAAGCGGCCTCCGCAAATAAAAGTCTTCTAAAAGGTATTGCTTCTTCTTGCTCCTTAAGAAAGAAAACTTCCCTCCAACGAGAGATGTATTTGGGTAGCAGGCTCTCAGTGGACTCTCCTCTCTCCACTCAACTGCCGGCAGATTCCTCTTCTCCCTTTCTTCGGCGGTCAATTACTGGAAACCTGATCCCTTTTGAAAATGTATCCTGTACCTCGAAAATCATTCCCTTTCTTTGATAGTCTGTCGGATAACCACCTGCATTCTTTTTCAAGCCACCGCCACCCTGCAAACAAGTCCGAAGACTTTATGAGCCCCATAGTCGGCTGGCTCATATTCCCAAAAGGAGCGCCGAGTGGAGGGATCAAGGGGTCGACTCCCAGATATATGAAGAGCACACATCTGCAAAAAATGGCTGTGGGGCTAAATTCCTTACAATAGTGATATTTATGACTTATCGGCCATTTTTGCTGCATTATAAAGATTCTCTCTCTCTGTATATATATATATATATATATATATATATATATATGTATATATATATATATATATGTATATATATGTATATATATTTATATATGTATATATATACATATATACACATATATATGCATGTATATATATATATATATATATATATATATATATATATATATATATATATATATATATATATATATATATATATATATATATATATATATATATATAACTAAACATTGGGGATTCCGCATAAGATTGATCACCTAACCAGAACATATGCTTCGCACCCCAGTGCCCTTGGTCAAGTAAACGGAGATTGGCACCGTAGGCCCTGGCCCAATAGGGGCCGTTGCGCCGAGGAGTTTAGTCTATTTCCGATATTGTAATCATTTGGATCCAGTTTTAAGCAAACTTCAAATAGCAGCATAACCACCGAGTTGTAAGTAAGTTGCGCCGATATATATATATATATATATATATATATATATATATATATATATATATATATAATATTTGTAGTTGTGCTGCCAACCAACCAATTTAACCGAAGTGGTTGAAATTACCAAGATTTTAAAGTTTCTAAAAAATTATCTGGACCGTTCGATAACTAAACAGGTTATTTGTTTGGTATCGAACTCAGAAATTTGAAAATTAAAGTGAAGGAACATTTTAAAATCTCAGAAAAAAAAATTTCTTTAAATTAATTTACAAAAATATTAACTTATTTAATTATTTTAAATATGATATATTTAGTTGTACTTCAGTGTATATATGCAGTAGGACTTGACGATGTATCGATGTATTGTGTAATATCGATATAACTTGCCGCATTGTGACACCGAAGTTTTCCAGTCCAGCGATGTATCACAATGCAAAACGAACGCCGATATAGATAAATCGATTTAAGGATCTGCGGTGTGAAATCGTCTTTCCGAAATCTTGAGAGTAAAAATATGTGTGCGATGTACAATTTCAGAAAGTCACAACCCGGTGTACAAACATCATCATTCCGATTTCCTGACATCGACTAACCAAACATGCGCGATACAACCTGATAGCCGATTTATCTATATCCTTAAATCGTTTCCCGACCCCGTTTGAAAGAGTAATAACACCACATTCACGTTATAGTATTCCGATATATATATATATATATAGATATATATATATATATATATATATATATATATATATATATATCGTCTTCCTGATTTCTTGATACGTTAAAAGGGAGAAACAGTACATGAGAGATATAAGTGATCGTCGATTTATGTACATTGTGAAATCGTTTTCCCGACTGCCAGCACGTGCAGCCGTTATATAAAAATATGACCAGTTAGACAAAGAAAAAACTTTTAATCGGAATAATTATTAAAAGAAGAGCTCTATTATTGTCTAAAAATGAAGAGTTACTTGTATGCTTGTAGCAAAATAAAAATTATTTAAGTATTTTTTTCCATATTATTTTTTAAGTGTATGTAGAATGAAACTTATTTATTTTTTGCTTTTCTGCAAGACTTCATGGTGAATAGTTTAAATTTTGTTTGTAATATATATATATATAGTTCTATCGAAGTAAAATATTTTTGAAAAGCAATTTTCTAACATGTTTCTACTTTAGGCATATTATATAACGTACGTATAAATATTATAATATAATAAAACTTAAATAAATATCAAAATATAATCTCTTATACCGATATATCGTTAAACCGTAATATAAAGCAGATTATATACCAGGATGTGAGATTTTTAACATCGCCCAGTCTTAATGTGCAAAAAGTTTCATAACTCTAAGTTAATAATTCACCTTAATGCTTTGTAACTTTTACTGTGCCGTTTAATGTAAGTGAAAGCAAATCCTTCTACCACTTAGTGGAATACCATCAACGCCAAAATTGAGAGTCAAATTAATACCCGCCTCTCTGTCTCTCACCTTTGAGACCTCTTGAAGAACAAGGTCTCTTGTCGAAATACTCGGGAGTCATTATTAATAGCGAACACGTTTTAAAAAGTAAATTGAATCGGGAAAACTATTTTGTTGCGGCGGCTAAATGCTGCACAGAAGCGAAGTATTTAGTCCCGTGAGATCTATCAATTCTTAGGAACTTGGAGTGTTCTTACAAGCCAGTGGCGCCGTACATCTGCACCACGAAATAATCGCGGTTTATTTGCTCAACAGTTTTAATGCTGCAATCACCGCAATTGATTGTTTGACATATTAAACGACTGTCTGCGCGCTTGGTTTCAGAAATTTATGTTCCCTTGTGTAGATAGTATTCAGCCAGTGGGAAGAGGTTTATGTTGTGACACAAGTAGAACCAGACATCTTTTGTGAATGGAAGGAAAAAGAAAAAAAATATATTGCCCTATTATTTTTCCCTTTTCCAATTCAATGGAGGACTAGAGGATTATTCAGCTTGAAATGTGCGCTATTGTATGGAATTGCAGGAAGGTCAGACTGATTAAATAATAGTCACCTGATCTAACACAGTAGTATGGATGTTCTAATCTGGTGAATATTAACTGATAACTACTTGTGGGATAAAATGGAGCGCTGTAAACTTCTATATTTCACGCATCTAAACTCTGGATCGGTCTAATTGTTACCAAATACACGGATCCCATTCCTTGTAATTTGCTAAACTTTTAATCATAATTTAATCTTTTTGACACTAAACAAGTGTGTTTAAGTTAAGTGGGTTAAATTGGTTTCTATTAAATTTCACTCTGATAAAGGTTAACATAAATCACGGGAATTTAACTCTAACTATTTTTAATCTTGGTTACTTGATTTCGTTTTACTTTTCATGTCTGAAGCCCATGTGAGAACAGTTTAGTTATTAACTTGGAAATCGCTTTTGTATGCTCCGTGGTCTTTTTTTTTCTTCAGCATGTGAATAATTAGGCGATTTCACTCAGCAGGGCACATCTCAACTTATGACAATTCTGGATTTAGTTTCAAACGGAAGGGCAGTTTATTGTTTGCCTATTGGCTGTTGTAAACATGAAAATGAATGGGATGGGCATTATAGTATTTCGTGACGTTGCACGAAATAAGGCGATTTCAAGCAGTAGGGCAAATTCTCAAATTATGACAATTCAAGCTTTAGTTTCAAACCGAAGGGCTTTTTATTGTTTGTTTATTGGCTGTTGTAAACATGAAAATGAATAGGAAGGACATTATAGTAGTTCGTGACGTTGCGACAAATGGCTTTATTTCTCTATTGTAAAGTTTACAAAATCAAGAAGGAGTATAAAAGGGGGCACTTTGCGTTCTGCTTTTGCCTGTTGTTCCCTGGTGATGCCTGTTGCTCGTCGTGTTTTTGCTTCGTCGATATAGTATTTTTTCCATCGATAAATTACATAAATTAGACACTTGCCAGAATGTTTAATTTGCAACTTAGTTTTGTATTATCGGCCAACTGTTTTGGATGTTCTGTTTAACTGTTTTTTAATTACGTTGTTTTGAGAAAGAAAATAAATAAACTGATGTTTTTATATTTTTGTGTAATTTCTTTAAAGAAACTCAGTCTACAGTTAGTCCATGCTACTGTGCTAAACATCAGTGGAAACTTGTTGATCATTACTGTCCAAACACTAATGAACAAAAGCTGATGCGTAAGGTGGCCAACATTTTCCCAATAACAAGGAGGACATAAGGACATAAGTATATTAAATAACTACTGTCATGTTTCAGCTGAGTAAAAAGTCAATAAGGCTACTAATGCATCACAAAATAACAGGAGTTTATTTTTATCCAATAATACACCATTAATAATAAGCGAAAATAGTAACTATTGTGTATTTTTGTGAAATATTATTTTATATTCCCGACTGCAGTCATTACAAAATTATTAATGACATAAAATTAAATAAGCAGTTTTTCATCTATTTGAGAAATTTTTGTCATTAAATATGCAAATATTTATAAATCAGCTTTTACATATTTAAAAGAGGAATATCTAGTACTACATAACGAATAGGGCGCACTTCTAGAAGATCAATTTTTGAGGAGGACAGAATTTTCAAAAGGAGGACTGTCCTCTCTGAAGGAATACGATTGTATTGGTCACCTCACTGATGAGTTAATAGTAAATTTCGATATTTCACACGTCTGAACTCTAAATTGGTCTAATTAACAAGATCTAAATTGGTCTAATTAACAAGATCTGATGAGTTTAACTGGAGTATGTAACCAAAAGAATACACTGTAATAAAAATAATACAGTCGATAATCCTGAAGCTGACATAGATATTCATATCTGTTTGAAATCGACTTTAAGCAGTAGCTTTGGATCTAATTATCCTTTGTGTAGCAAAACAATAGACCGTATTATTCCAAACGAAAACCAAAAATTCCACTGTTGATTCCAATAGAGTCGCTCATATCACCATAAGTAACTCAACACAGTTAAAAGTTTTATCACTGAAGAAACAATTTAAACATAGCATAGTACCACTGCCTTCCCAAAGCAGTATTTCTCCAAATTGAACAAGCAAGTGAAATTCTCCTAATAATACTGTTTATTTTCTAGCACGCTGCCCGTTCTGGGTAATATCGAGTCCAGACGGTCATTAATATACATGCGAAACCAATGCTAACAGTCATAATATACCTAAATGCCCCTTCACACTATGGTCCACTGCAAGCCATTACCACTGTGTGAAGGGTATATGTCTTACCAAGGTCGACAATGTCAGACGATAAAATGGCCTTAGCAGAGGTGACTTCGGAAGCGGTTTTTCTCCAAACACCAAAGACAGCCAGACGAGCCTCTAAAATGCCTAATAGATTCTATGAACGCATACAAGTATTTGGCTCATTTGGTGGCGCAATGTGTGGATGCAACTCGTAAACCATCGTCTAATCAACCAAAGTTGCCACCAGGGCTAGCACTGGTAAACTATTGGCCATACTGTAAAAGAGACATAACAGGTGGATTCCAGCGTGTGGGAGGATAGAAGTGGTGAAATGAAGCGTTTGGAACTCGCGTGTTTTAGCAAGCTGTGGTCATAGCGTTTGCAGAAGGTGTAATATAACTGATACTTTGTTATTTGTATGGCAACAGTATATTAGGTTTTTTATGATTGGCAACAAGCTTGGCCAATGTGTTGTTATAATATTCATCAACATACAGCCATGGACTCGGTGCATGCTGCATAGTGCAATTATCAATGTTAATATATCTAACTAAGATGATTTAAATAAAGTTGCTATTATAAAGTTCACATGTAGTTTATATCATTTATGAATATCAGTAGAAGATATTACATGGTGTCAGGAGTGGGATTCGAACCCACGCTCTCGTGTCATCATTACATGTGCGATTAATGCTAGCAGGTGGACTTTAGCTTGTGTGTGTGTTGGAGGAGGGGGTGGCACTACAGAGAACTAAAAAGGACTAAATATGGCAAACTAGATAAATAAATAAAAAGGATGTTTGTCCCACATAATTTAGTAAATCAATGCTTCTAGAGCTTTCTGTTAGAACAGTGGCCAGGGTAGTTTAGCAAGAGCAAATCATTAAGCACATCCTTTATATCTTCACAGGCAAAAGGAAAACAACATACAGAAAAGATCATATCTAGGCATACTGGCCTAGTTACATTAAATGATATAGTATATATATAATGTACAGGTGTAGTTACAGTTAAATATCTCACAGTAAATCGCCGGTTAGACTCAACACTTCCGATTAAGCCTCGCTCTTGAGAGAGAGAACAAAGGGTACAACAGCGGCCGAGAGATTTCGAAAGTATTCCCATGGATAATAAAACAGATTTTGTCACAACAACGGCACAATCGGTTTTGAAAATAAGACAAGTATCAATGGATAAAATATTTCTCCTTAATTCGACTGAGAAAAATACAATTTTGCAATCTAAATATTTATGTAATGAATCATCTTTCATACTTATTTCTTGGAAATTATCGTTTCATGAGTCAAATGTCGACACTGGCGAAATTCAAATATAAGTGACGGATGGGGTGACTTTAGGAAGTCAGTAAGAGATAACAAGCATTTGTTATTTTTCACTCTGACACCACTGCTTGTTTACACGAGTGAAAAATGGAGGTCAGCACTTTTTTTTCTCACCACTGGGGTGTTCACACAATAACCATTAAAGAAAGAGGAAAAAATCGCATCGGAAACTAAACAGCGTATCCGAGCTTACTGTTCTGGTTATGAAGCCATGTAGAACGCGTGCCACTTAACGGTTTATTCCTTTCGGTAAAAGCTCGGCATTCTTCATGATATACGACACTCTGCCGATGCATGGCATCACGCACAGCTATAAAGAAGAAAGGAAAAAAAAAAGAGGAATGTTATGTCTAAGTAATACAAATTCAGGACTTCGCATCCATCGATAATAGCCCTTAGCTACATTAATAGAAAAAGTGCTGTACTCTTAATTACAGATTCGCGCATAAACATAGCCACGATGTCACCGCTATAATGATCTGATGAAAAAAGACATTCTCATTTGATACTGACTGTCCACGCTTTTTTCTTTATGAATTTATTTTAACATGCATTTAGATTTTTTATTAGGGGGATTGGCAACATTTAAACCAATGGTTTTCAAATCTTTTATACCACGGAAGCTTTTTCATACTATATACATAACAACGGAACTTCTAAATACATATTACTTAAGGAGACACTACTGATTTATTATTTACCACTGATTAGACGTAAAAACTAAACAATATAAACCAGTATAAAAATGTAGATAGTACTTGCAAAAGGTGATATGGAAGAAAGAATTTCTTTTATGAAATCATACATTGATCAATGTTTCACCCCCCTCTTGTGCTGCAATGTCGCTTGTGGTTTAAATGACTCATTGTCACATCGCTTTTCTGTTCCCTATTGTTGCATTTCTGGTGTATTAGTTCCTATTATTAATCCTTTGTAGGGGATTAGGGAAAAATTAAAGGATGAATTTATGGATTTTCTCTAAAATTTCGATGGTGTTATAAAATTTCTAGAGGAATTCCTCGAAGGTCGTTGCAAACCCTAGAAATCCGCGGAACACTCTTTAAAAAACGTTAACTTAAATCATAAGTGGAAATTTCGTGTGCTGGCAAGTTAGCTGAGGACCGGACTCATTTAGAGGCCTTTTAAGAGGAAAGGGGAGGAGTGAATTACATTTTCATTTTCCTATAAAATTACAACCATATCACGCAAAGATTGAATAACATATTTTTAACACTAGATTTACCAGTAACTTAAATACACATTAATTAAATTGAAGTTGCAAAGCCAGTTATTTTGACTAATCAGAATAAACAATATCCTTAAATTTCATATTTGTTTTAGTCTGTGCAGTTTATAATAACTTACATTTAAGATATCCATCAATATATGTTCTTCAGAAATGATTTGCGCATTAATGAGTAAAGAAGTCGGTCTCATTAAACTTTGAGTAGCAACAGAGTATATATTAGATCGTTTTGCTCCAAATTCTTAGTTCGGTCAAACCGAGGAAAGTGCACTCAAAGGTTAAACTCGAATAATCTCCGTTGTTCGGAAAGGAAACCTTCTTGCAGGAGTCACCATCTGTGTGATCAGCACGTGCTAGATGAACACCTGTTGCTGTTTTAATTGTCATTGGCTAAGCGCCAGTCGCACCAAAGTCATTTAAAGGCTCTGATTAATCTCTGTTTAAAAGGAGAATTGCGTCTCACCATTGGTTCCCGTCATGGGTTAATCGCGGTTAGCCGTTAAACTACTTTGGTGAGACAGGCGTAAGTCTTCGGGTGCTACCATATTACAATCGACATATATCACTGGTGACTTCTGCTTCATAATGATGTCGGAAAGGGAAATTTATGGTACCAAATTCCCATCTCTGGCGAATTCTGGCCTCACTATGATGTAGACATCACCAGTGACTTATGTCGACTGTAATGTGGTAGCAGCCTAATTTGGCGTAATGACATCTCTCGGTTGAACTAATGTTCAAATCCATTTGCAGCTATCTGTTTAACGGAAAATTCAATCTAGACCCTAATACAAAATTAACTTAAATACTGTGTACGCATATACCTCAAGTATACAATCTACAAGGACTTTTTAAAAATCCTCCTCTGAAATCTACAAAACTAATAATTTAAAAAGCAAAATCACATCCCAACTTAAAAGAGGAATGAAAAAACTGAATCTGAGCAAAAGCATGTAATGTAGTTTTTCTGTCAAAGATCTTGGAGATCACTTTTTTCGCTTGTGTGTTTTACATTATCTCTACGGCGCTGTAAAGAACTACAACTTTTTCTTCTCTCTTATGATGTCTAAAGAACTACTACTTCTACTTCGGGCGAGAAAGTTGTCCGGTTTTGGTTGGTATTGTGGAAAATGTCGTTGCTCCGCTGTATGATGATCCTATGTGAAGTTATAAATTTGTGATTAATTAAATGGAGTGATATGTTCGAGTTACGTGTGTTTTGCTCGTCAATAAATAAATAAAAATTGTCAATTCATGACAGACGCAATTTCTGTGTCTTTATTCTTTGGTTCGGCCAAGAAACATTCATTGCTCTGTTCGTCAATCAAATAAATAAATAATAGATGCAGCTTAAAACTAACAGCAGTAATCTGCAGCTGAAATTTATGATTTCATTTCACTGTGTTTTGGACGACTTCCGTCTTGCTAAAATGTGCAGTTTTTGTCACTTGTGATCTCTAATTTCCAGTTTCCTTTAGTTTCGCTTCTCGAACTAATCGTTCTCCTCTATCTCTCGTTTAATTTTTTCTTATCTCTAATTTTCCTTTTCCTTCTTCATTCTTCCTACAGAAACCTTATCTAAGATATTTAACTTCTAACTCTCGATAAAATTAATTTTGTAAGAGTATTTTTGCAAACGGTCTAATTATTGAACAGTTTAATCCAGCCGTTTAGGAGGAGTTCTATCACAAACACACGGACAGAAGAATTTTATATACAAAGATATATATATACACACACACATATATATACATATATATGCATACATACATATATATGTACACACACACATATATATATACACGCACACATATATATATACATATACATATACATACATATATATACATATATTTATATATAATATATATATATGTGTGTGTGTGTGCAACAGTTATGCACAGAATGCTTTAAGAATATACACCATTGCCGCTGATATCAGTCCCACAGAGAACGAGTCACGTGATTTTGTTACCGTTAGACTAAAGTTGGATCAGTAATTTTGGGAGACATGAGCAAACACTGATCCTTTAAGCTAACTTGAAAACACAAGCAGCAATTAAATTACTGCAGAAGTGATTACTTCAGTTATACCATTTTCCTGGGATAACTGAAAAATGTGGCCAGAGGAGGGCCCGACTAAGATACTTTTGTGCCCAGGGCACAATCCAATTTTTGTGCCCTCCACACTCATGCAAATTTATAGCGACAAGTTATTATCATAACTACAGACATATAAAAATTATAACGTTGAATTAGCAAACAGATTTAAGAAATTAGCATTAAAGTAATATTCAAAATCAAAAAACACCAAATTTTCATTTTACGTAATCATTATTATCTCTGTTTAGCCCTACTAAAAATTAAAGACTTTTAAAGACCTAGAGTGACCCACTTTTTTTATTTTTACCTCGTCACACTCACAAGCTCTGTGGTGCAGAAAATAAATAATAATAGAATTAAAAATAATTTAAATTGATGAGATGATTAAATGGTTTATAGTGGTACGTTGTTAATATTCTGTCTTATAAATATGCAGTAATCCATAGGATAAAAAAAAGCATCAGGTTTGTTGAGGGAACTAATTAACAGGTAAATAACAGTAAAATTAAAGTAATTGGGAAACAATATATATTGTTTGTCAGGAACTATATAGTTCCTGACAAACACAATTATCTCGTACAATAATTTATTAAAACTTAACGATGATAGCGTAAGTTTGCAATTTTTCCCCACTTAATATGTGTTTCAAGCACTCGACTAAATTTTCGTGCCTCCTAAAATTTCCGTGCCCAGGGCACGTGCGATAATCAGGTACTTGCATATGCGATAATTCTGGGCCGGTGCGATAATTCTGGGCCAGAGGACAGAAACATTTATTCCAGCGTTAGTTTTGAGTGATGGGTAAATGGAATTTAAAATGGAGGATACTCCTTTATCTTACATTCTAAGGCTGGGAAATTAGATATTTGATAAGGATTTAAAGGTCAAAGTTTTATAAAATTATAGAACTTCATAACCATTAATTAATCCGAGATTTAATGTACCAGGGTGCGGTAGGTCTTGATTAATATACATTTTTAGTACTAGAAATGAAACTATTAACATCTGCAAAAACAAATATTCATTGCCTTTCATAATAAACTCTTTAAGGATAAAAAGTAATTATTACATGGAAAACATATATTTTATTAAGTAAAATCTAATCAAAGAATATTACCCGGAATGCACTCTAATGAAAATCAAAAAGATTAGCATTGATATTTTCTGAAAACTCCTGGAAAATATAAAAAAGAAAAGGGAGCTATAATTTTTCATGACCTTAATTTGCAGATTTCAGCCTTGGGAAAACAAATCTGAAAGTGACCTACAGGTAAATACTTTTCATTTCTCCCATGTGAAAGAAAAATGTCAGCTTTACTAGACATAAAAAGAAAGACTCTCTTTAGATTTCTATATCATAGAAATCAATGGGTTCGAAATAATGGGAATTATTAGTCTAATTAAGTTATCCTGCTCGAGTAAAAGCATTAGGAGAAAATAAATGCTCAAACATGTGCAAATCCCGGGATCCAATTTTATGAATGAAGCTTCGGTTGTACTCGGTGGCGCCATCTGTTGGTATTCGAAGATTCTATAATTTTAATTACATCAGCAAGGTTGGTTAGTTGTAGCGCTTTGGTCACCAATTTTGCTACACAATGGATAAATATAACTGCAGGAAAAACTATTATGGATTAGTTATGTTAAATTTCATAAAAACTTAAGCAATGATTTAATCAATAATCTTGTCAATTACGACCCTACTGATGCTAGCAATAGATGAAGGCCTTTGGTCATTCTTGGCAAATTTCCTTGATGTTTTTGTGTTGTCTTTATAAAAAATAAAAAAATCTCAAAAAAAATTATTAAAAATCTACAAATTGTAAGAAAAAAAGTTTTAAAATATCTTAAAAATGGCCATACATCATAATTCGTACCTTTCCCGATATTTCTATATCGTTCTGACTCGGCTTTCCGCTCTCTCTGAGGGGGAGGAGCATTTTATGCATTTTTCTCCTACTGAAAGTAACTATGATATCATCACTATCAAGTCTTCTCAGACCGTGATGGCGTGGTGCATCCAGTAGAGTGCCCGCCCAGCTATAACTCGCGATTTCAATATCTATAAAAATGTTTTCTTCATGGATTTTGTACGGATGTCCCTGGCCGCAAAAATATATGTTTTATTTCTATCCCTAAACTTTCTACTCTCTGGTTTTGTGTCTTGAACTCACGAATCCATCTCCCTATCCCCTCCTTTTAGTTGTTTTATTTTCTGCTCGTTGTCATTTTATGCTTACTGTTAGAAATGTCTGGATTAGAGGGCTCGGCCAGGCAATCCAGTTGAACTACCATCCTTGAAGATCCTGAAGATGGATTAGTTAACCACCTTTCACAAATATTAAAAAGACTAATCGTTAAATAATTGCTCATAATACATTTAAATATATTAAAAGAGCAATAAAGGTAATTAAACAGTTAATATCTATAAATATAAAACCATTTTACAAAGAGATAAGCAAGTATCGTTCATACGATGGCAAATACTTGAATTAAAAATTACCGATACAGAGAGGATTCAGAAGCTATATAAATTCAATGAATCATAATTTTATGATCAATAACATATCCTGTTGTAACGTACTGGAGATATAGTAGGCGAAGCCGTCAATGAAACAGGCTAAATAACTGTTTAATCTAGACTAAATATATTATTCAGGTGAATAAATTATGTACAGCTATGTACAGGTTCAGTAGATTTCTAAATATTCTGAGATCTCGTGCTGAGATAACATTCACACAATTAGGATGCGTGGGTACTGGGTACAGTGTGGCTAGGGCTTCTAAATCATTGGAACAGTTCGCTAATTAGTGCCGGTACGAAACGCTGACACTATCACCTCCGGGCTGACGATTAGTACAGTCGGCTTACACACCAAGGTTCAAACGCTCAGAGTGCGTATCACGCTGGAGTTCGTGAAGGAAACTCGGGATGCAAGACAATCCAAAATGAGAGCAAGGGTCACGCTCAGCGACCTACTTCTATGCACAAAGTTTAAAAAAAAAAAAAAAAAAGTAAGATAACGGGAATGGGATCCCAAAGTCGAAAGTCGACTTCTTAGCAAACAGAGACGCTGGCAGTCTTTAAAACGAGCAAACTCCAGAAATCGGAGAGAGAGAGAGTGGACTCCTCTCGAGCTCCACACAACAGTTCTCAAGAAGAAGCCTCAAGAAGAAAAAAGCCCCCGTCTTGGCTCCGCCATTCTTCTTTTATAGCGGTCCCGGTTCCCTTTACGCGATTCTTCTGGAACCTTCCAGAAGCAGGATGATGCAATCTTGCGGTCATTTCCCGCCTGAATCGGCTGTTACGTTTCCAGTTGTGGCCAAAAAACCGTCTTTAAATCAGCCGATCCAAACAATTTCCTTTTTCGCTACCGCTAATGGGCGCACATGTGGCACTGTAATTATTAACAATCATTTCACCGAGTCTTTTCACTCAATAGTCTCACAAAGTCTCAGACGCGCTTGCTCGAGCAAACAGACAGTTTTCAAGGGGACAAGTCCGGGACCTAGTACACAACGTGCATTGTTAGACCACCCGTTTCTACCTGCCGCTAACCGTAATTGTCCGCGGCGAAAGGTCACCTTCCGCTCCTCTTTCATTAGGGTCATGTAACGGATTGTTACACTGTATTTATTAAAATAATATTTAAGAAAAGAAACGGAAGGGATAGATAGAAAGACGATTTTAAAATTCTGAGAATAAGAACCAAATACAATGAAGTACTAAACAGGAATTTAGATTGCACAAACGCCAATAAAATTTATTTATTATGAAATAGTTTTTGGCTATATTTTAATCATATATTCAAAAATTATTATTCCCTTATCCTTTTCAAATCTAAACCTTTACAAATTTTTAATCTTCCAAATCCTAGTTGGATGTGCAGAAATCTATAACATACTCTAATTCTAACACTTTGCTGGAAGTTACTTCCATTGATATAAACTCTGAAATTCTCTTTGCATGTTCTGTGTGATACAACAGATAATCTATTTTCCTTGCCACCTTACATATTACAGGATCCTCTGTTTATGAGGATTTCCAACCCTACGCACCTTGGCGTCCGCTAACGGTTTTATATCTGTCTGTTACCGTTCAAATCCCAATAAAAATATTAAGTGCTCAATAAGTAACTTTTTTACATTAATTATTTAACCCACTGAACGGACGCGTCGATGGGGGTTCGACAGCGAATTCCTGTTCGAAAACTGACCTGTCAACCCCTTCTCGTTCGCACTCGTATAACACACTTTTGAGGAAAAAAAATATTGCAAAGCAATAATAAATGAAAGAAACTAATTTTGCGTAACGGAACTCCTTTACCTTGCAGGGAAAATAACTTAAAAGTAGCCTGACAACTTTTAAACCGGCAACACTAGTATGATACGGTAAGTTCCGTCTGGAATTTACAAAAAGGTTGACTGTTTTAAAAGGGAAAAAGGTGGGGAGGGTGGTCAGTGGATGGGTTAAAGAAACATAAGCATATTTGTTTGAATGAAATTATTTGTTTATATGTTTAATGCATTTTTATACTAATGCATTTTAAAGCAAAGAACTCACACATTTTTGTCTGTATTTCTTACTAATTATATCTTGTACCATGTGTCCTAGGCCTGGTCATTGTGACCAGGGCAGTTACTAGGGAGTGGCAAAGGTGGCATTTGCCCCGGGTGCATCAATCACAGGGGCACCACACAGTACTGAAAATGGGATCCGAAAGAGAATGATTTGCCCCAAGCAGGAAAAGAGAAAAGTTGAAAAATAACTTTTCACAATTCCTTTAAAAAATAGAGTTAAAATTAGAATTATTATAAAAATTTAGATGTGAAAATTTACTTTTATTTTATTTAATTATTGTTGGGGTAAGAGCTAAACTTTCACAAATCAATGGAAACTTGTAGATGACTGCCAGTTTTAAATAAAAGTTTTGCAAAAATATAATTCTCTACAGTGGGAATCACCTTGAATTCCCACACACTTTTTTTTTGCTGCTTACACAAGACTTTACTGCTTATTTCTTTTCAAAATGGGCATGGTATATTAATCAAAAAAAGCAATTACAGTTAAGTGAAAGGCAATTTTTACTATGTAAAAGGTCATTTTCTGTACGTCATCCTGGGATCACTTGATAGTAAAGTATATATGTGTAAAAATAGAGGATTATGCTAAACCTCTATGAAAAAATGCAGGGTGCATCAGCATTTAAAATAACACGGCAGGTGCCCTTTGAAAAACATGAAACATGAACATTAGTTACTATCTTTTGAACTTTGAATGCACCAGTTTTCACTGATTGATGAACCACAGGTTTCTGTACGTTTATTTGATTCACTTCACTATTTGGCTCACAAAATTTCAGTTGTTTCAAAATTTTATATTTTTTTATAACATTTTTTTTACATTTTAAATTATAATATTAGGTAGCTATAAGTAACGTTAGCAAAAGTAATTTATCTTGTGCATCAGCAGAAGGATATGGGTCACATAAAACTGACCCAAACAATTCAGGGTACCTAAATGGTGCTGCTCTTACTCCTTTAAATCCATTTTTCGAGATAAGTCCATTTTGGTCTATTTTCAGGTTTTAGTCATATTGTTCTTTTTTTCTTACAATTTTAGAAAGTAGAATAGTAGCTGTGTAAAATTGCAAGAAAGTTTACTGCTTTGCAATTATTTTCCCTGTTTATGAAGAGATAAAACTCGCCTAACCTTCTTGCCAGTTTCCTTGTTATGGCCCTTGTTAATGGGATTTCAACAATGATTGATGGGATAGCTACATGAGTTCAAAAAGTAGGGAGGGGGCTAAATATATATTCTACCAACAACACAGAGCTACATAGGAAAGGCAGCATAAACATACAGAAACTGAACAATGAAAAAATAAATGGCTGAGAAGATAAATGGATACAATAGGGGCTGGAAGGGCTCTCTGAGGGCTGGAAGATGATGGTTTCTGTCTATCTTAGGGGCTAATCTTCAAGTATTATGTGTGTGTTACAGGATGTTTTAAATAACAAAAACTTTATTTTTTAAATAAAATCTACAGTTACCAGAATAATAACAAGCTTTAGCTTATTTATTTTCATATTTTCTTGTTCATCATTCAACCAACATCTATGACATCAATATTTAACATGAGATTTTTGTTAGAAATTTCTTTGGGTACACTATGGGCATATAATCATATCTCTGGTCCATTAATCAGGTTTATCAGTTTATAAACCTGATTAACACATTTTTCAGCTCCCCTAGCAGCAGCTCAAGCTTCCTCATACTTCTAAGGTTTGAAATACTGTCATAAAGCAAAATTGAATTAATCTTAACAAGAATTAATTTTGAGAATTATAAAACAAACATAGCATGCCAAAAAGCAAGAAGTAAACCAACATAGATTGACAATCTGTATTAATGGATTCAAAATAAAAAAAAAGATCAGATTTCCTCTTTTAAGATATCCTTTAATCTAAAACATTTTTTAAAGTATATACAGGGTATCTACCCAAATAAAATTTTTCAAATCCATGACTTTTCATGACATTCTCTGATTTAGCAGATCATTTTCCATGACTTTAAAAAGCTTTCATTAAAGTATATATAAATAAAACTACTGATGTACATCCAAATGAAATATATGCGTTTTAGAAAAATTACAGGAATTTTATCATAAAAAAACTATAAACTTACTTTATAAGTGTTAATAAACTCACATATATAAAAATAAATTGTTTTATCTACATACCTAAGTTTAATCATATAGCAATTTTTCAATCAAAATGTTTCCAATCTGAAAACAGGGTACTTTGGTATTATCCAGGTGACCATGAATAGCCAAAGATAACCCTATAACGTTTATATACAATATCCCTAGTGATAAACTTATATTTTGTGCTTAACCAATTTTTATTGAAAAAATAATTATTATATTAATAAAATTTTAATCTACAATTTAAGAAAAAACCAGAATAATATACATTTACCCACCCATTAAGCTTTCTTGCTTTGAGTTTCCTTGGTGAACAAATTTTACTTGGTAATATGGTCAATAGGATAATACATAAATACCAAACTCAGTAACTTCAGCCAAATGACAAGTAAAAATAGAATTAAACAATTCAATGCATTTTTTTTTAATCGGTAGTTTAGCGGATCCATGACTTTTACTCATTTTACTTGAAAAATCAAGACTTTCCATGACAAAATTAATCCATTGTCTAAATCCATGATTTTCCCCAACTTTCCAGGTGCGCGGGAACCATGTATATATTTTAACACATTTAGTTTTGCATTTTCACACAGGACAACACATTTTCAAATTAAGAAGTTTAATTCAATTTTTCCACAATTGGTATCTGAAAGGATGATATGAACTACAGATGAATGATTTAGTTTGAATATGCATCAATTCGAACATACAGAGAAATATTTCAACATTAAAAAAAAATATAAATATAAAGTAAAAAGAAAGAAAATAAAACAGTATTATCACATGAAACAATTCCATACATTATAGAAGTTCAATTCAGGATTGGTTCTTCAATTAATATTAATATATTACAATTTCTTATAGTATTAAAAATATTTTTTATTTGTTCAAATTATTTAAATACATTGAAAATATAACAGTTATTATTAACAGTGAATATGATTTCTAAACATGTGATACCAGCATGAAAGTATTTCAGTTATTTCCATAAACTTTTTTCATTAAAAAAAAAGTAAGCCACCTTTGATTCTGTTAACTATTATTTACAATTTAAAAACTATTGATTTCTTATTCTATTTTGATTTGCCTTTTTTGTTACTAGTCTTTTTCTTTTCTTTAGATGTTGAAGCTTCCGAGGCTGGAGTATTCTTCTTTGATGGTTTTTTAACCTACAAGAAAAATAATTTAAATATTTTGTTTAAAAGTTTCTGATCAAGTATCAAGAATAGATTTAGTTTGGTTTACTAAAATAAAATTTATGAGATCCAACTTTAATCTTATATTTTAGCCTTGAATGAATGAAATCACATTTAGGGCAGGGCACTGCAACCAGAGGTCTATTGTACCACCTCCTAAAGAGAGAAGGCCTGAGCACAGTTTACCAGAAAATGTGATGACGTAGTGACATTAGGCTAACAACATTCTGTTACTCTGACCAGAAACTTCCAAGTTATCACTTTTCCAATTATTTCCGCCACCAAATGCAAAATCAACATATATGTAAGGAATGTGCGCATTGGCAAAGTTGGCGGAATTTGTTTCCTGAGCGGGGGATATGAGAGTTCCTTTGTGCTTGCTCTGAGTATGCGAATTCAATTCCTGTATATTTCGGTTAATTTTTTTGTAATAATGCCGTTTAAATGCATTGTTCCTATTTGTAAAAGTAATTATGACTCCAAAGGTAACAAAAAATCAGTTTTCTCGTTTCCAAGAAAAGAAATTTTGTGACAAAAGTGGATTAACTCGATTCCTAGAAAAGACTGAGTGTGACCAAGAATTGTCATGTAAGTAAACTCTATTGTTATTTACAATTTTTAAGCACAAAATATAAGATTAAATCCCTACTTAAAAAGTAGATTTTTTTTTTTACAGTTACTCTAGATTATAGACAGTACTTTTGTTTTGACTAACGTATATGAAGAAATCTGATGAATAAATAAGAATATTCTTTGTTTTTTCACATATATATATTAAAAATTATTCAATTATTAAAAATGTAGCTTGTCATAACTAAATAATGCTAGCAAATTTTACAATGCAATATTACAATTTTTTTTTAGAATTAACTACTTAATTAAAATTATGTTAAAAAACATGTTAACTATTGTATTTTTTCTAAATTGAGTAAAAAGAAACAGTTCAAAATATAATGTAGTATTAACTTTTATATCATTAAAACGTCATTTAGAATTAGATATTTTGATAATAAATTGATTAATGTTTGAGAGTTGAAAAATATTCCTATCTGTATAGACGGTTGAAATTTTTGTATTTTCATTTGTAAAGCAACTAAAAGAATATAGTAATTATATATTATATATCATTGAAGTTGACATTTGGATGTAACCCTTTTAATACTTCAAAAAGTATAGTGAATTTCTGTTTAGATAATTATTTTATAACATATTAAAAAACTGTTTTATTTCTAACATACTAAAGTACTGTACCGTCTCTTGTTAGGAAAGAGGAAAAAGTATTATCAAAAGCCATTGAAGAGAGCTTAGAATTTGTGGAAAAATCCAAATGTATTTTCAACTTTATGGCAGAACTTTCAATTTGTGTATCCCAAAACGAACTGGATAATTATTGGACATTTTTGGATATGAAGATTAATATATTCTTTGCACATATAGTTACCAAATCCATAAATAACTTCTTTTTGTATTGATAAAAATTTATCTGTATCAGTGTTTTTTAATAATACAAAGTTCAACAAAAGAAGTCAGTATAACTTTCCCTGTGTTTTTACTGACTTAAAATCTATATTTGATGTATTAATTATTTTTGTTAATACTCATAGGTTGTATATTGTAAATGATTTTAATATATCTTAAACAAATTTTCTTAAGTATGTTATGTGTATTTTCATTGTGTATGCATCAAGTTATCAAGTGTAAAGAAATAAAGTTAAAGTCTAATTTTCTATTAATAGAATTATTACTCTGTTAATCAATAATGAAATTTTCATTCTCGTGTTTAATTTTAACATAAAATGTAAAGAAAAATTATGATTCTGTTTTGTTTTTGAGAAATAAAATTTCATTTAAATGTATGTATTTTTTTAAACCTTATTTAGTACAGTGTGTACTTGGGGTTTTGCTCTTCAAAACTTGGGGGAAATTTTTCTACTTGAAGTTAGATGAATTAGTTTTAAATATATTTCCTGGATTAAATGTAGAAATTTCTTAAAATTTTATGAATGTATTTCTAAGTAGTAGAAGAAGCATAAATAATAAAATTCTAGGATGTTTTATTTTTCTTTTAAAACTATAAACATATTTAACCCCTTAAAGCACGAGTTTAGTTTAGAAAAAATTATAAAATATGACATTTTCTTCACAGAAAAGGGATATATAGGTACAATGTAAGTTATTTTTTGCAATTTCAGTTTTGGGGGTGACTAGGGAGCTTGGAAAGAGTAAAAAAGTATATAAAAAAAATGTTATACAAACAAAGTGTAAACGATTTTATTACATGCTTAATTTGAATTTCGCCCGTGTCAAACACGGGCAAATGTGTTAAGGGGTTAAATAAGTGTTGTTTTTTAAAAAATAATTTATAACTCTCCATTTGACATTTAATGCATTATCCATATTTTAGATAAAGTATGTTGATATCTTGGTTATGGGAATGATAGGTGTTATTGTGAAAACCTGGAAGGATTATAATTTGTGCTTGAGTTAATTCTTTTTTATTAGAGAATTCAAATTTTAGAGTGTATATGTTTTACAAATGTGTGTTATTTTAGGCGTAATTGATAGAGTAAACAAAAAAGCAATACATTCTGTGTCTGAGAACGGTTAATGTTAATCAAAAAAACTGAAATTTGCTATAAATAATCACCAGTAAATAATAAATCAATTTTTTTTTTCTGTTAAAACTACAGCGTCAACTGAATGGCGTTGATAGTCAGCCTAATCTCGTGATGTCACAGTGAGTGTGGTCAGGCCTTCTCTCTTTAGGAGGTGTTGATTGTACCCAAACGCAAGAAGAACAAAACACATCCCAAGTGCACCTACGAGAAAAGGCCACAAGCTGAGGCAAATCTTAGCAGACATCTGACAGGGATGTCCTGCAGCTCCCATGGCTCAAGGAGGTGGCGACCAAGGTGCTCAAACCTAAGAGCCGAGAAATGCTCGCAATCACACAAAATGTGGTGAGCAGTCTCATCCTCAACACGTATTTTAGCCTTAATTTATATATTGAAGCTACAGGATGAATTAATTATCACTTACTTTAATCATAGCATCATTTTCAATGCTGTCATCTTCCTCCTCCTCTTCTTCTTCAATCAGTTCTTCTTCCCCTCCTTCAACATCAACGTTTTTCATAGCTCCTTTCTTCTTCTTAACATTCGTTACAGCATATGGGTTTTTACCAGAATCTTTATTATAGGCTCGAGTAAATGCACTCTTAACCTACGAAAATAAAAAATGAAATGAGAATAATTTTACTTCTAAGATATAGCACCAAATGCACCATTCAGTACAAACCTTCAAGTGAATGAAAATGTACTTTCAACAAAAGGTACAATTAATATAACCCAATGAACACAATTTTCTTTTTGTAAATTAGAAAATTTTACATGAAGTACTTTATTTTTTTATATTACACATTTCAGCACCAGGACAAATGCAAAGGGGTATCATAGTTTTAATTATTATTAAAAAATAATCTAGAGAGAAACTTAATTTTTATTTGTCATTATTAATACTTCTCTACATACATACTAAGGTGATACATGTTCCTCCCAGCTTTATTCAACATTTCAGAAACAATCATAGTTATATAACACTGCAAATCTCTCTCTTCTCTAAACTATACATTTTTTTTTAAATTCAGGGTTTCCCAAAACCAAATAAGTCAATGTAAATCACTGTCATATATAACATGTATATAAGGATTAATTACTATGCAGAACAAACTATCCAGATACCCAGGTTATTTCTTAGTAATACTTGAAACTTCATGATACCCCTACATACATACATTTATATATATACACAACACACAACACACATGTAATGGGTATTTCTTACCGACTACAAATTTAGTTATGTTCATAGAGTTATATCCATGCTGGATGAATATCTCATCAAGTCATGAAAGTGGGAGGGGAAATTTCAAAATAAAAATATAGAGTTTATTGAGACAACCCATCTTTGCACTGTGTTCCCAAAGCAATTTGCATTTTGTTATATAGTGATTTGGGACACAATTGAGCCAGCCAATGAGAATGTTAAGAGTTAATCTAGTCGGGGAAGCAAGAATTGAAACTAAGTTATTCAAAGGAGTTATATAAGAAAAGTTGAGCTCAGCAGAAATTAATTTTCGCATTCATAAACATTTTTACCACAGTTAGAGGAGAAAAAGAAAAAAAAAAAGAATTTTGCCAAAGATTGTAATTTTGGGATAGAATTGCCAGAAATTTATTTTAGAATATAGCTATAATTAAGTAAGTTAGTTATGGTTAAAATATCATTACACACACACACATATATATATATACATACATACATACATATACTTATATATCAATTCAAACCAACTGAAAATTAACACTGGTAGATTAAGAATTTTGTACAGATGTTGAAAATTTAAGGGGAAGTGGAGAAAGTAGAGCTTTCTATAAAAGAATCAATAATAGTCATCAAGGCTTTAAACTTTTTAATAACTTTTTGCAGAGACAAAATCGGAACACTTCTCAGAATTTCTGCTGATATTGCTATTAGATGAAGGGAGTATTTTAAAGAACTTCTAAATACTGAAAATTCTATAGAATCTTGTGGTCCAGGGGAGGTCCAGGCTGATATGAATCAACTGCATACAAGAAGATCTTAAGATACTAAATGTTATCAATTAAGGATTTCCATGGTGAGAAATAGAGGATTCTTGAGAAAGGCTTTGGCCCACAAAGGGCTGTTGAGCTAGTGAAAAAGATTAAATACTACCACAAATTCATATGTTGAGTCAAACAGATAATTATGCAATCACAAGTCATTAAATATGTAACATTTTAGGATTAATTAAGATATATTTGAAATATTTTATAATCAAAATCCTTAAACCCCTAATAGCAAAAAAAAAAGAAAAAAAAAACTGAAAGAGCTTTTATTCAGATTTTGCATGGATATTAATATAGCATTTCCATTACACAAACCAAAAAATTCTGCTAAAATGCAAAAATTGTAATAAATTTAAAACTACAGAAAAAAAAGGCAGAAAAAAATCAAGTTTACTTTGGGACTGATTTTTGCTCTTGGATCAACTTGACCAGGCCACAGAGATAAATCAATTATGCTATCGAAATCCTCACGCAAAAGATAATACTGTTCCATTATTTTCAGAACATCCTTCACCCCCTCCTGCTCACTTTCTAAAAGTGGCTTTGTTAAGGCATGCTTTAGAAGTGGTAAATATTCTAATGCAACATCTGTCTTGTTTCCTGTTATTCTGTTTAAAAGGAACAAAAAAAAAGTTAATATCTACATACAAAATACAATTTTGGATTTATAACAATATTAATCTAAATCAGTTGATCCAAAACTTTTATTTCTAATTATATCTATTAATCAGTGCTGTCCAACTGATGCAAAGGTCTCATGTAGTCCTCTAATTAAATTATTGCCACTCACCAAAAAATAAAAATAAAAACTGAATTCTAATTTAAAGTTTTGATACACGACTTTCTTAATTTAATGATCTTAGACACAGCTTAAATTCAATCAGCACTCTATTAAATATTTATACTAGGAGGTAGATCCTAAGCATCAAATAAAATTATGAAAGCTGACATATTTATCACATCTATCGGAAAACTGAGAGAAGAGTTCTTCAAACTTTCAGATAAAGAAAAATACTTCAATGAGATAGTGCACTTCAAATTATTTCTACGTTTGAAAGTACGTACATGTCAGTGCAGAATGGTACAGTGCTGCTCTTTGGTACTGGAAAGTATTATTTCAAGAGTAATTGAACATTTTAAGCAGTTTTATACATGGAAGTCACATTCTTTAAAGCCATAATTCTGAAGCTGGGTACCCACCAATAAACAAGAATAACAAAAAAAGTCATCAAAACAGTTCAATGATCCCATTAAAAACAGATGAGAAATAAATGTGTTATTTTATCTTTTATTTCTTCAAGGTATAAGTTTACATTCGGGGAACTTTTTTCTTTAAAACGTAGACACTAGTTCATGTTTTTACATTTTTAGATTTATTTTTTATATTATCATAGAGAATTGCACTTAAAAAATTTACTCCTGGAGAAGTTTTTATAAAATTTCTAATAAATGATGAAAATTTAGTAAAAAAATCGGGGGTTTTCAAAAGGTCTAATTTTTTAATAAATTAAATTATTTCAATATTTTTTGACGCAACACATTTCTTATACACTGGACTAGTGAATCACCTAAAATCTTTGCTTAATTTACATTTGGTAAGAAATTTTGGTCCTTCAAAATCATACACATTGAATTTTTAACCAATTTTCATTACCTTTATATCTAACTATGAGTGTAACGTCATTAAAAATTATCTAAATTTAAAGCTTTTAGGTCATTCACTAGTACATACTATCAAAAGCATTCATAATAATTTTCAACAAAATATTTTAAGAACTTTTTGAGAAATCACATTTCAAGTTTCAACATTTTATTAAAAATACCGTTCTGAGAAAAACGCATATGAAGTTTATGAAAGCAACATTAACTATTAAAAAATTAAAATATATGTTTAAAATTCCCCACACTTTCTTGCTTCCAAACTTTCTAATTGCAAAGTTGCTAATTATTAAAAATACTAGAAAAATGTTTAAACTAATCTTCATGAAAATTTAAAAAGTTTTGTCTAAAAATGCTTTTTAACAGGCTTTAAAATCACAACTTCCGGTTCCAAAGTCACTACTTCCGTTTTGTTTTGACAGCTGTCACTGATGTTTAAACAGCTGTAACTTTTTTTTTTTTTAAATGCCATAGAGGAGGGGAAAAAAAAAAAAAAAAAAAAAAAAGATTTAGAAGCCTAAAAGTTGAAACTTTACGATAGAGAAATAAAAAAATTATGATTTTTGGCAAAAAAAATGACTTTTTCAAAGTAGACGGATACCTTAAATTCAAACCACTTTAAAGACAACTGTTTGTGAAAATGTTTTAATTCAATAAAGGATGGAGGAAAAAGTTTGCAGAACAATATATTACAGATAATCGGGAGGGGGGGGTTACTAAGTAAAGACTTTTATTTGTTAAATTAAATTTTGCTTCCTTTATAAGTTGCAACATAAACTAGGATAGTACCTCGCTCCTTATGATTGATAGATTTCAATTATATTTGGCAGAAGTTTAAGCCAATGGGTCTTCTAATATATTTAAAGGAGAAGAGGAAATTAATAGGAAAAAAATCATAATGGCATAGTTTGACTCCTCCTTCCCCCACTTTTTAAAAAAGTAAACAGCTCTCACTTTATATTAAAAATAAATTAAAATTTTCTTGATTATTAAACACACTGAATTAAATTTTAAATACTAATAAAAAACTGTAAGTAATAAAGACAGTACTTCATTCTCATGTGTACATGCAGCTCTTGAAGGACTCTGTCCATGTGATTTTTATTAGAATTTTTACCAAGCCAGGCTGGAAAATTAATCATTTGCCTAAGATTGCCTCGAAGTAATTCACCTGGAACAACACTTGCAAATATAGCCTGAAGTAAAACAAAAAATCAATTAATTCTGGGAATTATTCTACAAAATCAAATTAATTAAAAAGTAGAAATATAAAAAATTCATAGTAAATAACATTAAAGAATGAGCAGATTTACTATTAAATTTGAATTTAAAAAAAAAATTATGACAAGCACTAGAGATAAATTTCTATTTCTCATTATTTTTCTACAATAGAAGCCCACATTAAAAGTTCAAAATAAAAGCAAAATTAACTAAAGTAGAATAAAAATATAATTATATGAAACTACTGCATTCTTTAAAGAAATATGACAATAGAGGAAAAGATTAGAGCAAACAGAATGAATATTTATTATACTATTAAGTTTCTTTTATTAATTGCTAAATGATCTACATTAGCATAGGAAAAAAAAGTCATTTCCCTTTTCAACATGCTAGCACATATTTTTAAAATTATAATGTCTATGCTTAAATGTTGCATAATTAAAAAATGTGATTTAAAATAAAAACTTCTTTTTACAAATTTAAATATAAACTTCTTACATTTTTTATGATTCAACTAGATTTCTAAAATTAATATACTACTCCAACTAAGATTTTTTTTTATATTTACATAAAAGTTCCTTCTTATAAAAATATTTGATTTAAGCAATACAATTTGCTATTATAATGGGAAGTAAAATTAAGTTATTTGTAATACTTTTTAAAAATGAAACAGCAATACTTAAAACTTTAAGAACGGAAATTTCAAAGCAAGCAGGCTTGCAACTGCTGAAGTACTTTCAAAAGGGTGAGAAAAGTGACAAATAATACAGAATAAGTGACTAAACATTGAAAAAAAAAAAGTGATTTTTTTTTCTCCTCTTGATTACACATGCTATTATTAAGATTTTTCTATTTATTTTAACTCTAAATCAAATGATTCATGCAAGACATGATTTTAGCGTCAAATACAAAAAAGGTTAAAAATTTTGTTTAACACAACTCAACATTGCTTTTTATTCAAGAAAATCTATAAATTAGATTTGAAAACATACAATACATTAATTTTATAATCACAATTTTCTGCATATATTAATGATGTTTTGAAATATGTACATAGCTAGATTAGAGTATCTAAACAAAAATTGTGAAGAAAAAGAAAAAGAGAAATGTGTGCTTTGACGTAAATTACTTTAATGTATTAAATGTACATTTCAGTACAAATGTAGATTTCAAGAACTTCTTTACGACTTTTTAAAATCTCTAAATTCTGGAAACCCTATGACTAATTACATTTTAATAAGAAAAATGAGATTAGGGTATCTCATTTTTGGTCTTTTATTAAAATATTGTTATTAATTCAGATTTTCTTTTTTCAACAACAGACTTTTGCTGTGATACACCATGAAAAAAGTGACTAAAAGTGATCAATTGTAAAAAAAGTGACTAAAGGTGAGAAAAGTGACGGAACTGCAAGACTGAGAAAGAAGGAAAAATAATTAGTTGAGAAAATTAAAAATAACAAAATTTGTGTAATTCATGAAAACTATCAACAAATGGAATAAAAACTGTTATTTACTTGTGTAGGTAATAAACTCCAGCTGCTGTGACTTCTAATTTGTCGATCAATGATATCACCAACACAAATGCTATCTGCTGCTTCACTTATTAATGTTAAGTGTTTTTTCTTATCACCCCTATATTATAAATAAGAGAAAAGTAATTGAACATATATGTTATTTACTAATTACACAAATACCATTATTTGATCAAAGTTATCAGAGGATAAGTAACACCGAAATCTATTACTGGTTTAATCAAATAAAAATTTATACCAGCAAATAGATTTCTAATGTTAATAAAAACTTGATTTTAAGGCCTAAATTACACAAAATAATACCTTTTTATAACATCCTTGCAGAATCCTTAAAGTTAATATCAATAATAGTAAACATAGAGTTTAGTAAATTTGGATAAATTTTAAGCATAATCAAATCCTGTTAAAACAAACTTGTGAAGAGACGAAACATTTTGTTTGCTATATCTGAACAATAAAGAAGAATATTAAATCTAACAAAATGTATAACTCATTAATTGCCAAGTGTATTCAATATGGATGTAATTGAAAAATTAATAAAAGATATTTAATAAATTCAATTGATTAAAATCAATTAAACTCCAGTTTAAGTTTAATGAATTGATTATATTTTAATAATTAATATTAATTGATTAAAAATAATGGCAAAAATTCTTTTGCCTTCTTTGACTGTTTACATGCACAAAAACTTAACTTATTTCATGTGTTTGGCACTGAAATTAGAGACAAAATGCTATTTCCAGAAGAATTATTTTAAAAAAAAAGTAAATGACTGATAAAATTTATCATATCTAATTTCTAATATTTAGGTAAACTTTAAAACAATAAATTAGCTGGAAAAACCATAGGAAAATGGTGGATTCAAAATTTTTATTCGTTATACCCAAGAGTTCATTATATGGATTTGACTGTATGTAATAAATCACCAAAACAATGAAAATAATATTGTGGGAGACTAAAATATATGATAAAATAAATATATCTCCTGCAGAACATTTTTGATTATCTGAAAGCCTGTTGCAGAACATTGAAAAGTATTCTGCTGTGGGGTGTGTTACTAATTTAAGGGAATACTGTTCTAATGGAATACTAAAACCATAAAGTAAACACTCCTTTACAACTATAACACAATAACAGATTAGAAAAAAGATCATGAGACAGAGGAGGGAGTAGATAAAGACAAATAAGAGTCAGTACCAAGTTTTGCTGAAGCTGACACAGGATTGCAAAAATGAAAAGCATATATGCAACTAAACATTTACAGTAATACTATGCATGCAGAAGAGGCAATAAAATGCTCATTTTCACCATCAGGTAATTCATTTTCAGAAACATGTTATGTTACAAAATATATATTTTTTTTAATGGTAAGTCTTATTTTTAATAAAAGTTATATTTTGTAAAATGTTAAGAACTTCCAATTAGTCTTATAAACAAATTCTTCACAGTCATTTTCACAGTTATTCTCACTAAATTTTTACATACATTTCTCGCATCTACCATTTTCCCTTTCCATCTGTCCTCTTAAAAAATGATGGATCAAGGTTTCACTACATGCACACACACATATAAGCATGTGATAAATATAGAAATATGCAAATTTAACATTTATACAATCCAAATTGTTTTATTTCCTATCACAGAATAAGTTAAATATAGAAAAAATATAAAGTATTTGTAAGTATCGCATCTGTCTCTGTCGGGGGTCAAGAAGAGCATCGGTTAAAGCAAACTTTTGGTTCATTGTAAGGCGCGAACATTTCAAAATGCCGAACAATTGAAAAATGGCAGTACTGTACCATTAATGGTCTTTTTGATGCACAGACGATTAGAGGTGTCAAATGTGCCGTTTTGTCAATGCACTGACAGAGAGAAGAAATTGTTCTTTGTGTCACCGCATCGGCTGGGCTCCAAAGGGCGTTTCGGCTACTCCAAGGACAAAGGTCAACTAGGGGGGATATCGATCTCCCCTAAAACCGAGGTTTCCTGTTTGGAAAAGAAGAAATGGGAGGGGTCTTCTGGCTGAAGTTGGAGATGAGCAGGTTGTCTAGAGTGATCTCCTCTCTGGACAATAGATTGCATCTACATTAAGTTGATTTGTTTTGTTTAAAACATTTTTTTTTTGTTAAATAAATGAACAGTTAAGAAGTTTAATCTTCTATGGCTGATTATTTCGCCTCCATACCTGATTCTTTTACGAGACCCATGCGAAATCATATCCATATGATTAGGGTATGACTTACAATCTGAAATAGAAACATCAAAAATCGCTCGGCGAGTTTACAGTATTACATAAACATTAAAAAATAAAAGGCACCATCTATTTCCTAATTCAAGTTAAAAGTGATAGCATTAAATGACAAACTTAATCTCAAGAGTTCAATAATTGAATTATTAAAATATTTTTAATTACTCTTATTATTTTGATTACAGTTTTAAATACTGAACAAAAGAAATACAGTTACATACTCAGCAGCGGTTGGCATAACACTAAGGTAATTTTCATGGACAAAGAGAGGAGCTATGGAATAATCATGAAAGAACAAGTCAGATTTATCCATTATACTGGCATTAGGTTTATTACCAATGGCAAACACCTCTCTCAAAACATCAAATGGACTCTATTAAGGAAGAGAAAATGATATGATTCAAGACATGTTTGCAATTTTAAAAATGTGAAAAATATTTGATAACAAAAAAACACATCTCTATAATATTAATCATATTGAAGACAAACTTCTCTGAAAAATATTTACTTAAGGAGAAACAAAAGATCTATTATTTATCACTGATTAAACAGAAATATATAAAATAAACAATATAAAGATGTATAAAAATGTAGATAATACAAAAAATGATGTGGAAGCAAGAATGTTATTAATGAAATTATACAAATAAAATGATACATTGTAGGATAAACATTTTAGTGAAATTATACAAGGAAAATTAATGTTTCATTCCTTCTTGAACTATACTGTCATATGTGGTTTGAATGACTTATTGTCTCATCCCTTTTCTGTTTCCTATTATTGTGTTTCTGACATATTCATTACTATTAATAATTCTATGAAAGGCATTAGTAATAAATTAGAGAATGAATTTACAGATTTTTTTTTTACGATGGGGTTTATTTAAACACTATAAAGGGAGAAGTTGCCAAAAAGAATTTAAAGAAGCACACAGGAAATAATCTCTGCCATATAAGGGAAATAAATAAATACTTGAACTGAATGCTTAATTATATTCAAATAAATGCCTTAAACAGGCTTGCAACTGCTGAGGTACTTTCAAAAAGGTGAGAAAAGTGACAAATAATACAGAATAAGTGACCAAAAAGTGACTAAACATTGAAAAAAAAAAGAGCGATTTTTTTTCCTCCTCTTTATTACAAATGCTATTATTAAGATTTTTCTATTTATTTTAACTCTAAATCAAATGATTCATGCAAGACATGATTTTAACGTAAAATACAAAAAAGGTTAAAAATTTTGTTTAACACAACTCAACATTGCTTTTTATTCAAGAAAATCTATAAATTAGATTTGAATACGTATAATACATTAATTTTATAATCACAATTTTCTGCATATATTAATGATGTTTTGAAATATGTACATAGCTAGATTAGAGTATCTAAACAAAAATTGTGAAGAAAAAGAAAAAGAGAAATGTGTGCTTTGGCGTAAATTACTTTAATGTATTAAATGTACATTTCAGTATAAATGTAGATTTCAGGAACTCCTTTACGACTTTTTAAAATCACTAAATTCTGGGAACCATATAACTAATTACATTTTAATAAGAAAAATAAGATTAGAGTATTATATTTTTGGTCTTTTATTAAAATATTTTGTTATTAACTTAGATTTTCTTTTTTCAACAACAGACTTTTGCTGTGATACACCATGAAAAAAGTGACGGAATTGCAAGCCTACTTAAATTGTATGTGAGATATGTGGAAATATGAAATATATACATATACATTTATATAAATGAATGAATGAATTCACAATACCTTTAATATACATGAGAAATGAAATGTTAGTCTAAAAAGAATAAATTGTAAATAATTATAAGAACACAAAATTAGCTTCCAAACAATAAATTCTAGATTTTTTTTATATTTTCCAAAAGCAGAACAAAAATACATAACTATGAAAGAATTTTAACAGCAAGGACAGGAATAGTGGGGATAAATATCTTTAAAACATATAGAGTTTAATACCAATTTTATATGCTTTGTTCCTCTTCCAATATCTGATTTGGTTTGGTTAGCAGTCAAGTCTTTAGATTTGGCACTCCACATTGATATATTATGAAGAACCTAAAATTAGTTTAAAACAAATCTTAATAAAAGAAGTATAACTTTATTTCATGAAAATATAAATATGAAGAACAGTACCTGGCGAATATCTTGGTTTGAAGCAACTATTACATCCTGTAAAGCTTCAGGAGATACTTTAATACCCTCCTTAAATGCAACAGACATCATGGCAGCCTTAAAAATTAAAAAATATAAGATTTTAAAAAACTGTCCAGATTATTTGAGCTAGTTTTAAACCATTCAATCACACGATTTTAACAGCACAAAAATATTAAACACAACTGTTTGTAACAAACACACTATATATAAAATTATACTTAATATATATCCCAAAACTGTTATAAATGTCACATAATTAGTAAATACATTGTTAAAAATTGCTGAATTATATAAAAATAAATTCTACCTTGTTATTAATAAAGGAAATAAAATATTATATCTGAAAGAGAAATTCTCTTCTTTACTTATTTGGCAGAAAAAAAAAATTCTATTCGGTCTAATTCCAACATTCTATTTTTACATTCTATTAATACTAAATAAAATTTATTGTCAGGGTTCCCACTCTTTTTCCAGAACAAAAATTAAGGACTTTCTAAGGACCAAAGTAACTTTTTATAAGGACCTACTTGAAATACACAACATAACGGCATAAACCCTATCTCCTGAGGAAAATATTTTAATGATTATGAACCAGACAAGGCATGTTCAATAAATGCCCTACAATATTTCAGAATTAAGTTTTTAAAAATGCCTAAACATTAATATAAGATTGACATTTGACATTGATATTTGACAAAAACTAATTTTGAAAATTGTACATCTAAAGTTTTTTGAGTGATCAAACTAAAAATAAATTGAGAATAAAAACAATATTATAAACAGTACTTTCTGAGGGTTTAAAAATGACATATATATATATATATATATATATATATATCAGAGTTATTTAGATATATATATTGTATGTATATACTAGCTCGTTATACCTGGCATTGCCTGGAAAAGAAGAAAGTTTTAGACTTTTCTATTACATTGAATGCAAGAAAAATTAAACTTCCATCAGTAACTGAAATATCTACAAAACCCCATCTTCCATGCTTTGTTCAATTAAAATATCCAAGACTGTTAGGAATAGGGCAGCTGACTTTATACTTTAAACCTCTTTTAAGTATACGAAAGATTATATATTTGTCATATAAGAAATCTGATATTAAATCACATTAGACTGTGGATCTTGTCAGTGGAGAAACTGATCGTGTTCGAATTTAAAAATTAGGAGTTTTTAAGGACCTTTGACAAAAATTAAATAGTTTTAAGGGCCCTTAAAAATGAAAGCTAAAATTAAGGAGTCTTTTAAGGACTTTTAAGGACTGTGGGAACCCTGTATTGTTATAAGGTTGTAAATTGATACAAACTAAAGTAAGTAGATTACTAGTCCTAGATTTAGTCCTAACTAAAAGTTTATTAAAATAGCTAGGTATTGAGCTAGTTTTATTTATTGACTGGTTAGTTGCCCAGAAATATGATTAATTCTTTGATGATTTAAAACTGACAGGACATAGTTCTTAAAGCTGATTCCTAATAGCTATAAACATCCAAGTTAGTACTGGTGTCTACAGATTACTTCTAATTACCAATATCTTAGCCATTTGGACCTGAGATGGTCTAGTAATAGCATGCAGGGTTAGACTCCTGGAGTGTAGGGTTTCAACCTGACACACATTAAACATCTCCCTGTAAACCCCTGTAGAATAAATCTGTGGGCCTGAATGTCCTCTCACTGGAATATTAGCAGGTATGAGAAAGGTATGGGATCAAGAGCAAACATTCCTTTTCTAAGAATGATAAAAATTGAGAGAAATATCAGGATATCATGAATGTCTTTAATATATTATGGTAAGCAACCCATTGTGAGCTATTTGATATCAGTCATTAAACATCATCAGTATTGGTAATTTCTGGTCCAAACTTCATAAAACCAAAAATATAAGCTTGCTATGTTTTATTGCTGGACATATAGAAATGATTACATATAAAGGAACTCTTGTAGAAATTGGGCAGGATATAGCCTGTGTGCAAAAATATAAAAGAAAAACTAACATGACTAAGACACTGAATTAAAGTTTAAATGTAGTTAAATAAACAAGATAAAATAAAAAATGAATTTAATATTTAAAAAAATAAAACTAACAATTTTATGGTCTTTCCTTATGCTTAAAGATGATTCCATGGTCCAGTATTTATTTGAATAAAGACTGCAGAATATAGCTCATATTAACTGTATAAGGAATTTCATTAAGATTTTTTTTCTTTTTCCATTTTTCACAACAGATCAAAATACTGTAGGATTAGATTAATACATTTTTCTTGGTAATATTTTTAATAAATAGAAAACAATGAATACCTTTATCTGTTCTATACGAGGCTTCTGAAATCGAAGGTCAAAGCAATAATTGCTCAAAGATCTTATCTTTGGATGATTTCTGTCATTGCAAATGCAGATTATAGGAACTTTGGATACTTTTATGAAATCAATCAGCTCCTATAATATGTATAAAAATGATATAAAAATATATTAAAAATGAGAATGTTTTAATTTTCAGTCAACCAAATTTAATAATAAATGGAAAATATCAAATTATGATTCTTTACAGGCTTGCAACTGCTGAGGTACTTTGAGAAAGGTGAGAAAAGTGACAAATGATACAGAATAAGTGACTCAAAAGGGACTAAACATTGAAAAAAAAAGGCGATTTTTTTTCTCCTCTTGATTACAGATGCTATTATTAAGCTTTTTCTATTTATTTGAACTCAAAATCAAATTATTCATGTAAGACATAATTTTAGTGTCAAATAAAAAAAGGTTAAAAATTTTGTTTAACTCAACTAAACATTGCTTTTCATTCAAGAAAATCTATAAATTAGATTTGAATACATACAATTCATTAATTTTATAATCACAATTTTCTGCATATATTAATGATGTTTTGAAATATGTACATAGCTAGATTAAAGTTTCTAAACAAAAATTGTGAAGTAAAAGAAAAAGAGAAATGTGTGCTTTGACGTAAGTTACTTTAATGTATTAAATGTACATTTCAGTACAAATGTACATTTCAGGAACTTCTTTACGATTGTTTAAAATCACTAAATTCTGGAAACCATATAACTAATTACATTTTAATGAGAAAAATAAGATTAGAGCATCACATTTTTGGTCTTTAATTAAAATATTTTTATATTAATTCAGATTTTCTTTTTTCAACAGAAAGAACCAGAAACTAGATCAACTGGAAATCCAGGCAGGGTCCAAAATAGCCCTCTTGGGGTGATGGTACTTGGAAAGAGAGGTAGGTCCGAACAGCCGAGGGGTGATGTACTTGTACGACGTCATTGCGTTCGCCAAGTTTTTCCCTCCCACCAGTAGCTGTCCAACCAACGATTCAATAATGTACTTACCCAAGGGCATCTGCCAGCCTACGAGAGTCGAACATGCAAAATAATACAGAGGGTTTCTATTGGGTTGTGTCGAGTGATTGTAGTGCTTGCACTAAGAACGAAATACGGTTCAGTACATTGTCGGACCCGTGATACACCATGAAAATAATGATCAATTGTAAAAAAAGTGACGGAATTGCAAGCCTGTTCTTCAGTACATAATTAAATACAAAAACTACAAACTAAATATTCTACTGGAATAATTATAAATATTTATTTTCCAAATAAGCAGATAAAACTAAGTGAATCTTAAAACTTTAAGTTAATTATAAGAAGAGAGTTTTATAAACAGAAATCAATAATAACAATAACAAATTCAACTGAAAAAAAGCATACCATCACAAAAGAATTTTAAAAATGAACAACATTTTCATATCATCTTAAAATGTGGTTTATTTACAGCACATAAAATCAAATCTGCAACTTGAGGGGGATTAGGTTAGGTTAGGTTTGAAGCACTATGGTCTATTGTTTTGCTACATGAGGGCTAAAACCTGAGGGAGAAAATATACATAAGATTGAAGAGAAAGACACAAAATTCCTTTTTTCTAACTGGTGACTTTGATGAATGTAGAGAGTGTATATTTCTTTTTAGGAGAAAAAACTGTCTAAGGTACAAACAAACCTTAAGCAAGGTTTGAAATAGTTTAAGTAATTAAAGGAATATTTCAGAAATTTTAACAACTTAGGAATTTAATCAGTTTAATTTTAAAATGCTTTAAATTTTCAAGTACTGTAGGTTGCAGTTTCAGCTGCAATGTAACTATTAATAATTTCAAAAGGCATATAGGGCAAAAATTAATGAGCATGAATAAATAATAATGCTAAGACATTTCAGAGTTAATTAAAATTAATACCCTCATTCCCCCTCGATCTTCATTACCAGCCATACCATCTACTTCATCCATTATTATTGCATGTTTAGAGGAAACTTTACCACCAGAATCTCCTAAAAAGAAAATATGAACATGTTTATTCACTATAATTTTGAAACTCAATAAATTTTAAGCAATCACACATTAAAAAAATATAATAAAATAAAGTAATAATTTATATCAAACGTATGGAAAGCAATATGAATTATACTGCACAAGCTGGATCACACAGGATCACAGGATGGATTTGACACAGAACTGCCTGGGTCTATACCTCTAGTTCTGTGATATGTACGATTTGGGCAAACAACTATTAGAATTGTATTGGCTATGAGTGGGTATAGGGAAACATAAAAGCTAGGCAATGGTTGCTTGAGTTTGGGCAGAAAACATAACACAAAAACAAATTAAAGAGTAAATGGGAGAGAGGAGTACAGCATACAAGATGACAGATAATCAATGACTGGCCAAATTAAGGTCGGGAGAGGTATATTAATCACTGAAAGGTTACAATAATAAAACAATTTTTTTTTAATATATAAAAGTACTAGGGCAAGGGTAGCAAGGCTACAGGATTGAAGACAAAATTATTTCCTAGTGATTATTAGGTGAAACAGTGTCAGATCCAAAACAAACTTCCTAGACCAATAGAATTTATGGACTAACAGACCAATGCTGAAATGACTAAGCGAACTATTTAAATGCAAGATTATTTTTTTTATTCTAAATCTTATTAATGTAAGGATTGCAAAAGATATTTACGCTTTTAAAACAGTACATAAGAAGCATTTTCATATCTTAAAAATATAAGAAATATATTCATATAAGAAAAATGTAATTTTTTTTTGTTTTTAAATATAATGCAGAAAATAAAAATTAACACAAAGGGAAACTGTTCTATTATAGACAAGCCAATTCTTGTTCAGCTATCAATCTGAGTAATTGAGGTTACCAGACCAAGTTTACATTTATTTCAAAATTGATATTAGTTTTTACATTATATTAAACAAGCTATATGAACAATTTCAAAATCAAAAATAGTTATTTACATAAAACAAATAACACATTATATATAAATTTAAATTCTTTCACAAACTTAAATATTTAAAAAGTTAAAGTGTAATTATTGGTGATTTATTTTTGCACACAATTAACAAAAAAAATCTTTATCTTTTCCAAAATTATTTATGTAGAACCTAGGTGCCTACAAAAATTAAAATAGTAAACACATGGTAGATGAAATGCTAAATTTTTTAAATTTTGCAAATAATCCACAATTCATTCTAGAATGAATTGGAATGAAAGAGGTTTTTAAAATAAAGAGGAATAAAATGAAATTAAAAAGAATAAAATATACCAAAAGAAAAATCGAAGAATAAAGCCTGACTTCTGATGAATTTGGCCTGCCTTTAAACTGTGCAAAGTTTTTATCAAGATTAATCTTTGGAATGTTTATAAAAATATTAAAATGTTACAAAAATAAAAAAAATCTGTATGCAATAGTTTTTTTAAAAAAAAGAAGAGGAGGAAGAAGAATAAAATACTTACCTATAAAACAGTTTCCAAGAGTTTGATTGCCTAGGATTTGTGACACTTGCTGTTGAAGTGACTTCTTTGAGCGTGTGTCAGAAGCATTTAATTCAAAAAATTCAAATCCAGCTTCCTGAACAATTAAATAACAAAGAAAAGAGTATCAAGAATTATTCTTAAATAATTGCAAAATAAATTAGATTAATAATGAGAAAAACACCCAAAAGAAATTGGAATTATCTTTTTTTCCTCAAATGCATTAGCATTTACAAAAATAAAAAGTTACTCTCTTCAAATTGCATTCCATTTAAAACATTTATTAGAGATGAAATAGACATGATTTTACTAGATACTGGATATTCAGAGCTCCTTGTCTGTTGGTTATGGATATTTAGTAACATATGGATATTTAGTTATTTGTTCTATTTTTCTTATATAACATTTCAAAATAATAATTTACAAATAAAGTTTATTTATTATTCTTTAAAAACAGTTAGAATATATCAAAACTTAATTACAAAATTTAAAAATATTTCTGGGGGAAAATACTTTGAAAAATTTTACAGCTGTATAAGTTAAGAGGAATGTAAAAACAAGTATAAATGAATAACATATTGCATGAGAGGAAGGGAAATTATATCACTTCCATAAAAATAATAATAATAATTCTTAAAAAAAATTTAAGATATGAAAGTAGGCTAATCAAATTTACAAGAATTGAATTTTACTCTGAAAAAAATTAAATAAAAATTAATGTTCCTAATTACCTCAAATTATTTCAAAATTATTGCTTTATTTAATAAAGCAAGCATTTAATAACTTTTCTAAACTAATATGACAAGTTTAAAGAAAAAACAGCACTGCCAGTACTTTTGTCTGTGTTCAAAACCAACAACATATCCTTTACAGTTTTAACAATGAACTACTGTTACTGTTTCCACAGACTGCATGATCAAAACATTTCTACCCCTCAAAATTGTAAATAACCCTTACTTTTTTTTTAGAACATTCCTACAATGTGCTACTTATGTGCCATCAAAGTGGCATACCAAGTTTCAACCTATTATTTTAAGATTCAGATTGTACCACATGATTATCTGAGTCTTAGAGAACAGGAGATTTATATGATTTACTTTCAAAGTAAGCAGAAAGTAGTATGGAGGATTAATTCATACTTGTGTTTCTTTAGACAGCAAGAGATGGTTAACATGACATTTCTGGAATTCTAGGGTTTGAACCCACAACTTCCAGCTTGACTGGCAAGTATGCTAACCACAATGCTGACTAAAGGGCAAGTCCAGTTTTAAACTATTTTGCTGTTAATTTGAGAAAACAGTTATTAAAAACAGAAAAACCCTCTTTGAACTTACAGAATACTTTTACTGAATAAGTCGGTACGATTGGGCAAGATTAAAAAATAAAACAAACGTAGAGAGATAGAGAAGAATATAGAGTAAAATTGCCTAGGTTCTACTTGTCTGTGGTCCTTACCAATAAAAAAATCATGACTTAAGCTTGTGTGTAGGGGTTGGGAGAGATATTAATTGGTGAATGTACTCAACTTCGTCTATTGTTATAGATTCAAATTTTCTGCTCAGATTTTTCTCATTTACACCTGATGACAACAATCATACCCAACCTTAACCTTACTTAATGCATTTTCCTTAAAAGCTTGACAGAACACTGTAAACTCAGTTGCAATTTTCTGCAGCAGAAAATAAATCTAATATGTATAGTTTTTTTTTTATGATTTGACATTGTAGTTTTGAAGAGAGGGATAAAAGTGGGAGTAAGAAAAAAAATTGTGTCCCACCTAGTTTAACCACACACTCTTTTTGCTGACTTGTAGAGATGATCATTGAAAGTATAATATACGACATTACCCTATACCACTCACGGCTGAGCTATAAGATATTTCCAATTATTCTTGGACCCTCCTGTAAGTTGCAGACTAAATGGTGTGTATTTAAGTTTGAAAGAATATAAAAATTTTGAGGGAATTAACAAGAAATGTAAAAGAAACATTTTGTAAGAAAGTAAAAAGAAAACAAAACTTGAAGAATAAATATAAATTCTGCAACTCAATTTATATAATTAATCACTTTTATATATCAGACTAAATTACTATCATTTGTATCATTTAATCCAAATTTATAGACATTTCTAAAATATTCATAAGCATTAGCATTCTATATCATTGAAACAAGTTAAAGAGTAAAAAATAATATATTACTTTACAAACTAATTGGGCTGTTGTGGTTTTCCCAACACCAGGAGAACCTGACAACAATGCTGCTTTGTGACCTGATCCATCATCATGAGTATTCCACCTACCTATAGGAAATGTAAATTTTGATATATTCTCTACTTTAGAAAATAAACATCAGTGCAAAAATGAACAAACAAACAATAGAAAAAAAGAAAAAGGCTCCAAATTTTACAAGTGTATGGGCTTTACATACTATTTTCTGTCTAGAATATAAAATTAACAAAGAAATTTTATTTTATTTTCATTTTAATATTTATATAGAGCTAATTTGAGTGATACCACATAACCCCCAGCTTTGGCAACTAGCCAGTCAGCGTTACTTAATATAACAGCATTACAGCTTAAATGTTATCTAGATGCATATAGTAGCTGCAATATAGTCTTAATTTGCAATAATCTTAATTTATACCCATAATCTTAATTTATTGCTAAGAATGAAAATAATCTTTTTACAATATAGATGAAACACTTTAGCTAAAAACCACCACAAAAACATAAACATTTTTTAAAAAATTATAACTAAAATTCTAGGAACTCTATCCTAAAAATATGGATGAAGAGGTATTAAGTAATTTAAAAAAATAAGAAAATAATTTTTTTATTAACAGTGAAATTATTTTAGACTAATAATGAAAATTTTTAAAATATCTGACATAGGTCCCCCACCAATCCATAGCACTTAAAAGTATCATATAATGCACAGTGTTATACTAGACTCAAGACTCAAATAGTGTTAAATGGGCACCTGTTTTTTTTTTTTTTTTTTTTTTTTTTTTTTTGTGGCCAAAGACGGACACCCCAAGAGAGGGTGGTTAAGGCATGTTCCAGGGAGGTGAAAGTTTAATAGGAGGGGGCGAGTGATGCCACCCCCGCACGCACCAGCTGCGGAGAAGGACATTTTTACCAGGGAAGCGAAAGCTTGACCAAGAGTGGGGGGGATTCCACCCCAGCCCTTGCGAAGAGGAGTGGGGAGATGCCCAGTCGGAACAAACAGGGCATCTCAGTCTTATTTCAGCTATGTTTATGAGTATAATAAATGTATAGTCAAGGATTTTGTCGCTGCAGCACTTAATTGTCGGCAATATAGGTTTTCGTTGAATTCACGATATCTTCTCCAGTAACAATAGGCGAGCAGGTACAGAAAAGAGACGTGCGGTCATCAGAAAGGGCAGACGTACACGAGCGAGACGCCTCCGCCTTTTTTACACACAGCTTATATGTTGTTTCAATGCTGGAGTGCCCTAAATCAGGAATAATAAGTGGACTGTATTGAATAATGAGCACGAAAAATTACTTCCATCAATTAACTTTTATTTGGACAAAGCCATACACCACCTTGGACATTACATGGTCACACCACTACTGCCTTCTGTGCTTTGATACCCCTCCCCCCTACCAAGAGCAACCTTGTCGTCAAGACAAGGTTGCTCTTGGGGGTAGGGGAGGTCATGCAACAACATAAGGGGAGAAGGGACAGCAGATGAGATGAAACTCAATGATTACAACAAAATAGATACATCTAGATGTAATTACTTAGCATTAATTGACCATAATCTTAATTTATAACTACAAATGAAAATATTATTTTTTAAATCTAACTGAAGCAAACACACACATTAAAATTTTTGATAATTGCAATTCACCAACACAATCTATACAACTTTTTAAAAGTTAGCTGAAGTTCAAGAATCACTACCTTAAAACCATGATAGAAGATGTAATACGCAACTTTAGGAAATAGAAAATAATTTCATTACAGACTAACAGAAAACTGAATGCAGTATATACTGCAAAACAAAAAGCTCTAAACATTTCGCAAACATGTAAACAAATATATCTATTCCTACAGTTCTAACAATCACAAAAATAATGATCTTACTGAATTTTTCCAAGATATATTCAAGATCAGACTGTAAAGTAAAATTTATATACAAAATGTACAGATAAGACAAAAGAAAAATAAGCACTTCTAATTGTACTATGCACAGTAAGATTTTTACAAACTCTGACCCTTGCTAGTCCTGTCCATATAATTAACCAGATCCAAAAATATGTAAATGAGAATTATACTCAGTTTTGAAATATATATTGGGAATTTAAAACTTTACTGTACCTCCACCAAAAGCAGGCTTTTTACCCAGCAATCGATTCTTTTTCCAATCCACTAACCAGTCTAACAACTTTTTAGCATTACTTTTGTCACCTTGTTGACCAATAATTTGTTTGATTGAAGAAGGTTTATATTTATCAACCCACATGGAAAACGTGCTACCAACTACACCCTTAGGTTGTGGAGGAGACTTAAATACTTGGGATTCATCATCCACAGGAACTTTTTCAGATTTAATCTAAAATAAAACAAACAAAATTAATTAATTAAATTCTTAAAAGCAATAAACTGGAACTTAGCCATGAAGTAATAAATGAAAATATCTTATAACAAAGATTCAAGAAATACAGGCTTGCAACAGCTGAGGTACTTTCAAAAAGGTGAGAAAAGTAACAAATAATACAGAATAAGAGACCAAAAAGTGACTAAACGTTGAAAAAAAGCGATTTTTTTTCTCCTCTTGATTACAGATACTATTATTAAGATTTTTCTATTATTATTAAGATTTTTCTATTTATTTTAACTCTAAATCAAATGATTCATGTAAGACATGATTTTAGCGTCCAATACAAAATAGGTTATAAATTTTGTTTAACACAACTCAACATTGCTTTTCATTCAAGAAAATCTATAAATTAGATTTGAAAACATACAATACATTAATTTTATAATCACAATTTTCTGCATATATTAATGGTGTTTTGAAATATGTACATAGCTAGATTAGAGTATCTAAACAAAAATTGTGAAGAAAAATAAAAAGAAATGTGTGCTTTGACGTAAATTACTTTAAAGCATTAAATGTACATTTCAGAACAAATGTACATTTCAGGAACTTCTTTACGACTTTTTAAAAACACTTAATTCTGGAAACCATATGACTAATTACATTTTAATAAGAAAAATAAGATTAGAGCATCACATTTTTGGGCTTTTATTAAAATATTTTGTTATTAATTCAGATTTTCTTTTTTCAACAACAGATTTCTGCTGTGATACACCATGAAAAAAGTGACTAAAAGTGATCAATTGTAAAAAAAGTGACTAAAGGTGAGAAAAGTGACGGAATTGCAAGCCTGGAAATATAAATGTGTAAAGACATTATCAATTACTGATACAAAAATATCAAGTAATTGTTTTAACAGAATTCAGATGAAGATGTATACACATGCATGATAATACATAATATTAACCCTTATTTGTATATTTATTGATTTATTTAAAAATACTTGACATGTTTAATGCTGAATATAAATAAACAGTGTATAATATTGAATACAGTACAGACATTTATGGTTATTCTAAAATATTTTATGTCCAAGACTTTTGCCATTTTTTAAATTGCTTAATTATATAACAAGTTGATGATCAAACAGAATATTGTTTTTCAGTAACAGAGTGTGTTAACTATAATGGGGTTCCCACTCTTTTTCCAGAAGAAAAATTAAGGACTTTCTAAGGACAAAAGTAAATTTTTATAAGGACCTACTTGAAATATGTGACATGACGACATAAACCCTATTTCCTGAGGATTATATTTTAATGATTATGAACCAGATAAAGCATGTTCAAGAAAGGCCCTACAATATATCAAAATTAAGTTTTAAAAATGTATAAAAATTATCTATCTATTTAACAAAAATTAATTTTGAAAAATATAAGTTTTTTGAGAGATCAAACTAAAAATAAATTGTGAATAAAATACAATATTATAAACAGTACTTTCCGAGGGTTTAAAAATGACTCTGATAGATATATGTTTGTATATACTAGCTGATTATACCCGACATTACTTGGGAAAGAAGAAAGTTTTAGACTTTTCTATTACATTCAATCCAAAGAAAATTAAACTTTCATAAGTAACTGAAATATCTACATAACCCCCACCCTCCACACTTAGTTTAATTAAAATCTGCATGACTGTTAGCTATTAGAAAAGGGCAGCTGACTTTATACTTTAAACCTTTTCAATATGCGAAAGATTATTTATTTATCAATTAAGTTTTATACCTCGTGACCATAAAAATACTAATAAGCTAAAAGTATTTTCATAATTTTTTAAGGATATCAAGGAAAGGAATTTTGAATTACTACAGAAATACACTGACAATATATATGTATTTGAGGATTTTCTTTGCTATTAATACTGCACTTTTGGCTAGAAAATGTAAAAGAATGTTATGAATTTTATCAAATATTTATTTACTATTTACAAAATTTCCCATAGGGCAAATTCACATACATAAATAATTTCATTTTGAAAGTTCAACAGATTTCTTTCTTTGTATTAGAAATTCTTTTGCTCAAGTTCTGTAACTCAGCTACTTTTTCTTTTATATCTTTCCATGGAAGAAATTGATAGTGTTCCAATTTCAAAATTAAGGAGTTTTTAAGGACCTTTGATGAAAATTAAGTAGTTTTAAGGGCCCTTAAAAATGAAAGCTAAAATTAAGGAGTTCTTAAGGACTTTTAAGGACTGTGGGAACCCTGTATAATCTCAAGCAGACATAGATGTTTGACACAATTTAAAATTGGTTTTCTATAGTAAATCTTTGAGTTAATTAGCCCTGGCATAATAAAGCATATAACATAGGACAAACTAAACAATATAACAAATATTGAGAAATGCAAAAATATTTAACCGTAAGGGCTTTTTTAAATGCCTACTTTATCGCTAAGAAATTGCTTTAACAAACTGTCTAACATTTACACATGTTTTATAGACTATTCATAATTGTAAAAAGCAATTTGTTAGGAATATAAATAAACTATATTAAATTTAGTATTAAAACATTTCACTAGTTCCCAAAGTAGTTTATTTTAATGATACACCTACAAATGCAACTGAATTAATTACTAATGAATAACATATTATTGTAGTATGCTATCTACCACTCTACACAGTAACCATAAAATCCAGGAAAAAAGTACCCTAATATTTCTTGATAATTTTACCAAAACTCCCTGACCATACTGCAGCCACACATTTCTTACAAATATGCTAAATTTTAATACAGCAGGGGCTGCATCCCTATAGGACTGAGGTTCACATTGTTTTGCATCTATATAATCATAAAGTATAATTTTAGTTACATAGTGGTAACATTTTTCCATGTGGAAGCACCTAATGATTTCCCTATTCTTTCAATTAGAGTAACTAAAATCATATAAGTCAAAGGCATGTCTCCTTTCCTTCTGCAGTAAGTATATTACAGTTGCACTTTCTCACCCAAATATAGTCTAAACCAGCATATATGTAAATGATGTAACTAAAAAAGGTGATTTTTTTTTATCTTAAACTTATTTATTCTTAATTATTCTATTCATTTATTTTTATTTCATTGTTTAAGTGGTGCCATCTATGAAATAACAAAGGAACTAGAGCCATAAATCACTAATATCTACTGACTAAATTTAAAATTGCTGTTAATGTAATCCACAGAACACATGTACTTAAGTTTTTTACCCTACAAGCAAGAAATACTTCCATGTAAAATTAAGACATAGATTAGAAAAGTTATTGATTTTTACCATTCCATCTTCAAGAACAATTTTTCACTACAGCAAAATATTCTTTTGTTGTTGTTTTATTTGAAATCAATATTTTACAATACAATAACTAATTGGACTAAAATTGGCTGTTTAAAGGCAACTCTGAACAATTATCAAAAGTTGGTTTTGAACCTTAAAGACCTGTATACTGTTCAGCTATTGTAAGACAAGATTTTATTGGACTATTTAAAATATGTTTATGTAAATCAGGTTTATGTAGATTTATATATTAGTTACAAAATACATCTACACCCTAAATAAAACTTATAGCTATTAGTTTGAGATAATGGAAAGTATGCAGTTTTGAAACTGCATATACATACCTCTTGTTTCACAACACTTTCACTTTTTTTCCTATCTGTCACAGAAATGGATTTAGGCTTTTCTTCATTCTCAGTAATAACTTTTTCAGCAGCTTCAGCCAATTCCAGCTCCAGTGAGTCATCAAAATCATCAAATTCCAGCTCTTCTGAATCCTTTGATTTTGCAGATGTTTTCTTTGGTTTAGAAGTAGGGCTGACAGTTTTGGATCCCTTTTTGCCAGGCATTGTTCTAATTAAGTCAAACAGACCATCTTCATCCAACTGTTTTGTACCTAGCTTCTCTGCCTATATAAAATATGTTTCAACACTTATGGTAAAATTATTTTAAAAAATAAAGATAAAAATAAATAATGTTACTAGTGAAAAAGGTTTAAATCATAATGACCATTATGATATAAACCTTTATATGAATAAAAAAATTTACAAATTACTAAATTGACATATGAATAAAAAAAAATATACAAATTACTAAATTTTCCTCTAAATAAAATTAGCATATAAATTAAGAATATTAAAGATATTTCTATACAAAATAGCTATATATTTTAAATTTATTAACATAAATTTAAAAGCAGTGAAACTGGTATGGACAGATATAAAAAAGGATTAATAAATAAATAAAATAACACAATTATATTGTATAACACAAATCTTGCAAAAATTATGAATTACTGATTTTGGAAGTTCACAGTCCTTCAATTTTATCAGCCAGATCCCATCCATTTTCTCTTGAGAAGCAAAAATATTTTAAAAGTCATTTAGCAATACGTAATTTTCTCACTGACTTTCCGAAATGTTTGTGAGGTAAAAAAAATACCTGGAAAATTTTATGAACTGGTGTGTCTAGTGAGATGCAAAAGCAAATATCAGCAAACTACATTTCAGATGAGAAAAGCAAATAAATAATTTCTATAAAAATAAAGACATTTAAAAATATAAAACTAGCTAACCATGTTTAAAATTAATAAATTTTGCTTTGAAAAGAAATAAGCAGGGTTTTTTTTTTTTTTAAATTACTAGAAAATAGAGTCTCTATAAATTAAATAAAGAGCATTCAATTTCTCTTTTTAGCCAATATTACAAGTACACTCTCTTGGGCATTGCTTGTACTTTTATTTTTGTTCAATGAAAACAGCACCTCTTTTACAGTTCCAATGTTTAACTGCTGCTCTGTGGTCATAGATTCCCTAACTTCCAGCCCTAAGCATTAGCATTCCCCAAAAATGTAAATGTTTATTAACTTTTTCAGTACTTTCCAGCTGTCAAAAGTAACTTACCAAATTTGAACCTATTATTTTGAGATTCACAGTCTATGTAATAGACTGCCTGAAAGAAGCTAGAGGATTATTTGAAAGCTATATAGAATGTGCTGTGTTCTTTGGTTCTCCTTGGGAGTAAACAGAAAGGAGTAACAGGAAATAATTCGCAATTTCATTTCTCTGTGTAGTAAGTTAATCTCAGCAGATCAGTCTTTCCAAAAATAAAAAAAATCTATATAACAGACAGTGACTATTAAGGTGATTTGTCAAGGCAGTAGGAATGACTTGAATCATGGACTCCACAGGCCTTTTGCAATGGATGCAAACATGCAAGTTGATGGCACATTAAGTTGCAGTGGCCAGGGCTCACATAAGGCCAAAAGGGTAGGATCTGTGGCCACCTGCAACATGAAGAGGTTCCCATGGGAAATTGATATAGGACCCTGGGATGCATTTAGGGGGGGGGATCCTGAATGCTCATAGTAAGTGAATAGCAAAAAGGTTATACCCAATATTTACTACTATGGACAAATCTTATTAGATATTAATAATGATTTAACGTGAGAAGTGAAGGAGAGATTGAGAGGATCTCTGAGGAGAAAAAGACAAGAGAGAAAGAGAAGAATTCACACACTCTAGTCCTAGCTGACCCGTTGATCGAGACCTCAACTCACCATGAGTTGCGTTCTGACAGTTGTCCATCTCCGCTATTAGATGTGTGCCTGTCCTTTTGCGTCCCGAATAAGTCATTCACTGCTTTTACAACTGTAGTCACCATCTCATTGTTAAATAGTATAATTTATTAAATGTTGTTAGGTAAAATAAATCATTAGATTATGCTATCACAACACTATCCTAATCATATGACTACAAAATTGTAAATAATGTTTAAAACTAATAAAATATTAAGTTTGCAAAATTAGATATTAATCATTATTTTAGCCATGTACATAACCTGGGTTAGAGCTATAAGTAACTCAGTGTTATGAGTACATGTATTAAACAAATGTGCATTGTAATACTATGAATTTGGTGACAGTTAGTATGAAATCCCTATAATTCTGGGGTTTCCCCAGAGCAAACATTCCTAAGCTAGTTTGAATGTGAAAATAAATCACTGCATTAAAAGGCACAAAGTTAACTTCAGTGTTTTCCTTCAAAATTATAACATTTTTAACACAGACTAAGTATATTTATATATATATATATATATATATATATATATATATATATATATATATATATATATATATATATATATATATATATATATATAAATGTCAAATACATCAATCAGTTTATTTCACCACAGTAAACTACCCAATTTTAAATTATTTCCCGAGTAAAATACTTTTTGAATTATAAAAAGGTACGCAGCAATTTAAAAGATAACTAAACACTTTAATTAAATTAAATTTAAACAAACCTTATCTAATTTGCTAGCACCAGCATCTCTACCAACAACCATATATTTTGTATTTTTAGACAAAGTACTCATCACTTTGCCTCCATACTTTTCAATTAAAGACTTTGCATCATCTCGTTCAATAGATTCAAGGACTCCAGTAATAATGAATGTTAAACCAGCAAGACAAGCTTCTTCACCCTTTAATGAAATAAATATAACAAGCATTAGATTTCCATTTTTTACTATTCTACAAAACTGTATGAAGGACTGCATTATATTATTACTTATGAAATGCAATGTATAAAGATAATGTTAAAATAAGTAAATAATTTGAAAATCTTAAAAGGCTTTTATACATTTTAAACAAAACAAAACTAAACTTTGAATAAAGTGGGTTTTTTTAACAACAAACTTGTAATATTTAAGTAATCCAACTACATACTTCTGGTATTTCTTTAGATCCTATAGCTTTTGGGCCTTCTCTTCCAAGGTAACTTGCATAATTAGTATTGCCTTTGAGCTTTTTAGGTGGTGGTACTTTGGGTTCTTCCTAAATTGCACAAGTATAGAGCAAAATGAAATCTAACAAATTTGACAAATCACTCCTATACACCCATGAATGGGTGGCTTTTATGTAGAAGTGATGTTAAAAGAAAAACTACAAAATTTATAAACCAAATATGCTAATGCACAGTTATTTTGTCTTAAAATAAGATATTTGTTTTAATATTCCAAAATGTGTTTTAAATACAAGTCTAAAAGTTATAAAATGTTAATTTGCATAATTTAATAAAAACAGCCAGTAAAAGAAAAGGTTTTATATGCCTTACAGTTGAGATCATTTACACAATTGGAAAGAGGTAGACAATGAAAGATAACTATATATGGGTGGTCTTCAAAGATGAAACTGACAGTGAATCAATAAGCAGTGGCATAAGCAATTTCATACAGATTCTATTCTAAACAGTTTAATATATCAATATGAAAATCTAGAATGATTAGATTCAGACATTAATACTTTTGTTTTTATTTAGTACTAGCCAATGTAAACAATGCCAACTTACTGACATTGTGAAGGTGAAGATGGTATTTGATATTTTATACAGATTAAATTTAATTATTTTAATTGCAGATGAATAAATGCAAAATTTTATAAAAGGCATAATAAAACTGCAATTTTTTTTTTTTTTTTTTTTTTTTTTTTTTAACATACAAAATAAACCTCACAAAGCTTGAAATATACACAATGTTTTATGTTTGTATGTCCCAGTTTCTGTCAGAAAAAAGCTCTATTGTTGCTTGGTGGGGTGCTAAGAAATCTTTCTTCTGAAAGATTATGTTATAGTCTTGCACAAATTTATTGAGAAATTAAGCATTTAACACACACACATAATAAAAGAAAAAAAACCGTAACTATATTTGTAAAATATTTTACAAATATAATTTGAATGAAAATTTATTGAAATATTAAATGTTTCATTTTAATTTTAAGTCTTTGTTAAAAATTCATTTTAAAAATATATGAAATTATTTTAATTACACAGTTTAAGAAAGAAAGTCTTAAATTTTCAATGATGAAAGAACATACCAAATAGAAGAATTATAAAAATATACAGGAAAATTTAAATATCTGTTTTATAAAAAAGCTTCAAAATCGACCTTCTGCAAACAAACTCATAAAAATTAGAAAATTATTATCTTTCAAAACAACAATATTGTGCAATGGAAAAATAATTAGGCTATACCATTCAGTTTATACTTTTATTTGTAGTATTAACTCCTTTTAGAATGAATAAATAAGAATTTTAAAATGTCCAAAATTTTAAATATCTATAAAGGGCGAAGAAATAAGCACTCTGAAGACTTTATCATATTTCCATCAATTAAAGTCCCAGGAAAATTTAAAATGGACAGTAATCTTCCTCTTGTCAAACAGGTTTAGTGTGCAAAATTTCACCGAGATCAGAACAAAGCTGTAGATGAAGTTCTCAGACATACAAATAGACAGGCACTCTTACAAATAAATTTTATGACTACAGATTGCAGAAGTGTATATATAGCATTTATGGGTTATGAAAGATTTACTGTACATATACACATATTTCTTCCAAGAAAGAATGCAAATGATCAATTAAATTGACCAAAAGAATCATATTACAAAAGATAAGTTTTTTTTTCAAAGTTACAAAATGGCTATTCAGGTGTTGAAGAAAAGAACACAAGTGCACTTACATTTAAACATCTAAAAATTATATTAGCAAGGGTCTGCCCAGTCTTTATGAAATTGTGAAAAATTTATTCTTTTTGTGAAGCTGAAAAATTAGCATTAAATCTGGTTCTTCTTCCAACAAATGTCTTGTTTTGTGAATTTGTGAAAATAGGGTCATGTTTTTATGAAAATATGCAAATTTACAAATCAAACATCTAAAATAAAGTTTCGCTTTAGAAAAAGTCTTTTTTCAAAAAATTATAATTGTACTGATGTATATACAAATATATACAGATCTATAAATAAGCATTACATTTATTCATGTAGTTCAAGGTTTGTTCACTCAGGGTAAACTTGTCATCAATATTCATGCAAGTATCAACTGTCTAATTGGTGACTCCAGAGTTTTCAGAGACAAACGACCAAATCCAAATGTAGATTATATTCCCCTCATATCCATTATTGTTTCACGAAAGCTTACTTCGCTTTTCAAAAGGTTAATTTTTAATATAATATAGATTTGTGAAAAATCTTTTTAACAGTACAAATTTTTTGAAGGACTTTGTCCATTCTTTAAAATATTTTGTGCAGGGTCCATTAATAGACCTAAATTTCACCTAAACAGAGTCAGACTCCTAATTACATTTTAACAAACAGACATTGAACACTTTTTTTTAAATGTACATTAACAATAATATAGTTAAATAAAATAGTTAAAAGATAATCAATGATAAATATTCCTCTAAATTAACAAATGAGCTTAAATAGCTGAAAGTATTCATAATAAAAGGATTCACTTTCAGAATTAAAAATCAAAGCAATTAAAACAAGATCATAAAATAATTTTATATTTTTTGTAACTGACAAAAAAAAAGACACAAGAGATTCTAAGATCTTTATACTAACAACATAGAAACAAATTTAGGATCATACACATACATACCACAACAACAGTTGTCTTAGGTTTTGCAGCAGCTTCAAATTCCATATTTGTATTGGATTTCTTTTTTGAATGTTTTGGTTTGCCTAAAAATTTCAGTTACAAATTATTTAATACATTGAAATAAATGACATAATATTTAATAATTTAAGTAAATAAATAAAGTTTACTTTCTGTTTTATCTTGAGGGGAGGCTTGCTTAGTTTTCTTTTCTTTCTCTTTTTGAACTTGAGTTTTCAACTCCTGTTAAAAAAAAGGGGGGGGAGAAATCAATAACAGGCAGTTAGAAGATGAATTTTAAAGATGAAAGCCTCTATATAACTGAATTCTCCAATACATATCCCCAGTAAGTAATATAAATGAATTATTAAAATGCAATATATATAAACATACAACACACATACATTTAATCTTATTAATTTTTAAAAACATTTGTTTAAAAAAAATCACCTACTATTATAAGATTTTCCTCTTGATTGCATTATGTTAATAAAAAATACACAATGAATTTTTTAAATAATTCATATTTGCTATGTAATAGAAATTTAAAATACATAGTTATAAAATTCATTAAGTATTTCTTATGATGAAAATTTATAACAATTATCATTCTGATGAAATAACCCTCAAATACATAAATTTTTTTAAAGTAAACATCTAAATTAAAAGAAAACAACCTACTTTTGAAAGTTTAGGATCCAGCTGCTTAAGAGTAGCTTCAAAATCTTCATCTTCATGAGTACTGCCACCATTTGCTTTCTAAAACAGTTTTAATAAATTAATAATAATTATTATTAGAATAAAAATTTTAAGATGATATGATATAAAGAAATATGTGATATAAAAATGTTCTTTGTTCTAAGGGAAATTTAATATTTAAATATTAAAGAAAATATTTTTTATCGAAACATTACTAGACTTGATGACCATTTTTTTAACATTACATTATATTAAAAAACAAATGTTAAATACATTAAGAAAGTAATTAATTAATAAAACGAGAAAGTATGAACAACAGTAACAAAAAGTTAAAAAAACTTACTTTCACATTAGCAACCTTGGATTTATCAGCCCTAACTGGTGTAGACCCAAAAAATGCAGATGCTGAAACTGGCTTCTTTTTTTCTTCATTTTTTTTATCTGATGTTTTAGTATCAAGATCCTTTTTAGGACTTTTCTGGGATTTAGAATCTGAATAAAATTAAAATAAAAAATAAAATATATCTTTTAAAACATTTTAAAAGAAAAAAAATAACACATTAATAAATTTATATCAATTGAGAAAAGGAACTTGTAACATATATAAGATATTTCTCAGAAGCACACATGTTGATTTTAAAAAATACCAAAAACAATGCTGAATTTCAAATTAAAGTATGTAGTTTTTTTTTAACCCTTTAAACATTAAGCATGTCATTTTCTCTCCAGGTGTTGATGTCTCCTAATGGGCATGCACAGGGGCGTAATTTGGCCATTTCAACTCAAGGGGCAAAAATCAAATCAAAAATTTAAAATATGAATAAAACCTAAAAAAATTGGAGGGGCAAAACAGCAAAATTGCCATTTTTAAAAAATTCTGGGGAGCATTTAACTCTAAAATTACACCCATGGGCGTGCACATGTTATGAGGTTAGATTTAGATACAAAACTTTTATTACCACTGTTATAATCATTTAATTAAAAGATTTTTTATATGGTTCTAAATCAACTCAGAACACATGCACACCCGTTCAAAGACATCATCAGCTGCAGAGAAAATTACATGTGCAAAACTTAAAGGGTTAATGAAATGCCAATAAGAACACTTTTCTGAAAAATATTTCTAAACAATATTTCTTTAAACAAAAATCATTATTTCTTATACTTCTGAAGAGATTTAAAGATCAGTTTCAATGAATGATGATCAAAGATGTAAAGTGATGATTTTTGGAACTGAAATCTGTGGCTTTGAATATTAGACATTGCTAACGATTTTTATTGACATTCTGAATAAACTTTAAAAAGTAGGTCCCAGTTCTATTGGTACTCATATAACAGAAAAAGGGACTGCAGCATTCTAAACCAAAAGTCTGTTTTCAACATTTTTTTCTTTTTTTCAAAAGAGGTTAAAATGGTTCTCCTAATATTACTTAAATCTATACATAGTACAATAAATTTAAATATTACATCTAACAAAACCCGCAAATCTTACACTCTCTATTGACTTGTTTTAAAAAATTTATTTCATATATTTCACTTTATTGCTAATATTTCTAATAATTTCATATATAGCACAACAAACATATTTAAAATTTATCATTTTCACTCTTGGTTTCTCTCTCTTAAAGTAAATGTTTTAATAAGTACATTTCATTCATGTAAAAAGTTTTTAAATTCAAGAAAAAACTCATTAAACTAGAAATGATAAATTTATAATGCAAAACAATGTAATAATTTTTTTAAATTAATTACTTTAAATACACTCAAATATACATATTGTGTATATATATATATATATATATATATATATATATATATATATAAAAGTGCGGGTATTAAGACATTTAAGCAGTGGTAACACATTCTAATTTTGATTTTTCAATTCGAGTTTCTGTAACACTGCTCTATATTTAATTATATTTCAAGAGAATAATACTTTAAACTATTAATTATAAGTACTTTAACAAAACACATTATTATAAAGATATGTAGTTTTCAACTAAAACTCTTAATGATCAATAGGTCTAAAAATCTAATAAATCAAAGTCTCAAATAATAAATAAACAAATATATAAAGATTAAATACCACTGAAAATAAAACATTACCAGATCTTTTTTTAGGAATTGGCTCTTCATCAGAATCTATATACAAAGAGAATGAAAGATTCCATTATTGCAAGATATGACAAAATTTCAAATTCATTTTAATCTACCACAATTTTGAATACATATGCACTATTGGTATGTATGTCACAAAAGTAACAATTCCTCTAAAATAAATGATAGTTATCAAATAAGCTGCCTTGGTGTATATACTATAGAGACACATACAATAGACTAAAAGAAAAGAAATGTTCATTGAATCATCCATTCTCCTACAAAGTTAATAATTCCTAATTTTTAAAAATTACTTTTGCTTGAACATAAATTCTAACTGTTGACTCAGTTAATTCCTTTTCTCTCTATTCTATACTGTCTATTTTGCTATACTGTTTTCCAAAACAAGTCAGGTTATGATGTTATTTCAATGGATGTAAATGTTTAAAAATTAGGGTGATTATTCAATAACAACTAATGTCATGCCTCATTTTGATTTGCCGAAGACTGACGTTATATGCATCATTTCTGATTAAGGCTGGTGATGTAATATTCAGTCTTTGTAAATAGTGTCTTGTATATATTATAAATATTGTAATGTATTTTCACATATTATTGTAACACAAATTCATTGATCTGTATTGATATTTGTTATGAGTAAAGTTTTCTAATTATTGTATTTTTATTTGTTGCAACACAGCATCATTTTAAATATGTAAATATCTGTAATATATGTATATGATGTCTGTCTATATAAGAGTCAGTGTGACAGTAGCAGATAGTGCTGTTGCATGGAAGGTGCTGATGTTTGTTTATGTAATTTGTATGTACTTTCAGTATTTTAAACTTCTGTAATGTTAGTTCAGTTTGATATCCAGAGCTCTACGTCATTCATTATACTATCTTAAATAAATGCCTGTGTCTAGATCAAGTTGTTTCATTTAACTGCACAATGTGAATCCCTTCTGAGCATGGTTTTATATATGATGTGATCCCTGCGTATGCTTCTTTAAGAATCGTCGAGCCCTATAGTGATTGTAAAATCTATTGGCGCTTCAAGGTCACACCTTCTCGTTTCCCCAGTAATCGCTACTATGGTAGCGACCAAGAAGGAGGTGCATTCACACTTATTTTCAGCACTTCAGTTGAGGATTTGATTTCGTTCAGATATAATTCAGTATATAATTATTTTGCTCTTATCTGATATTAACCTGTCATTTTTTATCTTTTTATTCATTACTTTATTTAAATTTTGCTTTATATTTATATATTTTTACTTCGTAAAACATTTCCTGTAATGGCTAGTTTTGATCTTAGAAAACAGTCCAAAATACTGGTATTTAACGTATACAGCTACTTGAAAGGTCTTGTTGAATCCAATCCAGATGCTACAGTTTTGGAATTATTTTCTCAGACTCAACAAGCAACTGCTGACGCCTGTGGTATTTCCAAAAGAACAGTTCAAATTACTCATAAATTTTTGTGTGTAAAGTATTAAGTGTTCTTCAAAGAGTATTATAAATAAAAATACTTTCATCATGCACCAAGAGCCCTTGCGATGCATGACACCCCTTAACATAGTGGGAAAAAAGAGTAAAGTCATTCCCCAACTGTTGTTACCATAGTTACTCGTGATCATCGGGGAAAAATCAGTGACCTTGAAGTGCTTATAGAGTTTACACAGAGTATAGTAAAGGTCTCCATAAAATATAAGCAAAAATCAAACAAGATTTATTGTTCAAAGACAACACATTTATTAAAAATGAAACATAGAGTTTAATTTAAAGTCAGAAAAAAAAACCCAGTCAAACCAACTGTAAACAGGCCTAGTACAATACAGAGCTATCACAAATCATCATCTAAATCAGGTTTGGCACATTTGCTTAGAAATAAGCAGGGTTGGAAAAAAATCATGATTTTTTTTTTTAAATCAGATTTATTTGATTTAAATCAGATTTTTTTTATTTAAATCCGATTTTTTTTTTATTTTTTTCTGAATACTAATTTTAATTGTTGTTTTTATGTTTTTTGCAATATACATAGAATAGTTTGTTATAAGAAGTAACATCTTATCTATCTAGTATATTCTGCACACTGATTACCTAAACTTAAATACATAAATTTTAATCTAAATACATTCTATTATTTTGTAATTGGATAGTGCAAACTCAATAAGATGTCAATTTAAAGAACAAATTAAATATTCCTTTAACGCTAACTATTTATTTAAAAAACAAATCACAATTATTTTAATATTTTTATTAAGTACCGAATTATGGATTTGTTTCAATAAAAACACTCGCTTTGATGCTTTATCCACTCCTCATGGGTTACGAAGGCTAGAATGAACAATACCAAAAAAAGAAAAAAATGTCTTTCCATTCCAGCAAACGAAGCCACGGCTGTTGTTATTTGGTAGACAAACTGGATTTCAAGTTCTGTAATACTCTCTTTACCTCCCATTAGATAAAATGAATTCAACCAGTCATAATCAATCATTGTACTACCCCTGCTACATATCTTCTGATAACAACCCCTAAATTCTTGGAAAGGACATGCTATCTATTTACACTTATTTACTTATTGGTATTACTGTGCTGACTGATTCCCAGTTCTCCTGTCTTTGGAATATAGGTTTTAAAAGAAGTGAAAAAAATGATTTAAATCAATGATTTCTTTAAAAAAATCAACTGATTTAAATCATGCCAACCCTGGAAGTAAGACTCACTGATATCATATGGTGTGCTACATCAGGTTGATACTGCATAACACAGTGGGAAATATCAAAACTAAAAAAATTCTGTTAATCTGGTACAGGAAAAAATAAATTTATTCAAATATGCCACAAAGGTTAAATTGCAACTTTTAAACACGAGTAAGTTCCGATATATTTACTCAAAATTATGGTATTTTCAAAAGAAAAGCAAGATGATGCTACAGATAAGTGCTTTTTTAATACATAAAACAATGCAATATAAATAATTTGAATAGGTCTAAATTTTATTTTTGATGAAAATAATAGGTATTAAAAATGTGTATTTATAGAAACTATATCACTATAATTTTTGAAAGTATTTTTAGAATTGCATATTAAAATCAAAAGCATAAATCATAAAGTAGAAGAAAAATGTTACAAGAAGTATAAAATAACTTTATCATAACACATTTACCTGATTCTAAACGGTTTCTTTTACTTCCAACTTTAGCAGTTTTCTATAAAAGAGAAATTTTAATTAAAAGAAAATTAAGAATGCCATATCACACAAAATGTTTTAGCAAGTAAATTTAATATCAGAAAGTTAAGCAGTGTCAGAGCTAGATATAATTAAAAGCTGAAACTTAGGACTTTTCATAAAGAGGTATATATATTTATTCCAACTGAATTTTAATATCTAAATAACCTTTCTTGAGCAAACAATCTCTGCATTTCTTAGCTTAAAGGTTCCAATTGTGGGGGGAATTTATTTTGTCTTAAACAGACTAAAAAATATTAAAGAGCTCAGTTTTTTCATATATTGGCTGTACTAACAAAAGTGTCAAATTTCAATAAATAGGATTTCTAAAACATATTTGAATTTTTTTGCAATAAAAAATTTTGTATAGAAAATAACTTCTGCTATTCAACTTGCTTTTTTTCTAGTATATATTATAGTTATTAAAACTTCTATTATTATATTATTTTATGCATATGTTATATAAAACTTTTATTTTATTTTTCTCCACTTCTAAGATTTAGATTCTGGAACCTCAAATGTGAAATAGCCTACAGCCTCAGTATATCTAAATTCAGCCTTGGACATTATACACAATTTTTGACATGTTTACTATTTCCAATTCAAGATCAATTTTGTTAATTCATACCATCAAAATTTCTCATGCATTGTTAATTATACTCAGCTTTTTTTCTAGCAAATTGTCATTTTAACTCTTTCTCATAAAACCACTTTTTTTTAACTGTCTCATCAAAGTCATATGGTATTTTCTCACAATAAGCATGCAGGCATGTCATATCTTCAAAAGGAAAGTGATCAAATAATCACCTTGTAAAAATGAAGTGATTTCATATCAAAGGAAACTTAAACAGAAATACCTCTGTAACATTTGATCTGTGGCTTACTGTGAATTCAAAAGGGAAAAGAAATGCCCTTTACTATGTTAGATACCATTTTTAATATTAAGTTGAGGTTAAATACTATCTTTAATATAATGTCTAAGATATTTTTCCCACATTTACTAATCACAGTGCAATTATCCCTTCCTCTTCATTTCTGCTATTTTCTGAAGGTTTTATTTTTACTTTTCTTTTTTGAGAAAAAACAGAACAGAATATTAAATGCCTAAAGGGGGGAAAGTAGTGATATACAAGTTTATCAATATACCATTGATGTGCAGAAAGAAGTAAGTCTAATTGTGTTAATTTTATATTAAAAATGTATGACGTAGTAATAACAGAAAAGTTCAATGCATTCATTTCATCAGTACCAAACTTCCATTGCTTACAGTAACACACGAAGAATTATTAACTATTCAAAAGCTGTATATCATAAATAAAATCACCACAACAGATTGTCCTTAATGATTTAGATATTCTATTGGCTCATTTAAAGTTCTAATTAGTAAAATCTCAGTTTAAAGGATTGGCTGGACACTATTTTTGAGACATATTAAAGTGATCATGAAAATGGGGCTAAGTGAGGCAGTGGGCAGTTTATAATACTTCTTGGCATGACTTAAAAGTATCTTATTAACTGATCAACATAAAATCTTTCACAGCAAAATAAGAGGATCATTCAAGTACACAGTATAACAGTATTAACACCTTAACAAGACAACCACTTGCATTTAAAAATACCTCATTACATAACTTTCAAAACAGTGCTGAAATTACAATATGTTTGCATCTGCAGACATGATTAAAATAAAAATACTGTACACAATAATAATAAAAATTTTCTACGAATTGATAACTGCAAATTTCTATTATTGGCTTGTAGAGAAAATTGAAGCAAAATGAAATCTTGAAAATCAAATTCAACAGTTGGAAAGTATTTTGTTCATCTCCCAACTACTAACAAACATAAATAGATCTTGTGTCAATTCTCATATTACTTTTCAGATTTAAACCTAGAAATTGTATTATGTCTACAAAAAAAAAGGGATTGCAGAAAAGGGAACATGAACACAAATATTTTTGCCAAAGTTTGGTGTGATCCTTAAACTGGGATTTAGCAAAGTGATCAAGATACAAGGATTATATTCTGTAAAAAAATAAAAGTGGTAAATTTACTTTAGGGCTTGGTGATGATCGCTTAGCTTTTTCATTTTTATTTGACGAGGCTCTTGCCTTCGTTTCGGACTGGGTACTGGAGCTTTTAGGTGCAGTAAAATATTTCCTTATATCCTTGGAAAAAGAAAAGACCATTAAAATTGTCACAAAATACACTAACTTCACATTTCAAAATTACATATAAAACTTGAATACAACTGAGATTTCTTCTATGAATAAATATTTATTTACCATGATTACAGGTTTAATAAAGACAAAACACGTAAGATGTAAATTTAAAATATTTCTTTTAATAAATACGCAGCAATATTACGACATCATAGAACAACAACATGGAATAACCCTTTGAAATAAAAATTTTAACAAAAATAAATATCAGTTCCACTTTGCACAAACATATTTAACCCGCGTTTTTCTTGTGGGGGAGATGTTTTGTTGCCATTTAAAATCAAACAAGTTGATCAGTCAACTAGGATAAAAAATGGTAATAGATATTTCTAACTTAACATTTTCAAATAGATTTATTTTATAAAAGTACCTCAGTTTCTATCCAAAGTTAAAAATCTTTTAAATGGTTTGTAATGAGAAAATAATTAATTGAATTTTAATATTTAGAAATATTTATTTTTCGGGTTTGGCATCACAACAAAACTCAGCTTTCGTATGGCGGTTTAGCTAAACTTCATATTTGAATATACGCTTTTCTTTAACTGGTTTATCGTTTCATGATTAAAGCGTAAGTTCTTGTTCATAAAATTATGAAATGTTAAAACTTATTCCCTTAAATTTATACAAATGTAGACTTGGGTTTAACAATACAGTTTTTTTTTCAACTCGTATTTTTAATTTTGCAAATTGCAATAAGTTATTTATTTTCTGTTTATTTTTATAACTTACTTTACTTATGTTACTTTGCATATATATTTCATTTAGTTATTGTTTGTCATTATTTTTTAGTATTCTATCATAACTTTTTACTCATACATATTTTATTTTCAGTTGATGGATTTAGATCTGACCAGTACCCCCCTACGTTTAGTTCAGGATGAAGAAACCAAAGTTAAGCGGTCACCCTTAGTAAGTATTTAAAAGACCTATAATGTTTTTCTGATTTATAGTTTATTTTGAATTATTGGCTATTGATTTGCTGAACTTTTTTGCTGCATGTGTTTTGATCAAGTGCTATATTTTATATATATATATATATATATATATATATATATATATATATATATATATATATGTGTGTGTGTGTGTGTGTGTGTATATCAGGTTTGAAAAAAAATCAGATTTATTTGATTTAAATCGGATTTTTTTAAATTTTTTTCTTAATACTAATTTTAATTGTTGTTTTTATGTTTTTTGCAATATACATAGAATAGTTTGTTATAAGAAGTAACATCTTATCTACCTGGTATATACCTAGTATATTCATTGATTACCTAAAATTAAATATATAAATTTTAATCAAAATACATTCATTATTTTGAAATTGGATAGTGCAAACTAAATAAGATGTAAATTTAAAGAACAAATTTAATATTCTTTTAAAGCAAACTATTTATTTAAAACAACGAATTGCAATTATTTCAATATTTTTTAAGCACTGAATTATGGATTTGTTTCAATAAAAACACTAGCTTTGATGCTTTATCCACTCCTAATTGGTTATGAAGGCTAGAATGAATAATACCAAAAGAAGAAAACTGTCTTTCCATTCCAGCAAATAAAGCCACGGCTGTTGTTATTTGGTAGACGAACTGGATTTCAAGTTCTGTAATACTCTCTTTACCTCATATTTCATAAAATGAATTCCACCAGTTATAATTATTGTACTACCCCTACTATGTACAATCTTTAAATTCTTGGAAAGCACATGCTATCTATTTACACTTATATACTTATTGGTATTACTGTGCTGACTAATTCCCAATTCTCCAGTCTTTGGAATATAGGTTTTAAAAGAAGTGAAAAAGAAAACGATTTAAATCGATGATTTTTTCAAAAAAATCAAATGATTTAAATCATGCCAACCCTGATGTGTGTGTGTGTGTATATATATATATATATATATATATATATATATATATATATATATATATATATATATATATATATATATATATATACATATATATTATATATAAATCAGTCGCTTTATTAACCGTAATTCAAATTAATTAAATTGCTACGATTGTGTGGATATGTATTTTTAAGTTGTGAAGTACTTTTAACTAACGATAAAGTAGATGCCTTTTTTATTCTATTGCATTTAAGTATTTACATGCAACTAGGAAATTTGCGTTTTGATAGATTGTAAAAAGATTCTTTTATACTTTTTGTTCAAACTGTTTCTGCTATTCTTCATCCAGAAAAATAATTTATATTTTGTGTTAATGCTTCAGACAGAATTTCTTATTTATAGATAGGGTATTTTATTTAGGTAAGGAAAATGCAACTTATTAAATCTTTTTATTTCTTAATATACACATAATTATTGTAAATAAATTGGTAAATTGTGTTCATAGTTTTTCAACAAGTTTTCATAACCTCTTGAAAATTAATATTTTCCTTTGTTGTTTTATAACCTGTAGAACAGGGATAACCAAACCAAACTACAGGCTACATACAGCCTGATGCTAGTATTTTATGGGTTTTGCATCAGGGTTTTTTCACATACAAAAAAGCAGGTTTTATATTCAGGTTTTTAAAATATTTTTTTAAAATCTTTATTTAATCATTTTTAACTAATAAAAAATATAAATTAAATCTAATTTTATTATTTCATCTTTAAAATCAATTTTTTTAATTATGTAAATTTGCTAAAAAAAAAAAATTTTTCTTAAAATAGTTTTTTTCATACAATAAAATTTTTATAAAATAAAAAATCAAAGTTAATAAGAATTATTTTAAAACATAAAATATTGAATTTGAAGTATATAATTAATCGAAAATTTTAAAAAATATGTATAACAACTGCATAATAAACATGGGATAATATTTAATTAATTTTTTATTATCATATATAATTTGCAAATTAACTAAAAATATCTTTGATTTTAATAATACAATACTGCTAATAAATATTTTATTTAATACATTTTATTGTATTCTGCAACTATTTCGTTTTAGTATAAAATAATCGCCATTCAAAACTAGTTTTTTGATGTTAGAAAAATTTTATAATGTGAAAAAAACTTATTTTAAGATTTTAAAATTTCCTTTAATTTAGACAAAAATTTCTTCTGAATAATTTAAAATTGATTTTTAAAATTTTTAATTTTAAAAATCATTTTAAAATTAACATTTTAAAATTATTTTAAATTTATACATTTAAACAACATTTTAAACCTTAACATTTTAAATTTATTTTAATCATACAATTAATTCTATATCTTGTCCTCTTATGTAACAAAAAATCTGAATAGTTTACAAATCCCCTAAAAAGCATCTAAAACCCTTTAAAGTATAGGAAAACACCTGATAAAACCCGAAAAGAGCCCGAAAACCCTGAAAAACACGAAAAAACCTCAACCCACTGGGTTAGGTTTTTTCTGAAAAAACCCGGGTTTTTGCCAACCCTGGATGCAGTTCATGTCAAGCATAAGTGAACTAAATATTACATTGATTATAGAAATACAATATTACTTTTATTTGTTATTCTTTTAATTATTTATATATAGTTATAAATGTTCTACTGTTCATTGTTAGTTTATGAATAATAATAGCTTAAAATTGTTTTAAAATTTCACCTAAAAAAATTATGCCTATGTTTACAATATAACTGCTAGACTAAATCACATCTTGATAAATTGTTTTTGTTAGATAGTCCTGACCTAGAAGAATACAGCAGCTAAGTTGTGCCTTATGGCATTACTGACTACATTGCTTCAATAATAATTCTTATTTACTAACCACACAGGAAATAAGTTTTCATCTTTAGGGAGAGATTGTTAATATTAAAATATTGTATACAATGGAAGACTAATTTATAATGAGTATTTCATTTTTAATTTTGTCAAAACTTTTGACTATGAATATTGCACATTTTTATTTTTATAACTGAATATATGGTATATAAATGAATGAGTAATGTAAAAAGTCTAAAATGTAACTTACTTTGCTTAATGATGTATATCAAATTTCATTCTATTTATTTTTAGCTAATTTTATCTTTTATAAAACATTTTTTAACTGAGAAACTAGACTGAAATTTTATAATAGCTTTTATTACTTATTAACATCTACAATACTCATTTTTGATGCAAATATGCTTATTCTTGATGTTTATGCTTTTAAAAATATTTAAACTACTAATTTGTTTGATTAATAAAATCATATAAACTAGACATTTACTTAACCTGGCTAGATGTTTTATAATTAAAACTCATGCTTTAAAATTTTTCAGTTCTATTTTTAAAAATAGTGTTTATCAGTATCTTTTTTACTCTAGAATTATACTACATTGTTTTTGCTATTATGTCTGGTTAGAAATTTTTATTTCTTTAAGGTATCCGTCTATGTTCGGAGAACTTTTTTCTTTAAACATAGAAACTAGTTCATGTTTTTACATTTTTAGATTTATTTTTTATATTATCATAGAGAATTGCACTTAAAAAATTTATTCCTTAAGAAGTTTTTATAAAATTTCTAATAAATGAAGAAAGTTAAAAAAAAAAAAAAAAAAAAAAAAAAAAAAAAAAAAAAAAAAAAAAAAAGGTTTTTTTTCAAAAGGTCTTATTTTTTAATAAATTAAATTATTTCAATATTTTTTTATGCAACACATTTCTTATACACTGGACTAGTGAAAAACTTAAAATCTTTGCTTAATTTACAGTTGGTAAAAAATTTTGGTCCTTCAAAATCATACACATTGAATTTTTAACAAATTTTCATTTCCTTTATAATTAACTATGAGTGTAACATCATTAAAAGTTATCCAAATTTAAAGCTTTTAGGTCATTCACTAATAAATACTATCAAAAGCATTCATAATAATTTTCAACAAAATATTTTAAGAACTTTTTAAGAAATCACATTTCAAGTTTCAACATTTTATTAAAAATACTGTTCTGAGAAAAACGCATTTGAAGTTTAAGAAAGCAACTTTAACTATTAAAAAATTAAAATGCATGTTTAAAATTCCCCACACTTTCTTGCTTCAAAACTTTCTAATTGCCAAGTTACTAATTATTAAAAATACTAGAAAAATGTTTAAACTAATCTTCATGAAAATTTAAAAAGTTTTGTCCAAAAAATGCTCTTTAAAAGGCTTTAAATTCACAACTTCTGATTCTGAAGTCGCTATTTCCGTTTTCTTTTAATAGCTGTCACTGATGTTTAAACAGCTGTAACTTTTCTTTAAAATGCCGTAGAAATAAAACAAAAACAGATTTAGAAGCCTAAAAGTTGACATTTTACAATACAGAAATGCAAAAACAAAATATGATTTTTGGCAAAAAATGACATTTTTAATGTAGATGGATACCTTAATATAGATTTTACAACATAAATATAAATTGCTTGGAGTGCTATTATAGATTATGTTAGGTACTTTGACAAAGAACCTGTTTGGAATTTATAAATTAAGAAATTACTGATAACAATCATTTTTAATATTTTTATATAAAATATGTAATTAAAACTATATAGAATTTTTAATTACTGTAGAATTTGAATACGTTTGAAAGACATTAGAGTATTTAAATATAAAATACTAATGGACTATGGAAACATAAAGTATCTAACAATAGATTAATCATATAGATGTTGATAAATTAAACAACTTTATTGAAATAAAAGTTTTCTACAACAAATTCTATATGTAATTTACCTAACTACTTGCGAATATAAAGTTTCTAATTACTCATAACAGCAAAAATAGGGTGATGGGGTATTATAGTGAAATATATTGAAAAACAAATTTTTAAAAAAGTTTGAAGGATTATAGTACGAGTTTTAATCTTAAAATGTTTAAACAAGATAAATAAATCTGATTTGTATATTTTTTTTTAATTAAACTACTAATAAAAAATTTTAAAGCATAAAATTAACATCAAGAATGAAGTATATTTGCATTAAAAATAAGTATTATAGATCTTTAAAACATAGAACCAATTACATGTTTTGTTCTATTTTCTGTTTCAAAAAAATTTGTTTTATAATATAAAAATATATGAAATCACTGTTGACTGAAGTCATTGGGAATGATAAAAATATTCAAGGTAACTTGATTCTGATTTATCAAAAAAAAATTCCAATATTTTATTTTGGGGTATTTGGCTGTTATGGATAATGTATGCTATAAAAACAGAAAGGCAAAATAAGTTTGCATTCATATTAATAAACATATTATTAAAAATAATAACAAATAGTATAATAATGATTAATATGCAACATGAATAAAAATAATTTAACCTGTGTAACTAGGACTCTAGTATTAAAAAACTTTTATATTAGTTTCTAAAATCCATTCTAAGCTTGTGTATGAATTCATTAATATAATTTTGTACATTTTTCTACCTTTCAAATGAACATTTAATACTGATCAGGTGTCTCTCAAAACTTTTTGGATAGTCAGTCATCCCCCCTTTCTTCTTTTTTTTTATTTATTTTATTTTATTTTTTATTTTTGTGTGTGTGTTTGAAATTGTGAAAAGTGAAACAAATTAACATTAAATGGGGTTCTTTTAGCAAGGGTCTTCGTTTGTAAAAGTATACAAATGTTTACAAATCTGAAATTAGTATTAAGTTAGTTTCATTGTAGACAGTCTTATTTTAAAAAGTTGTATGTATATTTATGTATATACAAATATATACACATATTTATTAATAAACATTGCGTTTATTTATTCAAAGGATAATTAAGATAATGCTTCTTCTCAAATTATTTTATATTGCAAATTTTGCCTAAATATATCATATATACCATGGCCGAATAGCTAGAGCGCTGGTCTTCGGTACTGGGGCTCGCGGATTCAAATCCCGCTATTGGCATGGGTGTTCGTAGACGTTCGGCATCGGCTTCAAGCAGCAGGTCTCGGTCTCATTTGCTCTCTTATAGCATAAAAGCAGACAGTAAGGTGCAAACCAACCAACCTCTGCTTGTTATTGCAAAGTTACTTTTGTTGCCATAAATTCTTAAAATTCCTTTTACCTGCCATCTAAGAAGCCAAAATTTTATGCTAATTTTATATAATAATAATGCCTGGCAAATCAAATATACAATAGTTTTTTTTCCCAGAAATTACATACTCTTACTATTTTGGGACATTATATATATATATATATATATATATATATATATATGTGTGTGTGTGTGTGTGTGTGTGTGTGTGTATTACGGTGAAAATTTAAGACGATACATTGTAATTTTTATTCATAAATTGACAATAGAATACATAAAAATTTATATATCTGTCTAACATCTGCCGAACGGTTAGGGTGCTGGCCTTCGGAACCGGAGTTCGTGGGTTCGAATCCCACACTGGCATGGATGATCGTAACCGTTCGGAATCGGCTTTAAACAGTAGGTCCCGGTCTCATTAGCCCTCGTGTTGCAAAAAGTAGACCGTAGCGCTCCAAACCAAACCTGTCTAACATAATTATTATAAATATGTCTATAATCAATCGAATAATATTTACTATAAGTACAATATTTGTTTAAATTAGCATTTTCGGGAATTCCATCGCGAGTTGCAAAAGTTTTACTGACGTACCACTGTTTGACCAAACGTGTGGTAAAAGATCACGTAAATTGATGAAGTAATCCGCTGTCTTAAATTATTCTTGTATTTTTTAATTAGTGAATTTACGCCATTAAAACATTCTTGTCGATTTTCCAATAATTGATAGATTTATTGTACCTGGTATATTTACGACAACCGTAGTAGTTATTTTCTTTTATTACAAAGTATATCTCTCATTTAAATACTAACGGTTTGTCAAATAACCGCAAGTCATTTTCTGATCAACGTTGAAAATCCTCTGGCATCACATTTTTCATGAAATACGGATACCACATTTGAGACTTAATATTTTTAATTTGAATATGGCACGTAGGCTGTGTTATCAGATTAAGGCTCGGTTTACTCGAGCTGATGATTTTTTTAACGGATATCCTGCAGAAGAAACAATGAACCCGTTCCTGCGTCGTTAAGGATATAGTACCTTTGGAATAAAAGAAATCTATTGTGAACAAATGTGGTACGTCTTTTATGTCTTTTTAATTGTGTATGATGCGTTGTCATATCTATCGTTTGCACTTTCTCTTCAAGATTCAATGTAGGTTTCATTTCTTATAGTATCTATGGTTTCTGAGTAGTTCATAATCCACATTTTCAAAACAATTCAACTTTTTCAAACCTTCTAAGATTTTTTTTTTTTTTCTCAGATTAGATCTATCGTCCTATAGTGGAATTTCATTTCCTTCATCCGATAAAATTGTTCTCTCTATTTTTAATCTTAGTCAGTTTAAAATCACTACTATATTTCATTTCATAGCATGATAAATACCAAAATTTTCAATTTTAAACGGTGTGACGGTAAACGCGCTGCGTATCTTATCGCTGTCGGCAATGCGGAAAGCGTGCGACGATGTTCCGCCGACGCAGTTTCCGTTTTATGTGAAAAATCCAAAGTAGGTTAGTGCAGTTATGAACAAACTTTTTAAAAATAATCCTGAATTATTTATAAAACTTCGTAAAGACTAAAAAAAAAATAGTATACTTCGAAAATTTTTATTCTTAAGTAGATTGATGAGACTGCATTTCTAAGTTTCGCCATCTTTCAATTCAGAACAGTATGTTCCCGCTTTGGTACATTCCAGATTCCTGGCTTTATACACTGTCTACCAATAAGTATTTCGGCACCTATGCAAATGACGATATCTGCAGTCTTGAGGTACGTCACGGCCTCCGCCGATATACATCGTGTAGGAAACAGCATCGGCATTAGTCGCATGCAAGATGCTGCGCAGTTCGGAGCTCTCTGATTTCGAGAAAGATATAATAATCGGGTATCAAAAATGTAGCCGATACTTAAGAGACATATTTAGCGATTTGATGCACCCAAAATCGACAGTGGCCTATGTGATTAAGAAGTGGAAGGTGAGCGGTGATTGTCGGAATGTGCCCCGAGTTGGCAGACCAACGAAACTGGGGGGAGGGGGGTAGAAACCAACGAGTGCTCTCCAGAGAAATTCGGAAGAACCGCACCCAACCGTGAGGAGTTTCAACAGGTATCATATTGTTTCAATGAATACTATCCGTAAGGAAGCACATCTGCTAGTTTTTCATGGTCGTGCTGCTGCTTATAAGCCTTTGATCACAAAGTCCAACCACGCTGCTCGGTTAATGTAGTGCAAAGCACATCGAAATTCGACCGTAGATCAGTGGAAACGGGTTCTTTGGATCGACGAATCAAGGTTCACCCTTTACGGTTCGGTTGGCAGGGTCTGGTCTCTGCCTGGAGAACCTCTCCTGCCAGAATGCATTGTGGCAACAGTCAAAGCCGTTTTAAGACGGCTTTGCAACAGTCAAGTTTGGCGGAGGTGGAATTATGGTATGGGGGTGTTTCTCCTGGTATGGACTGGGACCCTTTGTCCCCATTCATGGTAAGCTCAACGTCGATGTCTACTGCACTATTTTGGATGACAATGTACTTCTTACGTTGTGGCAGTTTTACGGTTGGATCCCTGTTACTTTCAGAACGACAATGCCAGTTGTCATGTTTCGAGGTTAACCAAGGTTTGGTATGGTGCCAATGGAATTCATCTAATGGACTGGCCTGCCCAAAGCTCAGACCTGAACCCCATCGAGAACCTCTGGGACGAGTTGGATCGTCGAATTAAGGAGTGCACTATCAGTCCAAAATCGGTGAAAGAACTTGTATGTCTACTCCAAGCCGAGTGGAAGACAATACCACTAGCTCTAATTCAAAGACAAGTGGAAAGTATGTCCCGGAGGGTTCATGCTGTAATTGCCTCTCGTGGAGGCTCTACCAACTATTGATTTCGAATAAAGTTAGTTTTTCTTTTCTATCACAGGTGTCCAAATACCTATTGGTAGACAGTGTATGAAGGTGACAAAAGTTGACAAATATGGACACCTCTATTGTACTTGATATAAATTCATAATCAGTAAATTCAATTATCTTTTCAAAGTTTTTTTTAATTTAAATATAAAAAGAAAATTCAATGGTATTTTTGCATATGGAAAAATAAATATTTTAATTTTCAAGTGGTTAGATACCGGCCATATTGCATTCCTCTAGCTCCATGTTAACATATGACTAAATTGCTTCTAGGCGGTTTGCATTTTAAGATTTGTTTAAACAAATTTTAAAAATTCTTCAAGGTTTTACGCGATTAAATTTTTAAAAAGAACGAGAAAATTAATTTTAACTTGTAACAAAATTTTGATATAGTTTTATTTGAATGCAAATGACATTTTACCCACATAAATTTTTAAAAAATCACGTATAACCTCTGCATTATCACTAGGTAACATTGATTCAAAAAAATCTTTAAAGCTAACTGTAATGTAGCGAGCATATGTGGCGCCAGGGTTTCATTTTTGATACTCCTTTGTCCCCCCGCCCTCGCAGTGCTCTTTGCAAATCGTCCATATGTTAAACAATTTTCCCCATAAATCAACTTGGAGCTAGAGATGAATACAATATGGCTAAGACCCAACCACCTGAAGAAAATTTTCGTATTTGAGAAAATTCAACATTTTTAAAAAAATCTTTCATAAACATTGACAACTATTTAAGCGATTCAAAAATTTTCAACTATTGTTTCAAAATCTGTAGCGGGCCGAATAGGATCTAAAGGCCCCTCCTCACTATGGTCCACTGCAAGCCATTACCACCGTCTGGGGGGGGATATGGCTTATCGAGGTCGATGATCGCAGACGATAAAATGGCCTTGGCGCAGGATGGTTTCGGAAGCAAGCGGTTTTTCTCCAAAAATAAAGGCTACCAAAGTGCACAATAGATTCTATAGATGCATACACGCACTTTGCTCAATTAGTGGCCCAGTGTGTGGCTGCAACCCGTGAACCATCGTTCAAGGTCGCCATCAGGACCAGTACTGGAGTGGTGAATAATTGGCCATAGTGTGGAGGCTACATAGAGAACCGTATATGGCCATGGCCATAGTTTGCCCATCTGTAGGCTAGCCATAATTGGTGACGCATCTACCATCCCGCAAACATTCTGATCTTGTCAACCTATACTAATTCTTCGGTCACTACGATTATGGGACTTTGCTTCCAAACACTAGCTCTCTAGCAATGTGCTGGCTAGCAGTGCTATCAGGCTGTTATCAGTTGAAATGCACGATGCTATTATTCACCTTTAACAGTCTTTTCCTTGGTAAACAAAGTGATAAAGGGAATTTCTTAAACATTAACCAGTTGGACTGAAGATACTCTGAATTCGTGAAGTGTGGGAGAACCAGTCCTTGGTAAAAAATACATTGCATAAATAAAAAATAATTAGCCTGTCTGTCATATGAGATGACTTACCCTTCACTGTTAGCCGTAGTTTCTTAAATGCTGTCCGAAAGCGCCGTAAGAGGCAAGTACTTTTTTTTTTCTCAGTTATACTAAATATTTCCCTTCTATGCTTTTATCACACATCAACAGCTAGCCGCCTGTCCAAATTTAGAAAAAAGAAAACTTACCATGCAATTTTTTTTTTCTGCAGTACTCTTACATATACATCGGCCGAACCTCACCGAAGAGCTTAAACAAAAAACAAATCCTAGTTTCTCACAAATTATTCATTTTTTCGCAGCCTTTGGCTTTAACTCCTTTATTAAGTTATGGATATGTCTTTATTTTTTGTGTTCATACTTCTGATTTTCACCAATTACTAATGTTTTTCCCAGCATGTTTCTTTCTAAGTGATGCTAATCTATGGAAAAGGGATGTGATAAACTAAAGCATTTTTTTTTTCTTATAAAAACCTAAGAATGATAAAATTTCGTCACTTATCTTGGGAGAATGCTTTCTGTCACGTATTTGTTAATGTACGTGTATCCGGCCGTGGTTTCTTTTTAGGAAAAGAATATTTTGTTTGTGAAAGTCAGATTTTATTTTAGAATCTGCAAGTCCTTTTTTTATGTGTGTGTCTGTGTGACTGACTTGTTTTAAATTAGTTGTATGTTACAATCTTTATGAAATGTTAGCAGAGAATCGTCATTTCTGATAATAAAAAAATATTCTGAAATTGCATTCTGCAAGCTGTAAGGGGATTGAATCAGGGCTTGGAACCGTAATTTTTTTCGTTTCAGTTCAACTAAAAATATATTATCGGTTCATTCCGTCCAATATAACGGTTTTCGGTTCTGTTCCGAATGAATAATTTTATTTTATGCGTATTCTTATTTGTACTAAAAATATAATTCTCATACACAAAAAATGCAATTCTATCAAAATTTAGAAGATTTTATTCTTTTTGTAATTAGTACTATATGAATGAATTATATGAATTGATACTGTTAACCAGGATCTACGATACGAGCGGTAAGCAGAAAACAGCGAGATTGACATTGTTATCCATTATCAAAATCACATTTGATAACTGAACATTCAACCGAATTAAATCTACTTTTTACGAATAGTTTCATGCAAAACTGAAACAGATAAGTACTAGTGAATATAGTAGCGTACTCAGGATTTTTTTTTTTTTTTTGGGGGGGGGTGCATATTGGTTTGGTTTTGGAGCGCTACCAGGGCCGTAGCCAGAAATTATTTTCGGGGGGGGGGACCTATGGAAAAGACATTTATTTTTGTGAATAACACTTCAGTAAAATTACAGATTTTCTTATGTTAATAGTATTCTTAATATGTAAAAATATTTTTGTGAAATCTATAATTATATTTATATTAGTAGAACACCGAAAACGTTTTAATTTCGTTCTCATTTAGCTATATACCAAAATCTAGTTTAACGGAATGAGTTGAAGCTATTTTATAAGGTAGAAACTGCTCCGTGGGGAGCATCACCATGGAGCACCCTGGACAGGAAGGCGATATACAATAGGTTACGGAAAATGAGCTGACCCCGTATTTTGAGGCGAATGAACTTGGAGAGGGTTAGAGAAAGCCTGCAGCCTCCTCCCAAACATTTATAGCCGAAGCGTTTTATTTCTAAGATCACTGTTTTTTATACACAGCTAGGCAGATAACACACCCACGCAGGTGGTCCATTTTCTTTCTACGAAATAGTCTTTTAAAATATTTTTTGGGGGACCGATCCCCTAAATTCCCCCTCTTGCCTACGGCCTTGAGCGCTACGGTTTACTTTTTGCAACACGGGGGCTAATGAGACCGGGACCTACTGCTTAAAGCCGATTCCGACCGGCTACGAATATCCATGTCATAGTGGGATTCGAACCCATGAACTCCTGTTCCGAAGGCCAGCACCCTAACCATTCGGCCATCGTTCGGCAGGGGTGCATATTGTCATTGCCAACAAGGACACCCATATGGAAAGTGCTGAAGGGGCTTGAGCTTCCCCCCTCACATCCATTTTGTAAAGGCAGATCTTTAAACTAAATTTAACACTTAAATATACAAATACAACACATGCATACACACATTTTTATCTCAGACCCTTCCCTCCTAAATTCTCTCATATAAGCGCATATAATTGCCATGAAAAAAATAATTTCTTTAATTTAATATTATCATTACGTAAAAACTAAAGGATACATTATATCAGTCTAATTTCTCAGTTGTAAAACTATTCATGAACTGATATAATTTTTATCCAGTTAGAAAAATTAGAAAAATATAGCCATTTAAGAAAAATAATAGAGATAGTATGAAAACAAAATTCTTTACTTACCAGAATTGATAGAATCCGGTATCATTGGAAATTTATACAATACCATTTAACGATTTAAAAAAAAAAAAAAAAAAAAAAAAAAAAAAGTTTTTTGTAAGTAAGGTTAAAAATATTCGATTACAATGCAATGAAAAAAATCTATTCGTATTAGTTTTTACAAATTTATATTTATTCTCCGCTTTTGTTTTTGTAAAGTATTTAAAACGTCATCTTCAGTTACAGGAATATTTTTATATATATACAGCAAGCAGAGTTCATTTAAACGCATTTCTGATGTACTGTTTCTCAAATAATTTTTTACATATTTGATAATTGAAAACGATCTTTCAGCTGTGCATGTTGTAACTGGTAAAGTGACTAAGATTTTTAAACGTTTATGGGTATTGGAGAAAATGTCTACATTGCACTCTTGTATAGCTTTTGTAACAGTTCACCCAAAATCTTCACAAAACCGAAATATTTTAAGATAATGTTCTTATTGTAGTATTATGGTATTACTAAACTTAGTAAAAAGAAAGGCAAGATTTAAAATTTCTTTTCCCCCCTTTTTTTCAGTTTAGAGAAAAAAATCTTGTGGAGTGCATATGTCCCCTTGCATCCCCCCTTCCTGGGTACGCCTCTGAGTGAACATCAAGGAAGCAGTGTATTTGTAGTTTAATTTGGTTCCGAGCGCTTCGGTCTACTTTTTTCAACAACACGATGACTAATGGGACTGGGACCTACTGCTTAAAGCCGATTCCGAACTCCTACGACCATCCATGCCACAGTGGGACACTAATCCTCGAACTCCGGTACCGAATAACAGCGCCCTAACTATTCGGTTATCGTTCTGCGCAATGTACACGTAATGACAATAATTGTATGGTTAAATTAGAAAATATTGATAAGTTGGTTACAGTAACAAAAAGATTGAAGATACATCGAACCAAAATGAACTGATATTTTTTTTTCGGTTCATTTCCGGTTCGAAGCTCTGGATTGAATAAACACAATAGAAGCCAAAAGTTATTTAAAATAGTAAAATGAAGCTTTGATTTCAGAACAATTTTTATGCGTTCTTTAATGACTCAATACTATAAACCTATCCTACAGTTATTAAAACTCAAGGTTTTTAAGTTTAGAACACTTCAGAGAATGAGTTTTCTTGTCCCTAGTTAAAAAAGGAATTTTTGCATATTTCTTCCCGCAGCCTGTTTTTAATATATATATTTATTTATATATATATATATATATATATATATATATATATATATATATATATATATATATATATATATATATATATATTGACGATTAGGTAATGGAGAATGTCACTACCTATGTAAGCGGGAAATTGCAAAGCCTAAGAAATGAATTTGAAATAGGGTTTCTAGGTGTTAAATATTTAAAAGACAAATTTTATTTTATTTTCTCGGTAAACATCGAATCAGTATCTGATTGATTTTATGTAGAAATTTTTATAGAGATAATTAAGAATCGAGTGAAATTGAGATATAAAGAAAAAGTTTGATGAATAAAGGATATTTTCAGCTGTGTTTTAAAATACCTGAAAATTCGCGTACGGAAGTATTTCCATGTTTAGACTTATCTTTGCGAACCGTTTTTAGTATGAAGGGAAAGTCTCCTTTCATAATTTCTGATGTTCAACTTATGCCAGTTTTGAGAATAATAATTGCGGAGAAGGTATGCTAATTTTCAGGGAGAAAACATTTCTTGTGTTACTTTATTCGTATATGATTCATCTTTTGTACAATATTCTGCTCTGGAAAAACTATAGTGCTTTAAAAATTGAAGTTTTTATTTATTTTTATTTTATTTTTGTGACCCACGTAAATTTAGAACTTTGATCTATATTAGACTTTGACATGCCTAGTTTACATCATGTCTGTTATTTATTTTATTTTTTTTTTTTAATCTAAACATTTATGTACTTAAGATCTGTGTTCAAAAATTTTTATAATCCTTTTTCATTTCTGAGACTGCCACATTGAATGTGTTGTAGCATAGTTATATTCAATATAGAATTAACGTATGTCTTAAATAACACAGCTGTTATGAATTCTTGGATTATTATAACTCATACACACACCATGGGGTATTATTGAATACACGTTAAAGTGGATCCTAGGAACCCACTGTATTAAAAAATAAATAAATAAATAATTTTAAAAAAATCGTTTGTCGCTCCAGAAATGAAATTGATTTTTGGCATTTTAAAGCATTTGAAATTATTTATAACATTAGTGGAAAATATATATTAACATTTTCGCCATGTTCAAATTATTAGAAATCGTATTTAATACGTAATGCGCATTAAAAAAAAATAGGAGAGAGAGGGTACCATCGATCTACTAGCTAGATCAGTGTGTCGAATTTTGCGTAAGGATTAGATGTCAACGAATACGTAATGAATTTTTTTAGAGTATGTAAAAGGTACTGTGCTTTTATCCTACATTACGAAAGGATTAAACACATGGATTTGCACTGGGAAGTTATCTCCTCGAAGAAATATTTCACATCCATATGAGGTGTTAACTTTCGCATTGCAATACGTAACGAAAGAAAATTGCCAATGGAATTAAGTAGTTATTTAGGAATGTGAAATTGCTTCTGCCGTAGGAAAATAGACTTCATTTCGGAAATTTAAGAAATTTTTTCAAAAAATTGTGGGGGGGGGGAAATAGCGCATAAATTGGGGTGCCTTGCGTTTTTACGTCGAGAATCTTTACGTTAAGAATCTTTTGCGTATTTCCCATACGTACACACGCAGTGTTCGAGTTGAACACCGCAACCTGGTGTCCGCAGAGTCCCAAGAATGGAATAGAATGAGAAAATGTGACTCCTGCAGCAGAAAACAGTGAGAAATTTTGCGGTAGTTGCGTCCTGTTCTTGCAAATTGCCGTAAAAAAACCTTCTATAGCTCGTAAACGTGTATCCTGACACACACACACACACACACACTCAAACAATGGAAACTCATTTATACAAAATATTCAGTTATATGAAATGCTTCTCATTCCCGCTGAAACTCCCATAATGCACTTGTAATAAATTCACTTAATGAAGAAATGTTCGATCCTCTACGTAAATTTTCAATCGTACTGTTTAAACTTGTTGAAATTACAAATAAATAAATTATAGGGTATGAAAAAAATAACTGAAAAGAAATAAGAAGTCAAACCTGCTTATTGTTTTTCGGACTTTAAATAAATATATGTAATTAAGAAAAAAGTATTTTCAGCCGTATTTATTTCGATAGCTAATGTATGTATTTTTAATTGTCTGGTTTATGTCTAATGTATTTGAATTTTTAAATAGATGCTTTAAAATTCTGTTGCCAGTCGAGCGTAGAGTAATTTCCAACGGTTATCTACAAATTCATGACATTTAGAGGAAAAGAGAGGGATGGGTAGGAGTAAGGGCGCGGTTTCTAATCGATCCACGACCAAACTGAGTTCAGCGCCATTCCTCGGAAAAATCCCCCTACCTCGTGCTTTTGCTGCAGAAAAATTTGTCGTGCAGTGAAGCTCAAATTTTTTCGAGTTCGATGCACGGGAATACTCAATTCTCTCGATGTGTTTTCGTAGAATCTCGCAGCATAAAGGATAACGAAAGCATACTGATGTAGTTTAAAGGGCTTTTCTCTTTGATCTGTAGCACAATTAGAGTCACAATATCGTGTTCAACGCACTTGGTAATAGTTTGCTTGACTTCGATTTCTAGGTAATGTTTACGCATTTATTTTTTCTCAATTTAATTAAAATTTTATAAATACACAAAATATTACAAATTTTATACACATTTTTCAATAGTTACATATTTTAAAGCATTGGTGTTTATTCTAAAGTACACAACATTGTTGATAAGTCTACAGTATTATTTTAAATACATCTCTATCGTTTTTTATATTAATCTAATTTTAATCCAGTGTTTATGTTTATAATTTATTAAATTGCTATATTTATATAAGTTCTTAATTTTTCTTCAAAGCATTCAAAGTTTACTTTGTTATGTAAACATTGACTGACAATGTACATTACTTTTTATTATATATAATTTTATAATATACATTCGTTAAGGTTAAATACAAAAAAGTTCTTGGGGTTATACAAAATTTTAGTTTTATGGTTTAATTATGACTAAACACTTTCAATTTAATATTTGATATATCTGCATAACAGAACTGTTGTGGTCCTCTGTGAAATGAAGCAGATGCCCATCGTGTATGAACTCTCACTAAAATATCAAAATTAAATTTGAATTATATAAATTTTATGAAAAAGTTTCTTCTCTGAATGTCTGCACTCCAATTTTTATTTTAAAAATATATCGAAGTTTTAAATTTCTTATATTATATAAATACATCAGTATTTAATGTTAGCTTTGGTATTTTGACTGATATAAATGTCATTTTATCATTCATCTGAAATATAAAATACTTTTTAAAATATGAATTTAAAATGTTCTTAAAATGTTGAATTTTTAGATTTATTTTTAATTATATTTGTAAATATAAGTTTACATTGTGTAAATTCTAGAATTTAAGGTAATATAAAGTTTTAAAAGCTGAAATATTTGTTTAATTTTAAAACTATTTGATTTTATATTGCATATTTAATTATATCAGTATGTGGCTTTTTAAGGCATTTATTTATACAGTAAACTTTGTAAATTTTATGATAAAATATTTAAAAATATAACTTAATTTAAGATGTTTCTTTTGCTAGAATGTTTTTCACTGAGTATATTTTTTTCTTTTTTATATTTTATATCTTATTCTATTTTTGCCATTTTTCTTTGATAAGGTAATAAAAGTTTAAATTCAGCTGAACCAAATTCATGTTAAAGTTTGAACTCATTAAATTATTTAATTGATTAAATGTAATTTTCTTTTGTATGAAAGGTTTTATCTGAGGCATGATTATATTTTTTGAAAACTTTAAAAATAAAATTTTTATAATTTTGAGATAGCATATTTATGTTCTATTTTTTTTAATTTATTGTTGATTGTGGGGATAACAATCTGTCAGTTTTGTCCTGCCATTTAAACTGTTACTTGTTTATATATAAAATTCAGGCATTCATAAATTAAAGTAGCTTTATATAAAGTTGACAGAAAAATATGTATTTATGTTGATAAATTTATTAACTGATAACAGATTTCTATATATATTATTTGATATGAAAATAGATTATTTTTTGTTTAGTTTATTTTTTTATTTTTTATTTATATTTTGAAAAAATTATCATTTATTTTCTCAGATTTTTTTTTTTATTTATTAATTATGTTCTGGAGGTACAAAAAATATAAACAACCTACATTAAAACCTCAAAACTCCTACTGTATCTGAAAATGCTAAAAAATTATGCAGTATAGACTTAGATATTTTTTATGTTTTTATAGTGACATTTTTACTTTCATCTCCATTACTTTAGGCTCCTTTGCAATGGAAGTCTATCAATCAAAACTTACTTTCTCTTAACGAAAAGCCATGTAATGCCTATTACTTATCTCCAGTGGAAACTCAGAGTGTACGTCGTAAGAGAGCTCAGCAGTTTGGTCTTACCCCACCTACTGATCCTTACTTACACAACCAGTCACTACCTTATGCACACAAATACCCAGAAAATGGGAATGCGTATATTGACATGGGAGAATCTCGAAAATGTACAATTGACAAGTTTAAAGGTATGAAAATGTCTTACGAAAACCAAGTGTAATGAACTGAATTAACTCTTAGTAATTGCATTCTCTGTGAAGCATATATTATTTGTTATAGCATTTTGATTTTTGAGGTTTGTATTGAACCATATATACAGTGTAAATAGGTTTATAAACAGCATAATTTTCTACCATTCTGAACTCTTAGTTGCATAGCTGTATTAGTACTTGTAGCTACAGGAGATAATGTTTGTAAGTAAAACTATAAGAAATATGTATTTAACATGGATTCCATTTGAAGTTCCCTTTATTTATTGAGCCATTTTTTATTGTAATATCCAAATGTAAATTTTGAGGAAATATTAAACATGAAATTCAATTTTAATCGTAATTTGTGTTAATAAGCTAAGCTATGTGGTTTCTCTTTAATAACTTGCTGACTTTTTAAATTTTTGTAAGAAAATAGTCTCTCTAAAGTAAGAAATTGTTTAATTTCAGACAGAAGGCAGAATGAAGAACTGTTTTTTTTTTTTTTTTTTTTTAACATTTCTACTGTGTTCTGTTGGCAATAATGAAATGTTGACTGTTTAAAGTATTGTTTAAAGAAGTCATTTTTTTCCAAAGCTAATATAGAAATCAATATAAAAAATTGAAAGTATTTAAATTTTTTTGGAATACTTCAGAAAATTTTATATATGAAGATTATAGAAATTTTATTTATTTACAGGCTGAAGTATGAATAGAACATAGTGCTATACAGAGATTTTAATATGCTATATATAAATGATATATATTTTTATGCTTACATGCAAAATATTATTAAGTTTAAATTTTCTCACAGCTTTTTTTAAACTTTTATAGGGGATTCCTTAAATTCTATAAGTTTCTCTCCATCTGCTGCTAAAATTCCTAAAGTGCCATCACATCAGAATCGTCAACTAAGTGGAAGCTGGTTGTTTTATCGTTATGTGGAAGGAGGACCTGGATGTGGAAGTATTCATGCCTCAGTACAAAATCCTAATAAAGCAGTTGTGACCATAAATGCCCGAACCAGTGAGGTAAATGTCTTCTATTTCACCTTTATTGTAGATCACTTTGTGACATGTTCTCATATTTAATACTGTTCTGATTTCTCCTTCAAAAAATGAACCTACATTTTCATTGTTAAAATGAACGCGAAACAAATTTTTCAGTTGATTTATATTTCATCTATCTAAAAGTATTTTAGTTTTTACAGCATTTTTTGTTTAATTTTTAGCATTTAAGGTATCTGTCTAAGTTAAAAACGTCATTTTTTGCCCAAAATCATAATTTTTTTTTCTCTGTTGTAAAACTTTTAGGCTTCTAAATCTGTTTTTGTTTTGTCTCTACGGCATTTTAAAGAAAAGTTACAGCTGTTTAAACATCAGTGACAGCTGTCAAAACAAAACGGAAATACAGACTTTGAAATCGGAAGTTGTGAATTTAAAGACTTTAAAGAGCATTTTTTGGACAAAACTTTTTAAATTTTCATTACGATTAGTTTAAACATTTTTCTAGTATGTTTAATAATTAGCAACTTGGCAATTAGAAAGTTTGAAAGCAAGAAAATGTATGGAATTTTAAACATGTATTTTAATTTTTTAATAGTTAAAGTTGCTTTCATAAACTTCAAATGTGTTTTTCTTAGAACAGTATTTTTAATAAAATGTTGAAACTTGAAATGTGATTTCTCAAAAAGTTCTTAAAATATTTTGTTGAAAATTATTATGAATGCTTTTGGTAGTATTTAATAGTGTATGACCTAAAAGCTTTAAATTTGGATAACTTTTAATGATGTTACACTCATAGTTAGATATAAAGGTAATGAAAATTCGTTAAAAATTCATTGTGTATGATTTTGAAGAACCAAGTCTAGTGTATAAGAAATGTGTTTGCATCAAAAAATATTGAAATAACTTAATTAAAAAATTACAAAATCCTTGAAAAACCCCGTTTTTTTTTTTTTTTTTTTTTTTTTTTTTTTTTTTTTTTTTGAAATAACTTAATTTATTAAAAAATTAGACCTTCTGAAAAACCCCTTTTTTTACGTTTAAAGAAAAAAGTTTTCTGAACGTAGACGGATAGACAGATACCTTAATCCAAAAGGATATCTTTGTAAATTAAATTGATCAAAAGTAATTTTTTTTTAACATATTTCTCAGTTGCATTTTAGCTGAGAAATATCCAAATCAGAGGAGAAAATTATTTCAAAAGAAATAGATTGCATTCATTGTTTAATACACTTAATTATTAGATATATCTAATATGTTTATTATAAAATAGTTTAAGTGCTCTAGAAATTTACTTCTTAATTTCTTATAAATTTAAAAATAACCTGATTCATAAGTTTGAGAAAAATGATTTTTGAAAATTGTTTATATATGTTTACTTCCTTATTTGTTATAGATATTGATTTGCAACAAAGTAGCATCACATCTTCTTGGAATCAAAGATCATTCAAATGAAAAATTAAAATTGTGTGATTTCATACTCTCTCGTGAAGACCAATACTCTCTTACTGAAATAGACTTAAAGCCATCTGGTGAACTAATTTTTATATCTGGGAAAGTGGTTAGTATTCATTGAATTTTGACACTTGGTATCAATCATTTTATTTATGGACTAAATGAAAATTAATTAAGCTAATCAAATTTCTCCACATGCAGAGTATATCTGTAAAAACCTTATTCTTTCTATTTTCATATGTTATGACTTTTCTGTTTGTTAGATTTTCTTAGTTTTTTTTACTATCTGGAATAATGGACTGTTTTGATAATCATTACTTTTGAAAATATTTGTGGTAAAAAGAAAGAAATCTTAACCTCCTTTTTGTCTTTATTTCTAGAAAATAATTTTACTATACTTGTCTGTTTAACAGTTTCTTTTGCTAATTAAAAAAAGAAATGTAAATATTAAGCATTCTTAATGTCTATGTTTGCCACAAAGCTGAAGATGTTAGTGTATTACTAATATATTTATTCATTGTTTACTATAGCATTATAGCAATTTACATGCTTAATTGCATAACTTATGTATACCAAAATGTTATGTTTAGCTGTAGTTGTTTTATTCTAGGAAAATTAAATTTGTATAACAGGGCATGTTTCAAAATGTACCTCTGTCATGAGCATACTCTGTAACTGCTAACAAAAACTTATGAATATTCTTGGTGTCACTATTTTTTCCATGGTTGCGTTTAGAAAAAAAAATTTAGAAGTACAGTTTTGCAGTCTAAAAACTAATTATTGTTACAATGAAATATTTACAAAGCGAAATTGTTTCAGGTCAAGTTATTGTATTCAAAGACAGTGCATGTACTAAGTGATTTGATGCTTTTCTCATAAACAATCAATAAAATACTAACAGGCTTGCAATTCCGTCACTTTTCTCACCTTTAGTCACTTTTTTTACAATTGATCACTTTTAGTCACTTTTTTTCATGATGTATCACAGCAAAAGTCTGTTGTTGAAAAAAGAAAATCTGAATTAATAACAAAATATTTTAATAAAAGACCAAAAATATGATGCTCTAATCTTATTTTTCTTATTAAAATGTAATTAGTCATATGGTTTCCAGAATTTAGTGATTTTAAAAAGTCGTAAAGAAGTTCCTGAAATCTACATTTGTACTGAAATGTACATTTAATACATTAAAGTAATTTACGTCAAAGCACACATTTCTCTTTTTCTTCTCAATTTTTGTTTAGATACTCTAATCTAGCTATGTACATATTTCAAAACCTCATTAATATATGCAGAAAATTGTGATTATAAAATTAATGTATTGTATGTATTCAAATTTAATTTATAGATTTTCTTGAATAAAAAGCAATGTTGAGTTGTGTTAAACAAAATTTTTAACCTTTTTTGTATTTGACGCTAAAATCATGTCTTGCATGAATCATTTGATTTAGAGTTAAAATAAATAGAAAAATCTTAATAATAGCATCTGTAATCAAGAGGAGAAAAAAAATTGCTTTTTTTTTTTTCAATGTTTAGTCACTTTTTAGTCACTTATTCTGTATTGTTCACTTTTCTCACCTTTTTGGAAGTACCTCAGCAGTTGCAAGCCTGAGCTAAGTAAAGTATTTGAATTTGAGGGAGACATACACTCAAGAGCCAAAACATTATGACCACCTGTCAATAACGAGTTGGCCCACCTTTGGCACGCAACACAGCTTCAACTCGCCTTGGCATGGATGCCACAAGTCCTTGGTAGATGGCCGGAGACAGATTGTACCAGATGTTTAAGCAACAGTTACGCAAATCCGAGATATTGTGAATTGGTGGTCTTTGAACTCTGAGCTGCCGTCCCATGACATCCCAAATGTGTTCTATTGGATTGAGATCCGGTGAGTTAGGCAGCCAGGACATTAACTGGAATTCAGCATCATGTTCCTGGAACCACTCCAACACAATTTTAGCCTTGTGACACAGGATGTTGTCCTGTTGGAACATTCCATTTCCAGCTAGAAAAATAGAGGCCATATAAGGGTGCAACTGGTTGCAATGATGTTCAGATACCCTGTAGCATTCATGGTCATCTCTACCACAACCACAGGTCCCAGGGATGCCCAAGAGAATGTCCCACAAAGCATAAATACCTGTTCCGAGCCTTCGAGCCATTATAATTTACCCTGTATTAAAATCGCTTAGTTCTGCAGCCTTTCCCATTACACACAGAAGTAAGTGAAAGAATGATTCTTTAGACTCCAGCAGCATTTAAATACTACTTCCATCTGATAATGTGCTTCCCACGTCATCCAGGCGAGTTCAAAGCAAAATGTAGGGGTGGTCATAATGTTTTGGCTCTTGAGTGTATATTGCCATGGCAGTTAGTACAATAACTTTGCAAAGCATATATATATATGCCCACAACAGGTAAGGGATTAACTCGTGCATTTCTCATGTACATTATTTTGTCATTTTAACCTTATTTATGGAAATAAAATCTGTGTAGTTTTATAGTTTAATCAGTATTACACTTATAAAATATTAGAAGACTAAGATTTATGACAGTAAAATGAAGTGCTACTGTGCAGAACTGTATTGGAATGTGTCCCATCATAATATTATATTACTGATAAGCAGACTTATTGTGTTAGTAATTGTTCAAGATGGGCAGATGCTGACTTTTATGGGGTGAAATGTTAATCAAAATTATGTGGGAGAAGGTGTGTGTTTTACAGCTTTATTTTTTTAGTTACAAGCTTTAAGCAAATTATTTAATATTTAAGTGTCCTCCTCTTGCCCACACACATTCATTAGATTTAGGAAATAAAGAAGGAAAAAAGCTTTTTTTATAGTTGTGTAAGAATCATGCAAACATTGCAATTGAAAAGTAATGGAGAATCATTTCTGCCTAATTCACAAAAAGTTATTCTTTTTTCATTTTGGGCATGATAGTCAGATTAACTTTTGCAATTTGTTAAAAGTATATTAGGCAACAGAAAGAAAATGTTTCTTCTGGCATATTTCATTAAGGATAGGCACTTCGTACTTTTCTTACTTAGAGAGCATGTCCTTGATAATAATAATAATAAAAATAAGAAAAACTCATATCTTGGTAAAGGAGTATAGAATGTTTTGTTGTTTATGAATAATTTTCACAATTTTTGATTGTTTTTGAGTTTTAGTATTAATTATTTGTCTTCTAATATATTTTTGTATATTAGATGGATTTAATTACACCTTCAAAACAAATTATTCCCGTATCAGTGTGGGCAAGGCAGCTGCATACTGAGGAAGATCCTCGGTGTCTAGTAGTTATGGAACCTGTTGAAAGAATAACAGGAAATGTCAAACTTGATTCTTCTGTAAGTATTTGTATTTTAGTGTATATTAATATGTATTGTAGGAATATATAATTTTTAAATTTGTTAAAAGAATTCTTACAATTTTAAGAATTAAAAGAATTCTTACAACTCAAATAAATAATTACTAATTCAAAGACTAAGTATTATAGAAAATGCTTTATTAATTGTTAAATGTTAAAAAATGCATGATTGCAGGATATGCAGTTATAAGGTAAATCAAACATGTTTTTTTATGTAGAAAGAAGCTAGATGTCATATTTTACCCAATACTTTGTTTTTTAAAAAACATTCTGTTTGACAAATGCAATAGAGTTGATTTATTAATTAATTTATTTTTACACAGGGTAAAGTGGTTTTTTGTGATTATTGTTTTACTACTCTTTATGGATATGGCAATGCAGAAGAAATGAAAGGTCTTGATATAAGAGAGTTGATACCTTCTATTGATATTGATTCTGAAAACAACTGTGGTGATTTATTTCCTAAAGTAAGTTTATTTTACTTCTATAAATGCAGCATACCTCTTATCTCATTTTTAGATATAACTTTGTTATCTAAAAAAACCATAAAAAAGCTGTCTTATTTTATATTTCTACTTTAACTGTCATTTACAACTGAAGTATGAAGCAACATCCCTTTTATAGAGATAAAGAGTATATCAGTATTGTTTGCGTTCTCTGATATACTGTAATTATTATTTTCCTAGCTAAATCTTACTGCTGCAAAACGCATAAAATTAATATGAAAGCTTATTATTAATACATTGTGTGGTACTGGTGTATTATGAAATGAGCCATTAATCCTTCTAATTGATATGTTTTGTCATATTTTGCAAAAATTGATAACTACTTTAAACAAAATTTTTTAAATTAATGTTGAAAAAAATAATTTTGTAAAGCTTAATTTTTTTATTGTGTTGTCTTTATATATTATTATACATAATGCTGAGAAATGCAACTGTTTATTTTAGAATTTTTCTCGCGTACAAGAAATTTTGTACACTTTTATTTTATCATTCACCCTGTGTTTTTTACACCATCATCAATGTAGTATAATTTAGTGGCATGCAGATATTTGTGCTATAAACATGGGATGTCAATGTATAAAATACCAGGTACAGCATATTGTTGACCTCATTTTGTTATGTTTTTTTTTCTGCATATTGGAACTGTGTAAATTATATTTTAATTTTTTTCAGCTTTTAATAAACATCAGTTTTTTTAAATGTTGATTAAAAAGGATGTTTTACTTTAATATTTTCTACTACTGTGCTATTGCAAAGTGAATTGACAAACTTAATGTCCGTCAGATAAAACATGTAGTTATTTATTTGTTTTACCAGTTTATAAAAGATGATTATTGTAACTTCTGCACAGTTGGTAAAAAATGCATCTTTAGATGTCCCAATAATATTAAACACATTTTAACTAATTTTATTAGATAATTGATAAGAAATTGATATTTATTGCTTGTTTTAAGCATGATGAAAGATTTAAAAATTATAATATGAAAAAAAACCATCCTTTAACATCAAAACATTTTACAGTAGATATATATTAAAAGGAAAATGTTAATACTTCCATAAGACAAGGAACAGTTCAGCCATCTGATTTCAATCTAATTAAATTAAGTTTCTGAAGGTGGTAAAAATGATTTTACTGTTAGAAAAGAAAAATATGTTCAAGAGATATTTTTAAAGATTAATAACATTAAGTGTGTAACCTACAGTAAATAACAAATTATATGAGTAGAATTTGTAAACATCTGGGTTAATATAAGGAAACAAATTTGATAAAGACTTTATTTAACCAAAGTCCATATTCAAACATTTATTCGCAAATCTTACTTTGTTTTAAAATATATATGAAAGTTATGCAATAACACTTATTTCATGTATTTACTTTCTTTGTAAAAGTGACATTTATTTTCCTCTGATACTGTAATTTTAGGATGGTCTGAAACAGTGCACAACTGGAAAGACTAAAGATGGTTCCCACTTTCCACTTACTATAATGATACAATCTGAAGGTATTCTTTGTTAACATTTGTTACTACTGCTTAAATGTTGTGTTTAATATTTGCTTACTTTTTATTCTTTTATAAAAATCTCTAAATAATGAAATACATTAAACTATCGCTTTAATTGAAATAATTGTTTTACTCTTCTGATTTCAGTGATAGTTTTAAATAAGGAAGTTATTACCCAAACACATAATGAAATACTCTGTATTTACAGTATAGTGTAGGAGATATAAGGCATTGTTACTTTTCACTGAGACAAACTTGCCAGCTTCTTGCCAGATCATGCCCTTGTATTCCCTTGTTTATTCAGAGAAAAATTAGTTATTTCTTTCAATATGACTTATTTTTTGTTTTATATATTCATAATTAAGACATTTTAAAAAAGAGTTGCTATTGTATGATTCAATATTTTTGCTTAAAATGTTTTGTATGTTTGCCAGTACTAAATTGAAAATAAGGTTCAAAACCTTATTTCTCCTGTATGAATCAGAATTATGTTTATCATAAATTCATCAGCATATCAAAGATTTAAGTAAATCATATCAGTGGACAGTTATTAACAGTACTCTATCAAAGAGCATAAAATAGTAATAAAAATTGTAGAAAATGTGTTGTAGAAAAATAATTACTGTTATGATTTAAAGTGTTTTCTTCTGAGCATCCTTTAAAATCTAATTATAGATTTGAATAATTATAATTCTGTAGAAGTAATTGACTGGAATTAATGCATTATTTAAAAGAGATGAATGATTTTTATGTAAATAACTGTATTGTTGTCTTTGAGTTTAAAAAATTATCCAACAGAACATGTTCTCTCTTGATGCTGTTAAATTCCAGTATTTTCATTGATTATTACAAAAATACTCTGAACCAAATTCTTACATGAAATATATCTTTGAAATTGTAAAATATAAAGTTGGAAAAAATGTATTTTGAAGTATAAATTATCAACTAACAGGTATAAATGTGGTTTTACACTAGACATAATATTTCAATAGACATATTCATATAGACAAATCAAGGAAAACTGTATAATTTATAAAATCTAAAATATAACTAAAAAAATAATGAGATGTTACCTGTAAAGAAATGTCTGTAAATGTATGAATCTAAAGAGATATATCCCATGTACAATAATAGCCTAAGTTGTCTGTCCGCGAATTTATGAAGCGGTTGTACTTGGAATGGATACAGGCATCCATATTGGATTTTTTATGAGTTAGGGTTAGCAAAATTAAAAGCGAGTTCGAAATCCACCCCATCGCCCCTTTTCGAGCGTTTAATTCTATTATTTCAAGCCTTATTCTATACTAAATTCATTCTTATATAATGGATGAATCTTATATAATTCGATATAATGGCGAGGGCTGAGCGTAATATTTAAATTTCTGGACTTTTTTACTCGACTCTCATATTTTCTAATTAGTTCCTTTACCATGTGCAGGTACAGGCCGTTGGCAGAGTGTCTGCCCATTTATCATCGTATTTTTCGCGTTGACGGTTCTGTCCCCGAAGCAGCCAATTTGTTAAAAAGAAAAAAAAAGCAGAAAATATTAAATTAATTAAATTCTTATTCCTAAAGTTGTTTTATTATTTTTAAAGTTGTTTTACTATTTTTAAAATATATTTTTACTATTTTTTTAAACTTTTTATGATTTTTATTTTTATTTTATTAAATTCACGTATTGTACAAATGTCCCTAGCCCCTCTTTAAAACATTCGAAATTCACCCCATCCCCCTTTTCGAGCGTTTAACACCATTATATCAAGCCCCATTTTAAGAGACAGCAATTAAATTTATCAATTTATCACATAATAAAAAGGTAAAAATAATAATTTTCTTCAATCATTATAACGTCATTCCACACATCATCATCATCTCATTTAATAATTTATTTTAGATTATTTAAATATCGTCTGCATTATTTCCATACCTTTTATCACTAAACTTGGTATTACATAAATAATTTTTATATATATATATATATTTGGCTTAAATAATAGATTACCTACATATGTGATAATTTTAATCGATTATTCTTGTTGAAAGATAATTCTCAGCCAAAAAACAAACCTTTTTTTTTTTTTTTTACCTGCCACATAAGGTACTTTACAATTCTGGAAAATTAAAAATTTTACTGATCTCGTCATATGATGGGCTATATGCTAGTATGCTAATAATGAAATAATTTGTTATTCTATGAATATTTTAATTCTAAGAAAAATTTATGAACAAAGTCCCATTGGTTTTGTTCGGCAGATCCCTTGGTTGTGACTTTGCCTGTTGTTCATGGGATTTCTCTTCTTACTCTAACATTTAAGAAAACTAAACTCTTTCGAGTTGGCCGCAAGATCCATTTATTATTATTATTTTTTTTTTATCTGTACCAAATTTTTAAAGTAAAAATATTGCTTAATTTTTTAGTTATTTTGTTAATAATGCTGAATTTTATGTTTTTAACTAAATGCTAAAATATACAGTTAAATGGCTTGTTAATTTTGAAAGTTATTGGTTTATTTGATTAGTCTCTTTAACATTGTTTCATTTCCTTTATTTCTAAATATTTCTATGTATTTCTAGAGTCAAAGAAAGAAAAGTTGTACAAAGGAGTTATTTGGGTATTTAACAATATTAGTGGAATGATAACTTTAATGCCTGATGGAATAATTCATAGCTGCAACACCAATTTTTCTCTCTTTTTATTTGGTTATTCCCAGAATGAACTTGTTGGAAAGGTAATATCAAAACAACTTTTAATATCATGTAGATAGATCTGTAGTATTTTTGCTGACAATAATAAATTAACTTAAAAAATAAATTACATAGATAATGAGAAGTTTATCATTTCTTTAATATCTGTCTTTAAACATGACATTCATATTTATAAAATCGCAATATAATAGTAACTTACAGGTAGGATAATAAGTTTCAGGTTTATTGTAATAAGTTTTGTGTTTTATAACAGCTTTTTAGCCTCCAGTGGTTATTTTATTTATTTATTATAAAGGTATTTACCTGCCAGCTTTTTACAGATTATCCATAAAATTTATGGATTTTGGTTTAATTTTATAACAGATTTTATAACAGATAAAGAATTTTTACAAGTTTTGATACCATGAAAAGAAATTTGAAAATTTCAAAAAAAGAACCATGGATTTTTTGCTTTAGCAGTTTATGAAAGTTGAAAATTCTATTTTTATTTGAGCAAGTATTTACATTTGGCATGGCTCAACCAACGACTTTAGAATATGCATTGCCCAGTTGTTGTATATTTATGTCATTTTTCAATTGTGAATGATTTAAAAAAAATAAAAATAAAGGACCACGTATGGAAACAAATCAAACTTATTAAGATTCCAATAGTTATGATCAAAATCAGCATTAATAATCAATATAATCTTTATCTGCTCTTTACTCATATTTAGTTTGAAATACGTTAATTTTGAGTTAATTTTTTTTTCTAGAAAATCAAATTTAATTGAATAAAGTTAATGTTTTATTATATATAATGAATGCATAAATATTTTATTAATTACAATTATTGCTGCCCTAAATATTAACCAACTAGCCAATTAATGTTTCAACCAAAAAGTTTTACTTGTCAATTTTTAAAAGTTGGCAGGTATCAAAAATATACTTCCTCCTATTGGAAATTTTCTTTAGAATATTTCTTCAAAATAAATTTTTAAAAATTTGAAAGGTCTTACAAGTTGGTGGATTTGTTATATTTATCCAAAATAAGTTTTATAAAATATTTCTATTTGTTTGTAAGTTTAATTTTAGTATGACTTTTCATTATTTCTGTATTTTGTTAAATTAACTGGCCGACTATATTATTAAAATATTTAAGTATGTTTTTTTATGAACAAATATGTACTATTTAAAAAAAAATATATTATTTTATTTATAGAACATTTCAGTTCTGATACCTACCTTCTATGAAGATGTAGAATTTTTAGATACAGATTCTGTGGCTTTACCTCCTTTTGATGACGATGATGATTCTAATGCTCGATGTTGTTGTGCATCTGATGGTCGAACTACTGCTGATTCGATAGGCACTGACCCACCTAGGTGAAAAATATTTTTGCCTTTTTATTTGAGGTATTTCCATGTTACTCTAGTGTAATTATTAAGTAGCAGGGATCATATTGTCAGGTAGATTAGAAATGCCATTTGGTATAAGGAGTCCTTGAAAACAAGCAATAACGTTTATTAGTTCCATCTTGCTCTAGGTCTCACAGTCAAATAACTGCCCCTAACAGTTTGAACACAAGCTGTTAAAGAGTTAGAAAGCTTTCTAGAAATATTCAAATATAAGAGAAAATTTGCATATTTTAGAACTTTCCTGAATATTCAAGAAAGCAAACATAAAAGGCCAAAAATAAACATCATGCAGACCTGAACAGAAACCTTCCCATTTGTAGCCCATGGCACACAACAATTTCATTTTGAAATGTAGCAATGTTTCTCCTGGAAATACTGAAAAATATTTTTTTAATATCCTAAATGTATAGGGGAATTTTTGTCATGAAATTTCTGAAATTCCATTGATTTTCACACCCATTACAATGGATTTTTTGTATTTCATCTTTCTATTGTGCTCTTTGAAGAGTAGTCACTAATCTTCAAGGTAGTAAATTTGGACTATTAAAAAATCTTGTCTGCATAAAATTTTGAAAAAGGTAATATATATTTTAAAATCATCCTGAAATGTCGTAAAAAGTATATCTAAAATTTAATTTGTATCTATTACCACTCCTGCATTAGGTATGTATTATACATATTGTTATTTTATATTAATAAATACCTGAAATAGAATATTAGTTTTAAATTGGTACTTATTTTAAATTTTAATTACTTGCATAAAAAAATTCTGCTTTCAATCTGGAGATTGGAATAACTCTCTCTATTGTAACAAGATTTACAATGGCTTGAATAAAAATTATATTTACATTTTGTCATACTAAATAATTTTTACATGTATCATTAACATTATATTGTTAATAGATTTATTCTATTGCAAAGCATATTATCTTTGTTGTATTTATTAATATGTTTTCCTGAAAATTTTGTATATTTTTTATACAACATTTTAATCTGATTTTACTGTGTAAAAATATATATATATATATATATATATATATGCTCAGTACAACAATGAGTTTCTCTATTTCTTTTTATGCAGACCAATGAATCCAATGGGGAAACATGTAGAATTATTAGTTGATGAAGCGACTGAGGGAATACAGAACTTTGCTTTTAGCCCTTCTCCTTGTGAAAACCAAATATCTATGCATTACAACACTTTGTCACCTTTTATGAAAGACAAATTTGATTTTACTGAAGAGAAAGTGCACATTTTGCATGAAAAAGCCTCTGAAATGGATGGATCAAAAATTGAAGAGTTGTCTGAATCATCTTCCCAGTATGGTAACAGCTCAAGGCACTTATCTTATAGTGAATCTCAAGATACTCTGCATTCTTGTACAAATAGTATTACAGAATCTGACATGAATGCCAATGTCTTAGATCCTTCAGACTGTGATGAGTGTCCTAAATTAACGAAAGAGAAAAATCCTCAACTTCAATCCCTTACTTGCGAAAAGAAAGATGGTAGTGTGTCTGTTAGCTATTTTAGTGACTCTTCTGATAGTGAAGAAAGTTTTTCATCCCTTGCAGAAGATATTCTTCCAAATAAAATAGATAGTTCTCCTTGTGATAATGCTAAAACAACTATTAATGTAGTTGAAGTACATATAAATGCACAAACTAAAAAGACAGAAAATGAGAAGTTTCACAGTCCTCCTTGTTCTCGCTTGTCTGAGAGCAGTTCAAATTCTGTTGCTGTTGTTAAAGCATCTACCCCTAAAATTCCCAGCCAGTCAGCTGCTATACCTATGACTGATGACTCTGTTCAAAGTCTACCTGAAGGTGGTTTTTATGGAATTGGTCGTCATAAAGATGGCTCAGACTTAGGTGAGTTTAAGGTGATATGTTTTGATGCTTGTGAAAAAATTTGCATGTTTAGATAAAAAGTTTTATATGTATATATATGTATACACACACAGTACACTCCCAAATATCTGATTTAAATGTTTAGATAAAAAAAAAAAAGTTGAATATGTATATATTTACACACTGTATACTACCAAATATCTGGTTTGCAACTATCTAGCCCAATTTTGTTTTATTGTAATTAAATGAGGAAGGCAAAGCATTGGAAGCAGGCATCTGCTACAACTGACCTACATGTCGTGGCAACATACAAGTTGTGATAAGAAAAAGAGCAGTGTTCTACTTGTTTATTATTTTGTCAGAATGTAATGGACCTTAATTGTTGCCACTTCCTGATTATAACTGCACAATATGTATGTACAGCATTCATAAATTATTCTTAGAGTAAGCTTTTTTTTTTTTTTTTTTTTTTTTTTTTGTAGATGCAGTGAAGATTTAAGAATATTTGATTTAAAAAAAAAAAAAAAAAGCTGTGTTAATGATAGAGTTCCATACAGTGACTAAACTGTAGTGTTACAGCAAAAAATATAACTTCAGAGTTAGGACTTGGGAAACGTACAGCAGGGAAAAAATTTGAGCAAAAATTGAAAAGTGGTGTTTTACACAAGTTAGTGGAAGTGGAATTAAAGTAAAACCATGCTTAATGGTACACAAAGAAGTTGTGAAAGCTTTTATTTTGTGGCGTGGACACCCAAGAAAAGGTTTACCTGTAACTAGGCCAATATTAAAGGAAAAATCTTTGAAATTTAAGCAACAAATAGAAGGAAAAGATTCAAAGTTTACTGTCAGTGATGGATGATTAGATTGCTGATGCAAATCAATTTATACCAATGAGGTATGATAACCTATTACAACAGTGAGTTTTGATATAAAAATTTTGTCTTCTAGTATTGTTAGACTAAGAAATAAGTTCATAAAACTGGCCTATCCAACTTGCCCTTCTAACACATTAAGCTGGATATTTGGGAGTGTACTGTATATACATACTTGTTTCTCTTTTAATTTTGTTGTCTCAGAACTCTGCATAATTGATTGATTTATATTTGCCTCATAAATCTTGTATACTGTTTGTACGTGTTTGTTTCAAAGACATTTTATTTCCAAAACATATTTTTTAATCAAATAGAAGCTCAAGAAAATTTAAAAAGGAAGTTTTTAAAATATGAATATTTTTGTTGTAAAAATTGAGAAAAATTGGATTTATGGACAAAATATATGCAAAAACTCATTTATCAGTTTCCAAAATAATTATGTATGTTTTATGGATCAGTAATACCATATGTAAATTTAAAATATTAGAATAAACTCGACATGATAATCAAAAACTTAAAAGGTTTAATGTCAATATCATGTGCAGGCAAATCACGCTGTGATAAAAGACCATTACCGGTATTTTTTTATTTACTTATTTAACTTTTGAAGTGGTTGAAAATCATTTATTATTTGAAATTGTGAATTTCACTTTTGCAAGTAAGGTACATGAGAAAGTGTTATTTCAGCTTTATACTTATTTACTTTACTCTAGAAGAGAAATAATTTAGCACAATTCCAACATAGATTAAAATAAAATTAAAAGATTAGAGAAATTTTTTAAAGAAACCATTATGAGAAGAATGTCAAAAATATTAATAGCTAAACATGTTGATCTTTCTTATGAATATGCTTATTTTAATAATTCACTAGAAAAGGTTCAACCTTCCAGCATGCACGCTCGTATTTTAACATGAATGCACTTGTGTTATATATTTTATGACCTATCATTTTACCATGTATTATACAAAAAAATGATAGAAATGAACTAATATTAATAATAAATATGTTAAGAAATAAAAAAAATTAACCTTACTGTTGCAAAATATAAATTGTCAGAGGAGGAAAAAAAAAGAATTTTAATTGCTTATATTAATTAGGTAGAAAAGCAATAATATTTTACTCATTATGGAAAGTTTTAAATTTATTATTTAACAATCAATTTAGTTCAGTATTCATTAGAGGCAAGTTTAGACTAGTAAAAAGGAAAATGCACCCACCTTGGTAGAAAAAAATGTAGAATTAGCATGAGTTACTTCAAGGAAATTTACTTCTATGAAACAAGTGGAAAAAAATAAATGACTAGTTACTAAAACTAATTTTAAACTAACTTTAATTTTAATATTTTTATTCATTTCTGAAACATAAATGTTTTCTTTTATTTTTCTTCATCATATAATTCCTGAAAATGCCGAAAAATTCAGTTGTATACATTAAGTATCAAACAATTGAGAAATAATATTTTTTCAAATTTTCACCCATGACTATGTGCATGTTTAAATTTTACCAATAATCTACCATGTAGCACAAGAGCCCTGTTAAAAATAGAAATTGACATTGCCATGTGAATTCCTGCTTATACACTCTATGATGTAAGGGAGGGTTGAAATGAGGAATAGAAATGACCTCCCGAGATCTCTACTGCGGTAAAGGAAAATTCATTAAAAGCTGAATTTGTTATTAAATTTGTGCAGATGCATTTGTTGGAAGGTTGATAATATTTTCTTTTTTTTTAAATGGGAAATTTTTCTTCTTTTTGAATTCCTGGTGTATAAGTAAGGCAAAATATGCTTGGGTCATTTACAAAGTTTTTTGTAAAAAACTTGTTGCCATGTAATTGCTTATTTTCACAAAACATTTTCAAAGAATAAAGTGGAGCTATTACAATTTCAAGGTAGCGTGATGCATTGAGAAAATTGCATTTTTTTTCAATGTGATAAGCCATTCACATCCTAATCATGACATAGTTCATTAAATTTAAGTTTTAGCTGGAACATTATTTTGGAATGTAAGAATTAACAGATTTTCTGCTGGATAATCCTATTTTGAAATGCAGTTGTAAATTTAAACTTCTCAATTTGTAAATTAAGGAATGATTTTGTCTTTTCTCTATGTATGGGAAATTTCACTTCATAATGTAGTTTTATATCAAATTGTGGAGCTATAAAGAAATTTAAAATGTAATGATTTGCATATAGCTGCAGTTTGAGTGTTTTCAACATTTACTCATTATGATATGTTTTATTAAATTGCATGGCCTATTGATACTTGCCGAATAAAGCAACTTTTAAATTTTCTATAAGATGTGTCATCAGGTTTGCTGCATTTTAAACTAAAAAAGAAGCTTGTAATTTTTATGGAAACAATATATTTCATTTTAAATTAAAAAAATTTTACTAGTTAAATTTTTCTTAATAAACATAGGTTAGCAATGTCGGCTAATTTTTCATCAGGTGATCTTTCATTACCTTTATTTTGCCATGAAATAAATTGAAACAGATGTAACTAAAGGTTTTGGCAAGATCTACATGATAGCTTTAATTCTTCCATTTAACATAATACCATTTGATAGGCAATCGAAATTCTATATGCAATGTACCATTGATTGCATCAACTATTCTATTTGTTTTCTATTATACGCTGTGTGACATTGAAAATGTATAATAGTGATGCAAAACTTTATTTCATATCAAAAATAGCAGTCAATTTAGAGCAGGGTTTCTTAACCTGTGGTACATGGACCCCTTGGGAGTCCATGGGTCATATTTTGGGGGTCCACTGACTGCTCCTAGTTTTTAAAATGTTTGCATCAATATTTTTAAAAAAAAAAACCTTTTTTTGTCACAGGCAACCTCTGTAAGCCGTCTGTCTGCCATTTCCCAATAGAGACCTCTACAATGCGAGGAAAAGAACATTCGCAAACCATATAAAATTTGAAATTTTTAGAAACACAAAGTAGCCTTTGAATTTTACTTCACTTGGAATTAAAGTGACGTTAAAATCAGTTCCGCAAAGTTCTTGCAAATTTTTAAAACAAAATATTTGTTTTACTTTTACATTTGAAATCATTATGTTTAATTTGATTATTTGATATTTTTTGTAGCCTAAAATGTCCAAAAAAAAGGAAGTATGATGAAAATTGTGTAAAATATGGATTCTGCTGCATGAAGGAATCGAACGGTGTTGAAAATCCACAATCCTGTCTGGTCGAAAAAGTTTTGGCAAACGCCAGTATGAAACCAGCAAAATTGATAGAGCATCTCAAATCTCTTCATCCTGAAAATGCATCTAAATTGCTTGTAAAACGAGCTATGGCAGCCATTATTCCGTTTGCTACAGTATTTCTTTGCGAAGCGGGATTTTCCACACTTGTCACAATAAAAACAAAACATCAAAATCGACTGAATATCGAACATGATATGCGCGTTGCTTTCTCGAAAACGATCCCTCAATTCAATCTGTTAATCAAGGAAAAGCAGCAACAGCCCTCACATTAAAAATTTTAATTTCTTCAAATTTTTTATACTATTGAAATAAAAATATTAAAATAATTAAATAATAAAACAGAAATTTTTTTTTGTAATAAATGTTTAAGCAATTTTTTTCATAGAGGGGTCTGTGACATATTTAAAATTTTTAAAGTGGTCCATTGTGCCAAAAAGGTTAAGAAACATTGATTTAGTGTTAATATGGCTAAAAATATTTTTGTATTTTTTCTTTTATGAAATTCTGATGTATATTCCTATCAAATATTTAACTTTGTAATATTTTTAAATTTTGCAATATTTTACAAGTATAAATTTTTTACACTTTGTCCGTGTGTATCCTTGTTAGTAAATAAAAAATTAAGTTGCATTTTGAAATTTTCTTTTTTATAGCAATTGAATATTATATAAAGAGAATTGCACTTGATGATGGGAAACAATTATACTGTTTATGGGTTTCACGTGATCCAGAGGATATGAGAGAAAATGTTTCTGATATCCCTCCTCCGTCATTAAGTAACTCTACCAGTCGTTCTGCAACACATAAGACTGACAAATCGCAATCAGAGGTAAGTTAAAATCTTTTATCTTCATTCTACAAAGAAAATTACTCTTACAATCCTTTTACTTTGTTACCTTTTTGAATTTGAATCCAATTTATTTGCATAATGTTATGTCGTATTTTTAATATTTATTTGCAAGTTGTTTAGAGAGGAGAGAAGCAATTCTATTAAATTGTTAGTGAATTTTTATATTAAAATGTAATTAAAGCTATTTGTTCCTTTTTATAATTTTAATAATTGATTTTAGGGCTCTTATAATGCTTTTAAGAACTCATTTTCAATTCCTATTTCTTAATAGTTTTCAAAGATGTCTTGAATTTTTTTTCATTTAGTATGCATTTTAAATTGCTCTTTTTCCTTCCTAAGTTTTAAATTTCTAAAATTTCCAGAAATTGGGAGATTGTTTTAAGGATATTTCTTGTATTTTCATGTTTATATGTATTAGAGCATATAAAGGATTAATGAGAAAAATGTGGGTCTTAGAGCAAAATAAAATGAAAAATTGTGCTGAATTTGTGACTTGCATATTTGCATAAAAACCTGTGTATTTGCATAAAAAAAAACTTGCAATAGAATAAGCCCTATATATATATATTAAATATATACATAAATTATGTAATGAAATATGTTTGTTGAATAATTTTTATATACTAATATTATATGTAATCTTTGCAGTCTTTATTGTTTATATGCTAGATTATTATTATTACTGATATTATGGGATGTATTGAATGCAGTTTTTATATGTGTACTATATTGTAGGAAGAGGATGATGAAAGCTCATGCAGCTCTGTTATGTCTGACACATTCTACACATCTGGTTCTTTTTCTGATAATTACTCAATACTGCAGCACATTGGTAAAGGTGCCTATGGCTGTGTCAAGAAAGCATATAGGATTGACGATGGACTTTTGGTAAGTTTAAGTTGTTTTTCTTGTTTAAAATTTTTTTTTTTTTATAGCAATTGAATATTATATAAAGAGAATTGCACTTGATGATGGAAAACAATTATACTGTTTATGGGTTTCACGTGATCCAGAGGATATGAGAGAAAATGTTTCTGATATTCCTCCTCCTTCATTAAGTAACTCTACCAGTCGTTCTGCAACACATAAGACTGACAAATCGCAATCAGAGGTAAGTTAAAATCTTTTATCTTCATTCTACAAAGAAAATTACTCTTCAATCCTTTTGCTTTGTTACATTTTTAATTTGAATCCAATTTATTTGCATAATGTTATCTCTTATTTTTTTAATATTTATTTGCAAGTTGTTTAGAGAGGAAGGAGGACTACCTACATTTTTTTCATAAAATGCAGTGTTTTCATTATTAGTTTAACATGAATTAAAATAGCTTATTCAGCAATTCTATTAAATTTTTACTAGTAAATTTTTATATTAAAATGTAATTAAAGCTATTTTGTTCCTTTTTATAATTTTTATAATGGATTTTATGGCCCTTATAATGCTTTTAAGAACTCATTTTTAATTCCTATTTTTTCATAGTTTTCAAAGATGTCTTGAATTTTTTTTTTTTTTTTCCATTTAGTATGTATTTTAAATTGCTCTTTTTCTTTCCTAAGTTTTAAATTTCTAAAACTTACAGAAATTGGAAGATTGTTTTAAGGATATTTCTTCTATTTTCATGTTTATATGTATTAGAGCATATAAAGAATTAATGAGAAAAATGTGGGTTTTAGAGCAAAGTAAAATGAAAAATTGTGCTGAATTTGTGACTTGCATATTTGCATAAAACCCTGTGTATTTGCATAACATTTGTGACCTGTGTATTTGCATAAAAAAAAACTTGCAATAGAATAAGCCCTGTATATATATTAAATATATACATAAATTATGTAATGAAATATGTTTGAATAATTTTTATATACTAATATTATATGTAATCTTTGCAGTCTTTATTGTTTATATGCTAGATTATTATTATTACTAATATTATGGGATGTATTGAATGCAGCTTTTATATTTGTACTATATTGTAGGAAGAGGATGATGAAAGCTCATGCAGCTCTGTTATGTCTGATACATTCTACACATCTGGTTCTTTTTCTGATAATTACTCAATACTGCAGCACATTGGTAAAGGTGCCTATGGCTGTGTTAAGAAAGCATATAGAATTGACGATGGACTTTTGGTAAGTTGTTTTTCTTGTTTAAAATTTGCTGTTATGTAAACTAAAACTAATAAAATATCAATTTTTTTATAAAATATTTTAATCATTAGTAATTTATTGTAAGTATAATTGAAAAGAGTAATATAGGAAAGATTAAAATAATCATCTGTTCTCCTAATTCATGAAATTTTTATTCAGTGAAATAAAATGTTTTTTTTTCATTCTTCAATATTTAATTTCAGGTAATAGCAAAATTCATACGAAAATCAGATGTTTATAAAGAACTGTGGGTTTTTGATAATCAACAGAACAAAAAAGTGCCTTTGGAAATTAGCCTTTTAACTACTATTGAGCATCCTAACATTGTTAAAGTAAGAATTTTTTTATTAATATTATTTGTTAATAATACTATTATATTTATTGAAGTTTTTTTATAAAAAATTTCTTATGTGAAGTGCGACAAGAATTCTTTTTAAATGAAATTTATTTTCTTAGGTTCTTGATGTTTTTGAAAATGACAATTGTTTTCAAATGGTGATGGAAAAACATGGTTCAGGGATGGATCTATTTGAGTTCATTGAGCGTGAACCTGTAATGGATGAGCCTTTAGCCAGCTATATTTTTAGACAAGTAAATTCTTAAATATTGAACACATAACTAATGAAAGTTAATTTGTTTATAAATTTATTGTATCAAGAAATATATATATATAATTTTTTCTAACATAATTAATAATTGTTTATTCATAGACTGGTTCTATCATACCAAACTTTTGCATATGTTTTTATTTTATTTTGGTTAGCATTTTTATTTTATCCAAACCTTTTTTCTCCTGGCTTCTTTCTGTAATAAAGTATAGAAAATGTAAGAAAGGGAATGCATTGATAAATTGTTTTTTATTCTAGATCGTATCAGCTTTAAGTTATCTCCACAGTTTATTTATTTTGCATCGGGATATAAAAGATGAAAATATTATATTAGATGAGCATTTTCATGTCAAACTTATTGATTTTGGCTCTGCAACTTTTATGGGAGAAGAACTGTTTTCTACTTTCTGTGGCACCATGGAATATTGTAGTCCTGAAGTAATTCAAGGAAATAAGTAAGAAACATACTATTAGCATGATTGTATTTGTTTTAATTTTAAGGACTCATGATTGAGACAATCTGAGGAATCTTATTTAGTTTTTATTTAAAGGATTTAAGGTTATATATTTTTAAGGAGTTTGCTTCAATAAACTACACTTGCACTCTAACATAGTATATAGCCTAATAGAAAAGTATGAATTTTGTTTAATTAAAATAAATGAAAATGTAGAATAAATTTTGCTTGAGCTTTGTTGCAGTAACACTTACAGATGTGTAATTATTTTTTAAATAATTTACTTTTTGTTGTTTTAGATTTTCATTTATTTGTTTTACTCTTTCGTGTTTCTTCATTTAAAATTGACTTAATAAATCACAGTGTAAAATAATTTCATCTCATTTATAAAAAAAAAATATTTTTTAATAATTCTCTTAGTGTAACCATATTTTTTTATTGTGTGTGATTTCAAAATTTACACAATTGTAGTATTTTCTTCTCCTCTGTTTCAACTTAAATAATGGTGTAATAATATTTAATTTAGATATCGTGGACCAGAACTAGAAATGTGGGCACTTGGTGTGACTCTTTATACTTTAATATTTGGTGAAAATCCTTTTATTGATGTTGATGAGACTCTGAAAGGGGAAGTTAGGATTTCTCGACCAATATCTGATGGTAAGATGGATTATATTTTGTCAAAATAAGTATGATCATAAATGTACTTAAAATTGCTTAATTGGTTTGACTTTAAATGTAATTTTTTTTATTGTTGGAAAAAAAAGTGTGTTAAAATGATTGTTCATTCTCTTATCTAGAACAGAATTGGTATCATTACCCTGGAGTTATCTCTGAATATATTATCTGTGATAGGGCTGCATGGTATATCAATTTATCATCAAATATTGATATAATTTATGTATTGCAAGAAAAATATTAAAATTCTGCTCTGTCGATATATCCCCATCAGCAATACTGTTTTTCCATCGAGCGTGATTACATAGATTATCAAAATACACCCTAAATATCCTAATATTCTTCATGAAGTAATATTTTTTCAAGTTATTGCATTTGTTTGATATCCACTCATGTATTTACCCACATACTTGATATAAACACAACCCAGGAAATTTGTTGTTGAAGATTATTACGTCTCCTTCAAAGTCTTTGGTAGTATTTCCCACACATTTGGGTCAAGACCAGAAATTCCACAGCTTGCAATTGACAGAGATAACTTGGTTGTTCTTTATCGCTGTGCACTGGTTTATTGGATTAATCAGAATATATCAAAGATGTTGATTTTGAGAGTTTGATCACAACAGTCAGCTAACGATGATGTGAGACCCAGATCAAGACTGGAAAAGCCACTGCTCTCAAGTATCACTGGTTTATTGGAATAATATCTGGATTTATGAATGGCTGCTTGATCACAACAGTCAGTGATATGTGCTTGTCTTGATATATTTCGATAGTTTGCCACTTGCTTGTTCATAACTTCAACTAATATCGGGGGCATATGGTGTTTGGGGTGAATATTAGAATGAAAAATGAATGCTTGGAATCATATTGATTGCCCAAGTATCATAATATTAAAAATAATAACAAAAAGCAACGTTTTGGGTATACCAGGGATAAAAATGGCAAAATAATCAGTAAAAATATATTAATTTGCAATTCAGATCTCAGTGCAGTTTTTCCAAAGGCTTCCTCTAATTTATAGAGTTGTTTAAAATATCACAGTGCTCTACAATATCAGAATCTAAATTGCAGTTTAGAATTGTCTTTGTTTATAATAATTTATTAAGTAATGTATAATTAATTTCAAATCTTATTTTAGTGAATTTCAATGGATTGAAATTTTATTCTTGTAAATTAAAGATATCTGCATCAAATTTAGGAAGGTAAATTTTTCAGAAGGAATATTGTGTTTGGAGAGTTCATGAAAAAGAAAAGTTAAGAAATTATCAAATTAATCCTTTTTTTAATTGAAATTCAAATTTTTGAGACGTACAATTATTTTGTTTCTCCCAGGTAATATACAGAGACTAGAATTACAAAATGAATTAAAATGTAAAGTAGTGAAACATTGCTAAAAAGTTTTGTTTGCAGTCTCTTTTGTTAAAGAACACAATAACTTTTATACATATTTTGAGCAAAAGTTAAAATTGATCTGTTCATTAATGACTGATTTTTAGAATACACAAGTCATATGCTTAGTTTATAACTTATCAGTTCTATACTCTGAGAGTTGTAGATCATATTACGTTTCCACCTGCCAGATATTGGACCAATAAAACCATTTTGATTTGGATTGCTATTTTTGCTCTATGAACGCTATTCACAGATATCTACTACTTAAAGCTGATTCCAATCAACTTTGAACATACATGCCAGAAGCGTAATTTGAACCCGAGGAATCCGATATCAAAGATCCATTTACTAATGAAAATAGTTTAATTTCAATTTGGGAGAAATATAATTTGGCATAAATAGGCAATGTAAATTAACAGTAAGGGTTTCCAATTTGAATAAACAATTCTGTTTAGTATTTGAACTAATTACTTCTGAACAAAATATTTTTTCTTTTAAATTTTAAAATGAATTACTCCTAAAAAGTTGTTTTTACCTTTCATAAATCATAATTTTTAGGTTCAAATTGTAATTATAAAAACTGTAATTAACAAGAAAGTTTAAAATGAAAGACAGCTGAGGTTATTCAAAAATCCCTCCTACTTTAAAGTATTATCGAGATATATCAATGATATCTATATAAATTTGGGAATATATCACAATATTAAATTTCTGATATTGTCCAGCCCTAATCTGTGATATTTCTTATAGCAAATTTGTAGTCTCTAGAATGAATAATTGTACATCTGAAATTAAGGAGTTATAATTTAAAAGATTATTTGTGTTAATTTTAAAGCATCCAACTTTTAAAGAAAACTCTCCCTCTATGTTTGTATAAATTTTAAATAATGTGAACTCTCAAGATTTTGATTTTGCCTATCTTGAATTTCTTGTCTCAAAATGTCCCCAACCCCCTAAATGATTAAGATTACTTTATGTATATATTATATGCATAAGGATTGCTTTATTAATTTTGAGATATTAGAGTGGAAGATACCCTAATCCCAACGGAGAAAATTTCTTGTAACACCCCTGAATATCAGTTATTCAACACTTTAAGTAATTCTGGAAAAATATGCCAAAAGGTATATTTAATGCTTTTATTGTATTATCTTTATCTATGAAATGGTTTTGCATAAAGTAAATAATTTCATACATAAAAGTAACCTAAATTGAAAAATAGACAGTTGAATATAAAAACATCTAGTTTCTCAGACTCATATAAAATGTGCTAATGTGTTGTTTTTCATACATATATGTATTAATAGTTTTTATTATTTCCACATCTTACATTAATCTCAATTATCAGTTTGTGCATTTATGAGAAAGTGAAAGTATTTTGTTTTATTGTTTTGATGACACATTTTTGGTATCTCATACTTATGTTATTTTGAATACTTTTCTTGGTTCCATTGGTTTTCAGATATCAAGAGTAAACTGTATAGTTTTAAACTATCTAAAGGCTTTGAACTCACTTCAATACTGTACTTTTCAAATGTGTTTTGAGAAATTTTTATGCTCATGAAATGTTTTAGCATGTTATTTTCTCAGACACATCTTTATTTAAAATATGATTATAAAATCTTTAATTTTCAGATTTGTCAAATTTGATACATCATCTCTTGGAACCAGATCCTTTAAAGAGATGTACTTTGTCTGAAGTAGAACAGCATGTGTGGGTCAATCAACCTGTATCAATAGAAAATTATAAATTTTCAGAAGTCATTACAGTCAGTAAGTAGAGAACAATTCATGGTCCATTCTTTTATTTCGGGCATATAATTCCGTAATAAAAATGTACAATAATAAAGTATTTTTTTAACCTATATTTAAAAAAAATAATAATAATAGATATTATAAAATTAAATATAAAAATGGATAGTGTTTTACAGGTATGGGGAGAAAAAAAAAAGAAAACTCTTTGTATTTAACCTTTTCAAACTTCAATATTGGTTCAAAGAAATTTATATCCCAAACTCATTGATTATTTTTAAATTCATAAATTTATTTCATCTTTCTTATATTTAATCAAATTTTAAAATTAATAAATTTTTATGCAGCTGTTAATTTATAAAATACTACATATTTATTTTTATTATTATTATTTATTTTTAATATTTGAAGCTAGTAGAATTTTTTAAAGAAGTATTAATACATATATGTGTGTATGTATGTATGTATGAATATATATGTGTATATCTATATGTATATAAATATGTATATTATAAGGACTGGGCTTTGTATCAATACATCATTGAATATCAATGCAACCTGCTGCAACGTAACACCACTTTCTAAGTTTTCTGTTGAGCAGTGTATCACAATGTGAATAAAATGCTGATATAGTGAAATTGGTTTATGCTCCACCATTTATTTTCAGTGTTAAATTGTCTTTCAAAAAAAAAATCCTGGCTTGTGCAAGGGAGTAACATAACAGCACATGCATAATACAGCATTCATTGACTGCACATTACTTTTTGATATTGTGGTAGGGAATACAATTTTCCTTATAAAATCTGCCCAGAGTACAAAACTTGTATATAAGCTGAAGTGAAAAAAACAATTTCTAGAATGTTCAGATATGTCGCCAAGAAGCCAAAAATATCCTGAAGCAGATAAAGCAGTAAAATATTTTCCAATCAAGTTGCTTTATATGAAAATGCTAAGCCGTCACTTCTCAAACCTTTATCGCCACAGCACCCAATTTAAATAGCATGAAGGTAGAGGATTGGTCACTCATCAAGATAATTAAAAGGAGGATTCTTAGGTTTCGAAAGTGGCAAGAAAAACAACTTACATTTTAAATTTAAAATTAACTTCATGTGTCTTAGTTAATTTCACAATTTACACAAACGTATCTAGATTACTACTGTGAAGCACCATTTGATTACTACAGCACTAGACTGTATTTGACCAATGGTATTTTATACTTAAATGCTAATGACATTTTTGAATTCTGCTTAAAAACTATTACGCTAAATTAATATATTGACATTATTGCTACTTTCCTCTTTAGTCTATATTTGCTCACTTTATGTTAAAACTAGTGTTTGCATTTCTTTTAAAAAGGGGCAGGGTGCATTTTCAAAAAGGGCACATTCTGTTTGTCATACTGTGATTATTTGTCAGTAAAATTCTTAAAAATGTATTATTCTAAATCTTTAAGAGCTTTGCATAAAATAACTGAAATAATAATCAACTTTCCAAGCACCCACATGACCCCATACCAAAATGAAAACACTTTTGTAAAAAGTATAAGGCACAAAGTAGATGTGTTCAGGAAAGAGCTGGTTTCATTGGCACTGAAAGGAACAGGGTGTAACTCCTTTTGAAAATATCAAACATAAATACTAATTAAAACCATTTATTTTATTTTTTAATTATTTTTGGTTAATAGGTGATTTGAAAATATGCTTTCTAGATTAAATTAAAATGTTAAATTTATTTTTAATTCTAAAATAGCTCAGTATATCCATGAATGGAGGGGGAAATAAAACTACTAAATAAAAATATTTTTATGATGTGCTTCTCTATTTTTCCTGCTTAAAAAGTTTTAATTTATTGGTCTCTTGGTAAACTTCTTAAGCAGGTTTCCCTGTATATATATATATATATATATATATATATATATATATATATATATATATATATATATATATATATATATATATATATTATGCAGAATACCAAATACATTGGAACCATAATCTATCATTCCTGCATTGTATGTATGACTCATTGATCTCTAATTTATTCCCATTCACCAGTGTTCTTTTTTTTCTGCATTCATAATTCTCTGATTCTTTATTTTCTTGTCTTTCATTAAACAAAGTTTTGCCCTTTCATTTACTAATGTCAGTGTATAAATAGAATAATGTGCAACATAATAAAACTTTTTTTTTTTTAGTTCTTAACTTTATTCTCAACATTTCAAAAAATCCACTCCAAATGTAATAAAACAAATTCTACAATGTTCTCTATGATATAAAATAATTGTGTGGTAAGTTAATTAATAATCTGTGCAGGTATATGGATTTGTATAACAAATATTTTTGGAAATAAAAAATACTGTATAAAAATAAAAAAAAATTATACAATAGATTTTGTGTGATTATTTCAGGTGCTGAAGAAATGAATCCTCCCAAATATATTACATCCTTTGATGATACAGCTTTATTAAGCAACAGTAATTGCACAGACTCTGGAGTCTCATACGAAACCAAGAAATCAGTCAGTGTTCAACCTCGTTCCTCAACTGAAAGTGAATCTGATAGCCTTTCATGAAGCTTCAAATATTCTCCACGTAATTCAAATCTCCCCTTTCAAATCTTAGATTTGAAGCATAAAATTAGAGTTCAAAATCCCTGTGAAAATACAGGAATATATATTTTTTAAAAACAAAATAGTTCTTTTTAATGTAATTGGACTGTGTATAGTGTGCTGTATATGTATATTATGTTTCAAATAAATTCATTACTAATGGGTGGAATTTCTATGTTTGTGCCAAAATGGGCATTCTTAAAAAGGAAACATTCCCTCTATCTTCATCTGTGAATTGTACTTAAGCACAAAAAAAAAGAGTGACAAATGTCTGAGAGTCTGTAGAAATTGTATTTCATGGCATGCATGCAAATTTAATAGGTTTTTCTTTTTACTTTAAGGTATAAGGATATTTTTCACTATTTTAGTAATATTTTTTTTTCACATTTCCAGTTTTGTTAATTGTTGCAATAAAAATTGTAATAAATGTGATGCCACTTAGTATGTTTGATTATTTTTACTTCATAATAGTTAGCTGGTACATTCTGCATATGAATTACCACAAAATAAAGACTTTTTCTTGTCTACCTGAAATATAAGTGATATGCTGTTTCGAATGTTACTGACTTGTGAAAATATTGTTTCTGATAGTTTAATCCTTCTAACCTTAGGATAAAGTGTTCTTGATTTCAAGTCCCATCCAGCATTCTAGTACTTAGTTTTACTTGTTTTTACTGTTTCCTAGCATATGTGCCAACAAAGCGTACTTTAATGTCTAATAGAAATGTTTAATCTTTCAAGCAGCACTACTTATCTGGAGACAAAAAATGTTTTTATTGAATTAAAATAATTTATCTTTTTTATATTTTAAGTGAAAAATTCTATAATTTTGATATTTAATTAGCACATGTGGCATAAAGTCTAATATTTAAGTAGCATTTTCATTACCATTTTAATTTTCTCTCTTTGTAATGTATGGTAATATTTTTGTCATTAGTTCGTATTAAATTAGTATCTTTTTCCTTTTTCAATAAACATCCTGATATGTCTGTCTGAATTTTTAATGATAGCTTATTATTTAAATTGCTTTTGTAATTGCTGTTGTTTTTGCAGGCTTATCTTCCTGCCCTCTGTTTAAGTGGCATCAATACAATGCATATTATGAAATAAAGTGTTTCATTGATTTTTATTATATAGAAAACAAAATTTTGTACATTTTATTTCATAATTAAAAAAATTTCCTGTTTTTAAAATGCCTTTTAGTAGACACATTCAATATTTTCCAAAAGTTGATAAATTGGTGTGACTGGAATATTAAAAATAAGATAATTACACTCAAATTACCAAATTGTGTTGTTCTGAGTGACTGTATTTAGCTTAAGAAAAGTGGCAGCTGCACTGTGCAACATCCATACACAAACACAAAGGAGTTGCATTTTGCTCCTGTTTAATTTGTAATAAGACTACCCAGAAATGGGTATAACCAATTGCACAGTTTTCAGTCTTTCCATGGGAGAGTACTACTTGTAAGGTGTTTGTTTTCCAGAGAAACCCCAGAATTCTAGGGATTTTTCGCTAACCATATCCAGATTTCCAAAGAAATTAAATTACTAATTATTTACCCATATTAATTTCTGTTTGCTTTGAAAGTGAATTAAAGAATACAGTACATTCTCTTTGACTCAAATAATCCACTAATTGCTGTGATGTTGTCTACTAGACTTTAAATCTTAAAAGAACATGAAATTTTGTAGATTACTTTAACAGCAAACTGTAGGAAGGTACTGAAAAAAATAAGGGTTATTTATTATTTTGTAGGGTAGAAATAAAAGCCAAGGAGTCTGTTAGACCATGTAACAGCAGTAAAAAGTTAAAACTGTTAGAGGTGTGCCATTTTTATTGAACATGGACAATAATAGAGATGGGTAGTAGTACAGGATACTGGATGAATACTAAAGAAATTAAATTCTTGGTCTTTATTTAAAGAAGCAATTCTGGTAATTAATATAATTAATATATATTTTTTTTTTCAGAGTAAAATTTAATCCTAAGTCTGTTTAGCATACTTTCAATTCTTTAAAAGATTTTTAAAAATTATATTTATAGAAGTGATTTAATTCTTACCTTCATCTGAAATGCTGTTCACTTATACTAGTTTTTACTTTCCTCTTAATGTGAAAACAAGATGCCCAAGATATTTTCTGGAGGTTTCCCCACAAACACTCTTGCTATTTATGTGTTATTTTTATAATTTTTCTCCATTCATTAATGTGTTTACGCACCAAAAAGCATTTATTTGATATTACATTGTTGAATAAATATTCCTCGTTCATCTGTTAAAAGTGAATTTCTTTTCCCTTGTCTTTGAGTTCCCTTCCAAACCAAAGATCACCAGATTAGTGTCTTAAAGTTTATGTCCCGGCTCAACTCTTATAGCCTTGTATGGGTTAAGCGTCTGTGTATATATTTTGTCTAATATATTTTTCATGTTTGCTGCTGCATCAATGTTCTGCCATGTATCTATGCAAAGTGTTTATAAATATTTGTCACAGGTGTCTCTAGTCCTGTGTGCAGAGGAGTTTGTGCTTCCATTTTTTGATTTGAATAGGATTATATAATTTGCTTTAGCTTGCATTTACCATATCAAATAGTATGTATTCTTCTTGTAATACAGTTGTAATATTTTGTTGTATAAAACTGCAAATAAATTAATTTATTATTTTAGCCTTTTGCTCTTTTATTAAATTTGTGTAGTTGTATGTATGGGTTTAAAATACACTCAAGAGCCAAAACATTATGACCACTCCTACATTTTGCAGTGAACTCGCCTGGGTGACTTGGAAGGCACATGATCAGGTGGAAGTGGTATTTAACTGCTGCTGAAGTGTCTGAAGAATCATTCTTTCACTTACTTCTATGTGTGATGGCAAAGTCTGTGGATCTAAGCAAATTTGATAGAGAGCAGATTGTAATGTCTCGAAGGATCAGAACAAGTATTTCCGAAACTACACGACTCGTGGGTTGTTCACAATCTACAGTTTTAGTATGCTGTCTTCCAGGTGAACAGTTGCTCCTTCAATGTACAATATGTCATACACAGGCCGGTGGTGGTAATATTATGCTTTGGGGAACGTTTTCTTGGGTGTCTCTTGAACCTGTGGTTGTGGTTATAACCTCTGTTTTTCCAAGAGTTCCAACAGGACAACGCCCCGTATCACAAGGCTAAAATTGTGTTGGAGTGGTTCTAGGAACATGATGCTGAATTCCAGTTAATGTCCTGGCCACCTAACTCACCTGATCTCAATCCGTTAGAACACATTTGGGATGTCATGGAACGGCAGCTCAGAGTTCAAAGACCACCAATTCGCAATATCTCGGATTTGCATAACTGTTGCTTAAACATCTGGTACAATCTGTCTTCGGCTATCTACCAAGGACTTGAGGCATCCATGCCAAGGCGGGTTGAAGCTTTGTTGCCTGCCAAAGGTGAGCCAACTCATTATTGACAGGTGGTCGTAATGTTTTAGCTCTTGAGTGTATATCTTACCGTGAAATGCAACTCAGTTAATTCAATAGTAGTTTACAATATACACAAAATCATTAGATACAATTTTATTATATTTTTCTACAATTCTTTCAATCTCATAATGATACAACTTGACCAAAGAGTAAGAATTTTTAACAACCAAAGTAGCAATTTTTGAATTTATTATCATACCCCCACCCCCAGCTTGCTCATACCAGTAGAGGGTCTTCAAAGCAGGGATACAGAATTACCTGTTTCAAGAATTGGAACAGAAATAAGGGAAGTGCAAAACTCTAAGAATGTAACTTTTAGCAAACGGAAAGAAATGCTAGGTAGTTTTTGACTCTTTGGAATTGAAGATTTTAAGGCCTGTGGCATAAAAAAATCGACTTAAGTTTTTTCAATTTCATGTGTGTGATTTCTCTAAATCATGTAACAATAGATATGAAATCTGGCACTCATTAACTTGTTTGGGATACCACCATTCTTCTTGTGCTGTAAAACACTCATATTCTTGTAGAAATAGGCTAGATTGTGTCAATTATGAGATAGTTGTCCAGCTCAGCTTTGAGGAGAATAACGTTTCTTCACAGTGTACTTTTCTTAAGCTAATCCTAGACTAAAGTATAATATTTCAATGCAAAATTTGCATTTGGTTTATTATATTTTTAGATGCTCCAAATTGAATGTTTAATCTTGTTTGTAGGTTAGAATAGTGTTTCATTGTTTTGCCAGGTACTCATAAAACCATTTCCATTGAACTCAAACTTTAAATCATAATCTCAAATACACATATGCCTTGAATGTTGGCATCGCTGCCTGATGTGATGCAGTCAGTGCTGTAATACCTCTTGTCATCCATGTTCTGATGGTCCCGAGCCCCAGGATTGCGAGTGTCGCCTCTCAAAATTTCCTGTCCCTCTTTTTTCGGCCCCTTCAGTTTCCCGTCCTGTTAGGTGCAACGAGCAAAATTCTCTCTCATGGTTTTCCATTTCTCCTCTTTGGTTCGCTCCAACCTCATTAATTCCGGCATCAGGAGGTCCGCTAAGCATCCAGTAGTATTCCAAATTCCTTCCTCTCAGCAGCGCACATGTTTTGCGTTCGCTCGCGATTGGCGCGACGGACGCGGGCCGGGTACTTTGAAGGGTTCAGTATGGAGTGGGATAGCCCAATATTTGCGATCTGCTCACCGCCGCCAGAATCAGCCTTGAGGGCCTCACAGCTATATGGGCCCGGTTGGCTCTTGTCATCCATGTTCAGGAGTCCATTAGTACCATTCATGAGTTCAAGTTCTAAAAACAAAGACTAGTTCAAAAGTACCACTATTAAGAGTTTAACTTTTGGATCATATTTAAGCTTTAAGGTAATTTTTTTCAATAAAAGGGTTAATTAAATCAAAACCCACTGCTTAAAGCCAGTTCTGACTGTTTACAAACATGCATATAAACAGTGGCATTCCATCTCACAAACTGGTACTTAAATGCAGAGACTCATCATTCGACAATTAGGTTGGTTGCGTGCGCTATGTTCTATTACTTTGCTACGCGAGGGCTACTGCCTAAAGCCGATTCCGAACGGCGGCGAACATTAATGCCAATGGGGGAATTCTAACCCATGAACTCCGGAGCCATAGAGCTGCGCCTTATCGTTTAATCCATCGTTCAGTATGGCAATTAGAAATTTTAGAGAGAATGACTTGAAATTTACTGAGTATGAGACAAATTTTAAAATAATTTAACATACAATAGATGGGAAAATTTGGTATCACTTTTAAAGTTTAAGAATTTAGAATTTTGTCTCTTTTATGTTATCCTGAAAAAGACCCGGTTTTGTAAAGCCGTTTGGAACACAAGACAACAAACTACGGGCAAGTAACTGGTGTGCGAAAATGCACTATCTCAACCTCAATGAAATAACGTTCTTGGAGCATCTGCAAGATCCAAACGAGAAATTTCTTTTTGACGTGATTATTATGGTCCATGATTGTCCTAAGTAGCATATGCTGCGGATAACCACTACACTCCTGAACACAAGCCTTTGTTTTGATTGCATCCCAAGGCCGGGAGCATGGGCTTAGCGCCCATGGCCAAAAACTGGCTTGTATCCCTAGCACCAAATATAGTGATTTTATTTTACAAATGCCAAACAATTAGCTCCTAAGCCATTAGTTCACGGGCTCTCTAATTAATGAAATTTTTAACAATGTCCTTACTGAGAAAATACAACACAATTATTTAAATATTCAAAAGTCATTGGATGATTAGAGTCACACAAAACGCAGTCCGATAAATCCATCACCCAAACTCTGTAGAGATGGTCTTGTAAACAGTCCTGTCCAGTCAGACCTCTAAAAAAGGGCCACTGCAATCTTTCTCGGAAAACTGGGAACAGCATTCTCTTCCCCCCAAATCTACCATCTCTTATTCGTCGCACGTTGAACCGTATCTTGTTAAAGAGTTTTCTTAAGAGTCAGATTAACAAACAATTGAGTTGTATGAAATGTAAAAGGGCGATTCATGCGTTGATCTATCAAAGCTCCCTTTTTAGCCAGTATATATTTTCAAGACCATTATAAAACGGAACTCAGCAAAGCTGTAGCTGATTTTGCTTTAATCAGGGTGCACTACGATGAGACCTGCCACTTTACACTCCGTGAGGAAAATATACAAATGTGTTTTATATTACATAAAAAGTAAAACTTAACAACATTTATTTCCTAGATTTAGCATCCAAAAATTAAGTTGATGAATTGATTGTAGTTCAATTTGCAATTTCTTTTTCAATGCACATTATGGGCTTTTGCTTACATTCTTGTCCCAACGAAGAGAGTAGACATTTTATCACTTTCAACTTGATGAAAAGACCAAAAGAAGGCATAAAAAAGATTCTCAATATGCTAAATTTGGATATATATTGCCCAGTTCTGGCTCATTTATTTCTTTTAAAATTTCTTTATAGATATTCCAAGTTTTAGGGTTGTTGAAATTTATTCCGATATACACTCCAAGTCATTTGGAGTCTACTAAGTGATCTCTGTCCCTTCGGTGTACAAATGCAACTGACGATATTCTGTCAGAAGGCATTCGCAATACATAACCAACCCACTTCCATCTTCTACTGCGTATGGTATTTTGTACAGGCATTTGTTTTGGTTGGTTGTTTTATTGGTAGTCCTGCCACTTTACACTCCGTGAGGAAAATATAGAAATGTGTTTTATATTACATAAAAAGTAAAGCTATTAACAACATTACTTTCCTAGATTTAGCATCCGCAAATTAAGTTGATGAATTTATAGTAGTTCAATTTGCAATTTCTTTTTCAATGCACATTATGGGCTTTTGCTTAGACATTCTTATCCCAACGAGGAGAGTAGGCATTTTATAACCTTCAACTTGCTGAAAAGACCACAAGAGGGCATAAAAAGATTCTTAATGTACTAAATTTGGATATGTATTGCCCAATTCTAGCTAATTTATTCCTTTTAAATTTTTTATAGGAATTCCAAGTTTTAGGGTTGTTGAAATCTATTCCGATATGCATAGAAGTAAATTTCCGCACCTACTTCATTTGATAATTCTAATTTATTGTCTTTTTTATAACCCTGTCCTTTAACTAAGATTATGAGATTTCGGAAAATATTTTTCGGTGTTCCTATGCAGAGGGCTGAATAATACAGCGTTGTTTTTCAGTAATGGAGTTCACGGGTTTGAATCACGCTGCTAACTAGGATGTCCGAAGCCGTTCGGCATCGACTTCAAGCAATAGGTCCCAGTCTTATTAACCCTCGTGTAGCAAAGCTGTAGGTCATAGAGCTCCAAATCAACCCAAAGTTATGAGGAGGCAAATTGTTCTCGTCGGATCCCGTTTCCATCACGGAGAGCCTTTCATAAGCATTTTATGCACAATGGAGCGTCCCAACGACTGATGGCACGAGAGTTCATAGGTTCGAATCCCACTGTGGCATGGATGTTCTGAATTGACTTTAAGCAGTAGATCCCGGTCTCATTAGTCCTCGTGTTGCAAAAAAGTAGAGCGTAAAGCTCCAAACCCTACTACTGATGAGTGTAATGAAGCGATTTAGATCTCTTAAAATTACTATTTTAATTGGAATACGAAAACTAAAGTTTTGAGTTATAAACCAGACCTTATCAAATTTTAAACACAAATTCTAGGACCTGAATAGAATAAGAATGAATGGATGCTTTATTAAGGCAATGACAGTTGAGATGTTTATCCCAGACTGATAAAGGAAATATCGCTGTTGTTGAAGTTAGAAAAGAAAGAGTCTTTATAGACTTATTTATGGTTACCCAGGGTCCAAGTTGGGTTGACCAGATGATATAATCAACCTAGGGGAGATAGAAATATGAGCGGTACAAAAGGTGATACCTCCAAGAGCCCTTAATCAAATCAGAAATCAAGGGGAGGGGATCTCAGTCAACAAATAAAATAATGCAAGATATCCCTATTGACCAAGTGTAGGAGGGTGGTGTGTCATGGAACGAGAAATAAAAGGATGACGAAAAGTTTAAAAATAAGGAATTAAGAGAGGTTTGGTTTGGTTTGGAGCGCTACTTTTTGCTTTTTTGTAACAGGAGGGATAATGAAACCGGGACTACTGCTTAAAGCCGATTCCGACCGGCTACGAATATCCATGCCACAGTGGGACTCGAATCTACAAACTCCCGTACCGAAGATTTGTACTGTAACCATTCGGACATTGTTTGGCTGAATTTAGAGAGGAATTGAGAAATTATTCTGTATGGAAGTTTGAGGCCTGTATAATGGCAAGTTGGTGGAGAGTAATAACCCAGCCAGTCATTCGAATAAAGATCCCAGATGTCAAGTAGTTCTTGAGCTTTACGTGTATATAAATAACGTGTTTATAAAATTTATAATGTTGTAAATGAATAATTTAATTTTCTTTTCATAAATTGTTGGTAGTTTCTTCATAGAATATGGGTTGACTTAAGAACAAATAATTTACACAACACAACCACTTAAAACTTTTTTTTTTTTTTGAACTACTTAATTAATTGGCTTAAGATTCCCTCCAACAAAAAAAAAAAAAAATAAGAGAGCTACACAATAATTCACCCGGGGCAAATACCTCTTTTGTCACGTCCTAGATCCGACTCTGGTAAAAGCATAAGTAAAAAAACATAATCACTCTTATTACTAATATAATAGCCTAGGTCTGTGATCTGGTAATGATTCCGGGTGCTCCTACCTCCAAAAATATATTAATCCATTAAAAAAGTTGATTTGTTTTCATTAGTAAGACCAGCTGCTTGATAAATAATTTAAAACTTAAAATTTTCGAGTTTTTGTTATTGGGGATTCATCATCATTCTACTTCGTACCTAATGGCACATAAGGCCTTCAGTATGCGTCGCCATTACCTGCGGTCTTAGGAGAGAGATCTTGTGCCCGTCCATCTTAGCCACCCGCTTGTCCTCTGTTATTCTTCTCCAAGTCATTCGGCATCTACCACTTGATTTCTTTCCTTCCAGTGCAACTGACGATATTCTGTCAGGAGGCATTCGCAATACATAACCAACCCACTTCCATCTTCTACTGCGTATGGTATTTTGTACAGGCATTTGTTTTGGTTGGTTGTTTTATTGGTTATTAGCTGTTGTATAAGGCCAATAAATTTTCAATTTTTTTCTGAGATATTTATTCTGCTCTACATTCAGTTTGTTATTCTGTGATTTAATTAATTTCTAGGTTTCATTTCGATAAAGCAAGATGATTTTTACTAATGCATTAAAAAGATTAAGTTTTATTCTTCTTGTTTATTTGATTTCCAAATGTTTATTAACTTACAAAAATAATTTTGTGCTTTGGCGGTTTTTGTTTAAATCTCCTCATTGGTGCCGCCTTCTTTGATAGCCATTATCTGGAGTCTCACAAGTCGCTGCCACCTTTTGAGAAGAGAATTTCGAATTCTTCGAAAACTTCTGGCTTCCATAAATGAGATGTTTTTACGTGGATGGATCTTTAGCCCATCGTCCAACCAGCTATACTTCCGGGAACTGGATACCCATTTTAGTCGCTTTTTAAGGCATGCATGGGCTACAGTGAACCATTCAAGACCAGGTCACTACAAGGGAAGGTGAATTAGACGTGATTTAACCACTGATGGTTGATAATGAATAAGTAATTTTATTAGTCTAATCTGACCCAGCGTTCGCCCATACAGAATAATAAATACTGAAGAGCTACTGTCACGACAGCGATCCGAAGAGACTACCAAACCGCTGCTGACCTGCCAGAGGTCGTCATGGTCCGATATTTATTTTGTCCAACCCAGTAAGGACTAGTCTCTAGAAATGAAAGTTCGAGAATACTAGGAAGGTCAAAGAAAGTTTCATTAGGGCACCTCGGGCTTGTGACGTACAACGGCCTCGCCTAGAGTAAAGGTAGGCGAGGCCGTCAAGAATACGGGCTGAACATCTATTAAATCTTGTTTAAATGATTTATTCATGAGAATAATTTATGTATATCTATATACAGGATTAATTAAACTCTATAAATTAGGAAATCTCGTGCTTAGTTAAGTCTTAAAAAAGATAAAACACGTGGGTATAGTGAAGCTGGTAGCTCTCGGTAACAGAAAACAGTTCGCCAACTTAGTGCAGGTATGGAACTCTGATACTATGATCTACCGGTCTGATGAATCGTACCAGTTGTCTTCTACACTGAGGCTCGAAGGGCTCAGACTACGTATCTCGCTGGAGTTCGTTGAGAATCGATAATAGAAATATTATGTATCTGAAATATTTGTATAATTAAGAAGTATTATTTTATTCCTTCAAATTTATTGATACTTCCGGTTTCAAATCGGAATAATATAGTTTAGTTGATTAATCAGATGTATGCATATTATGTCATTCTAATGAGCCATTCTCGCAGTAATTGAGTTTTACCATTAATTTTAAGTTTGGCCTGAAAAGAATAAAAATGGCATATCTTGCTAGAGGTAAAAAATGCGACCTTTTGGTTTTGGCCGCAGAATTAGGCATCGAGTTGGAACCCGACGCCACAGTAATAAAAATTAAAGATGTTATAACCGGATGTACTTCATATGACGAAGAATTCACAAAAACATTGTTGGATACAATCATTAGCACCAGAAAAGAATCCGAAGTAAAAGAAAAGGAAGCAGAAACCGAAAGACGGCAAATGGAATTTGAATTAGAGAAACTAAAGTTACAAAATTTAAATCATGCTTCGAAAACAGGAACCGTTCTTACCGATAGTGATACGGATGTATCTAAATTTGAAATTAAAGCGTTAATCCCTCAGTTTGACCCGAAGGTAGATGACATTAGTACGTTTTTAAACCTTTTCGAGAGACAACTGTCATTTTTGAAAATACCAGAATCAAAATGGGTGGTATATTTGATCGGGCTTTTACCTATTGAAATTTCAAAATTAATTGCTATAGAATCGGATTCTCCGGATAAACCACCGGAATATGGGGAAATAAAAAAAAATTTTATTACGTCGATTCAAGATGAGTGCAGAGAAATTCCGACAATTTTTCGTCCAACACAGAAAAAATCCAGACTCCACGTGGAGAGATTATTTCTATGATTTGAGAAAATTTTTTGAAGGTTGGCTCAGTGAGCTTAATATCACTACATTTGATCAGTTAAAAGATCTAATAATTTCTGATCAAATCAAAAAGAAGTGTCCTCCGGATTACAAAGATCATTTTTTAGATCACTGGAGTGAATTGAGCGATCCAGTTGCTTTAGTTGATAAGCTAGATGCTTATGAAGAAAGTAGAAACTTAAAAGGTAGAAACACGAACCATGAACAACATAGAATGGAAAATTCTAAGCCGAGTAACAATTTAAGAAATTTTAAGAATAGTGTTAATTATAAATACTCAACGAATAGAACTGTTAATAAAATTAACGAAAGACCTATTAGCTGCTATGGCTGTGGGAAACCTGGTTTCATAAAGGCAAAATGCCCTACGTGTTCCCCAAACATTAAAGTTGATTCCGCCCAGGTTAGTTGCTTGAAATTTCAAACGTGTGCGATACAAGAACCCAAGGCAATGTTAATGAAGATTAAAATAAATGGTATGTGGGGTTTAGCATGTGCTGACACTGGAGCCAGCCACACTGTTGCTGGAGAAACCCTGTATAACCTCCTCCGAGAACAAGGGGTAATTTTTCGTAAAGTGAATTTAAATATAACACTCGCGGACGGAGTGCCGAAATTCTCTGAAGTTTATAATACCGAAATAGACATTGAATTGTTAGGGAAAAGAATTCCTACTACACTATTTGTATTACCTACAGCTAAGGACAATCGAACTCTCCTTGGTACTGATTTTTTATCCAAAGCTGGTGTTAGCTTGGATACTCAGAACAGGAAATGGTATTTCAACAGTAATCCTAGGAAAAAAATTCAATTTTGAGAAAGATACATTTATACCAGCTTGTGTGCCACATAAAAACTCTTTCGAATCCTCAGGTAATTCGCAAAACATTAGCACTATATCATCCGATAAAATTATTGTGTCTCCTGAGCTGAACATTTTCGTTTTGAAAGAAACTGAAGGCAGTCACTTATCTGCCGAGGAAAGGTTACAATTATGTAAACTGTTAGAAATGTTTACGGATATCTTTCAGCCAGGGGAAGAGCCTACACCTAGAATTAAACATTATATAGACACTGGTAATAATCTCCCTGTAGCTATGCCACCATATCGCATGTCTCCATTAAAGAAGGACATTCTTAAGAAAGAGTTAGAGAATCTTTTGGCCAATGGCACAATTGAAGAATGTGAGTCACCGTATGCCTCACCAGTGGTGCTAGTTCCAAAACCTAATGGTCAATTTCGCCTTTGTGTGGACTACAGAAAGTTGAATTCCACTATAAAAACGGATAAATACCCTCTGCCTAGAATGGATGATTTGCTCCATGAAGCTAAACACACTCCTTACATGTCAACGATAGATTTAAGATCCGGATATCACCAAATCGAGGTAAATCCCACTGATCGAGATAAAACAGCTTTCGTGTGCCCTTTTGGTACTTACAGATATTGCCGCATGCCTTTTGGGCTTAAAAAATGCTCCGGCGACATTTCAAAGACTAATCGATAACTTCAGAAACTCCCTGAATGATGTTTTGGTTCTGTCGTACTTAGATGACATAATAATTTTATCTGAAACTTTCGAGAAGCATATTGATGATTTAGGAAAAGTATTATCAAAATTGCGTGAGTTTAAATTACATGCTAACAGAGAGAAGTGTAATTTCGCCTGTAACCGAGTGAAATACTTGGGACACTACATTACCAATTCTGGTCTTGAAGTTGACCCAGATAAGGTTGCCGCCATTCAAAATTTACCATCTCCCAGGTAATTTAAAGCAAGTCCAATCCTTTTTGCAAACTTGCTCGTGGTATAGAAGATTTGTACCGAACTTTTCTGACATAGCAAGGCCCTTAAGTAATCTCACGAAGAAAAATAGCCCTTGGAAATGGGGAAAAGAAGAGGAAAACGCATTTAAAACCCTAAAACATCATCTGATTAGTCCTCCTGTTCTACGACAAAATGACCCAAATAAGCCATACATCTTGCGAACCGATGCTAGCAACTACGCGCTTGGAGCAGTGCTGTTGCAAGGTGAGGGAGCTGAGGAGCACCCTATTGAATATGCGAGCAGACTATTAAACGATGCAGAACGGAACTATACAACCACAGAACGAGAAGCGTTGGCAGTGGTTTGGGGCCTAAATAAATTTCGGGGATACATCGAGGGACAAGATATAACAGTGACATCAGATCATCAACCTCTTCGTTGGCTAATGAGTTTAAAATCTCCAACTGGAAGACTTGCTCGTTGGGCTTTGCAAGTCCAGTCGTTTGCCCCAAAGATGGAATACATACCTGGAAGAGCCAACGTTGTGGCAGATCTCTTGTCAAGACCTTTCTGCCAACACGCTGAAGAATATTGCCAATTCTGCAAAATTGCCATTGATATGCCAACACGAAGTCCCAGAGAATTACGAGAAGAACAACTTAAGGACGCAGACCTTAAAAAGATCATTGAATCATTTGAGAGTCCTGCTAAAGATGAAAATTTTACAAATTGGCTAAATCGGGGATATTTGTTGAATCAAGGAGTCTTATACCGATATTCACCAGAAGCAGAGACAGAAGAAGCCCAGTTAGTAGTGCCAAAGCATGAATGTGAAAGAATACTGAAAGAATATCATGATGCCCCAATGGCGGGACATTATGGTGTAGAAGGAACACTATGTAAGATAGCGAAGCGGTACTACTGGACTGGCATGCGTAGATACATTACAGAGTACATAAAGAATTGTGAAGATTGTTGCCGATTTAAAGCTAGTAATCAGAAACCTTCAGGTTTGCTACAAACACCTGTATATAACCAACGTTTTGAATCAATTTCAATTGACTTATTTGGACCATTACCCAAGAGTCCTGATGGTAAAAAATGGATATTTATAGTAGAAGACTGCGCTACTAGATGGACTGAACTTTTCGCATTAGAACATGCTACAGCTAGGGAATGTGCTATCACCCTGATAGAAGAAGTTTATTTACGTTATGGATTCCCAAGAAGAATAATAAGTGACAATGGAAGTCAGTTTGTTAGTTCAGTGATGCAGCAAGTTTGTTATCTTCTTAATATAGATCAGGTGTTAACCCCGGTATATCACCCACAGGCAAACCCGGTGGAGAGGAAGAACCGAGACTTAAAACCAAGATTGGCAATCCTTGTCAAAGGTAACCACACTATTTGGAGTGAGAAACTCCCAACCATACGTTTTGCCCTGAACACAGCAAGATGCGACACAACAGGTGAAACAGCAGCATTTCTTATGTTCGGAAGAGAGCTTCGAACAACAGACGATGTTACTCGCGACCTTCGAGCTATTATCTCAAATGACAACTTCGTGCCTGAGATAACGCCTTATTTGAAACGTTTGGCAAATTATATGAATCAGTTGAAGTCTGATATAGAACTGAAACAGGATAAAAAATAAATGTTATGCTGATAAACATTTCAGAAAAACGCCTCAATTCAAAACAGGTGATAAAGTGTGGGTAACTCTCCACCCCAAAAGTCAAACCAAATCCGAAAGAACAGCTAAATTTATGCCACGACGCGATGGCCCATATGTTATTTATAAAGTACAATCTCCTACATCTTATTTGATTGCTGCCCAAAATAATCCTTTTACTCCCATAGGTAAATACCATTCATCATGCCTCCAACCTTATAGAGGGCAAGGGCAGAGCAACCCAATGTTGCCCCTGAAAAGAAGAGGTCGTCCAGTTGCTGAAAGTAATCAACAGCCAGACTCTACCCCAGTCAGAAGATCTCCTAGACTGCACCCATCGACATGAGGACATTAGTCGATGGTTGAGGGG